>CM065736.1:32368873-32373873 GCA_033310375.1 Conus canariensis
TGCTCAGGAGTGGTTTGTCTACATCAGATTTTTTTTAATAAAGACTCAATCCCTTGAAAGATTCGTTCTCTTCTGAAACAGCCTTCTTTGTCTGTACTGGATTTACTTCCGAACGAAGACTCAATCCTTCTAAAGGCCTTCTGTTTTCAGGCATGGCTTTCTCTATCTGCACTGGATTTACCACCGAATGGAGACCCCCCCCCCCCCCCCGCCTCTCTCTCTCTCTCTCCTCTCTCACCCCCCCCCCCCCCCTCCTCTAAAGGCTGACAGTTTTCTGGAATAGTCTTCTTTTTCTGTACTAGATTTACCTGCGAATGAAAACCCAATCCCTTCAAAGACTTTTTTTCTTTGGTTTTTAGAATCATTTTCAGCGCCTGCTCTGGATTTAATTCCAAATGAAGAAAAATGCATCTCCTTTGAACATTTTCTGCTCTCTGAAGTAGTTTGCCCCTCTGTGTACACACGATGTAGCACCGAAGAAAGATCCCCTCCCTTTAGAAAGTCATTGGTTTCTGGAATTTGTGTGTGGGGTTCTGACTGTTGTTGTGGTGGTTGTTGTTGTGGTGGTGGTTGATGTCTGCGCTTCGTTAACCTCCGTATAAAGATTGTCTCCCTGTATTTGTTGTTTTGTGGAGGGCTTGTTTGATTGTTTGCTAGTTTTTTTCCCTCGTTGTCTGCGTGGGATTTACCTCCCTCCAAATGAAGATGTCCTCCTTTGAAGGATCGTCCTTTTCCGGGTAAAAAGTTTTTTTCCTTTATCTGCTGTGCTCGTTTTACTTCCCATTAAAGACAAACGATGAGAGGTGGTTGGGGGCGGGGGGGGGGTTGAAGAGGGGCGGGAAGGGAGGGAGAGAGGGGACGAGGGAGGTGTTATCATCAGGGGCAGAAACGGACGTTTCTATCCAACACGACTGGACACGATGTTCTGAAAACAGAAACATCCCGCAAGAAAACGACAGTGACGAGGAGGGAGAGGGAGAGGTCGGGAGATGATGGCGACAGTGGAGAGGCGGAGTGGATAGGGTGAAGGGCATTGGGGGTGGGGGTGGGGGGGCGTTGGGTGGAGAAGGTGCGGGGGAGGAGGGGGATAAAGAGAGGTGAGGATGTTGCGCGCCAAATGCTCCGCCTCCCGTTTCGCAGCCGTTGTTACAAACAGGGAGGGGACGGGGGAGGGGGAGGGTGACGGGGGGGGGGGGGGGGGTGAGAAGGGAGAGTGGTGGAGAGAAAGGGATAGAAGGTAGGAAAGGGTGGCGGGAGAGGATGGATGGGGGTGGGGGGGGGGGGGAGGGGCGGAGACCGCCACCCACGGTTCCCCCGTCAGCCAACAGGCTGGGAGGGAGACAGTTTCAATTTGTCTTCTCCTCCCGACCTGCATGCGTCTGCATTGAAATGTAATGAGCTGGCAGGAAAGAGGGGGACCAGGGGAGGGCGTGGGGGGGGGGGGGGGGAGGTGATGGGGCAGGCAGTGGAAGAGGACGAGAGGACGCAAAGTGGTCAAACCATCGCGAATCTCCGCCCTCACCTTCTTTTCACTACTTAGGTACTTCTTTTTTTCTTTCTTTTACTTAGGTACTTCTGTCTTTTCTTTCTTTTTTGTTTTCCTCTAAACTGCAGAAGAAATAACTGAGGAGCCGTTTAAGTTTTTTGAAGCCATCAGTAGCCACGCTGTATCCCCCCCCCCCTACCCCCGTTGCCACTCCCCCCACCCTCTTACTCCCACTTTGTCCGTTCATGACCTGGCCATGTGGTCGGACAGTCTAAAGGCAGTGGCATTTTCATGACAGCAATATCGTGCGTGTGCGGTGTGACACACTCCGCTGGCTTATCGATAATGATGATTGCAGTTATGATGTTGATGGCACTAACCGACAGTAATGAGAATTTTCGTCCGCCATCTTAACGTATATATTTGCTGTTCTTGTGGAGTCAGTGTAGTGTCAGATAAGTTAAAACAACAACAACAACAACAAACAACAACAAACAACAGTACAAAGAAGATGCTCATACTTCCGCCAACTTCCAAACCTACCCTAACCCACCCCCACCCCCACGACCAACCCCGAGCCCTTCATGCCTCATGCCTGGGGCGTGGTAGGCCTTGTGGGTAAGTCGTCAGCCACAAAGTTCTGGGTTCGAGTCCCACTCGGGATGGCGAGGCTAGAGGGATTTCTCTTCGGACACACGTCTTTACCGACCCCCGTCCCCTCCCCGACTTTCCTTTAAAACCGAGCTCCTGTGTGTATGGGAATGCATGTGTAAAGGAATATTGTGTGCACGTTAAATCCCATCTGACCTTTCGGAGAACAGTGGGCGACAGCGTGCTGTGGGATGGAGGACAGGAAACATGGCACGTGCACTCTGTGGTTGTGTTCAAGGCATCATTCCCGAAGACGGAAATTGGCTACTTTAATGGCGGGATGAGAAAAGGTCGCACACGCCAAAATCTCACCAGTGTTGACCCGCGGAGTTTAACCAAGGAGCAGAAAGGCAGAGCAACAGACAGACAGACAGACAGACAGACAGACAGATTCGGATTCGGACAATTTATTCATGCATAAGCCATTGCCCCTCATGAAGGGGTACACTTTTCAATCATTGAACATTGCAACGTTTTCTTAGTATCTGTACACACAGTCATATATGTGCGCGTATTTAAGGATCTTAAGACATAGCAGCAGATCGTAATTTAGACGTTCTGTATAAGACTGTTGATAAACTTCACACTGTGTTTCCATTCTAAGATGACAACAGGAAAGCTGGCAAACTTCTAAAATTACAAAAGCATGTGATTTTTTCGTAAACTATTTCATGTAGGACCGCACAGAAGAAAATGAACTTCATCTTTCTCGGTAATTCTTGGCAGTGGACAAATCAAATCTACAGAAGAGAGAGAGAGAGAGAGAGAGTGAGAGAGAGAGAAGAGAGAGAGAGAGAGAGAGAGAGAATCCACATAAACCGATGAACTGATTCCATGAGTGACAGGACGCTGTCACTGTGTCGGCTAGTCTGCTCATGCGTTTCACACAGCTCCCGTTCAGTCCGTCAGTCCTGTGGAAGCGTCTCGTTCTGTGTGCGTGCCCAGTTGTGTGAACGGCGGTCACGCCAGGACGGTGCACACCGCGTTTTACCCAATCACGTTTCAACGAACAAGTAGGGGGAGGAGGGGGGTAACTCTCGTTCCCATGACGAAATAAGTACACGCCCCTGACTCCAAACGAATGCCGCTTACGACACCTAATCGCCTTGCAAGAATGACAACACACAGCACACAGAACAAACCAGGAGACATCTAAAGAAAAAAGAGAAAAAAAGAAAAAGAAAAAAGATGTTCCAGGCTTGTCTGATACCTGACACATCTGTACAGCGACAACTGCAGAAATGAAGAAACATAAACAAATGTTTATTCAAGACTGGCGCAGCGTTTTCAATCTGGAATATGATCAAACAAACACACGGACGAACAGTAACAAGCACGGGTAACCTTAGGTACAAAAGTAGATAGTAAATGAGGCGTTTGTTTGCGTATATGCAAGAATGACAAGGCTGTGCCAGTCTGGACTAAATGTTAATTTGTGTTCGTTCCTTTCCCCACTTGTTGCGGTGCAGATGTGTCAGGTACAGGGTATATTAGTGCTCTGTGTTGTCATTTCTCATAGTTGATTCGCTGTCGTCAAAAGTATTCGTTTGCCCAACAGACGCATACAAGAGGCCCATCTTTGCACAGCAGAATAGACAGTGTTCAGGGACATGGACAGTGTGTCCAGTTCAAACAGTGAAGTAATCAACCTTGCATGATATCGGACCTGTTATTTGCTGCAGTTTTGTGCAACCTACAATCTGATCTCCTGTTCCGCAGTGCCACAGCGTCACCCCACATTTCCTCTCTCTAGTTTTCGTGTTAAGACGAAAGAAATGGCGCACAGAATAACGGATTTTTTTTTCTTAATTGTTGTTTTTATTTCCCTACCTTCTGCCCATCATGCACCGTCATGATTTGAGAAAATGCGTGTCATTCAAGATTCCTCTGAAATGCTGCGTGTAGGAGCCTGATATTGATTGCCGAAAAATGGTTAAAAGAATACTGTGTTTCTGAGTTATTGTCTGCTGACTGGAGGTACTCGGCATCTCAATCGCTGCTTTCAGTCGCCCCATACTTTCTGTATTTCGTGACACAGTTTTCATTCTCACTTGTTTTTCTCCTCTGTTTCATATGCATTTTGAAAACATGTTGTCTTTGCACCATTGAGACATCACTTTATCAGTACAGCGATGCTGTTTTTTCCTTTCAGAGCTCAATATACATGGCGCCTTTCTGCTGTCGTATCGAGTTTGCATGATCTTGAGATGTTTGCCCCCCTTCGAATAAACATGTTGAAAACGAGGCGACCGCCATCACCACCACCCTTGCCTCTAGCCCCCTCCACCCCTCTTCCCCACCCTTTCTTGCGCATGTACACGCATAGTCACCAAGACAGATGTTTCCATAATCTGTTTATAAATGGAAGGATTGGAAGTGAGCATGCACAGTGTGTGTGTGTGTGTGTTTGTTGTGTGTGTGTGTGTGTGTGTGTGTGTGTGTGTGTGTGTGTGTGTGTGTGTGTGTTTGCGCGCACCATCTCCTCCACTTCTTCCCCCCCTGCCCCCCCCCCCTGCCCCCACCTTCTCACTAGTTTTTGCAACCAGGTTACAAGCACACCTAAGACAGGTAGAGTTTTGAAGGTAAGGACGACGATTTCTTAAAACACGCGGGCAGACTGTCCCAGACAGAGAGTGACTACATAAACAACTGATATGCGCAAAAGCACGATCCCGTTTGACAGCTGTTGCTTGACGCAGACAGGTGAGCTGTCGCTGAACGTTTCTGTTTGAAGGAAGAGACAAAATGAAAATGGGGGAATCGGATCGATATCAGACGATTAGGTTCCTTCTCCTTTGGGGATGTTAGTCTCTGGACTGGAATAATCACTTTCGTGTGACGTGATTCACCGCCGCCTCGAACC
>CM065736.1:32383873-32407662 GCA_033310375.1 Conus canariensis
TGTTCGAGGCTGACTGTCCGAAGGACAACAGAACGTTCAGAATGACTGTTTAAACGCCTTCTTCTTCTTCTTCTTCTTCTTCTTCTTCTTTCTTCTTCTTCTTCTTCTCTCTCTATCTCTCTCTCTCTCTCTCTCTCTCTCTCTCTCTCCTCTCTCTCTCTCTCTCCCGATTTTGCGATATCTCTCTCTCTCTCTCTCTCTCTCTCTCTCTCTCTCTCTCTCTCTCTCTCTCTTTTTCCACCACTCTCTCTGTGTCTCTCTCTTTTCAAAATTTCCACCGCTGCTCTCTCTCTCTCTTTCTCTCTCTCTATCGCCTCTCTCTCTCTGTCTTTCTGTCTCTGTCTGTCTGTCTGTCTGTCTCTCTCTCTCTCTCTCTCTCTCTCTCTCTCTTACTCTCTCTTTCTCTCTCCCCTTCGCCTCTCTCTCGACTTCTCTGTCTGTCTGTTTCTCTGTCTGTCTGTCTGTCTGTCTGTCTGTCTGTCTCTCTCTCTCTCTCTCTCTCTCTCTCTCTCTCTCTCTCTCTCTCTCTCTCTCTTCCATCGCTACCAGAGTCACGCTCTGCTTTCTCAGGCAGGTGAAGACTTGGACCAATATTGGAGCAAGTCATGACAGACGACTGACAGACGACTGACTGACTGACTGACTGACTGACTGACTGACTGACTCACTGCTGCCGTCCCGTTTCTCCATAGTCGTGTATTTTGGTTGTGACGCCCGAGAGTTGGGCGAGCGTTTGATGGTTTCGCCATAGGTTTCCATACTTGCGACGGACTCGATACTACTACTACTACTACTACTACTACTACTACTACTACTACTACTACTTCGTATCGATTCCTAGCCCTTCGCAACGGCGCTCTGGCTTCATTTTTTTTTTTGGTCGTGTTTGGGTTTGTGTCTTATCGGTCGTTTGGGTTTGTTTGCTTGTTAGTTTGTTTGTTGTTGTTGTTCGTTCGTTGTTTTTTTCTTTGTATTTTGCGAGAAAGACAACATTGTTGGTTAAGGGTAGGGTGTGGCACAACAGTTGAGTTGCTTTTCTGTGATCAGGTGCGAAGAAGAGCTGACACAGTTCGGCGAATCACCTAGCCCAGCACACGCTCATATGTACACACAATATACGTAATACCTACGTACGTAATACGTACGTACGTTATACGTACGTGCATGCATACATACATACACTCATACGTACATACATTCATACATACATACACTCATACGTACATATATTCATACATATGTACATACATCCGTACATACATTAATAAATTCATCCATCCATACAAACATACATTCTTTCATTCATCCATCCATTAATCTATCCATCCGTACACTCATTCATTCATTCATACTTACATACATGCTTAAGTGCATACGTACATACATACATACATATTAAAATACATACATACATACATACATACATACATACATACATACACACGTGCATTCATACATACCTAGATACATGCATACGTTCGTACATACATCATGCATACACACATACAGACGGACAAATATACATAACATAATATACATAGCACACATGCTTACAAACATATAACGTACATGACCTACATGTATACATGAATGTAAAAGCTACATGCATACATTATGATATATGCATACATACATTTGATCAGATTAAACCAGATTAGGATATAAATATAATTTTGTTTAATACTAAGCCAACAAATGAGCGTTACAAAAACGTAAGTACCGAGCATCGACCTATCGGTCTTGTTCAGTCATGACATGAACAAACAGTGAAAACTAGTCAATGAAGGACCGGGGGACAGATGCAGGTAAACAAATCGTCAGTCGTATCCCTGTTCTTGTTTCAGCTTTAGCCTGTAGTCTTCATACTTTGAAACCTACGTTTGGCTAGGTTGTATTAGACAGACATATAGATAGATAGTTAAGCAAACAGACAGACAGTTGGAAAGAAAGAAACACGGAAATACAGAAAGAATGAAAGAAAGAAAGAAAGAAGAAAAAATAGCCAAAGAACAAAACTGAAGATCATATTTAAAAAAAAAATCTACCTCTGATTCACCTTTTTTCCGTCTGAAATCCACTTCACGTTCGGTACAAGCAATATTACCGTCTCTAAGAGATGGAGATCAGAAATCCACTTCACGTTCGGTACAAGCAATGTTACCGACTCTAAGGGCTGGAGATCAGAAATCCACTTCACGTTCGGTACAAACGGTGTTACCGTCTCTAAGGGCTGGAGATCAGAAATCCACTTCACGTTCGGTACAGTGATACCGTCTCTAAGGGCTGGAGATCAGAAATCCACTTCACGTTCGGTACAAACAGTGTTACCGTCTCTAAGGGCTGGAGATCAGAAATCCACTTCACGTTCGGTACAAGCAATGTTACCGACTCTAAGGGCTGGAGATCAGAAATCCACTTCACGTTCGGTACAAACAGTGTTACCGTCTCTAAGGGCTGGAGATCAGAAATCCACTTCACGTTCGGTACAAACAGTGTTACCGTCTCTAAGGGCTGGAGATCAGAAATCCACTTCACGTTCTGTACAAACAGTGTTACCGTCTCTAAGGGCTGGAGATCGGAAAAGAAATCTCTTTCTAATTATGTCCCGCCATTTGTTGGTTGTTGTAACGTGTCCTAAGTAGTACCTCCTGTTGATTTGTGCATGAGATGATGGGTATTCTCATTCGTGCAGGACAGTTGTTCTCTACATCATGGTATGGCGTTTCTGGTTGTAAGGCCTTTTGCGATTGTATCTCTCTCGCGCTGTGCGTGCGCGTGAAAGAGGGGAGAGAGAGACAGAGAGAGGGGGGGGGGGGAGGGGGGTCTCAGGGATGAGAGAGAGATAGACAAAGAGACAGACAGACAGACAGACAGCAGAAAAGAACTTTTTCCCACAGAACAAGCCACTGGCTTACATCGATTGAGTAGAGAGAGAGAGAGAGAGAGTGAGAGAGAGAGAGAGAGAGAGAGAGAGAGAGAGAGAGAGAGAGAGAGAGAGAGAGAGAGAGAGAGAGAAAGCTGATGGCGGTGGTGAGTGGATGGGTGATAAGGCATCGGGGAAGACGTCATACAAAATCAAGTTTTTGAAAATCGCTCCGTTACACAGACATGGAAGCTTGTTATAACACCAGTTATCTTACCCCCCCCCCCCCCTCCCCCCCTTTATTTTTTCTTCCAAGTCCAGTAGTTAGTTCCTGACCAATGACCAATGTGCTGGACTATACAGTTTTCATCAACCACTTCTTCATCGCCGACGCCAGCCTTTAAATTAATAACGGTCCTAGTCGAACAAGTTTATCGGAGAGGTGGTAGATTTGGACTGGATGCCGATCCATCAAATCAACTGACCGGAGCTGAAGTGTGGTGCGTTTTCCGACGGGAGTTGACCTGGGAACTGATGACAGAAACGTGATTTAAAATCCGTGTAACACAGCAGTCTTGCGAGGAGGGGTGGGGGGGGGGGGGGGGGGGGCCGAGGTGGGGAGGGGGGGAGGGGGGGGGGTAGAGTGGACCTTGCAGACGGGTGACGCTAGGACCTGAGCTGAGCAGCGATCGACCTGAACAGTGCCCACCCCTGCAGTCCCCTCCCTCGTGACTGTCTGCCCTCCTCAGCAACAGTCTCATCTTCTCCGGCCTTAAAACGCCGGCTTAAAACGATGGCGACAGCTAGCTGGCGACAACCGATCTAAAACAAGTGTTAAAACCCCGACAGCGGATAGGTCTTAAAACGGCAGGGAGCGTCGAGTGAGCCCCAACGGCTAACAAACCAGGGTCCACCACGACCTTTGAAAAAGGACAACGCAAAAAAAAAAAAAAGACATCAGTTCTCGGCGACAGGGAGGTCTTGAAAACCGGCCCCTTAAAAAAAAAAAAAAAAAAAAGAAAGAAAGAAAGAAAGAAAAGAAAAGAAAAAAAGACAGAAAATCGGGGAGGTCGGCCGCCCAGCAATCAGCAGCATCAAGCGTCTCATTGCCCCATAAAAAGGACAGGACAGCCGTGAAGATCTGAAGCCCGGGCCATTGGAGAACCGGCGCGGGAGTCGGACCGCCCGAGCCGCGGCACGAACCGACTTCAACCCGGTGCCATGGCACGGGCAGCCGGATGGGAATCGCCGACGACGAACCAGGCAGGGGCGTCGGTCTGGCGAATTAAATCGCACGTGATGCTCACCTCGCATGCTGCAGACTGACGGGTTACAGCGACGATGTGGGGGTCAGCGGGGTGCGTGTCGTTGGTTGGCTTTTGATGGAGGGGGGGGGGGGGGGCAGAGCGGGGAGGAGGGGGGGGGTGCGATTGGTTGGAAGGAGACGCTGTCAGGAAGCTGGAGGTTGACGTCGGCGGCTAAATGGAGGAGGGAAAGAAAAATAACGATGGAGCAAAACTCGAAAACAAACAAGTCGAAGGGCACCAAGGAGAGCGTTGATCTCTGTCAGGGTCATTGGAAAACCCGCCCTTAGCGTCAGTTCAAGAGGGACAGCAATGTTAGTGTACCGCCAAGGGAAGTTAGTGTTGATACGAACTGATGGAATTAATCCCCCTTTTTTTCGGATATGCAAAACAACAACAACAACAACAACAATAGCAACCAAATAAAAACAACGAAGCATCAACGTTTTTATCATAAGGAAATTTTAATATTCCACGACAAGGTATCATTTCGTGGGCTGTTATCCAGTTGTAGAAGTAACAGAACAGAAATCACATACATTGCAAAATACGGAGTAATGTCATCAATAATTACTAACACATCCTGGAGGGCCAGGGCCAGGGGAGGTAACGGTTGACAAGGACTAAATAAAACACTCTCCGTCTACTGACAGTTGTTGCACAGTCGATCTTCAGTCCGAAGTTTGATACTGGACCCGCCGCACAGATCCTCCCCAAAATAGAAGGGATTCGTCACTGGCCCACATTTCATCTTTTGACAAAGTTTGTTTGCAAGAGATACAGCAGTTTTTGGCATGGTCCTGCAGAGTGGTGAACGAACAAGCAAACAAACAAATCAAAAGAAAAACACAGCAACAAACGCGGGTGGACATGTGGTCCTTAAAAGTTTACCGCACATTTGTGCAAAACTTTAAAAAGTATCTCAAGTTTACCGCACATTTCTGCTAAACTTTAGAAAGTGTCTCAAGTTTACCACACATTTCTGCTAAACTTCAGAAATTGTCTCACTGAAAAATTGGATCTCATTTGACCTAAATCAGGCCTTGCGTCATAATGGATGGAAGTAAGCTTAATTCATAGCTGTTCCGCTACTGCACTCACTCCCTCCCCCCGTCCCCTACCTCCTCCTCCTCCAACCTCGTCTCCCTGTTTTACTTTAAGCGAACGACAGATATGATGACGACCACCCAGTGGACAAATTATGCCAGACTTCTCGCGACGGCTGACAGAGACAGAGAGAACCATAAACCCTCAGCCTCAACGTTGCACAAGTTTTCTTTATAGCGACTGCCGTAAAGCCGCCCACCTTAAGGAAGGCGCCGCCGGCGCGGTTTATGATTGTCGTAAAGCAGCGCAGACGACACTTGTCGTGGCGATTGGCTCCAGTCGTCTGACCGGTCGTCTCACCTTCAGGTCCACGCCAGCCACTTGAGGGTCAAGGGAGGTGCTTTATGAGCCTTTTGTTTTTGCCCCGTCAGCTTGGCTGACAGTAGGTAGGCTGTCACCTACGGTGGCTTGGAGACACAGTATTCTTTTTTCTCTCTCTCTCAGTCTCACTCACACATGCATGCGCGCGCGCGCGCGCGCACACACACACACACACACACACACACACACACACAACAGACTTCCACATTAAAGGACAAACTCTCTCTCTCTCTCTCTCTCTCTCTCTCTCTCTCTCTCTCTCTCTCTCTCTAGGTTCCTACGTTAACGAACAAAACATTCACGGAAATGCTTTACTCGTGTCTGCACCTCGTTTACCATTCCACCATACAAGCGTATTTGGCAATGATTTCGCACTCGCTTTCATTCGTGTATTACTTTCGACCCCTCCCTCTCCCCCCCCCCCCCACCCCCTCCCCCTCCATCCCTTTCCTCCAGTCCCGCTCAGCGCTCACTCTGTTGTCCGCCTTGCCCTTTCCCTTTAAAAAAAAAAAAAAGAAAAAGAAAAAAAGAGTTCAGTCGTATTCCGCATGTCACACACGTCTGCCTCACATGATATAAATGCGTCTGCCGGCTATGTTTGCGTTTGTATACATACGTAGCTGATACATCGTTCTTGACCACAGTTGAGCTCTGTCGAGGGCCTAAGGGATTCGTTCGTGTTGACCTACGAGTGGACCTTACCCCTCCGAAATTGGTCTAAACTAGGTACGCGTCCCTCTTTGACCACCGCCCACCTCTTTTCCCGCCCCACCGACCACCTTCACACGTTCTTCCCCTCCTCCACTCTCCAAACTGAACAAAACAAAACAAAAAAAAAAAGTAGCGATGTTTGGATCCACGTATGCCGGTGTTTATATGTATAATTTTTGTACTGTGTGTGTACTAGTTTCCGCCTGAGCGTGTGTGTGTGTGTGTGTGTGTGTGTGTTGGGGGAGAGAAAGTATGTAACTGCTTGCATGCGTGTGTACGCGAACTTCTCAGCACATAAATGTCATTGAAGCATGCAATATGCCGCCCCTGGAGAGGTGTGGCAATCATTTGCGCGTAGATTTGGTTACCTAATTGGCTCTGCCTTATTCATTATGGTGTCCGATGTCAGTCACACTAACGGAGAAATTGTGAATAATGTCGAGTTAAGGTATTTGCGAAAACAGCAATAGGTACAGCTCCACGCGTTCGCATTGCCAAGGTAAAGTACTGTTGTACGAGGAAATACTTGAATGTCCGGAGTTCTCCAAGTATACAATTTTATTACCGCTTTATTGAAAAAAAAAAAAAGAAACGGCAATGAATTTAGAAGGAGTATGTGTGTGTGTGTGTGTGTGTGTGTGTGTGTGTGTGTGAGAGAGAAGAGAGAGAGAGAGAGAGAGAGAGACATCTTCATTTAATACATATGAACAAATGGTGATATATCCTAAAGCGGTGGTTTATTTTGTATGAAAAAGACGGAGAAAGTGTTGATTTTTTTTCCCCAGTTAATGCGAACTTGCCCGTTTTGTATTGGTAGCGATCTTGTCAATTTCCATTACACTGTACACACCAAGTATTGTAATGTTTTGTATTTTGTTTTGTTTTTATTACAGTAGTGTTGAGTAGTGTGTCGACTCCATGTGATTGTTTTTTAGTTTTTTGTTTTTGTTGTTGTTTTTTTTTGGTCAAAGGGATGAAAGCGCAGAGTTTATCAAAGCTGTATTTTCAGTATGAAGTTTAGCGTGCCCTTGCTTCTGGGTTTTCTTATAATGATGACATTGATCTAATCTAATCAGAAGGGTGTAGAAATGTTTAAAAGAAGACGTTGAAAGGGGATTTGTTTTTCGTATCTGTTTTGTTTGTTTTGTTGTGGGATTTTTGTGAAATAACTGAAATGGCGAAATCCGCCATGTTGGACCCAAATTTCTTAACTGTCTTATATGTCGTTGATTTTATTGGAAGGGCGTAGAATGTTTAATTAAAGGAGACCATTAAATACGTTTGCTTGTTTCGTTGAGGTTTTGTTTTGTACTCCTTTGCCTAGTGCCGTATTGCAAGTATGTGTATGTCACGCAGGCGATACACTATAAATGAAAAAAGCGGATTTTTTTTTTGGCAGGGTATTCATGCAGTCAAATGACAAACAACAACAACAAAAGAGAAATCCTTCAGCTGCTTTGATTGGTGTATTGTTTGCTAATCAACGGGAAACGAACTCTCAGGGATTGTTATAACTGGCGCTTCGTGAACACTCGGCATGCAGCCGCGGCGTGGCGACCGCGGTCATCTGAGGAGTAAACAAGGCTTGATCATATGGCACATGCCTTTTTTTATTATTAATTATTCAGCGTGGCTTAAAGTTTGTCTTCTTTCCTGAAATAACTGTTATACACACACACACACACACACACACACACACACACACACACACACACACACACACAGCGAGCTGAGACGTTCGTATATATCAAGCTGACAGCCTCCCCAACACACACCTTTTACCACTGAGGACTTGCCACTTTTCTTGTTCATGTTCCCCAACCTTCATCCGTCCCCGCCTCCCATAATGCTTGAATTTCTTGTTCCAAACAGCCTTCCAACTCCGTATTGAAAAGTTCCAAAACGTATATCTGTATATATTTTGTTAGAACATTATTCGTTCATAGTGCATTCGTGTCTTCATTGTGCTTCTGTGTGAAGTCTGCCCCAGGCCCCTCACCAAAGGCGGTGTGTGGGGCTTGATCCGTGGTACAGCTGTTGCTGGGAATGTTGTCCGTGGCAGACAGAACGCAGAAGATGCAAGGGTGTCCGATTGGACCGCCTAATCCTCTCGTGCCATCTCTTGTGCGTCAAACATCTCCCCCACCCCACTACCATCACCACCATCCCCCACCCGCTCGCAACCCCCTCCCAGCCCCCCACCCCACCCCCACCCCCTTGTTTTCCTCATTTCTGAAGCACCTATCTAATGATGATAATGGCCACACGACTCGAAGTCTGGGAAGAAAATGAGTCGGCAAGCGTCGAGAGGAAAGCTTGTCTGCCTGTTCGTTAAATCGACCAACACTTTCACCGTCAGCTGGCGACAAACCTTGGCCAGCAACACGAACCCGTCCCACTCGTGCCTCCCACCACCCTCTGTTCGGTGGCCGAAGCGCTCATCTGAGCGATGAGGTTTGAAACCCTCAGAAACGAAAACCGTCAAACTTCTCACTGTATCAGTTCGCACGCGCGGCGTCTGCGGTGGTTTGTTTCATTCGACATGGACCAGCCCCTCTCGGAGTGGGAGGGGCCGGCTCGCTAGCTGGCATTAGTAGATTAGATACACACGTAAGACACAGACGGACGGAGGCTGCTGCATTCACAAGAGGCCAGTATTCAGATACTCGGCAAGCCTCGTCAAATCAGCACCCTAAATGAAATCGTCAAACTTCGGTTATCAGCTCACGGTTGGATTTTACTGTGTGAACGTGGATTTTATCAGCTCAAACCCCCCTTCCCTCCCCCGACCCTCCAGTCCCCCCCCTCCACCCCCCCCCCCCCCTCCTTTCCATTTTGCTGCACACTTATTCAGGGACTGATGTCGCGCAGTATAACAGTCCACTGGTGGAGTGGCCTACTTGACACAAATGCCTTCAGCCTTGTCAGTCATTCAGCTTCGTGATCAGAAGGCGCACGCTCTGGCTTGGAGAGGGCTGTGTCCCTGTGGAATAGATAGAGCCCGTGGAGCTTATCAGCGGTGGGGTAGAAAAACTAATCATCTTTCCCACACCAGACCCTGCCCATCCGTCCTCCCTGCACACCCCACGCACATCACTTTCCCCTCACACCTATCTCCCCCCCCCCCTTCTGTCTCTCTCTCTCTCTCTCTCTCTCTCTCTCTCTCTCTCTGATGAATAACAATAATAAAGGAGCTTTTGTGCTCAAATGGATTGGGCGTGTGCCTTTGAAGCCGAGTCGTGGGTTCGAATAGTCAGTCTACTGGAATGGGGGGAGGGGGAGGGGGAAGAGGGGAATACGAAAGCAATGTTGCTGCTTCTTTGTCATAGCTTTACAACGTTAAATGCCCCAAACTATTGTTTGTCGTGAGCGTGATAATTTCTCAATTGTTGAATAATCTCGAACGGTACACAGAGCAAAAATTTAGAGTTTGGACAACGCACAGAACCTGCACATCTAACAACAGAGACGCACGATAATGCGAGGATTTGCTCTCGGGATGAGGTTTAGCCACGGGCGCGACTTTTGACCAGAGCTGAATTCAGTGTGAGGGGAAAACAACTTAGTAGCTGTTTATCTGGCATGCTATCCCCACCTCTCGACACTAAAGACTCGCCGCAGATCCCAACCCTGTTCCGCGCGAATCTTGTGTTGTTGACTCGGGGTTCAGATCCCCGTCGGTCTGTCTGTGCCGTTAGACGCCCCTTACGGGCCAACCGGCTGTGTTTGCGAGAGCCGACTTCACGGATCGTGTTTCTCGTTACGGCTTCAGCCGATAAAATCCCCATTACCGAGCAGAACAATGATAAGTCAGGTGTCGGCGCGGCGATTTCAAAGCGCCAATGGATTGAGTGGAACACCGTTAAAGACCTTTTAAAAGTGACGCTTAAAAGCCCTCAGGGCCCCTAAGACGATTGGTCAACACTTTAAGCTGTCTTAAATGTGGAACGAATCTTGCTGTCGACTTTCGTTTTAAACTTTGAAGACATTATCTTAGTTTCCTGCGTTCAAGAACCTTAGAGGCGAACGTAATAAAGACGGTGTATTCGTACAGTCGGGAGTTACTATAAACATCGTGAAGAATCAAACTCCTGTCCTCTGTATTCTTTTTACTTTACTTTTTTTTTTCAACTTTTTTTTTCTCGGTATTATTGTTTCTTAATTTTTCTGGTCCTACGTTGTATCATATTTGTGAAAAAAAAAAAATTATTATATATATATAGTGTGTGTGTGTGTGTGTGTGTGTGTGTGTGTGTGTGTGTGTGTGTGTGCCTGCCAGGTAAGTGACTCAATCATGAAGTCATGCATGATGGATCTCTCTCCTGACGACGAAGGCTACAAGGCGTCAACTGAGATTTGTTTTCACTAGTTCATTCACTTATTCGTTAAATGATCATGGCTACTGATAAATAGATAAACAGATAAATAAATAAATAAGTGAATAAATAAATATCAAGAAAGGAAGAATCGTTCACTTCTTCGTTAAATGATCATGGCTACTGATAAATAGATAAACAGATAAATAAATAAATAACTGAATGAATAAATATCAAGAAAGGAAGAATCATTCACTTATTCGTTAAATGATCATGGCTACTGATAAATTGATAAACAGATAAATAAATAAATAAATAAATAAATATCAAGAAAGGAAGAATCGTTCACTTCTTCGTTAAATGATCATGGCTACTGATAAATAGATAAACAGATAAATAAATAAATAACTGAATGAATAAATATCAAGAAAGGAAGAATCATTCACTTATTCGTTAAATGATCATGGCTACTGATAAATAGATAAACAGATAAATAAATAAATAAATAAATAAATAAATATCAAGAAAGAAAGAAAAACCAGAAAAATCGTGAATGAATAAGAAAAACTTCAAAGACCAGGCCAAAAAAAAAACAAACAAACAAAAAAACGGATGATAACAATAACAGGAAGCCCATCAAAACGGGCGTAAGAACAGCCGACGGGGGGAAAAAAATAGAAAGACTGTTAGCGTGGAAACAGTAGCAGGAAGTTGATAATCACGATAACGACAGTGATGATGAGTGGAGTCAGTGGGTGGTTAGAGTGACCGTAGTCAGAGGAAGGAAGGAGGGGGAGGGAGGAGGGCGGAGGGCTGTGTGTCGGCAAACTGAAGTCACGATGTCCACGGTGTGGACAGTTCATCACCACTCTGTGCGCTGCCCTTCGCTCCTTGGCCGACAGTCGTAGTGTTGGCGGCCATACTTATGCCGCAAGCTGCTTAGGACAAACTGGTCTTCTAGGTGCTGTTCTTGGATGAGCAGAAAGCGATGTAGGAAGGAAAAATCGAGGGTCTCAGAGTGTTCCAGTTGCCTTTTTTGGAGGCCTGTTTGTTTCAGCGCCAACTACTGGATCACTAATGCCGTATGACTGTGAACGGAGGGTGAACGGTGTCCACACTGAAAATCCCCTGGCCATGCGTCCTGCTTCCCACTGTCGCTACTGTGGCTTGTTAGACAGATTGGGTTGGAACTGCGCAAAACTGCCGTGATTTTTTTTTTTTTTTTTTTTTTTTTAAATAAAACTAGATTTCGTAACCAAAAATGTGTGAACAGTGATCTGACGAACAGGCAGATTGGTCTGATTGTTTAGAATAACTGTAAATGGGACGAACGTATTAGATGTACAGTAAAGAAGGTTAATACGTTGATTACTTGCCTACGAAACTACAAATATAAGATATCGAGAAAAGCATTAGAAACCATGTTTACATCATTTATCTTGCCGCACTTTGACTTCGCTGATATTGTCTGGGGCAACTGCAGTGAAACACCATAGTTTACCACAGTCACTTTAATAGTCTCCTGCCCTTTCCTTGTCACATGTGTAATTATAAACATTTCAACACACTATAAGCATTAGCTTGTTGATGTTCAAATTTTCACATTTTTTTTTGTAAAGCTACGTGATTTGTAAAGTGGAAAATAAATGTATTTTAAGCAATAGGCAGAGCAATGATGATTCACTCCTCAGCGTGAGGTCTCAACGTGTCATTGCAGTCGGTCTTTTTTGTGTGTGTTGAAGTGACTTGGCATGATTTGGGGTTCAGTTCTTGCATTTTAATCTGTGCGCCAAGTTCTGTGTTTCACCCCGCTTGCAGCCCTCATGTGGGTCTCTTGCGTTCGGCTGGGCTATAAAGAACGCGGCTTGACTTGGAACATGTGTTTGTTAGCACACCGATTCAACACAGCCCGCGATGGGAAATGCAGCAGTCGTAAAAGTCAACCCTCAAACAAGACGCCTAACGTATAAATGTGTCTCCCATCAGATTCAGTGTATTAGATCAAAACTAATATCAAAACAATTAGAACTCCGAAATATGTAATGAAAGAAACAGCTACTCTAAATAAAAACCCTCACTTTAAACAAAAATCCTGATTATGATGATGATAAGTAACGTGGAAAACATACCTGAGCAGGTAAGTAAATAACTGATCTTTTTTTTCACAGCTTGAAATGAGGCATGTGTCTTCGGTGCTTCGTTAGATCACAGCACCGTCACCAACATCAACTGAGATTTACCAACGCGAAGGACACTAACAGAGACAGAGAGACAGCGACAAACAGAAAATGTTAAGTATAAATATGCCATTGCCTGTCATAAAGAGATGCAGTTGATTCCAAATCATAGGATCAGTCCAACTGATCGAGGTTAACACGTTGTTGTAAAGAGATAAATTAAGAAAAAAGGTTGATTGCAACTTCAGCGTTTTATATTGCAGGTCGATAGGCAGGTTTCTAGTCGTGCGTTGATCGTTTGACGCTAGAAGTAAGGATCAACACAAACAAACACAAAACAAGATGCAAAGTGGGCCTATTGCTTATCAAATACGGAATATACAACTACATAAGGACATTTTTGACAAAAAAATTTTTTTCAGACGTTGCAAACAAGACATATACACGCGCAAAATACAAGGCGGCTAGATCGCAGTGAAGAGAAGTCAAAATGTAGTGGAAAAAGACTTGGATCTTTGCAGTAGGCTGCTTCAAAGGGCTGGAGCATTTCTTTGCCAGCGGTGCTGGCGGGCATGGATTCGAACCACTCGTACAGTCGGATTTTTTTTTTCTTTTTTTTTTCTCGCGTTGAAAACCCTCTCTGTCGAACCGGCAGTAGCCTGAATGGTACCTGGTTCAGTTCAAGGAATCTTAAAGGCGACGGAAGATGGATTGTGCATGCCATCATGCCGTACCCTAGGCACCTCAGACAGTTCACTTTCCCCACGGCCAATAAGGGAGAGAGGGAGAGAGAGAGAGAGAGAGAGCGAAGATGGTGACAGGCCGCGCCGGGCGGTAGTAACCATGCGGACAGCGGTCAGTGTGAGCGTGTGTGTGAGGCTGTCCCCTCTTGGCACAGACAGACAGACCACCCCTAGCGGCAAAAACGGTGGTGACCGCCGCCAGCAGCCGGCCTGCGCGCCCCCCCCCCCCCCCCCCCCCCCCCCCCCGCGCCGCGGGGCGGATTCCTTCACACCTCATCCGTGCAGGCCGACACCAAACTTTGCCGCTTCAGGGCACCCCCCCCCCCCCCCCCCCCCCCCCCCCCCCCCCCCCCCCCCCCTTCTTTTTTTCTGCGACCGTCCCCACGCCAGCTGAACTCGTACGTGTCCTCGGCGGCTTTGAGTGTGAAAGTTACGTCACTAGCGCTGACGGTTTGCAGGTGGAGGTTGTTGGTCAGTGGGTCCAGTCGCCTCTGTGCTAACTGCTGATTGTTTGTGCGGTGACGACCTGTACGGTTGGGGGTCGTCTTTCTCCTCTGTGCTAACTGTTCGTTTGACAGGTTTTAAGAGAAATAACTTAGTCCGTACACGCAACGCATTCATGCGCGCACGCGCGCGCGCACACACACACACACACACACACACACAGACACACACGGTGAAACTTTTGTTATGTTGTCTTTATTTTATTAATCAATGTTGATTCAGACCCAGAGAAGAAATCAAGTCATGTTATTTATTCCCAGGGGGACCAAGGGGCAGGGAGTGCGTGAACAATCGGAGGAAGGTGCAAATTAAAAGGGGGGGGGGGGGGGGGGAGAGAAATCCCAAGTTTAAAAATCCGCGACCTACTTAGCTCACAGGTGTAGCAAGAGATCACTGACTATGGACGTCTACACTGTGGGAGTAACAACTGCAAAGAAAGATCGAACTACGTAGATCATTTCATGTATTTGATTAACGTGTCCATGGAAGATTGTGGGAGAATGTACGCATTGTGTTATAGAAGAATAAAGAACAGTCCTGGGTCTGAGAAAATCGGATTAACAGTGAAGTAAATTACTTCATGAATAGTTTGTTGTTGTTGTTGTTGTTGTTGTTTTTAAGAAAAAATAGAAAAAGGAAAAAAAAAGAAAGAAAAGAGCAAAAAGGAAAAACGGAAAGCAAAGGAATTCATTCTGTGAATTATCATGCTGCCGTAATTGATAACAAAAAGGAATACAAGTTTCTCTCTCTCTCTCTCTCTCTCTCTCTCTCTCTCCTCACACACCACACACACACACACACACACACACACACACACACACACAGTGTAAAGGTTTTCTGCTAGAATGAAATCGATATATTGATGACACTTTCATGTGAGAATGAATCTGAAATAGATGTATCTGACTGTAATCTTTTTAAAGAAAAGAACACTGCTGGTTTAATTTAGTGTCGCATGAGATTCATCTGTATGTTTCTTATGACAATATTGCAAAGTACGCACAGGTCATAGAAGTCATGGTTCATCAGGAAATTAAAGACAAGTTTTTTTTTCCATTTTGTGTTTGAAAACAACTTATTTGCTGTCAAGGAATTTTCACACACACAAAAAGAAGAAAATGGCGTGGAATAGTCATTAAAAAGTCATGATTTTTTTTTTAACTTGTCAGCGTCTTCGAACTTCGAAATATGCTGTGAATCATATTCTCTCACCCCACCCCACCCCGGGTCCCTCTCCCCCTCTCCCGAACATCTTTTTGTCATTTTCCATCTGCCGCACCTTTTAGCCCACTCAGACCCTTCTTTTCCACCCCCACACGTACCCCCCCCCCCCTCTCTCTCTCTCTCTCTCTCTTCCCCCAATCTGTCCCCAGTCCCCATGTCGCCATTGCAGCTAGTCTGAACAGTTGGCGCGTGTTTGTGTGTGTGCCTTTTGCACGTATACATTTTGGCCGAAACGAACAGCCCTACAAAATCATACACAGATGTCACCGCCGCTAATCCCACGTAATCCCCGATTTGGAAAAAAAAAAAGAAAGAAAAAAGAAAGGCGGGATTAGGTCAGTGTAGACAGTGCAGCTAAGTAATTGTCAGCTGCATTGTTTTGCCTCCATGTGTGTGTGTGTGTGTGTGTGTGGGAGGGGGAGAAGGGAGGACGGGGTGGTGGTGGTGAAGGAGGGTGGTGGTGGAGGGGTGGGGTTCACGTCTTTCCGGCAGACCGTCAGCTGTTCCTTAGACAGGCTAGGCGAGGTGAGCCAGATGTTAGTGTGTGGCCGCAGCGAAACAAATGTAGGTAAACCAGACTTTTGTTTTCTTTCTTTTTTCTTTTGTTTTAAGCTTATTCATACCAAGAGCATCTCTCGTTCAAACTCAAGTGTTAAGACTGTTCTTGCGCTCGCCACGCCATTTTGTGTTTGCACCCACGGACTCAGAGAAAAAAAAGAAAGCAAGCAAGAAAGAAAAAGGTTCGTGACTTTTACCTGGCGAGTAGGTGGGACAGCCGCACGCGCGGACCGATTGGTCACGTGACTCGCTGTCGTCCATGTCGTTCATTCGGTGCACGTCGAAGCATTTTTTTGCCTGTTACTTCAGTGAAGAATACTAAATTACACGGAAAATCAGGCTTCGCACAGAATGGGAAAAAAGGGAGGATGAATCCTTAGTCTCGGCAGCAAACTGCACACTGAAGTAGAGAAACAGAAGTCGTTCCCCGAGGAGATGACGGTCGGTTGAGCACACGACCCTTACCTTTGCTCTGATGCCATGATCACCTTCATTGTGCGAGTGCTTCGCATTGAAAAAAAAACAAGAAAGAAAAGGAAAAAGATGTGCACACATCTCCCAATATCAGTTTTTAATTTATCTAAAACTTAAGTCGTTAGGGATTGGTCCCCATGCACACGAGGTGTGGTAGGGACGGTGAGTAGCAGAAAAGATGAAGCTCTTAGCTTTCTTCTCATGGTGCAGATCCACACACACGCGCACACGCGCACGCGCGCGCGTGCACACACATACACACGCACACACACACACACACGCACACACACACACGCACGCACGCACGCACGCACACACACACACACACACACACACACACACACACACACACACACACACACACACACACGCACACACTGCTTTTACATGAACTTGGAAATCCGCCTCGCCTCCCCTCCCTCCCCCTCCCCCTTTTTTCTAAATCAAAAGATGAGGGCTCCACACCCGCCACCCCCCCCCCCCCCCCTCCCCCCCCTCCTCCCCCCCCTCCCCCCCCCCCCCCTCCCCCCGTCCCCTCGTTCTCCTGCTTCCCGTGGACGAAATTTTGACGATGATAGTCCAAGCCGCTTTAAAAAAGAAACAAAAGAAAAAAAAGGGAAAAAGTGGGGGGGGGGGGGGGGGGGGGGGGGGGGATAACTGCAATGTCGGTTTTTTGTTGTTGTGTTGTTGTTGTCAAAAATGCTCGTCAGTTCAGGATCAACCGCCTGATCCATACTCCCGCTGCTTGGAAAATGTCTTCCGACGCCATTGAACAGGATGTTCATTTAGCCATCGAAGTCCTGCTGCCAAAGGTAGTGCCCAAGAGCGAGCGCTCGAGCGAGGGTTTTGTCTGGTGGGACCTAGCCTTTAGACGAACCAAGTGCTGGCTTATAGCTGTGACCTAAGACACTGTGTCAGCCATAGTTCAGCCTATACTAATACAGTTTGAGGCCACGCATTTTGGTCTTTACTGTTCTTTTTCCTTTTCTTTCTTTCTTTTTTTTTGTGTGTGTGTTAACTTTTCGGCAACAAAGCTTTAGATAATCCAAATTTTAGCTCGAAGCGGCAGGCAGTCAAAAGAACGTGATGATGTTTGCATGTTGTAATGAAAATTTAGATTAGCCAGGTTTTCGGTGAAGACGTTACAACAACAACAACAACAACAACAACAACAACAAAAAAAAGAAGAAAATAGACCCGGAGTTTAAAATTCGGTTATCAATATTCAGATTAATCAGGTAGACACGGAGTCTAAAATTCAGTTACCAATATTCAGATCAGTCAGGTTTTAGCATGCTGGCAGAGACAGAAATCTTGATAAGCCAGATTTTAGATTATAACGGTAACGTTTTCGTTTTTTTTTTTAACATGACGCAAGTTTTGTCACAACAATAGAAAATCGGATGCGCCAGCGTTTATTTTATACCGATAGATGTTTAAATTAATCAGACTTTTGCATATTATTTGTAGTGGTAAAAATTCAGATCGGCAGATTTTATCCGATAGGGAAAGAAGTTCAGATAAATTCAGGTTTTTGCAACAGAAACTGAAATGAATGCGACTTTTAACTCATAGTGATGGAAATGGGACACATAATCAAGTTTCAGCGCGCAGCGATACAATTTCATTGGAATCGATCAGATTTAAGCTCTTTGCCGTAGAAATTTAAATGAGGTACATGTTAGCTTATGATGATAGAATTTGATACGGGCCGACTTCAGCTGCGATGTAAATTTACCGCGGTGGGGAGTCGCCGTATTCATTGGTGGGAGATTCGGGGTTAAGCTGTCGCAGGTGTTCTTCATCAGACACGACTGTGTTCTTCGTGTTCACTGAGGTTCTTCTACCTAAGACGACTTCATTTTGTTTTGAATATCTATACCATTTCGGGGGTGTCTTCGCAGCGTTTTCGTAGTTTTCGGTCACAAAGCGACTCTCTCTCTCTCTCTCTCTCTCTCTCTCCTCTCTCCTCTCTCTCTCTCTTCTCTCTCTCTCTTCTTGATCGTGTGAAACAAAAAGGATACCAAAAATGTTTTCCGACCTGCAAATCAGGACAAACTAAACTTAAATTGAACCATGCAATTTTTTGTTTGCTCATGCTGTTACCGTTTTCCCGTCAGTGTTATAGTCAGAGCTGTTACTGTTACCGTGTTCCCGTCAGTATTATAGTCAGAGCTGTTACTGTTACCGTTTTCCCGTCAGTATTATAGTCAGAGCTGTTACTGTTACCGTGTTCCCGTCAGTGTTATAGTCAGAGCTGTTACTGTTACCGTGTTCCCGTCAGTATTATAGTCAGAGCTGTACTGTTACCGTTTCCGTCAGTGTTTAGTCAGAGCTGTACTGTTACCGTTTTCCCGTCAGTGTTATAGTCAGAGCTGTTACTGTTACCGTTTTCCCGTCAGTGTTATAGTCAGAGCTGTTACTGTTACCGTTTTCCCCGTCAGTGTTATAGTCAGAGCTGTTACTGTTACCGTTTTTTCCCGTCAGTGTTATAGTCAGAGCTGTTACTGTTACCGTTTTCCCGTCAGTGTTATAGTCAGAGCTGTTACTGTTACCGTTTTCCCGTCAGTGTTACAGTCAGAGCTGTTACTGTTACCGTTTTCCCCGTCAGTGTTATAGTCAGAGCTGTTACTGTTACCGTTTTCCCGTCAGTGTTATAGTCAGAGCTGTTACTGTTACCGTTTTCCCGTCAGTGTTATAGTCAGAGCTGTTACTGTTACCGTTTTCCCGTCAGTGTTATAGTCAGAGCTGTTACTGTTACCGTTTTCCCGTCAGTGTTAACAGTCAGAGCTGTTACTGTTACCGTTTTCCCGTCGTTATAGTCAGAGCTGTTACTGTTACCGTGTTCCCGTCAGTATAGTCAGAGCTGTTACTGTTACCGTTTTCCCGTCAGTATTATAGTCAGAGCTGTTACTGTTACCGTTTTCCCCGTCAGTGTTATAGTCAGAGCTGTTACTGTTACCGTTTTCCCGTCAGTGTTATAGTCAGAGCTATTACTGTTACCGTTTTTCCCGTCAGTGTTATAGTCAGAGCTATTACTGTTACCGTGTTCCCGTCAGTGTTAAGTCAGAGCTATTACTGTTACCTGTTGTCAGTTTACAGTCAGCTCTGTTACGTTTCCCGTCAGTGTTACAGTCAGAGCTATTACTGTTACCGTTTTCCCGTCAGTGTTACAGTCAGAGCTATTACTGTTACCGTTTCCTTTACCTGTTTTCCTTTCCCGTCAGTGTTACAGTCAGAGCTGTTACTGTTACCGTTTTCCCGTCAGTGTTACAGTCAGAGCTGTTACTGTTACCGTTTTCCCGTCAGTGTTACAGTCAGAGCTGTTACTGTTACCGTGTTCCCGTCAGTGTTACAGTCAGAGCTGTTACTGTTACCGTTTTCCCGTCAGTGTTACAGTCAGAGCTGTTACTGTTACCGTTTTCCCGTCAGTGTTACAGTCAGAGCTATTACTGTTACCGTGTTCCCGTCAGTGTTACAGTCAGAGCTATTACTGTTACCGTTTTCCCGTCAGTGTTACAGTCAGAGCTGTTACTGTTACCGTTTTCCCGTCAGTGTTACAGTCAGAGCTGTTACTGTTACCGTTGTTCCCGTCAGTGTTACAGTCAGAGCTATTACTGTTACCGTTTTCCCGTCAGTGTTACAGTCAGAGCTATTACTGTTACCGTGTTCCCGTCAGTGTTACAGTCAGAGCTATTACTGTTACCGTTTTCCCGTCAGTGTTAAGTCAGAGCTGTTACTGTTACCGTTTTCCCCGTCAGTGTTACAGTCAGAGCTATTACTGTTACCGTGTTCCCGTCAGTATTATAGTCAGAGCTATTACTGTTACCGTTTTCCCGTCAGGTTATAAGTCAGAGCTATTACTGTTACCGTTTCCCGTCAGTGTTAAGTCAGAGCTATTACTGTTACCGTTTTCCCGTCAGTTTATAGTCAGAGCTTTACTGTTACCGTTTTCCCGTCAGTGTTACAGTCAGAGCTGTTACTGTTACCGTTTTCCCGTCAGTATTATAGTCAGAGCTATTACTGTTACCGTTTTCCCGTCAGTATTATAGTCAGAGCTGTTACTGTTACCGTTTTCCCGTCAGTATTATAGTCAGAGCTGTTACTGTTACCGTTTTCCCGTCAGTGTTATAGTCAGAGCTGTTACTGTTACCGTTTTCCCGTCAGTATTATAGTCAGAGCTGTTACTGTTACCGTTTTCCCGTCAGTATTATAGTCAGAGCTGTTACTGTTACCGTTTTCCCGTCAGTATTATAGTCAGAGCTGTTACTGTTACCGTTTTCCCGTCAGTATTATAGTCAGAGCTGTTACTGTTACCGTTTTCCCCGTCATGTTATAGTCAGAGCTGTTACTGTTACCGTTTTCCCGTCAGTTTATAGTCAGAGCTGTTACTGTTACCGTTTTCCCGTCAGTATTATAGTCAGAGCTGTTACTGTTACCGTTTCCCGTCAGTGTTATAGTCAGAGCTGTTACTGTTACCGTTTTCCCGTCAGTTTATAGTCAGAGCTGTTACTGTTACCGTTTTCCCGTCAGTGTTAAGTCAGAGCTGATTACTGTTACCGTTTCCCGTCAGTATTATAGTCAGAGCTGTTACTGTTACCGTTTTCCCGTCAGTGTTATAGTCAGAGCTGTTACTGTTACCGTTTTCCCGTCAGTGTTAAGTCAGAGCTGTTACTGTTACCGTTTTCCCGTCAGTATTATAGTCAGAGCTGTTACTGTTACCGTTTTCCCCGTCAGTTTATAGTCAGAGCTGTTACTGTTACCGTTTTTCCCCGTCAGTATTATAGTCAGAGCTGTTACTGTTACCGTTTTCCCGTCATATATAGTCAGAGCTGTTACTGTTACCGTTTTCCCGTCAGTGTTATAGTCAGAGCTGTTACTGTTACCGTTTTCCCCGTCAGTATTACTAGTCAGAGCTGTTACTGTTACCGTTTTCCCCGTCAGTGTACAGTCAGAGCTGTTACTGTTACCGTGTTCCCGTCAGTATTATAGTCAGAGCTGTTACTGTTACCGTTTTCCCCGTCAGTGTTACAGTCAGAGCTGTTACTGTTACCGTTTCCCGTCAGTGTTACAGTCAGAGCTGTTACTGTTACCGTTTTCCCCCGTCAGTGATTATAGTCAGAGCTAGTTACTGTTACCGTTTTCCCGTCAGTGTTATAGTCAGAAGCTGTTACTGTTACCGTTTCCCGTCAGTGTTACAGTCAGAGGCTGTTACTGTTACCGTTTTCCCGTCAGTGTTAAGTCAGAGCTATTACTGTTACCGTTTCCCGTCAGTGTTATAGTCAGAGCTGATTACTGTTACTGTTTCCCGTCAGTGTTACAGTCAGAGCTGTTACTGTTGACCGTTTTCCCCCGTCAGTGTTATAGTCAGAGCTGTTACTGTTACCGTTTTCCCGTCAGTTTATAGTCAGAGCTGTTACTGTTACCGTTTCCCGTCAGTGTTATAGTCAGAGCTGTTACTGTTACCGTTTTCCCGTCAGTGTTATAGTCAGAGCTGTTACTGTTACGTTTTCCCGTCAGTTTATAGTCAGAGCTGTTACTGTTACCGTTTTTCCCGTCAGTGTTATAGTCAGAGCTGTTACTGTTACCGTTTTCCCGTCAGTGTTATAGTCAGAGCTGTTATACTGTTACCGTTTTCCCGTCAGTGTTATAGTCAGAGCTGTTACTGTTACCTGTTTTCCCCGTCAGTGTTATAGTCAGAGCTGTTACTGTTACCGTTTTCTCCGTCAGTGTTATAGTCAGAGTTATCACTGTTACCGTTTTCTCCGTCATGTTATAGTCAGAGCTGTTACTGTTACTGTTTTCCCGTCAGTATTATAGTCAGAGCTGTTACTGTTACCGTTTTCCCGTCAGTGTTATAGTCAGAGTTATTACTGTTACCGTTTTCCCGTCAGTGTTATAGTCAGAGCTGTTACTGTTACGTTTTCCCGTCAGTATTATAGTCAGAGCTGTTACTGTTACCGTTTTCCCGTCAGTGTTATAGTCAGAGCTGTTACTGTTACCGTTTCCCGTCAGTGTTATAGTCAGAGCTGTTACTGTTACCGTTTTCCCGTCAGTGTTATAGTCAGAGCTGTTACTGTTACCGTTTTTCCCGTCAGTGTTATAGTCAGAGCTGTTACTGTTACCGTTTTTCCGTCATGTTAATAGTCAGAGCTGTTACTGTTACCGTTTTCCCGTCAGTGTTATAGTCAGAGCTGTTGACTGTTACCGTTCGTTTTTCCGTCAGTGTTATAGTCAGAGTTATCACTGTTACCGTTTTCCGTCATTGTTTAAGTCGAGCTGTTACAGACTGTACTGTACCGTTTCCCCCAATCATGTTAGTCAAGCTACAGACTGGTACTGTTACCGTTTTCCCGTCATGATAAGGTCAGAGCAGAACGCCACTAATCACGAGCCGCTAGCTTACCAGTCCTGCCGACCCCCTCCAATCACTGCATGAGCAGACCTGTATCCACGGTTAACCCCGGTTCTCTCCAGCCCTCACGAAGTTGCGTTGTTCCCCAAGCGTTTGGACGAAGGGTATCGGAGCCGTGGCAGATCGGGGACAGCAGACCTCACTCCACCCGTCATGAGGGAAAAGGGGCCAGGAGGGGCGGTCAAGGGGGGGGGGGGGGGGAGTGGAGAGTTAGTCCACCAAACCACAGCACGGCTGACGCCAGGCCCTTCTCCCGGCCATCAAACAGACCCCCAACTGCAGATCCATGAGGTCCTGATCCCCGCGCTGCTCCCCGGGGCAAACAGATACCCCTGCCTGATTTATCGGGAGTCGCCGGGGGCCTTGCCTAAACCCGCCAACATTTGGCCTGATCTGCCCCAGTCCTTCCTGGACGGGAGAGGGCAGTAACGGTGAAGACGTGGGATTGAAAGGGAGGGTTGACTGTGCGGTGGTAGGAGGGATCAGTTTCGCGGACGGGCCCCAGAAACCACGACGCAGGATTGTTAAGTGCGTGTTGATGAGGGGGGGGGGGGGGGGGAAGCAAGGGCGACAGTCTGTGTCATCGAATCGTGTCAGGAGATCCTAGTAAAAAGTTGTTGTGGTGATGGGATGGTGATTATTGGGACTGTTCCTACTGGCCCCTGGGGTTTGATTATCGACGCACTGCAGTTTACCCAGTCAGGTTTTATTCAGTGCGTCTTTATCCCCAGTACCCTTCATCCAGGAGGTTGAGAGTTGCCAACATAATTTTCATTTGCAGACCCAATGTAAACAACAACAACAACAAAACCCGATGGGGCTCATGCCAATTGACGGCATCCAGCCCCACAGATTTCATAGTGTTTCTCAACCTGGAGAAGCCAGTAGGATCTTGACACAAAGATCTTTTCTTTATGCCATCATCTTGGTATTACAAAGTGACGGCACGCTTCGATTTAGGGAAGGACTTTGGCCTGATCACTGGCAAAAAAAAAAAAAAGAAAACACCCTAGTTTTTATGTGACATGAAAAACACTTCTCGTTCTTGTCTTTTTCATTCATGTTCCCCCAC
>CM065736.1:32410262-32412762 GCA_033310375.1 Conus canariensis
CCGTTTCTTCCCTTCAGATGAGTCAGGAGGCTGTTGTTTGGTTCGATTACCGGGAACCCTCTTTGCTTTGCAGATCACGCAGCTCAAAATCGACAACAACCCCTTCGCCAAAGGGTTCCGAGAGAACGGGGGAGGCCGGAGAGATAAAAGGTGAGTCTGGTCTCTGCTTTCTGTCTGTGCTGACGTGTTCACTCTCATTTCTTTTTTACGCTTGTGTGGTCGCATGTCGCGCACACGCTCCACTCGATGCGCGCGTAGACCACACGGTAATATGTCAGCTGTACCCCAGCGAATTTCTGTTGGAAACACGATGCGCGCGTAGACCACACGGTAATATGTCAGCTGTACCCCAGCGAATTTCTGTTGGAAACACGATTCGCGCGTAGACCACACGGTAATATGTCAGCTGTACCCCAGCGAATTTCTGTTGGAAACTCGATGCGCATGGAGAACTCGCGGTGACATGCCAGCTGCGTCAGACGTACTTCTGTGTGAAACCCGACGCTCATGTAGACCTCACGGTATCAAGTAACCAGTTCCCTAGCAAACTCCTGGTGGCAACTCCACTTGGATGCAGATGGAGAACTCACGGTTACACGAGAGCTAGCTCTTAGTACACTTCTGTAGGAAACTCAACCTGGATGCAGATGTAGAACCCACGGTTACACGAGAGCTAGCTGCTAGTAACCTTCTGTTGGAAACTCGACGCAGAACTCGTTGTAACAAGCGAGCTGCAACCAGGCAAACTGCTGTTGGAAAGTCGATGCAGAATTCATGGTAACAAGCGAGCTGTACCCAGGCAGACTTCTGTTGGGAGCTCAACTTGGATGTAGGACTCACTGTAACAAGTGAGCTACTCCCTGGCAAACTTCTGCTTGAGACTCGACTTAGATGCGCATGTATAGCTCATGGCATCAAGTGAGGTGTTCCCAGGTAAAGGTTCAATTGGAAACTCGAGTCGCATGCAGAAATCTTGACAACAACTGAACATTTCTCAGGGAAATTCCGGTTGGAAACTCAACTTTGATGCGGATGTAGAACTCTCGGTTACCAGTAATCCATTCATTCCCAGGCAAACTTCTGTTGGAAGTTAAACTTGGATGCTCATGTGGAACTCACGGTTACAGGTAATCTGTTTCATGGCAAACTTCTGTTGGAAACTCAACTTGGATGCTGGTGTAGAACTCACGATAACACCTGAGCGGTTTTTTTTTCTGGCAAATTTCTGTTTGGAAGTGTACGCTGATAGGTAAAAAGAAAAAAACAACAACAAAAACAAGCAAGCAAACAAATAAAAATATGGATAGCGATGCACTGTGGTATCCGGCGACAGCAGCCTGAAAGTCACAGAGAGGAATTTGTTGTGATACGAAGTTATACAATGCATCACAATTCAAAACTGGAGTAAACAGTGATGTAATACAATTCCAACGAAGTGGCCAATGCAAAACTCAACTATACCCGTATGTACAAGCATAAATCACATTAACGCGGTGGCGCGCATTTTTTCCCGGACATCGGAGACAGGCTCATTCTGGAACTCATATTAACGCGTTTCTTTTGTGTTTTGTTCGGTTCTGTTCCCATTTTTTCCCTTTTTTCTCTCTCTCTCTCCTTTCCCTTTTTTTGAAGGCAGCATTTGTTCAGTCTTATGCTGAATTAGGTCGACATACTTCCAAAATAAACTGTCATAACCTCCAGGATAAGGAGAGAGAAAAAAACGATCATTGGTTTTTAAGAAAAAAACGCAATGATGAAAGATCATTTGTTTTAAAAAAAAAACGCAATGATGTATTGTAATGGGTACTTGGTGTGGTATGTGTGTAATGGATGGCTCCATGATTGTAGCTCCTTGAAAAGACTCCAAAATAGCCTTTTTTCTGTCTTTTTTTCCAAGGATGTGCAGATTATGGAAAGTCTGTTCGTTTTGAAATTAATTTCCACCTTTGTGTGGCCAATAGGAAGGTGAGTGGCTTGCAATCAAGAGAGTGTGCTGTTGGGGGGGGGGGGGGGGGGGGGGGAAACAAAGCTAAAAGAAGAATGGGAGGAGGGGAGAGGAAGGGAGAGCATGGTGATAAAGGAAACAAAACGAACACCAACAGTGGGGTCAACGAACGGAACGAAGAAGAAGCACCACGAAGCTTGTGCTCTGCGGGAGTCTGGGCAAGGCAAAGAGACCACTAAGTTGTTCTGTTTTGTGTGTTTCGTTGAGGCCACTGACTTTGAGCTTGATCTCACCTGCCCCTTCAAGACAGTACGCTTGTGCAGTATCCATGTACCCTGTGGCAGACGCCTGAACGCCAACGGACCCTGCGGAGGGGGAGAGGAGGAGGAGGAGGCGGGCCCTCACGAGGATCTGGAGTCCCCCCACCACCTTCACCACCCTCGCCCCCACCACGGCGAGGCCCTTCATGACGAGGACCACTACAACTGCTCCAGCGACAACGACGACGACGAGGAAGAAATCTGCGTCGACGACGACGCCGATGACGACGAAGAC
>CM065736.1:32415262-32422762 GCA_033310375.1 Conus canariensis
CGAGAAGGAGAACCGGTTCCTGCGCGAGCAGCGGAGGTGCAGCGCCAAGGAGCAGCAGCAGAGTCCGCCCAACGTGACGGTGGGCCGCCCCGTGGTGCACCCGCTCTTCCCGACCGTCTGCCACCCCAACGCCTTCTTCCCCGGCACGGCGTCCCGGCCTACCCCGCCCTGCCCCCTCTCTACATCAACACCAGCTTCAGCCATCTCCACCCGGCCTCGGCCGTGGCCGCCGCCGCCGCCGCCGCCGCCGCTCACCACCAGCGCTCCCCCACCACCCTGCCCCCCTCCGTGTTCGCCGGGCACGTGCAGCCCGCTTTGACCTCCCACCCCGAGCTGGGGGGGCACCACCACCCCCCGGCCTCCCCTCTGCCCCTGCCCCCGGCGCCCCCGCTGGGGTTTTTCGCGCGTCAGGGGGAGGGCCGGTGGCGTACCACCCTTCGAGACTTCCGCACGGGGGTCGGTTCCACCCTTACGCGCTGACCCCTGTGACGCCGGACAGTGGTCAGGAACCGTCCTCGCTGAGTCTGCTGCCGGCCAGTCCCCGCACGGCCAGCCCGCCACGCCTGCTGACGTCATCAGGCTCTCCGCACAGGCAGCGGGATTTGTCCCCGAACGGCGTCATCAAGCCCATCCCCACACGCGGGGAGGGGGCCCTGAAGGTGACCTCCCCTCCCTCCTCTTCCTCCTCCTCCTCCTCCTCCACCTCCTCCTCCTCAGCTTTGGCTGACGGCAAGGTATCGGTATGACTGTGCTTTATTTGGGGGGGGGGGGGGGGGGTGTGTGTTGTTGATTGTATGAGATAAACTTTGGTTGATGTTTTTTTTTGTTTTTTTGTTTTTGTTTTTGTTTTTCCAATTCCCTGAAATCAACCGTGACGTGGCGATGGGCACGCAAACAAAAAAAAAAAGAACTGGAAAAAAGTTTTACACCACAGTCTTCGTCTGCTTGGCTGGGTGTGAAACGAAGAGAAGTAAGAGAACAAGCCTCCATCGAAGGGGCCAGCCCATCCTTGTGGTCCAGGTGCATCAGGAACCCCAGAACCCGACATACATGCCGCTGGCTCAGGTTGGGGGCACGTGCTGCTCCTCCCTGGCCCTGGGAAGACTGCGGGGGTTGACGCTGCCATTGGACTGGCCGTGCTAATCGATCCTCCTCTTGCAATGATGACATGTGTGCGATGTGAATAGTATTGATGAACGAATTGTCAGCCTCGGAACATGATAGGGCACGTCTTGTCAGACGAGGTCCTGTCAGCTTGACATGTGTTGAAATGTAAAACGCCCAAAAAAGGAAGACAGACAAAACGTTCGTCCGTTATGAATAATCAGTGTTATGATTCGAGTTATTTTAATTGCCACGCCAGAGACATGATTGGTATCGATACCTTTTTTTTTTGTATTTTATTTTGTGTGATGAATGACACGTCCACATCAGCACATCAGAGGCACTGTCCACTTTCCATGAGGACAGTTGACCCTCACCAAGACCTATTTCCAGTGTAAGAATACCCCCCTTCCCCTCTCTCCCTGTTGTAAGTCTGTGTGATATTGTCATGGCTGTATCGGAAGACATTGCCAAACCAGAGACAGTTTCATCCTACTAACTACGAAGAACTATTAACAGATTCACTGGTTCAGTTATTGAGTTTGTGAGATTCCATATCAGTAATGTTTATATCGTGTCAGGGAGGGAAAGCGGGGGCTACCGGGGGGGGGGGGGGGGGGGGGGGTTAGGTCAAAGAGCTGTATGATTTGTACATATATCTATCTATATGAATATATATGTCAACGAAATATGTGTGGCAGTGTGATCATAAGATGAATTTGTTGATGACAATACTGTTGGCACCATAGGAAGAGCGTAAAATGAAAACCAAGCGTAGAGATAACTTATTCGTCATTTGATTGGAGTGCCCGGCATTGTGGCCCCAGCTGTCGGCTTCACTCTCCCTTTTCATTATTGTTGGATGCCTTTTATTTTAACGATAATGCTTGACATTGATTTATGATTTTTTTTTTTAAAGCTAAGATAGACACCATACCTCCTCCGTTCTTTTGGAAACAAATCAGCCCGAGATGTGGGATCCAGAATGTGGACAACAGCTCCCGTGTCGTCGTCTTGGGACTGACGCTTTATTGCAGTTCCATGGGATTCGCGCGTTCGGTCCGTTTCTTTACGTTTGTATTTTTGTGTCGTAGACATGCCAGATCATCTTTTTTTTTTAAACGTCTGTCGGGGCCAGAATCCGGCATTATGTCTGTTCATGGAATTTTGCTGCCTGTGACATATAGGCAATGTCTTTGGTTGGTTGGTTGGTTGGTTTGTGGGTTTGTTTTTTTTCCCCCAGAGATTATTTCACCTCCGTCTATCTGTGCGCGTGTTTGCTAAACTAAAGCGAAGTTTTGAGTACAACGCACCTCCTTCCTTCCTTCCTTTTGCTCAGAGCCCCCCCCCCCCACCCCCACCCACCCACCCCCCCCTGCCCCCATCCCCCTTTTCTTCTCCCTCCCCTTCCTCTTTCCAGTTCAGATGGCTACAGGGAAGAAAAACCCACAAGTAACCCAGATCTGGTGCCCACGATATGGTGCACTGCCCTAATGATCACTGTGGAAACACCTGGTGACACGGGGCAAGGTGATCACTATGGAAACACCTGGTTACACGGGGCAAGGTGATCACTATGGAAACACCTGGGTTACACGGGGCAAGGTGACCTAGGAACACGTTACACGGCATGACACATGGAAACACCTGGGTTACACGGGCAAGGTATGTATGAAACACGGGTCACGGTGCAAGGTGATCACTATGGAAACACCTGGTTACACGTGGCAAGGTGTGACTGCTTTGGGGAGGCATTAGGAACTACCACTAGTTTTGCCGATGTTAAGATGTGGAAAAAAAAGTTAAAAAAAACAAAAAAAACCGCAACCCTCAATACCCGAGCGAGTATGGCTTTTGTTTGATCTACGTAGCACCCTGAAACCAATGAATTGCTAGCCAGCATTGGTTCTTGAAAATGTGTGTGTGTGTGTGTGTGTGTGTGTGTGTGGTGTGTGTGTGTGTGTTCTTTCTTTGGGGCAGTCTGAGCTGATTGCACTGAATCCAGTGGATGCCTGACAAATGAAACAAAACCTCCGTTCATCGCTGCTTGGTAAAGAAAATAGTGATTTCATTGGTTCTTATCATTCATGTTGACTTGTTCGTAAAATTAGCCGTTAATAATAAACAAAGCACGTCAAAACTGTTGGATGAAGGCAGGGTTGGGGGCATGGCGTTAAGACAAAGATGGATTTCGCCGTTTTTCGCACAACATTGGGATTTTTAACCACCAAGCTCAAGACACGTTGAAAACTCTGTCGCCCCCCCCCCCCCCCCCCCCATCCCCCTTCCCAATCTGCCCAGCTCTCTCTCGCTCTCTCGTTTTTTTTTCCCATCTCAACCTGACCTCCTCTCCGCATGTCTCTCCCATGTGCAAAGGGTTATTAAAGCTAAAAGTATGTTATACCGCGTTTATTTACCTATTATGCAATGGGTTTTTCGTCCATAAAATTCTGAAACATTTGTCGAACAGCAGTTGTATGCGTAAAAATATATTTGAATCACCTCTGTTGCTGCCATTTGTGTTTGTCTCTCGTTTTTTTTTTTTTTTTTATAAGAATAAATAGTTTTTTTTATTTATGATTTAAAACACTCATATGAATCATACCTTATGTGATTTTTTGTTACCATTGTTCGTTTTTTCCTATCTGGCTTGTTTTCGCAAGTGTTGTTATTAATAATGTCGTTTATCATTATCACTATTATTATTGTTATCATTATTATAATCATCATTATTATTTTCTTTATTTTTACCATCATCATAATTATTGTTATCAATACTGCTTCTGTCTCTGGAACCTTGAGGTTTCCGACGGTCGTCGCTCATTTGTGGTGTTGTCTTTTTCAAACAGATAAGTGTAACATAGATTATCTGTCTTTCTGTAAGGCTGTGGGCTTTTTTTTTCAATTAGGAGAGATGGTGGAGAAAAGCTTTTATGCAATCTTTACCCATTTTGCCCCCCCCCCCCCCCCCCCCCCCCCCCCCCCCCCCCGTCTTCGTCTCGCCCGCTCCTCGCAAACTCGCTCTACCTGCCCACCTTCCTCCTCACTCCCCACTCATCTCTTTTGTTCGTTTGAATTGTTTCAAAATCGCCTAATCCGGCTACTCTCCGATACTGTCTCATTAATCGTTAATTGCATAATCTTCAGAGACGAGCCTTTTTTTTTTTTTTTTTTTTTTTGAGGAGTTGGGGGTCGGTTGCTTTGTGTACATTAATGTGATGGTGTTACGATGGTGGTATTTTTTTCCCCCGTTTTTCCATGTTCGCGCCGTCATGCTGCTTCGGCTGTCCCATAAAAGAAGTAAAGTCAGTTCCGTATGACTTGTCCATATACATGTATCGTTATACCTTTTTTTTATATTTTCAAATTCTCTGCTGTCTCCGCACGAGCGCGTCGGCCCTTATGCGCTTTCGTTTTATTGTCTGGGCTCTAAATGATATGATTTTTCACTCGGATGCGGAAAAAGGAAAACAAAACAAGAAAAGAAAGAAAGAAAGTAAATGAATAACTGATTCACACCATCTTCACGTCATTTCTTTTCTTCGGTGTCTCTGCCATGGTCTTTCTGAGTTTAGTCCATATAATATACTTTTTGTCAATACTCTCTCTCTCTCTCTCTCTCTCTCCTCTCTCTCTCTCTCTCTCTCTCTCTCTCGTTTACATGCTGAATCACTATATGCGATTTAATTATCTTGGTCGCTCCGTTTTACCCAGGTAATGATTTACGATAACCAGCAGAAGTTCGCGCACAGATGAATTAAACCAGCCAGCTTAAAAAAAAAAAAAAGGGGGGGGGGGGGGGGGAGAGAAAAACCACCGTGTCGATAACTTGATGGACGCAGTCAGCCTGTGTGGACAAAGCGATCTTGTTACTGAAAACATTTTTCCTGCCATTGATTTGACACGTACATCCTTCGAAACATGTTTTCCGCTTTATCGATTAGCACCCGTTTACAGAATGTATGCAATGTAGAGAGTAAAAGCTATGTATGTTTTATCAAGCGAGGCTTGTCTGAAAGATCGAAAACGGAGAACTTTTCCTTCTCTGTTGCATAAGAATGTTTGGTAAAACAACCAATCTATTGTGCACACACCAACCAGCAAAAAAACCCAAACAAACAAAAAACCAGAAGAGTTTACATTACAGTTTCTGTTGTTGCGTGATATTTTTTCCCCTGAATTTATTATTAGTATGTTTGTAATCGTAGTTTTTTTTGTCGTGAATGCTCCCAGGTTTTTGTCTTTCATTGAGTTTCAGCCGAAACGACCACGGGCCACGAGTTGTCAGACTTTCCCTACTACCCACTTCTGCCGCCTGTCTCCCCCCCCCCCCCCCCCCTCCCGTTCCCCCCCCTCCTCCTCCTCCTCCTCCTCTCTATCTCTCATGCCCTCCTCTGTGTCATCCGTATCAGTATGATAGTTTTTGATGATTCGTTTCCACCTCCGGAACATTTGAATTTGAAAATTTATCTCAGGCAACGGTGTGTGTGTGTGGGCACAAAATTACCGTCCGCTCCATAAAGTGACTAATACTATAAATGATATGTGTAATTTCATAGGTTCAGCAGAGGCCCATAGCAGCTCATATGTGTGTGTGTGTATGTGTGGGTTTCCCCTGTGCAAACAGATGTGGCGTCGACGGTGCGCATCGCACGTGTTTTGGTTCCGTGTGGAAAAACAGTTGGCCCACTGTTCAATCGTGCTTTGATTTCATTTGGCTTTTTTTTTAATTCAGCAGCTCTTGAGGTTTACTTATAAAGTGTTGTTCATGACAGCCTATTTATTGATTGGTTTTTATTTCACGATTCACACCTTGTTTTACGTTGGTTTTGTTTTTATATTTGTGTTGTCAGTTACTGATTTCAATATTTTGTTTTCTTGTGATAGTTATTGTTCTTTTATTTGTTCAATGCCATTCCTGTCTTGTTTTATTTATTCATTTTATAATTGCTAGCTGTTTAACTTTGCGACGAAGTTGTCGGCCTTGATGAAGTGGCCACGCCACACCAAGAAGTACTGGGTCATGTGTGTGCGTTTTTTGTTTGTTTGGTTTTTTTTTTTTTTTTCTTTTTCCCCCCAAAAAATCTCAGGTGATTAAGAACTGAATCGATTACCTTGGTTTATGCCTCGCTGAAATCATGAACTCTAGAATGCAGTAATACAGTAACATGCTTGGAGGTTCTCTCTCTCTCTCTCTCTCTCTCTCTCTCTCTCTCTCTCTCTCTCTCTCTCTCTCTCTCTCTGCCCCACGAAGTATTCGTAGAGGACATCACATCCTTGGCATTTCTTCGTTAGCTTATCATCTGTCACCATTAAGCTCGATCAAACGAACCCATTGTTTACTCCTGTCAGAAGTGTGTGTGTGTGTGTGTGTGTGTGTGTGTGTGTGTGTGTGTGTGGTCGGCGCGCGCGCTATGTGCTTTATGATGTTGAGTGATTTCTCTCTCTCTCTCTCTCTCTCCTCTCTCTCTCTCTCTCTCTCTCTCTCAGATATACAGGCCGTTTCATACATGGATTTTTTGGAGGGTAGTGGCAGTGGTGGTGGTGATAAAGGGAGAGACGGGAGAGGGGCTAAGGAAGGGATGGGGGAGGGGGGGAGGGGAGCGAGGCGGTGATCGCAGTGGTTCCCACAGAGGTCGCTGATTGACTTATTAGAGACATTGGTCAGTGTGTGAGCATTCAGTCGGCAGGTACTAAACAGTCCTTTATTCGGTTGTCTACCGAGTTAGTGATTTGCCCTCGTCTCCGCTCGTGAGCTGTCAGACCACTGGAGGAAACTGAGCAGTATAGTGGTAACCTTGTCACATCTTGTCCGCTGGGCCAGTTCTCGGCAGACAGCTGTTCAGAGTTCGGTTCCAGGATGGATAGTGGAGTCATCGAACTAGCACTGACCTCCCCTGAGCACGAGACAGGAGACAAGACTGCACAGTACAATCAAACACAGCTTGACCAAGTTATCATCCAGTGCCACGGAACATGCAATTATCAAACGGTATAATATGGCACAGTATAGTACAGTACAATGCAACTCTACAGTACGGTACATCATTGTACAATGTAACATGGTGTATTGCAAAGCAGTATGGTGCAATGCTGCACCTTGTACTACAGTGCAGTTTACGAAACGACAGAGTATAATGCAGTACAGTGTGGTACAGTACAATAAGGTATACAACTCGGTACAACGCAACACAGTGTGATGCAATGCAGTGCAGTTTAGAACGGAACAACATAGTACAACATGAAACAAAAGACTAGAAATGCAATAGTGTAATATACAACATAGTATACTTGAATACAACACAGTATAGTACAAAACTTACGCAATACAGAGCAAGACTGAATAGTACAACACAACACCGCATAGTACAATACAGTACACAACAACGCAATGCA
>CM065736.1:32427762-32430262 GCA_033310375.1 Conus canariensis
AGGGAAAGTCTATCTTACTGAGGTGACAGATTCAGGGGAAGTCTATCTTACTGAGGTGACAGATTCAGGGAAAGTCTGTTTTACTGAGATGACAGATTCAGGGGAATCTGTTTTACTGAGGTGACAGATTCAGGGAAAGTCTATCTTACTGAGGTGACAGATTCAAGGGAAAGTCTATTTACTGAGGTGACAGATTCAGGGGAAAGTCTATTTTACTGAGGTGACAGATTCAGGGAAAGTCTATTTTACTGAGGTGACAGATTCAGGGGGAAGTCTATTTACTAAGGTGACAGATTCAGGGAAAGTCTATTTTACTGAGGTGACAGATTCAGGGGAAAGTCTATTTTACTGAGGTGACAGATTCAAGGAAAGTCTATTTACTGAGGTGACAGATTCAGGGGAAAGTCTATCTTACTAAGGTGACAGATTCAGGGGAAGTCTATTTTACTGAGGTGACAGATTCAGGGGAAGTCTTTTACTGAGGTGACAGATTCAGGGGAAGTCTGTCTTACTGAGGTGACAGATTCAGGGAAAGTCTATTTTACTGAGGTGACAGATTCAGGGAAAGTCTATTTTACTGAGGTGACAGATTCAGGGAAAGTCTATTTACTGAGGTGACAGATTCAGGGAAAGTCTATTTTACTGAGGTGACAGATTCAGGGGAAAGTCTATTTACTGAGGTGACAGACCCAGAGGGAAGTCTACTTAGGTGACAGACTCAGAGCAGTGTCTACTTTACCTCGGTGGAAAACGCAAAGAGGAAGTGCCCATTTTGCTTAACCTTTGACCTCGGTGGGCTGATTGCTTGTTGGTTCAGGGACAGATACATCCTCAGCAATTTTTGTTCTCTTCGGTGACGAAAATAGAGGATAATGTGTTTTTATTTGTTGTTGTTTGTGTGTGTGCGTATGCGTGTGTGCGCACGCGCGCGCATTTTTTTCCCAAAGCAATGACAGACACCACATCAAGTTTTTTCCCCTGAAGTTATATGTATACATATCATTGTTTTGCACCTTTTTTTTTTTTTTTTTTTGAAAGTGACAAGTGTGTACACGTGTTACTACAAGAAGTGACATATTTTTTTTCCTCCAAAGTGACATGTTTACATATCATTGACTTGCTGTTATACTACTCCCCTTCACCCTCTCATCTCTCCCCCCCTCCTCCCACCTCCTTCGCTGCCTCCCTCCTCCTCTCCTGACCTATACTGTATATAATGAAACACGTGTTGTTGTTTGTTTAATTCTTTGTCCGAAAATAGAAAAACGCACGTGTGCAAAACGCATGATACAGAAACGCATGATGCAAAAACAAAATGATATTGAAGGATTTTTTTTTTCCTTTGTGGCATGTTTGCTTTGATAAAATATCCTGAGATGAGGAACTGACGTGTGTTGATATGATGACGTCTTTTTTTTTTTTTTTTTTTTTTTTTTTTTTTTAATGATTTATTTTCGGCTAGTTTGTGTGCTTGCTGTCCTAGTATCGAATTGCTGTTATGCGTTACTTTTGACATCCTATATATTTGCATTTGATTGCACTTATTCAACCCTCAGGCTTATATTATCCATACCCCCCCCCCCCCCACACCCCACCCCCCACACCACTTTACCCTCTCCATCCTTTTGCCCACCGCCTTCATATCGCTCTTGCTATCCCCCCCCCCCCCCAACCCTCCGTCCCACTCCACCTCCCGCCCGCCTCTCTCTCTCTCTCTCTCTCTCTCCTCTCGCTCGCTCGCTCGCTCGCTCGCTCGCACGCCCTGTCCCTCTGACATCTTTTGTTCTATTTAGTCAGATAGAGAAATGCTGATGAGTGAGACAAACCTCCAAGGGACCAAGCGCAGCCCTCACGGGGCCCCCGATGTCGGCCGGGCTGCAAACAACATGATTTGGCTCCAGTGGGGGTGGGGGTGGGGGGTCACACTGGGATCAGCTTAGTGATTAAGGTGGAAAATTATCACGAAGGTTTTCTTATTCGTTGGGCGCTTGTGTGTTCCTCCCGAGTTCGTTAAGATGGGTTTTGTCAGTTACTTGTTAGTTTGTGTGACAACAACAACAACAACAACAACAACAACAACAACACACACACACACACACACACACACACACACACACACACACACACACACCACCTTTTTTTTTTAATTTTTTTTTTTAGATCATTTCCCAATACCACGCTTAACGGCTAACATTTTACTCCTCGTGTTATCCTGTTTCCCGTGACTGTGGTTTGAGGAGAGAAAAAAAACAATGACGTTATTAATGACTGGTCCTTCAGATTCATCTGAAACAGAACGAATACAAAACAGGAACAAAGATCTTAAAGTGACAGGTCTTGAAATCTATTCGTCGAGGAACAGATTTGTAACAGCCGTTTCTTCATGACTGTAGTAGTACGTGTATATGTCTTACAGTAGACAGTACGGGTAGTACGTGTATATGTCTTACAGTAGACAGTACGGGTAGTACGTGTATATGTCTTACAGTAGACAGTACGG
>CM065736.1:32435262-32452762 GCA_033310375.1 Conus canariensis
AAGATAACGTGTAGTCCGTGCCACTGATAGTTCGCATCAGGTGGAGGGGGGTTCGGGGTGGTGGTGGTGGAGGTGGGTGGGGAGTGGGGTTGTCTTCCCCCGTTTACTAAACCACGTTTCCAATTCGGCATTGAGCAACTCCATGATGTAAACAAGTTCGGTTATCCTTGTCACGTGTGTTAACGTGCATCTGCTCACCTTATTCCAGTTTATGTCTGTTACATGAGACACAAATATGAGGCTATTGTTTCCATGATTTATTTAGACCGGCTGCATTGTTTTTTAGTGTGTTTTTTTAATTGTGGGGTGTAGGCTGTTTTTCACACTTGATCTTATGTATGTTTTGTTGTTGTTGATTTTTATCCAACTGCCTATGACAGTCACTGATATAGTCTAATATAAGAGGTTTTTTTCCTTATTGTTTGGTTTAGTTTGTTTTTAAAGTCAGTGTGTTTGTTTGTTAAAGGCTTGTTCGCAAATGCTCTCTCTCTCTCTCTCTCTCTCTCTCTCTCTCTCTCTCTCTCTGTCTCTGCCTCTCCATTTTTCTTCTGTTTGCCGATTCACACTACATTTTCAAAGACTGGAAAATGTCCGCAAAAGTGTTTACACCAAATGTTAATTCACTTTGTTGGCGTGTTTGCTTGTTTTGCTCAGTTTAATTCGGCATGTGTCGACTGGTTTTCTGCTGTGAAACCCACTCCGAGCGGTTATGCCAGGGGTATGATTTGTTCAACTCTGTCCTGTTCCTCTCTTCTGTATCAATCTGTCTGATTGTCTGTCGGCATTTTTGTTTTCAACTTTCGTCCAATGAATCAAAATGTCATTGAATAATATATTCATATGTATGTACATATACTTACATGGAAGAGAGAGAGAGAGAGAGAGAGAGAGAGAGAGAGAGAGAGAGAGAGAGAGAGAGAGAGAGAATGCTGTTGCAAGGATAGCACACTTTATTGACGACCATCTCCTCCTAAGGCCTCCGCCCAGTTTGTATGTACGTCTGTATTTATTTACTTATTAATTTTTGTCGTTTTCTTCCACTGCTTTGGTAGTCGTATACAGTGCTGGAAAAACAAAACGCGCATTTTTTTTTCTTCTTGTCGTTCTTCTCTTTCAGTATCCCCCTTCCTCCTCCCCCATCCCCGAACTCCTCTTCCACACTCTGCTTTCGCTTCGTCCCTTCTACACCCAACCCCTCCCCCCCCCCCCCCCCCCCCCCCACAACCTGCCCAACTCCCGTCTCCACTTTCTACCAGCTGTCGCCATCCCCACCCCTCATTCTAGCCTCTGACGTAGTCAGCCCCCCTCCCTTCCTGTCTGTTGCATTCTGTGTGATTACAACGCCCAGGTCTTGACTGCAACGAAGGCATGCGCCATTGTTAGCAGAGAAAGGAAGAAAAAAAGAAAAAAGCATTATCTACGTCTTCTCCTTTTTTTTTCTTCCTGCCTAATCGTTTTCTGTGTTATTCAAGACAAAAATCGATTGTTATCACATTGAGATGACAAAGAAACAAAGATACGGATGACTCCTATGGTTAACCAGTTTTGTCAGGTAGTCAGTCGTCCGCGTGACTCGTTAGCTGCTCTCTCTCTCTCTCTCTCTTCTCTCTCTCTCTTTCTCTCTCTCTCTCTCTCTCTCTCTCTCTCTCTCTCTCTCTCTCTCTCTCTCTCTCTCTGTGCCTGTCTCAGCCCACCCTCCTCAATTCCCTCCTGTATGTGCATGCATGTGGTGTGAATCTTCAACTGGGCGAGGAAAGAAAAATATGTCGGGGCTGCAGTGAACATTGTAGCAGTTTTGTATGGCAACACGCGAGCGTCAAAGGCTGAAAATAGCCGTTTTACTCATTCTCCTGAAGAAAAGAGATATTGTTTTTCTTTAGCGAAACAGTGTTACGCTGATATTATTATCCTGTAGGGTCACAGCTGCTTTTCTTAAGATGATAACTGTTTCCCCTGGTTTCACAACGGTTTTCCGCGGGGAAGCAGTCATTGTCATCGTCCCCCCTGAGGATCTCATTCGTTTTCCCTGTTTTCCCGGGGAAACGGTGGTTATCCTGACGGAAAATCAGTGTTCCTGCCATTGCCGTTTTCCTTGACGTGTTACCCGTAGGGAAGATAGGAAAGACAAATGCAACTCTTACAGGAAACAGATAAAACGGTTATTATCGTAAGGAAAACGGGGAAAAAACTGTTGTGATCTTAATGAAAACAGTTGTGATTCCGTGGGATAACAACGATGATAACCGTTTTCCCTTTTCCGCCGTTTTTCTCATTGATTGAAACAGTTTACCAGAGAGAGAGAAAAAAAAAACTTGCCTTTAGACGCTACTATATGCTATGGGTCCATAGTTTTGTTGACAGCAAGATCTCCCTCCTGTGTTGTTTTCTGTCATTGAGCCTGAGCAAAGGCCTCTCTCTCTCTCTCTCTCTCTCTCTCTCTCTCTCTCTCTCTCTCTCTCTCTTCTCTGTTTGCATGCCTGTGTCTGTATATATATATATATATATATATATATATATGTGTGTGTGTGTGTGTGTGTGTGTGTGTGTGTGTGTGTGTGTGTCCTGACTTTGCTGTCGAAAGGGGAGGGGTGTATTGCTCACCACCCAGGAAACGTTGTGCTTAACGTGTTGAAAGCTGCAAGGTATTCCACTCCTCCTCCGCCACCCCTTCCCCGTGATAACCCTGAGCAAATAGGGACGCTTGAATGTACGGTGCGAACTTGAAACCTGGTATGAAGTAGCGAAAAGAACAAGAAACAAAAAGCGGGAGTGGGAAGGGGGTGTCATAGCTGGGATGTACGTGATGTTCTCTCTGTGTGTGTACGTCTTTTAAAGTTGACAGACGCTTGTTGGTAAGCAGGGTCAGGACTGCAGCACATCCTGTGTGGTCGGCTGTGCTGTGGTCACAAATAGCAATGCTGATGAGGAGGATACAACAGCCCCAGTTGGTTGTGTCCAACATGCGCTAACCGTCGATGAGGCATTTTCAGACTTGATCAGGCTGATGGGTGGATTGATGTGGGGGGGGGGGGGGGGGATTCGGGGTTGGCAGTGGAGGGTTGAGGGAGGGAGAGGGGGGTATGCGTTGTTTTTTGTTTTGTTTTTTTTTTGTTTTGCTTAACGCAGATTAATTTAAACGACTTTTATTCTGCCTTTATTTCTGTGACAAAAAAAAATCACTTTCTGTGCATTGTGGCATTGGATGACTGTACTATGCTAAAGCCTCGAAAATCTGTGTGGACTGTCGATCAGCTGGCTATTGATGTTTATGTTGCTGCATTTGACGTGTTTCTCCATCGGTTTCTTAGCTGACTTCATTTGGTTTCGTTGACTTTGATTTATTGGACAAACCTGGGTCGCTTTGCTTTCTTTTTCTTTTTCTTGTTTTTTTTTTCTCTGTGTTAACGGTCGACTGGTCAGTCTTATACATGATGACCAGTCCATTTGACCGCATACACACACAGAGAAAATGTTTCCTGTTCCGAAGCCAGTGGTTTTTTGGCAGCATGTACGACCTAGATAACAAAGTATCCCTATGATGATCATTTTTAGGTTTGAATGGCGTACTTTTTTACTTTTTCTTTTTCTTGCTCATGTGATGGGTTATTATATCTTGGTTTGGTTTGGTTTCTGGTTTTATGCGAGAAACGCGGGCTGCGCTAATTTGAAGGCTCCATTCAGACAGAGAAAGAGAAATCTTGTGTATGTGCGTGCGTGCGTGCGTGCGTGTGTGTGTGTGTGTATGTGTGTGTGTGTGTGTGTGTGTGTGTGTGTGTGTGTGTGTGTGTGTGTGTGTGTGTTTGCGCGCGCGCGCGCGTGCGTGCATTTTCTAAGCCAGCAGTTCATTTCATCTTTGACGGCTTTTTAGCACGTTCTCTACCATACCCAGCCACCATCGCCCCCTCTTACCCGACGTTTACAGGATTGGAGGTGTTCGCATGTCTCTTTATTTGTTTCTGATAGCATATTCCTCCATCTGTTCTTAGGGTTGAAAAAAAAGAACGAGTTCCCTTTCCCTCTGCCGTCCATCGCTCAAATCGGGGTGTTTTTTGTTTGTTTGCTACGGTTTGTTTGTGTGTGTGTGTGTGTGTGTGTGTGTGTGTGTGTGTGTGTGTGTGTGTGTGTGTGTGTGTTGTTTGTTTTTTTAGCCGGTTAAAGGGTTCCGTCGCATGTGTGTATGTGTGTGGTTCTTGTTCAACACAGAGAATGGGTATGATTAAATCATCATTATCTCTCTAAATACGTCCACTTTACTCATCTGTTATTGTTGTTGATGTCTTCTTTTTTTTTGATTTAAGGTAGATTTGTCTGTCACCTCTGTGTACTTGCCACTACAGTGGTTTTATTGTTTGTTTGTTTTTCCCTGTACATTTTCAGTTATTTCTCGTTATCTGTTCTATGTCCTGTCAGTCTCTGTCTGTTTGTCTCTCTCTGTCTCTCTCTCTCTCTCTGTTCCCCCCCCCCCCCCCTCTCTCTCCTCTCTCTCTCTCTCTCTCTCTCTCTCTCTCTCTCTCTGTCCACTGTCAACGTGGAAATGAGACGGAAGAAGGAAAGGGACTCTAACAGCGCTACAGCTCAACACAACCGTATCCCCCCTCCCGCCCTTGTCTCCTCCCCACCCCACCCCTTTCCTCCCCTCCCGCCACCCCCCCCCCCCCCTCCGCTCCCTTTTCCTCTTCCCCTACTCCTCCTTCTTCCTCTCCTCCCCCTTCCAGTGCCGGGAATACGTCGTGAAGGCTGCTGTTGGTGTCTTTGAAAACACCGTGGTTCGGTTCCCCTCTGCAGCTGTGGTGAAGGCTGTTGGTGTCTTCGAAAACACCGTGGTTCGGTTTCCCTCTGCAGTTGTGGTGAAGGCTGTTGGTGTCTTTGAAAACACCGTGGTTCGGTTCCCCTCTGCAGCTGTGGTGTGGGGCTGTTGGTGTTTTTGGAAAACACCGTGGTTCGGTTCCCCTCTGCAGCTGTGGTGAAGGCTGTTGGTGTCTTTGAAAACACCGTGGTTCGGTTTCCCTCTGCAGTTGTGGTGAAGGCTGTTGGTGTCTTTGAAAACACCGTGGTTCGGTTCCCCTCTGCAGTTGTGGTGAAGGCTGTTGGTGTCTTTGAAAACACCGTGGTTCGGTTCCCCTCTGCAGTTGTGGTGAAGGCTGTTGGTGTCTTTGAAAACACCGTGGTTCAGTTCCCCTCTGCAGCTGTGGTGAAGGCTGTTGGTGTCTTTGAAAACACCGTGGTTCGGTTCCCCTCTGCAGTTGTGGTGAAGGCTGTTGGTGTCTTTGAAAACACCGTGGTTCGGTTCCCCTCTGCAGTTGTGGTGAAGGCTGCTGATGTCTTTGAAAACACCGTGGTTCGGTTCCCCTCTGCAGCTGTGGTGAAGGCTGCTGGTGTCTTTGAAAACGCCGTGGTTCGGTTCCCCTCTGCAGCTGTGGTGAAGGCTGTTGGTGTCTTTGAAAACGCCGTGGTTCGGTTCCCCTCTGCAGCTGTGGTGAAGGCTGTTGGTGTCTTTGAAAACGCCGTGGTTCGGCTCCTCTCTGCAGCTGTGGTGAATTGCTGTTGGTGTCTTTGAAAACACCGTGGTTCGGTTCCCCTCTGCAGTTGTAGTGTGTACCCAGTGATCATTCCTTCTGAAGTCGAGGGACTGGCAGCGTTCTCCGTGTGCTGCTGCTTCAAAGCGTTCCGTCTGTCACGGGTGCATGGCGCGATGGACGGATGGACGCCCTCGCCGGAAGATCGGTTTTGCATTTACCTCCCTTTGCTGTCACCCCAGTATGTGTGCTTACGTGTTGTGGTGTGTGTGTGAGTGTGTGTGTGTGTGTGTGTGTGTGTGTGTGTGTGTGTGTGTGTGAGCGAGAGAGAGAGAGAGAGAGAGAGAGAGAGAGAGAGAGAGAGATTCATTTAAAGCGTTTTGTTTATTCGTTCGTTGTACGTTTTCTTAAGTCGTCGGTTGATTGGCTTTCACTGTAATATGTATCGTCATCAAAGTTATTAATGTGTGTGTGTGTGTGTGTGTGTGTGTGTGTGTGTGTGTGAGAGAGAGAGAGAGAGAGAGAGAGAGAGAGAGAGAGAGAGAGAGCATCCCCGAGGAAATCGGTACTTGTAAACGCCCTCATAATGTTCGAAGCGTTCATTCAGATGAGCTAGTCTCTTTTACACAAGTATTACATTACCATCATTGAAAACCTTTGTTCCCCATTTGTTTATTTCAATCATTTTGTTTGCCTATTTGTGTGTGTGTGTGTGTTTTTGACAAGTGACTGCCATATTTACATGACCAGGAAAAAAGAAATGGTGTGGGTTGTTTTCATCTGGGCAAGGTGTAGTCTTGTTTACCTCCTCCAGCTGAGCATTTCCTTGTTTTCTTTCCTTTTTTTTTTTTTCCACTTCGTTCCCCAAAGCGGAACGATTGAATTTGCTGATGAATTTGGAAACAAATGAGGTAACACCGCCACTGTGTGGATGTTCCCGATGAATACTATTTAGAAGAAAAAGAAAAGGGGGTGTGTGGGGTGTGGGGGGGGGGGGAGAACTCTTGTAATGTATTAAAGAGGACAGAGGCAACAGAGACCATTTCTCCACTGACCTCTGTTATGTTATTGTGTGATAAAACAGTTGGCACTATAAATATATCGTTGTATCGAAACACGTTCAAAAGTGAAAAAAAATGATTTATATGCCTTTCCTGTAAAGCGGTGGATTTTAAACATATTATATTCAACTGGTTTTACATTGGCTGAGACACAAAAGAAGCTGCCGGCTACAACCAATTCACCAAGGATGGACAGGGATTGAGTTGGGGGCAAACCGCAGACCGTTAGGCTACAGGCTTCGGTGTTTGAGAGACTATCGCTGTGATCAATTTTCGAATGAACGGTTTTGCTGCCACGAGTTCTGCCCCCTTCCTTTGGTATCTCTTCCATTGTCAGACAGATACCCCCTCCCTCTTCCCTCGCTTCCACCTCCTTTCCTCCCCCCTTCCCCTTCTCACTCCTCCCCCCCCCCTCCCCCCCTTCGTATTCTGGAATACCCTTTTCTCCCATCTTCACATCGCCCCTTCCAGATTATTGGCACACAAAAACCCCCCCAGGACAGTTATATACGTTGTGTAAATGTCGTGTCACACAAAAAGCAGTGAATATTGCTACCGACAGCTCTCGTGTTCTTCCAAAAAGCTTCGATGTTCTATCATCTGGACGAAGATTCCAAATTCCAAAATTCAAAACAAATAGAACTAAAAACAGTTTCGTTCCCAATTCCATCAAACTCCTGAATCAAAACTGAACTTTCGATGAGATCCGGTTCAGAAAGCTTGTTTGTTTACATATCTATATATCTATCTATCTATCTGTCTATATAGATAGATAAATAATGCTGAACAATTAAGTAGTGGAGGAAACAAGTGCAGGCTAACAATTCTTCCATCATTATAGTTATATATATATATATATGTGTGTGTGTGTGTGTGTATGTGTGTGTGTGTGTGTGTGTGTGTGTGTGTGTGTGTGTGTGTGTGAGTGGGTATATGGGTGGGTGGGTGGGCGTGATTTGTTAAATATAGATCCACATACATGTTTTTACGGCCACTCTTAATTTCTCTTCGGAGATAATAAAGCGTTCTTGACTTGACTTCTCCCACCTCTATCCACGGGCCCTCATCCACGCGCAACATGCTTCGTCCACGCCCCCCCCCCCCTCCCCCTCCATCTGTCAGTGGAACGGTCACGACTATCATCATGGTTTGACTGTCCACCCAGCGTAGCACCGTGAGAAACATGGCACCCTAAGCGACTGTCCAAGGCTGGTGCTGACGGGTGGAAGCGTACGTGTTGAACGGCTGTTACACCAGAGGTGGGAGCATTCGTCAATCCGCCCAGAGTTTTTTTTTTTTTTTAAACTCCCACTCTCTTGTCGTCGATTTACACACCAGCGTGTTTTCTTTGACTGCTAGCTTGTTTGTTTGTTTGTTTGTTTCTTGTCTCCCAAGCTTTCTGACCTGAAGCTGTTTTCCTGACGTGTCTTCTGTTGTGTCCTTCATGAAGACGATAGTGACGCTGTCCAGGTTGATCACGACAACAGCGCTCTGGCTGAGGGGTTCTGTCTCGTCATGTTCTGTTGAGACGATGTGCCTCTTCCTCTCCCCCTAAAAAAAAAAAATAAATAAAAAAAAAGCGGGGGGTGGGTGGGTGGGGGGGGGGGGGTTCTTTCTTTTATAGTGAAAGATGCTGAAGAAAAAAAAATACAGAAAAGAAGTAAGCAAGCATATGCAAAGGAAAGACAAACAATGGCAGGAGACTGTCCGGTCCTGTTTCTTATTGTCTCCCTCTACCGATCCTGAGGGGGCCTTGGTGATCGGCTCAGCTGGAAGCAACGTGGCGTCAGTCTCACTGAACTGGGGGGCTCTCATAAGTTTGGTTGGTTGGTTGGTTGGGGTTTTTTGTTTGTTTGTTTGTGTTTTTTTGTGTGTTTTTTTTATGTGGGTGATAAATGGAGGATATGAAGGGGGGGGGGGGGGTCTTTTTTTCTGAAAGGAATTTTTCACCCAAAAAGAAAAAAGATAACGAATAAACAATGCTCTGTGACTCGGTTTGGTAGTAGTCTGTGAAGAATGTTTTCGTTTATTTGTTTGTTGTTTGTTTGTTTGTTTTTCTGAAGCAGACCCTTTTTTCAAGGCTGTGTTACAGTCTCCATGGTCTGGGTTTTCGTTGATTTATTTTCATTTTTTCTCCATTTTTTTTCGTGCCCACCAGTTTAACTCGGCACGTACAGTAGAATTACGGTGAACACCCAGACGTGGCATTCTCTCTCTCTTTCTCTCTCTCTCTCTCTCTCTTCTCTCTCTCTCTCTCCACTCTCACGCACGCACGCACGTACGCACCACACACACACACACACACACACACACACACACACACACACACACACACACACACACACACACGCACGCACACACACACACACACACACACAACACACACACAATAAATATATACATATATATATACATACATATGCATTCCAAATGAAATTCTCCGGCTGTTGGAAGCTCATCCTAACTGGACCGGCTGGTCCATGGTGACTGGCCTGATCCTCAACGACTAGTTGTCTGCTATGATTGACGAGCTGTCAGTGGGGGAGGGCGGGGGGGGGAGGGGGGGATGGGACTGGGTAACACTTTTTTTTAAATACAATTTACTGTTGTCAGCAAACAACACGAATTTTTACTTTTTAAGCAGCTCATGCACCCACGGTGTACTTGACATCACGACTGATTTGTTGTTGATGAATCGTTCTGACTTTATGTACCTTTAATCGCTGGATCGTTTTTGAGACTCCTTTTCGTCTTTGGCCTTCGTTGATTTTATTTGTTTGCGTTTGTTCATTTATTTTTGTTCTGAGAGTGACGATACATTTTGCCAGCGGTTACAGCTCACTGAACCCGTATATTGAAAGAGAAGCCTGTGTTTCCCGTACTGCAGAAAAGATAACCGTAACTCCAAATGCATACCCCCCCCCCCCTCTCTCTCTCTCTCTCTCTCTCTCTCTCTCTCTCTCTCTCTCTCTCTCTCTCTCTCCCGCCTTGCGCGCGCGAAAACCTCATCTCCATAGTCTATAAAACGTTTAAGGCTCAGCTACAGCCCATTCTGACGTATAGGTCAGAAATGTGAAGCCTGACGCAAGACCGCGATAGGAAAACAGTATGTGAACGGGACTGATGGGTGTGTCGGTCTTAAACCACTGAAGATAGTCTACCTAGTGCAGGAGCAGGCCGAGAGATGTCCTAGCCTTGTGAATTCACAGCGCGGATGAAGCACTGGCAGTGGGTAGTGTTGTGGGTCAATGGTGATCACACAACGGAAGGATATGTAAATGCATTTTTCATTTCAAAGCTCAGGGGCATGTAAATCCCGTGACGTTTTAACCAGATCTGGTTTTCGTGTGGTTTGGGCAGGCCAGCGCGTAGGTAACGGCGTTTACAGCGGGATTTAAACAACGGTCCAGTGATCGTCGCAGCAGGAGTTGGTAACATGACTATTTGCCGTCCAACCACAGACAAATTTGAAGAGCATTTTGCTAGATTTAGAATGGGAACGCATCCTATGAACTCTCATTATTTACAATGTAAACCCGTTGACCGATGAATTGTACGCCCTTTTAAGTGCACGAATACCACGAAAACAACGGTTTGTCTCTTCTTAATGTATTCTTTTTAATATTGAATTGACAGGACATTGAAGTCAGAATTGAAAATGTTCCGGCAAAGCACTACTGAGACCTATCAATATTCAGATTTTGTATGCCTATGTCAGACTGCAACTGCCCAGTTAAAGTTCGAATATTTCAGTTCATTTTCTTTTCTTTTTTTTCGCCTATGAAGCTTTAAACATGTGAATGCAGAATACGTCTTTGTAAATATTTTTTGTGTGCACACAGTGTCCATTGTAATTCATCAGACATGTTATGAGCCAGAGGCCTAACATGAAATAGTTTTACCTCTATGACTCTTTCACTACCTCCACTTACCAAAGCAATCAGGAGCTTTCTCTCTGAATGTAAAACGCCTACCGTTTGCCGATAGAAGAACCCTAACGTCCGTCTTGTGGAACTCAGTGAACCAACAAATGCTGGACAGTCCGGGCACTAAGTTAACTATCGACGATTCATTCGTCAGTTCTCTGAGCGACTGCTGCTCTGTCGACCCAGAATAAACCCTGTTTGAATTATTATACATGGGAAAGGAACGCATAGGATGGGTCCCCCCACCCCCCACCCCCACCCCCTCCCTCGACACTTCCCTGCTGTGAGAGTGGAGCTAGCACTTCAAAACATCATTTTATTTCACCCCTTAATTTTGTGCCTAACTAATTCATAATTCAAGGTTTGGACTCCCCCCCCCCCCCCCCCACCGCCCCTCCCTCCCCAATCCCACTCCTTCCTTTATTTGTTTACTGTTTTTAATCTACTGTGGTCTCCAAGCGGAGTTACACCCACGGCGCTCAACCCGGCAGTGCTATCCACATCCGCCTTCCGGTTCGTCTCGTCAATCTTTCAGTAGCGGTGGTCCTCAGAGAGCCATCAACACCTGCAGGTCCTTCACATGAGGCAACCCATCGCAGGACACCCTGCATGGCTGCCAGTTCACTTCGGTGGAGTTCACCGGTAGCCTGTCTGTTCTGATGGAGCCTGCCCACGGCTCTCTGGACTACCTGGCGACTGCAACTGTTCAGTCCAGTGACGGAGCTGTAGATTGAGCGCCACTGCGTCCTTCAGTTTCCTATGGTTGTTCAGTTCTCTCCAGGGAAAAGGAAGTCGTGCTTACAACATCCCAAAACAACCTACCCCCCCCCCCCCACCACCCTCCCCCCCTCCCCCACCCCTACCCCCAAAAAAGATCATGCCTGAGAAAGACAGAGAGAGAGAGAGAGCGCGTGCAAAATGCTGCCATTCGACGCATCTACGGCCAGACAGGACGAGTGGTCTGCATGCGTGGCACATACACGCACTAAAATCAAAGTGACAAAAGAACCGTGACAAATACAGTGAAGAGATAGGCTAAGGTACCGGTAACATCGTATACGTTATAACATGTCCGGGTCAAGAGAAGAGCGGATGAGTTGGGGGGAGGGGAGGAAAGTGGGGGGGGGGGGGGGAGGGAGGATAACGCAATGAATTTCGGCCCGAGCCTAACATTTCCGTTCGTTCTTGGGTGTAAAAATCTTTTTTTTCAGGGATCAGTTTTGGCGCGTTACACCTGAAATCCCTACGTTCTCCCTCGACACCCACCCCCATTTCCACTTCCCCCGCCTTCCTTTCCCCCCTCCTCCTGTGCCTCCTCCCCCCCACCCCCCACGCCCCACCCCCTCCCCTACCGTGCGCTTCCTCTCTTCCCTCACATCTCCCCTGTTCTCCATCATGTCCATATTGCCCATGTCGATGGCCCATGTCGTCATTTAGTGATTTGACTTATTGAATTATTGATAAGTTTCATCAGCATCATAAAGTACATGATGTGATGATAGCGATGATCATAGTTATGAAGAAGACTTACGTGACAGCTACGATCATTATTCTGATCGTTATTGGCGAACAGTTTTTTTTTTCTTTCTTTTTTTCTTTCGTTTTTGTTTGTTTTGTTTTATATTTTTCTTATTCCTTTGCGATCGATTTCTCCAAGTAGATGGTCATTTATTTTACTTCGGCAGATCAGATAGAGACTCTGTGTGTGTGTGTGTGGGTGAAGGGGAATGTGTGGGTGGAATAGGAGGGTCATACGTGAATCTGCCGAAGGCAGTGCTCACTGTGTGTGTGTGTGTGTGTGTGTGTGTGTGTGTGTGTGTGTGTGTGTGTGTGTGTGTGTGTGTGTGCTTTTTTGTGCTTTAACATGGTATAGTGCGATGCCAGTATAATTTTTTTTTTCAGTCAAAATCTTGAATGTTGGACATTTTCTTGTTCTTTTTTAATTTGATGATTTTTATTGTATCGTTGAAAACACTTTTTTCATGTGAGTAACAATGTTCTGGTCGTAATATTATGCGCACGTTTACACACACACACACACACACACACACACACACACACACACACACACACACACACACACACACACACATACGCGCGCGCGCGCGCGCACGCACAAACACACACAATTATGGGTGTTCGGGTACAGTTTGTCAAATAACTAGAACTAGAAATTGTTGCGTATGGATGTGTCTTGAAGGGTTTTGTGTGTGTGTGTGTGTGTGTGTGTGGTGTGTGTGTGTGTGTGTGTGTGTGTGTTTTTTGTTTTTGACCTTGACAACAGGAAACTTGGTATGGAATGTCTGTTCTCAGGTCCATTGTTTTTGAAATGGATTTTTCGGTTACTGTTTGCGTCAAGCTCCTGTCCCTATTTTTTCCTCTTTGACCTTTAGATTTTCTTCCTTATTACGATAGTAAGAATACTGCTTTTGTGTTGGCGATTCACTGGCTTACATTTTTCCATGCTGTTTGTATTTTGTTTTATGATTTCGGTCATGGGTGGTGATGTTCGTGATCGAACTTGAATTATACCATAGCTGTTGGACGGAATAAAGAATTTTTTTTTAGCAGGAAAAAGCACAGGTGTCTCCCAGCTCACCTTCCAACTTCTCTAACACCAATGCCATATTCCCCACCCACCCCCACCCTCTTCTCTCTCTCTCTCTCTCTCTCTCTCTCTCTCTCTCTCTCTCTCTCTCTCTCTCTGTCCTTCTATTCTACTCCAATAGATTATTCTTAGGAGGAAAAAAACAAAAACAAAACAAGAACGCATGATTCAAACAAACAGTAACACGTTTACTTAGTTTGTCTGTCTGTAAGTTAGCAGTTATCTATTCAGCCCGTTTATTCGTGCTTTATTTTTTTTTTTTTCAAGACTAAACCTTGAGACCTGTTGTGAAGCCGAATGAGAAGTCTTTGGAAGCATGACATGGGTCGTGCATTTTACTTGCCGTTAAATCTTTTTTTTTTTTTTTTTTTAAAGCCAGACCATCGCTGATTTGTAGGGGAGTATATGTCCACCCCCACATCCCCTAGCATCCCCATATTCCAATCGCTGTCCCCTCCCCCCTCCCCTCCCCTCCCGTCGTGATCAGTATCTAACCGAAACAGGAACGAGAAGAGCAGCCTCCAGAAAGTGACAGAACTTCAGCCAATGCTGATTGCTCCTTGTGTTTTGGGGGGCTTGGGTTTAGGGCGGGGTTAGTTTATATAGTGTACCATGACTTCGTGTCTCTTTCTTTTTTTTTCCGTGTGTGTGTGTGTGTGTGTGTGTGTGTACTTTTTACTTTTAGATTAGCTGTTGTCCTGTTGACTCCGTGGAGTGGTTTTTCATTGTGTCCACTACTGTAGCGATGCGGTGACCAGCGGTCATGATGATCAGAACCAATGATTTCCACGTAAATAAAAATATGTTTGATTTTTTTTTTAATGTTTGAGCTGTTCTTTGTTTAAGGGACATTGTGAATAAAAGGAAAGGTCTCTGATTTTTTTTTTAATGTTTAAGCAACTTTTTTGAAGGGGGGGGGGATGTGTGTGTGTGTGGTTTTTTTTTCCCCCTTTTTTGTTACAGATTTATACTGTGCAGCTTAGCAAACCGTCACTTGTTTCTCGTTTCTTTTTTTTTTTTATTTTGTCCTAAGTGTTTTATGATTTATTTCCTACTGGTAGCAGTACCGAGACATGCTCACAGATAGTGGCCACTGCTAGTGTTTGGTGCTCTGATGATGTGTAAGCTAAATACATTGGAAGGATAGGAGAACAACAACAACACCACCAACAAAAAGACATAGTTGCAAAGTGAGACGACTGCAGGCGGAAGTTAAGATTTAAGATTTGTTTAACAAAAAGACAGACCAATTAAAGTAAAAAAAAAAAATATATATATATATATATATATATATATAGCGGTTAGTTCGGCTGCGGTCTTTTCATGGACTTAGTGAGAGACCAGGCCAGTGGAAGGAAGGAGCTGGATGTGCCGAGGGCAATGGAGCGGGGGTGGGGGGGGGGGGGTGGGGGGGGGAGAGAAGAGTCCGCCACTGTTGGCCCTGTGTGCAGGGACAGTTCGTTTTATGCCCCCCCCCCCCCCTACGTGAGATGATGGCGCAGGAGGCCGCTGTCGGTAGACGTTCTGTCACCGCCACATGGGAAAGTCTGGGTCAGTAAGTTCTGTTCCCAGTTGTCTGCCATTCTCTTTCATTTCTCTGTGTGTGTGTTGTTGTTGTTGTTGTTGTTGTTGTTGTTACTGTCGTCCACGGTTTGTTTGTTTTTTTTCTTCTTTTTTTTTCTCTTTTTTTTTTTTGTTAACTTTTTTTCCCGTAGTCATCTGTCTTTAATCTGAAAAAGAAGTTTTACGCTTTCGGAAAAAAAAAAATGCCAGCCAGGTTGGGGTTTTTTGGTTTGTTTTTTTTTCCCCTTTCTTTTCTTTTTTTTTTTTTAAATCTGGCGACTAGGAACTGAAACTGCATACACCATCCAGACTGGTCGTTAGTTATTCATTCTGTCTTGTCTCTTTTTCAGATTTTTTTTCTTTTTTTTTTCGTATATTATTGGGGTATGTTTATTATACATCTATGATATTCTCTCTTTTTTCAGCTGGGGGCGATATTTGAAGGACGCTCTCAATCCAGCCTAGTGTTGTCAGCCGTAAAGGTATCAACAGATGAGTTCTCATGCTATGAATTTCACTTATCCGATACGGAAACGGTTGTTTCTTGGGGGCTGTTTAATTAACGTTGCACAGGATTTTCTTTTCTTCTTCTTTTTTTTTCGCCTGTGCGCTGACAGGCCTACACAGGCCCTGTGTAGTCGGCTGCCCTATCATGATGATACCAGCAATCAGAATGTGTCCATGTTCCTTGGCGTGCGAGGACTCAGAGGTCCGGAGCAACCAGCTGTCTCCTTCGACCGCTGGTCAGTTCCAGTCCCCAGCACCCAGTGTAGGACATGGAGTGGTCCTCTGTCTTCACGTGCTGTCTCCTTCAGGCTGTGAAGGCATAGAGCTCCCAGTGTAGGACATGGAGTGTTCCGCTGTCTTCACGTGCTGTCTCCTTCAGGCTGTGAAGGCATAGAGCTCCCAGTGTAGTGTAGAACATGGAGTGGTCCTGTCTTCACGTGCTGTCTCCTTCAGGCTGTGAAGGCACAGAGCACCCAGTGTAGTTTAGGACATGGAGTGGTCCTTCTGTCTTCACGTGCTCTCCTTCAGGCTGTGAAGGCATAGAGCTCCCAGTGTGGGACATGGAGTGGTCCTTCTGTCTTCACGTGCTGTCTCCTTCAGGCTGTGAAGGCATAGAGCTCCCAGTGTGGGACATGGAGTGTTCCTTCTGTCTTCACGTGCTGTCTCCTTCAGGCTGTGAAGGCACAGAGCACCCAGTGTAGTTTAGGACATGGAGTGGTCCTTCTGTCTTCACGTGCTGTCTCCTTCAGGCTGTGAAGGCATAGAGCTCCCAGTGTAGGACATGGAGTGTTCCTTCTGTCTTCACGTGCTGTCTGATTCAGGCTGTGAAGGCATAGAGCTCCCAGTGTGGGACATGGAGTGTTCCTTCTGTCTTCACGTGCTGTCTGATTCAGGCTGTGAAGGCATAGAGCACTCAGTGTGGGACATGGAGTGTTCCTTCTGTCTTCACGTGCTGTCTGATTCAGGCTGTGAAGGCATAGAGCTCCCAGTGTGGGACATGGAGTGTTCCTTCTGTCTTCACGTGCTGTCTGATTCAGGCTGTGAAGGCATAGAGCTCCCAGTGTGGGACATGGAATGTTCCTTCTGTCTTCACGTGCTGTCTCCTTCAGGCTGTGAAGGCATAGAGCACTCAGTGTAGTGTAGGACATGGAATGTTCCTTCTGTCTTCACGTGCTGTCTCCTTCAGGCTGTGAAGGCATAGAGCACCCGGTGTAGGACATGGAATGTTCATCCTGTCTTCACGTGCTGTCTGATTCAGGCTGTGAAGGCATAGCGTTTGATAGCCCTCTTCCCTCCCCCCCCCTTCCCCCACCCATCCCTCCCCACTTCCCTTTCCTGGGATATGGATGGTTTATCCCCGTCTGATGCATCATTAGTGTGACCCTCCACACCACAGAACCAGTCTTCACTCGATTTTGAAGGGTCTGAGATATACATTTGTTTGTTTGTTTGTTTACATTTTGCAGACTTTTCTCATTGATAGAAGAGTGGATGAACTAGGACAGAAAAAAGACGAGAGGAAAAAAGGAAAATTGCCGCCATTTCAAGGGAAAATAACTGTGCTGAGGGCTATTTTAAGAAAACAGCTTAAATTAGGGGGGGGGGGGGGGGGGGGTGTTATTTTATTATTTTTTTTATTTCATTTATTTTGTGTGTGTGTGTGTGTGTGTGTGTGTGTGTGTGTGTGTGTGTGTGTGTGCAATCGCCTACAACACATTTTCGTTAGCTAATCAACCTTTTTATCTATACTAATTCAGACAATACTGCAAGGTGAATATTTGGGGTATCAGAAACGCGTTTTTGTTATTGAGGGGGCGGGGGGGGTCTGATGACCCACATCGACTCGCACCGCATGCGTGGGCCTCTGACGGTGAAAGGGTCCACGCGAGTTGAGAGTGGTTTCGTGCTGGATAGTCACTTGGGCCTGATGGACGTGAACGCTACACCCCCGACTGTAACGATCATAGTCATCGTGGAAGGATGTCAGTCAGGGAAGAGGTTAGAGAAATGGAGATCTCTCTCCAGTTGGCTTTCCCGATGTGTATTAACCCCTTAGAACAGAGAGTTTCGAAGCCAGGTGACCGAAGGCGAAGTGTGAAGCAAATTTGAAAAAAAAAAAAAAAAAAACGTAGTTCCGCAAGACAATCCGGACAAACAGATTACAGGACAAAACACGATGCATTTGGGCCTCTAAGGTCTTCTTCGGGTAAAACAAACAACGTTCAGTAGAAAAGAGAAATTGAGAGAAACGAAGATGCGGACAGTTTTAGCAACGAAGAGAGAGAGAGAGAGAGAGAGAGAGAGAGAGAGAGAGAGAGA
>CM065736.1:32470262-32485262 GCA_033310375.1 Conus canariensis
TCTCCCACCTCCTTCACTCCCCCCTGTTTCTCTTCTGTTCCCCCCCCCCCCCCCTCCCCCCCCCCCCCCCCCCCCCCCCCCCCCCCCCCCCCCCCCCCCCCCCCCCCCCCCCCCCCCCCCCCCCCCCCCCCCCCCCCCCTCCCCCCCCCCCCCCCCCCCCCAACCCTCTTCACCGTTTTACCGAGTGCACATGTCTACTATAATCACGTGGTGAGTGTGGCCTGAAAGCTGAAAGTAATTAATCAAAACAAAGAGATCAGAACATTTTGTTTTCTTCCTAATTTGCTTTAAAGTGTTTTAATTTTCGTTGGTTTTCTTTGTTTCTGGTGTTGTGTGTGTGTGTGTGTGTGTGTGTGTGTGTGTGTGTGTGCGTGCGTGCGTGCGTGCGTGCGTGCGTGCTGCGGCGTGCGTGCGTGCTGTGCGTGTGTGTGCGTGGTGTGTGTGTGTGCCGCGCGTGCATTGTGCTGTGTGTTTTAATGTGTTTTTTTTTGTTGTTTGTTGTCCGGCCGCTGTCGCTTTATGCTTTGTTTTTTAATGGTTTTTTGTGTTTTGTATTCTTTCCTTTTGCTTTTGTTTCTTTATTTTTTTTCTTTTTGTTTGTTTCATTTGTGTGTGCGTTGTTCCTTTCTTTTCTTTTTTTTTTTTCTTTCTTTCTTTTTATTTGTTGTTGTGCTTGTTTTGTGTTTGCTTTCATTCTGTGTGTTGGCTTTCTTTGTTTTTAATATTGATTTTGTGCGTTGATTTCCTCTGTTTTCAAAGTCAGTGTTCTTTGTGTGTTGGTTTTTGTTGTTTTAATATGATTTTGTGCGTTGATTTCTTCTGTTTTAAAATCAGTGTTTTTTGTGTGTTGGCTTTCCTTTGTTTTTAATATTGATTTTGTGCGTTGATTTCCTGTTTTTAATGTCAGTGTTATTTGTGTGTTGGCTTTCTTTGTTTTTAATATTGATTTTGTGCGTTGATTTCCTCTGTTTTCAAAGTCAGTGTTATTTTGTGTGTTGGCTTTCTTTGTTTTTAATATTGATTTCGTGCGTTGATTTCCTGTTTTCAAAGTCAGTGTTCTTCTGTGTGTTGGCTTTCTTTGTTTTTAATATTATTTGTGCGTTGATTTCCTTGTTTTAAAGTCAGTGTTTTTGTGTGTTGGCTTTCTTTGTTTTTAATATGATTTTGTGCGTTGATTTCCTGTGTTTTCAAAGTCAGTGTTATTTTGTGTGTTGGCTTTCTTTGTTTTTAATATTGATTTGTGCGTTGATTTCCTGTGTTTTCAAAGTCAGTGTTATTTGTGTGTTGGCTTTCTTTGTTTTTAATATTGATTTTGTGCGTTGATTTCCTGTGTTTTAAAGTCAGTGTTTTTTGTGTGTTGGCTTTCTTTGTTTTTAATATTGATTTGTGCGTTGATTTCCTCTGTTTTCAAAGTCAGTGTTATTTTGTGTGTTGGCTTTCTTTGTTTTTAATATTGATTTGTGCGTTGATTTCCTTGTTTTCAAAGTCAGTGTTATTTTGTGTGTTGGCTTTCTTTGTTTTTAATATTGATTTGTGCGTTGATTTCCTGTGTTTTCAAAGTCAGTGTTTTTGTGTGTGTTGGCTTTCTTTGTTTTTAATATTGATTTTGTGCGTTGATTTCCTGTTTTCAAAGTCAGTGTTTTTTGTGTGTTGGCTTTCTTTGTTTTTAATATTGATTTTGTGCGTTGATTTCCTGTGTTTTCAAAGTCAGTGTTATTTTGTGTGTTGGCTTTCTTTGTTTTTAATATTGATTTCGTGCGTTGATTTCCTGTGTTTTCAAAGTCAGTGTTTTTTGTGTGTTGGCTTTCTTTGTTTTTAATATTGATTTTGTGCGTTGATTTCCTTGTTTTCAAAGTCAGTGTTATTTTGTGTGTTGGCTTTCTTTGTTTTTAATATTGATTTTGTGCGTTGATTTCCTGTTTTAAAGTCAGTGTTATTTTGTGTGTTGGCTTTCTTTGTTTTTAATATTGATTTTGTGCGTTGATTTCCTGTTTTCAAAGTCAGTGTTCTTCTGTGTGTTGGCTTTCTTTGTTTTTAATATTGATTTTGTGCGTTGATTTCCTTGTTTTCAAAGTCAGTGTTCTTCTGTGTGTTGGCTTCTTTGTTTTTAATATTGATTTTGTGCGTTGATTTCCTGTGTTTTCAAAGTCAGTGTTATTTTGTGTGTTGGCTTTCTTTGTTTTTAATATTGATTTTGTGCGTTGATTTCCTGTGTTTTCAAAGTCAGTGTTCTTCTGTGTGTTGGCTTCTTTGTTTTTAATATTGATTTTGTGCGTTGATTTCCTTGTTTTCAAAGTCAGTGTTCTTCTGTGTGTTGGCTTTCCTTTGTTTTTAATATTGATTTTGTGCGTTGATTTCCTTGTTTTAAAGTCAGTGTTCTTCTGTGTGTTGGCTTTCTTTGTTTTTAATATTGATTTTGTGCGTTGATTTCCTGTGTTTTCAAAGTCAGTGTTCTTCTGTGTGTTGGCTTTCCTTTGTTTTTAATATTGATTTTGTGCGTTGATTTCCTGTGTTTTTCAAAGTCAGTGTTCTTCTGTGTGTTGGCTTTCTTTGTTTTTATTTGATTTGGTGGTTGATTTCCTGTGTTTTCATTGTCATGTTGTTATTTTGTGTGTTGGCTTCCTGTGTTCTTAATGTTTTTGTTTGATTTGTTTCCTTTGCTTTATCCTTTTTGTTTGTTTGTTTTTTTAATTCTGTGTACTGGGTTGCTAGGTTTTCAATGTTTTATGTTGTATATTGGTTTCCTTTGCTTTATCCCTTTTTGTTTGTTTGATTTTTTTAATTCTGTGTACTGGGTTGCTAGGTTTTCAATGTTTTATGTTGTATATTGGTTTCCTTTGCTTATAATCTTGTCTTTTGTAGGTGCGTGTGTCGGGTTCCTTTGATTCTAATGTTTGTTTTTTGTGTTCTGTGCTTTTCTTTATAGTGTTTGTTTTATTTTCGTGTTGATTTCCTCTGAGTTTTTTTTTTTTAAATTTATTTGTGTGTTCGACTCTTGTTCTTTCTTTTTTTTTTTTTTTTTTTTTTTGTTTTGTGTGTGTGTGTGTGATTTGTGTGATAGTTTTCTTTTTTTTAGTTGTGTGGTTCGTTTAGTTTTTATGTTTTTTTATTTTGTGGGTTAGTTTCCTTTCTTATTATTTATTTTTTTTGTATTTGCTTTATTTTGTGTATTGAATTCCGACTTTTAGAAAGTTTGTTTTATTTTTAGATTTTGTTTCCTGTGATTTTAGTAAGTTTGCTTTGTTTTGTGAGTTTGGTTATGTTGCTTTTAATGAATGGGATATTCCATGTGAGGGTCCCTTACTTTTTCATGTTAGTTTTAGTTTGTGTCTGAGTATTCTTCGCTTTTAAGGGTAGTTTTCATTGGTGTATTTATATCTTTTGTTTTCCCACGTGTTTCTTTTTGCCTGGTACCGTGGGTTGTTTTGTTGTTGTTGTTTTTTATATCTGTTTTTAATTTATGTGTCATGTTCTTTTTTTAATTATTTTCCCCCCTTTATTTCAGATGGTTTTATTTCATTTTATTATTATTTTTTTCTTTTGCTTTTATTTAGTGCGTCGGGTTCTTTGTTTGACAATGTTTGTTTTGCTTTGTGTGTTAATTTATTTGTGATGCTTGCATTGTATTGTGTGTCTGTCTTTTGTTCTGAATGTTTGTTTTGTTGATGTGATGGTTTCCTTTGTATGTTTGTTTGTTTTTTCCGTTGTGTGTGTCTGTGTGCTTTTTTTTTTTTTTTTTTTTTTTTTTTTTTGGGAACCGTGATGTGATCCCTCGGGTCGTCTTGGCTATAAACAACATGATTTGAATTCCTTTGTTTTAAATGTTTGTGTTGTGTTTTCTGTCTTGGGGTCCTTTGTTTGTAATGTTCGTTTTGTTTTGTGTGTTGGTTTCCTATGGTTTCAATGTTCGTTCCACTGGAGAGCTAGCTCGGTTTGTTTTATTTTATCCTTTCTTTTCTTGTGTATGTTTCGTTCCTACTTTTTTACTGTTCGTTTCTTGGAGTCTTGGGTTTCTATGTCTGCTTTTGTATTTCTTTTCTGTCTTTTGACGTGCGCGCGCGCGCGCGCGCGCGCGCGCGCGCGCGTGTGTTGTGTGTGTGTGTGTGTGTGTGTGTGTGTGGTGTTGTTTGTTTTGTTTGTTTGTCATTTTTTTCAACGTTTTCTTTCTTTCGTTTCCTTTTCAGTGTTTGATTATCATCTTGTTCCGTTGAGGCTGTGAATCTCTTTCAACAGCAATGACAGGACTCTCGCTGTCGGCTGGGCTGTAAACCACGTGACTGATGGCTTGAGGAATGTCAGCCGACCGTTAAGCACCACACATTGTGTATCTCCGCCTTCCTATCCCCCCACTCCCCCCTCCCCCTCCTCCGCCCCTCACCACCACTCCCCTACTCCATTCCCTTCTCACGTCCTCTCATGAACCAAAGACAAGAATCAAAAATAGAAAGAAAAAAAATTGAAAAGCGGAAAAATATCTTGGGTGGAAGGACAGGATGGTCTTCTAGCGCATGAAGACAAACAAACAAACAAACAAACAAACAAACAAACACAAACAAACAAACCCAAACAAACAAACAACAACTAACTAACTAACTAATTAACTAACTAACTAACTAACTAACTAACTAACTAACTAACTAACTAACTAACTAACTAACTAACTAGCTATCGAACTAACGAACTAATGTACGAACTAACTAACTAATAACTTTTAAGTAGCTGACTAACTAGCTAACTCACTCACTCACCCACTCATTCACCGACTAACTAATAACTAACTAAATAACCAACTAACCAACTAACTAACTAACTAACTAACTAACTAACTAACCAACTAACTAACTAACTATCAATGGAAGAAATTAATGAAGTGAGGGAGTCGGTAACTAAAAGTCCACGAATCGCCTTCGTTCATACCTCATCCCGCAACGTGAAAAGTGCGTCACGAAAGTGAAGGGATACTGTCGACATTCACTGGCTGGACTGTCCACAAACAGCTGACCTGCATTGACTTCAGATACAAATTGTGATCAAAATCATCTTTGTGTGTGTGTGTGGGGGGGGGGGGGGGGGTTGTAGAGTCAAATGCCCCTTAACAGACAGACAGACAGGCAGGTGGACAGACAGGCAGGTGGACAGACAGGCAGGCAGGCAGGCAGGCAGGCAGGCAGACAGGCAGTCAGACCGACATTAAAGCAGGCAGAGAATCGAACCTGAACAGTCTTTAATAGCAGCAGCAATAATCTTCGTTACGAGGCGAGTGATATTACATAATACCTTTATTGATGGGGGTGAAAAAGAATGAAACGTTCAGTGCTGAGAGAGAGAGAGAGAGAGAGAGAGAGAGAGAGAGAGAAGAGAGAGAGAGAGAGAGAGAGAGAGAGAGAGAACACGTTTAGTAATTTAAGATCATGGCCCCACACTGAATGGATGGTTTATGTCAACTAAGTACAATAAATTCAGGCACACATCAAATTGAAAATAAAAGCTGCAATGACAAAGATTTAAGCTAGCTAAACAAGTATATTGAGAAGTAACAGGTGAGAGACAGACAGACAGACAGACAGACAGACAGAGAGAGAGAAGACAGACAGACAGACAGAGAAAAGACAGAGACAGAGTTAGAGAGACAGACAGACAGACAGACAGATAGAAACATAGACTTTCGAATGTGTATCATCATGCAAAAATTTTCCCTGTGCGAAAAGGCAAAGTCCAAAACTTGTCCGCAACTCTGTAACAGATATATTTCATCTAGCCGTATGTTGATAACAACAAGAACAATAACAATGACAAACAACAACAACACGACACAACAATACGACAACAACAATAACGACAACAACAAACACAACACATAACGACAACAACAATACGACAACAATAACGACAACAATAGCGACAACAACAAAACGACAAAACAAAACAAACGACAACACAAACGAAACAAACAATAACGACAACAACAATAGCGACAACAGCATGAGAGAGAGAGAGAGAGAGAGAGAGAGAGAGAGAGAGAGAGAGAGACTCGTGACTCGTGACTCGTGACTTTAATGTGAGGCCATTAGCCTGTTCACATGAGTACGCAACAACAAATATACATCAATTTTACATAATCAGAACAAAATTCACCATAACTGCAACGAAACATTCTTCCCTGACAGTATGTACATGCAGAATTCTATCTTGATCATACATTAACACTACTTGGTACATTCTTCCTTATGAACGTAATGTAAGTATATATATTATTATTTTAAAACTCATGATATTAATGCTGTTGATACTATCATACAAAACACATGTTTTCTATTTCGTTACCCTCATCATATTTCGTTTATACAGTGAAGACCTTTCTTCCTGCGTCGTAAGATTCTCCGGAAAGCTGTACTATTTTAAGCATCTTTTGTTTACATCAATTACGCATGCGCAAAATAAGCCTATCACCCTCCCCGGTGCAAAGGTAAACCCCGAATATTGAGTCTACATAACAAAGCTGCCATGCTGACCTTTGACACACAGAGTGTGCTCTTCTGTGGTCGTGTTCGTGTGGTGTTGGGCTTGTGTTGTTTATATTCGTTGGATTTAGCAGCTCCATGGATAAATTACTAAAACCTTGTTGCTTTCCATGTATCAGGTTGGTACATTCCTTCAGTTTTTTCACTTTAATTGTCGTTTTTCCTATTTCTTTTCAGCCTGTGACCCTGTCATATTCTGTCCCGTGGGTCTTGTCGACACTTGACTCGCACACTGTGTCTTGACCGCCCGCCGACCAGAGGAGTCTCTTAATGGTCGAATCCCTAGAGTTCAAAACTTGGATAATTCAAAACAACCGTCGGAAAATAATCAAAATGCATACAACAGCTATCGTTATTCAAACCATGCTCATTATAATCTGATCAACGGGCAGCCATCACAGCAGACGATCCAGCCAAGACTCGACAGACAATTCTCATTCCTACTCCCACTCTCTCTCCCACACTCGCTCCCACCGCCTCCCACTATCGCCCCATCCGCCTCACGCTCCACTACCCCCCCCCCCCCCCCCCTCCCTCTCTCCCTGAGCAGAGAGCGGAAGAACGGGCGAGAGACGGCCAGAGGGAGATTGACACTGTGTGCGCGTAGCGGAATGGAACGCATTCATCACCGTTTCATGCTGATTTGCATGTTGACCTACTTCTTAATTCTCCTACGTGCCTTACTGTTTGCTTTACTAAACTGGCCAAATTCTCGTCCTACTTTCGTTTCCTGGATTATCTTACTTACATACTTCATCACTTCATGGTCAAATTATTTATCTATGTTTCCCTTTGTATTCATTTCGTAGTTTTACATGTGTATGTATATACAGATTTCGTTACTTATTTTAACCTTCCATTTCCATACATTTTTTCTTAAATACATTTGATTTTCTATTATATGCACATTTTCCATACTCATTTAACTTGAACCATTCATATACCTAGACTACCCCCCCCCCCCCCCCTCCCACGGTGGCCACGTTTGTTCCCATATTGTGTTATCCGGTTGCTTCCTCCATGTCCCCCCCCCTCCCTTCATGCTCCTTCTTGCTTGTCATGTATTCTTAATTATATCCATTCAGATTATAATTACACGTATTCCCTCTTAGTTGCCTTAATTATCTGTACTCTTGCATAATTACATATTTTTAGTTATACATTCAATTCTACTACACTTCTTGATCCATCTTGACTCAATCAGTCTCATCCTCATACTTATTACTTTTTCTTTTCTATTCTTTTGTTTTTCATTTACACACACACACACACACACACACACACACACACACACACACACACACACACACACACATGCATATGTATATATATACCCACATACATGCATATATCACCCACATACATACACACATACACACACATGTACATATACATACACACCCACACACACACACATGCGTACACACATACATACACACATGCACATTTTACAATCTTGTTCATGTTCTTATAAGTATCCCTACTCCATCATCCATTTGTAATAACCTCATTCTCCCTCATTTCCATTCATAATTGTACATTTCCATTCATATTCATATTCATTCATTGCACATAATTTCCTCAAAACATATTCATTTCCATAATTCCATTCCTTCATATTATATTACATTCATGTTCCCTCATATTACTCCCTTGTATTCACTTTTATATAGTTATCTTTCCATCATAGTCCTTGTCTTGCTTCACATCTGAGTATACAATTGCATAATCTCATGTGTTCATATAACATCTCATTCGTAAATCTGTTCATATCGTCACACCAATCACAATTTCATACTCATTCAGGTATTCGTGTTACTTTCCATACTGAGAAACACCTTCCAAGTTAAATCCATGATTCAATCTTCTCTAGATATTATGTTATCACAACACATCCATGTTCATTTATTATGCATATAGATTCACATGTTTATATGCTTTACACATAAGCATTCACATAATCATACATATGTATACACATACACACAAACATATACAGTTTGAATTCAGCTATAAATCCACAGAAGCAAAACCAAGTCTCTTTTCTTTGTCTTATATTTGTGTTTCTCTGAATTTTAATGCATAAAAAGTATACATTGCTACATCACGTGTCATTTCCACGTTTTCATTTTGTAATAGGTTTCTTAGTGTAATTGTATCCTTATTTCTATAATGTTTATAAATATATTTCTCCCTTAATTGTCTATAACATGGGCATATCTTGAAAAAGTGTAATTCGGTTTCTTCTGTTGGACAAAAAGGACATGTTGTAATTGCTTCCTTGTCTGTGAACTTGTTGTTTATATGTAATTCGTTTACCCCTAAACGTAGTCTGGTTAGTGCTTTTCTAAATTTCGCTATTGTGATGTCATAGAAATATTTTTCAGTATGGTGTACGGATTTAAAAGAGCGATAAGTATTAAAACGTTCGCTGTTTTCTATTTTATCATGCCAGTTCTGCTTGTGACAGTCTATCATTCTTTGTCTTAATACTGAAATAAATCTGTTCTCATCTCTTACACCTTCATTTAGCCATACTTCTGAAAAGCCGTATATATCTAAACAGTGTTTTAATTCTAATGCCCAATTTTGAGATTTGTTTATTTCGGTCTTTTCTCTTTCATATGCTTGTCTGGGGAGTCTGTTTGGTGCCATTTTTATAATTTTAAACCAATACCTAATCGCCCTTATTGTGCTGTCTATGCATATAGGATATCTACCCAACTCTCCATATATTAGATTATTTGGGGTTTTCTTGCCCACACCCATATATTTTTTACAGGCAAACAAGTGTATATTTTCTATTGCTTTATATCTAGTTAGGCCCCATGCTTCTGCTGCGTATAAGAGTAGGGGTTTAACTTGAGTATCAAACAGTTTAAAGTAAATAGCCATATCTATATGTCCTAAACTATACATAGTTTTCATTATTTCCATAATTTTGCCTTTCGCTCTACCTGCATATTCAGAAAGTGATATGTCTACTGAGAGTTTAGTTGTCAAGGTGAAACCTAGGTACTTGTAACTGTTTACTACTTCTAGTTCTTGGTCTTTGTAGTACCATTTCTCCTTTTTACCCAAATAGCCCCCTTTCCTAAAAACCATTATTTTTGTTTTTTTGTAGATTTACTGTTAAACCTATAGAATCTGAGGCTTGTTGTAGGTTCTTCAATTGGTTTTGTAAGCCGGCTGGTGTTAATGATATCAGGGCTATGTCATCTGCAAATAGCAATGTGTAAATCTCTTCTGCACCTGGTAGAAATTGGCAACCATGTCTCCCTTTTCTTGTGACATTGTCCGCCACTTCTGTTATTAATAGAGAAAAAATCAAGGGGGACAACAAACAAACTTGTTTCACTCCTGCTGGGCATTCGAAAAATTCTGTTAATTCAGTTCCATATCTAACACAAGCTTGAACTGTTTTGTATATACCTTTTAACATGTTGAGCATTTTTGAAGATACTTTATGTTTCTGTAGTATCTCCCATAATTTGTCTCTATTTACAGTATCAAATGCTTTCTGATAATCTATGAATGCTACATAAAATTTACTTCTACGTCTGCCATAGAGGCAATTTGTTATCATAGTTGTTAATGTAAAAATGTGGTCTATTGTCGAATATCCCCTTCTAAATCCTGCTTGTTCCTTACTAATTTTGTTCTCATCTTCTGCCCAGTTGTAAAGTCTTTTGTTGATTATTGCTGTAAAAATTTTACTTAAAATGCATAACAGTGAAATCCCTCTATAATTTCCTGGGTTTTGCTTATCACCTTTCTTGTGGAGTGGTACAATTACTGCACGTGACCATTCTAAGGGAAAGTAACTTTCTTGGAACAGTTTATTGAATAACTTAGTTAGATATGGTATTATTTTGCTATATATTGTTTTTAGAAATTCTGGGGGGATTTCATCTATTCCTGGGGATTTACCTGTTTTCAGTTTGTTTATTGCTAAACCTACTTCCTGTTCTGTTATATCTTCATCTAGCTCTTGTACTAGAATCTCTTCAATATTCACTTGCTGTTCTCTTACAATAGCTCCTTGCCTTCCTGTTATTTGGGGGTTCAATATGCTTTCAAAATGTTCTTTCCATTGTTCAGATGTAATAACTGGTAATTTATTTTTCTTTCTTCTGATGTTTTTTATTGTGCTCCAGAATTTCTGGCTATCCTTCTGATTTTGCATAAGTGTATCATATATCTGTTCCCTGTATTGTTTTTTCTTTCCTCTAATCATTTTTTGATAAGAAGTTCGTTTGTTATTATATATTTCCTTTCTTTCTTCATATTTAATAGGATTTTTATTTTTATCTATTAAATTAAGTCTACACAGTGCTTGTCTTGTTTCTTTCTTTTCCATCTTGCACACTTTATCATACCACCCATTTGTAGGTTTATAGTCCCTCCTGAACTAGTTGTTTTGCTCATACATTCTCCAGCATTCTTTAGTAATTGGTTAAATTTAACTATACTTGTATCTACATCTTGATCAATTTCCTCCTTAATTTGTTCTAATATTGCTTGTGGTCTTTCAGATTCCATGAAATTTATGTAGAGTTGTGCTTTGGCTGGGTCCCATTTTATTTTCTTTGTAAATGTTCTCTTTTGTTGATCTTTCTGGATATCCTGCACTGTACTCAGAAGCTCCATTCTAACTGGCATATGGTGAGACTCAATTCTTTCATCCACTAAACAGCTGTCAACATTTTCGATTAATTCTATGGAGCATACATAGAAATCTATAGCACTATTTCCCCTTTCCGAGAAGAATGTGAATGCACTGTCAAAGTTTTTCATATTTAAGCCATTCAGGGGAGTTAGATTAAAACTTGCGCAAAGTTCAATAAGCCTTTTTCCGAATCCATTGATGATGTTATCCTTTGACTTACGTGCATACACATTCTGTTCTCTGTCGAATATATCATTTTCATCCTCAATATTTAATCCCCATTCCCCAATACGACCATTTAAGTCTCCTCCTATAATATATAAATATTCATTCCCTTGTTCAATTTGTGTACAAATGTATTGTTCTATCATTTCTATGGTACAATCATAATCCTTGTCAGCATAAAAACGACTGTCAACCGGATGTACATACACACCAAGAAATAGTACGTCTCTATCACATTGTAACAGGTTTTTTTGTAGCTTCACACATAATACGTTTTCTATATTAGTATTAATCAACTGAATATACCCAGATAGTTCCTTCTTGATCAGCATTATCAGTCCGCCAGAGGGTCTGCCCATTCTAGTATATTTTCTGGCTGGACAGTAAAGATGTAGAAATTCCTGAAACTTTGTCTCAAAATCAAAATGTTTTAGAGTAAATGTCTCGGATAAACAACAGATGTCAAAGCAGTTATAAATTCAAAAAAATCAGGATCTGACAATTTCTCCAGCAGACCTTCAACATTCCAACACATGAAGGAAATTTTCTTATACTTATCCTCCACTTCATTATAACCTTGTATTTGTGAATGGCCTTGGCCTTCCCTCATTTTTTGTCTTTTTTGCCCTTCCTGTGTGTATTAGCTTGGGTGTTCTGTACTTGTTTATTGCCCAACTTAGTATTGCTTGCGTTGGATCCTAATGTATGCTTGCTTGCTGTGCGTGTTTTCATTTTGTCTTTGTCCCCCTCTTTTGGCCTAGCACCCATTTTTTCATTCTTCTGTTCATCACTCATATCTGTCACCCTTTCTTTGTCTGACCCACTCACTCTTTCATCCCCATTGACGATCTCTCTTCCTTCCATTCTTCCTTCACCACTTTTCTTCATCTGTATTTCTTCTTCTATCTCCTGCTCTTCATCTGAAAGAGACCCCCCCAATTCTGAAACAATTTCATTCCATACCAACTGCATGTCAGGCTCACTTCCACTTTCACCTTCACCTCCAGCATTTCTTCTTTCTCCTCCAGCCTTCTTTCCTGACGGGTGCAGGTCACTACCGCGAGCGTCACTACCGCGTGTAACACAACCGCGTGTAACACTATCACGAGTGTAACACTACCGCGAGTAACACTACCGTGTGTAACACATCCGCGTGTGTAACACTATCGCGTGTGTAAAACTACCGCGAGTAATACTACCGCGTGTAACACTTCCGCGTGTGTAACACTATCGCGTGTGTAATACTACCGCGAGTAGCACTACCGCGTGTAACACTTCCGCGTGATGATGAGAGATAGGAAGAGGGGGGAGAGAGAGAGAGAGAGAGAGAGAGAGAGAGAGAGAGAGGTGTGTGTGTGTGTGTGTGTGTGTGTGTGTGTGTAAGTGAACGCGTGCAAACTTTCTTTTTATCTTGTGAGTTTGGTTAGCACGACAAGCATTGAGTTAGTGTTCAGGGAGAGTGTTCTTATGTCGAACAGGCATTTTGTTTTATGTCGATCATTTGCAGTCCAAACAAACATTTCAAACTTTGGCCATGGAGGTAATACAGTCTCGTTACTCCAATGACAAGATCCTCTACAACTGGTATCTTTACCGTCGAGACCGTGTAAATAAAACAACGGTCAACTGGCGCTGCGTACAGGACAAATGTAAAGGGAGAATCAGCACTCCGCTTGACTACCGCAATGGTGCCATCCCCAATGTAAAGAATGACCACAACCACCCTGCCAACCCAGCGGACGTCCAGAAGCAGAAAAGTATTGCTGAGATGAAAGAAAGAGCCGCTGCTACAGATGCACTACCTCGAAGATTAATTGGAGAAATGATGGCAAATTTGACTGATGAGACGCTGACCAATTTGCCACAGAGATCAGCACTCAGGCGCACAATTCAGAGAAAACGGAAAAGAGATGATGCCTTTCCCCCTCTTCCACTAAATTTGGAAGACATCGAAATTCCGGAACAATTCAGAGAAGTTCTAGTTGGAGGCACTCAAGTCAGGTTTCTATTGCACGATACAGGTGACGCTGATAATGATGCTGAAGAGGAAGAAAACCGGTTGAAACGCATTATTCTCTTCGGAACCGACGAAATGTTGCGGTTTATGACTGCAAACTCTAACTGGATGGCCGACGGCACGTTCAAAGTAGCACCACAACTGTTTTTTCAGCTGTACACCATTCATGTCATTAAAGACAACCATGTCTTCCCATGCTTGTATGCTCTTCTGGCAGGAAAGAACAGACGGACATACGAGGAAATGTGGCGCCTTATCAAAATGTACGCACCAAGTCTGAACCCACGGTTTTGCATCCTTGATTTTGAATTGACAGCCAAAGCTGCAATCATCTCGGCGTTTCCACACATTGAGGTCAGAGGATGCTTCTTCCACTTATGCCAGTCAATCTGGAGAAAGATCCAGGATCTTGGGTTGCGAGTCACCTATACCGACGACGAAGACACACGCTGTACTGCCGCATGCTCGCATCATTGGCATTTTTGTCACCAGAGAAGATCACAGGGCATTTCGAGAAACTGCAGGAAGACATGACTGAAAGAGACATGGACCCACGCTTGGGTGAACTCTATGACTACTTTGAGGACAATTATGTTGGAAGACTCCGCCGTGGGAGAAGACGGGACGCAAATCCCACGCAGGCCCCTCCACGTTTTGCTCTCGAGTTTTGGTCAGTTCGCGACAGGAACCAAGTCGATCTCCCGCGTACAAATAATAAACTGGAAGCGTGGCACAGGGGCTTGCAATCCATGTTTGACGGCCCGAATCCATCCATCTGGAAATTCATCGCCGGAATCCAAAAGGAACAAAGTCTGGAGCACGGTGTTAAAATTCAAATGGAAGGAGGTCACCCTGGCCCAACCCCAAAGAAACATTTCTCGGCCATCAACAAACGACTCCAGACGCTCATCCAGTCGTACGAACGGGCTGAAGACAACGAGGACGAGGATGACGATGAAAACGACAAGGTTCCTTTCTTACGGTCAGTGGCCAGAAACATTGAATTCAATGTGTGTTGAACCAATCGTGACACTTGACACCTGCTTTTAGTGTGGCCATTCCTTTTTTCTGTAATTCAGAATTGCTTTTAATACAAATATGTTTTGTAAATTAAAAATCCTCGAACATTCTATGCATTCTTGTGGTGGTGTGTGTGTGTGTGTGTGTGTGTGTGTGTGTGTGTGTGTGTGCGTGCGTGCGTGCGTGCGTGCGTGCGTGCGTGCATGCGTGTGTGTCCATCTGTCTGTCTGTCTCTCTCTGTCTCTTTGTCTGTCTGTCTGTCTCTCTCTCTATCTCTCTCTCTCTCTCTGCCTCTCTGTCTGTCTGTCTGTCTGTCTGTCTGTCTGTCTGTCTGTCTGTCTGTCTCTCTCTCTCTCTCTCTCTCTCTCTCTCTCTCTCATTCCTTGTGTCAGTCTGCCTCTTTTACTCTCTTTCTCTGTCTGTCTGTTGGTCTGTCTGTCTGTCTGTCTCTCTTTCTCTCTCTCTCTTTCTCAAAATAACATTACAAATCATATTCGTACTGACAGTACTGCAGAATGACAGAAAAATCACAGTATTGTTACACGCAG
>CM065736.1:32492762-32505262 GCA_033310375.1 Conus canariensis
TATGATATATGTTCTGTACAATTCCCTACAGTAGGTATGATATATGTTCTGTACAATCCCCTGCAGTAAGTATGATATATGTTCTGTACAATCCCCTACAGTAGGTATGATATATGTTCTGTATAATCCTCTACAGTAGGTATGATATATGTTCTGTACAATTCCCTACAGTAGGTATGATATATGTTCTGTACAATTCCCTACAGTAGGTATGATATATGTTCTGTACAATTCCCTGCAGTAGGTATGATATATGTTCTGTACAATTCCCTACAGTAGGTATGATATATGTTCTGTACAATCCCCTGCAGTAGGTATCATATATGTTCTGTACAATTCCCTACAGTAGGTATGATATATGTTCTGTACAATTCCCTGCAGTAGGTATGATATATGTTCTGTACAATTCCCTACAGTAGGTATGATATATGTTCTGTACAATCCCCTGCAGTAGGTATCATATATGTTCTGTACAATTCCCTACAGTAGGTATGATATATGTTCTGTACAATGATATATGTTCTGTACAATTCCCTACAGTAGGTATGATATATGTTCTGTACAATGATATATGTTCTGTACAATTCCCTACAGTAGGTATGATATATGTTCTGTACAATGATATATGTTCTGTACAATTCCCTACAGTAGGTATGATATATGTTCTGTACAATGATATATGTTCTGTACAATTCCCTACAGTAGGTATGATATATGTTCTGTACAATGATATATGTTCTGTACAATTCCCTACAGTAGGTATGATATATGTTCTGTACAATGATATATGTTCTGTACAATTCCCTACAGTAGGTATGATATATGTTCTGTACAATGATATATGTTCTGTACAATTCCCTACAGTAGGTATGATATATGTTCTGTACAATCCCCTACAGTAGGTATGATATATGTTCTGTACAATCCCCTACAGTAGGTATGATATATGTTCTGTACAATTCCCTACAGTAGGTATGATATATGTTCTGTGCAATCCCCTACAGTAGGTATGATATATGTTCTGTACAATTCCCTACAGTAGGTATGATATATGTTCTGTACAATTCCCTACAGTAGGCAGGCTGCCACTGGTCAAAGAACTGACCATGGGCCACTCCACTGGCTCCCCACGCAACGAAAGGATGTCACCACCATGTAACCAGTTCCTTCCTTCAGCCGTCATGCATCAGTCGATCCAAACAAAGTCAGAGACATAGCCACGATGAGTTTGCCTGATGTGACTGAAACATAGAGCCGCGGGCACTTCACTCTTTGTGAGCTGGTTGAAAAAGAAATGATAAAAGAAAAAAATAAACAAACAAACAAACAACAACCCTAAAAAAAACAAACAAACAAACATTCCACAGTTTATCTATGCAGTGAAATGAGAAATGAAAGTGACATTTTTCACTAACTTTAGAGACACAAAAGGCGTTTTGAGGGAATTTTCTTCATAATGGAAACAATTCCCGGGATGCTATCTTCTCTAAACTCAAACTGGCAGTCACATTCAAAAACAATCTGGACTTCAAAGGAATCATTTTCTGGTGGAAGAAAATCCAATAACAGGTCACTCAGACGCTGCACACTGTCTCCACAGATTGTCATTTTCCGGTCCAAAGGCAAGATGGGGCAGATTTGGGATTAATTCTATGCCACTGGAAACGTTCTCTGATCTTCCTACCTCCTGCCGCATAGCCTCCACTACTGCTGCGTAAACACGGGCACTCAGCCAGAGAGAGAGAGAGAGAGAGAGAGAGAGAGAGAGAGAGAGAGAGAGAGAGAGAGAGAGAGAGAGAGAGAGAGTGAGTTTGCATTTCACAAGGGCAAAGAGATAAGCACAATCATTTAATGCTTTTCTTCACCCAGCCCTCGGGCAGAAATGTATTTTAAAAGAACTCAAATGAATAACGAGAGAGAGAGAGAGAGAGAGAGAGAGAGAGAGAGAGAGAGAGAGAGAGAGAGAGAGAGAGAGGGAGGGATGAGGGGTAGACGACGGAGGGGAGGAGGGATCTTTGGATTATTTCAACACTTACAAAACTTTGAGAAGGCAAAATAACCGTCCCGGGTCCCTTTCTGCGCAAGATTAAAGAGATAAATACCGAGCCATTCCACCTATTACAGGGCTTACCGCCTCCCCCTCCTCGCTTCCACTGGCTTAAAAGCACCCCGAAGACTGTGTTCCTTCACAAAAAATCCAGCAAGGTGTCTCAACTCACCGTGGCAAATTACCCATAATTCACCTCTCCATTCCCAGCCCGCCCTCTCACGACAGCCGCACAAAAGGGGGATTACTGATGCTTCGTCGATGAGAGAAAGGGACTTAAACTCATCGGCACCTCGCGAAGGGGCGCTCCCCATGGCAGGGGAAGGGAGCTAACTAAAGGGTATCGCTGACGACCGAGACGGGTCGGGGGGGGGGGGGGGGGGGCAGTTTTAGTCACGGGGGGTTTGAGGAAGGACAAAAACGGTCGCATGTAGCAATTTGTAAGTCGACCCTCGACTCGAGCGGTTGAGCGGAGAGTATTTATCTTCAGGGTGGATCCACCCCGCCCCCTTCCTCTCTCTTCTTCCGTCCGCCGCCGCCGTCGCCATTCTGTTCACTTTAGCATGTCATTGCACGCTTGCTTCAGTTTTCTCTCAGTTCAACCCTTTCCAGTCAATGGAGAGAGAGAGAGAGAGAGAGAGAGAGAGAGAGAGAGAGAGAGAGAATGAATGAATGAATGAATGAATGAATGATGGTTTATTCCTGTATCCCCTCAACCCCTCCCTCATGAAGGGGTAAATGTGCAAGATATAACGCTTTGACATACCAGTTCAAAGCAAGTACATCAACAACGACGATGGCAATCATCTGTCTGTCTGTCTATCTATCTATCTATCTATCTATCTATCTATCTATCTATCTATGTCTATCTATCTATCTATCTATCTATCTATCTATCTATCTGTCTGTCTGTCTATCGAGAAAAGAGAGAGAGAGAGAGAGAGAGAGAGGAGAGAGAGAGAGAGAGAGAGAGAATGTTCGTGTATTTGCATCCACATTCTGCATTGTCAATGACTTGATGGTCGAAGAAAATAATGATGAAGGCGCTAAAACTGTGTCAGTGTCTGTCTGTCTGTCTGTCTGTCTGTCTGTCTGTCTGTCTGTCTGTCTCACACACACACACACACACACACACACACACACACACACACACACACACACACACACACACACACACGTGCGCAGTGGTGGTGTGACTGTGTTCGTCTCGGTGGTAGAAGAAATGGTATTGTGGTTGTCTTCATCTTGTTCGTAATGGTGGTCGTTTGTCTTTAGGAGAGTGGTAGTACTGCTAATGGGTCTGTCTTCATCCAAGTCGAAGTAGTGGTAATTTGTCTGACATCATCCGGGTGGTGGTGGAGGTGGGGGTGGGGTGGGGGTGGAGATGTCACGTGCCTGTCTTCATTTAAATTTTGACAGGTAATGTTGTGTCTGTCCTCATTTTTTGATCGTGGGATAGTAATGTGTCTGTGTCTTCATCTTCAGTCGCAGCAGTGGTCATGTCTGTGCCAGTCTCGCTTCACAGCGATGGCGATGGCAGTATGTTTCTCTTTATGAGGCATAATCGTTGTAATGTCCCTGTCTTCATAGGATAGGGTGGGTGGTAGTGGTGGTAGTAATGTGCCAGACTTCATCTAAAATCATAGTGGTGATAATGTAGTTCGTCTTCATTAAGGGTTTAGTGATGTTACAGTGTCTGCCTTCACCTGGGTCGTATGGCTGATGGTGTGGTCGTCTTCATTAAGGTTTTAGTGATGTTACAGTGTCTGTCTTCACCTGGGTCGTATGGCTGATGGTGTGGTCGTCTTCATTAAGGTTTTAGTGATGTTACAATGTCTGTCTTCACCTGGGTCGTATGGCTGATGGTGTGGTCGTCTTCATTAAGGTTTTAGTGATGTTACTGTGTCTGTCTTCACCTGGGTCGTATGGCTGATGGTGTGGTCGTCTTCATTAAGGTTTTAGTGATGTTACAGTGTCTGTCTTCACCTGGGTCGTATGGCTGATGGTGTGTTCGTCTTAAGGTTTTAGTGATGTTACTGTGTCTGTCTTCACCTGGATCGTATGGCCGATGGTGTGGTCGTCTTACGGTTTTAGTGATGTTACAGTATCTGCCTTCACCTGGGTCGTATGGCTGATGGTGTGTTCGTCTTACTTTAGGTCGTGGTAGTGTTGAGGTGCCTGCTTTCATCGGGTTATAGTGGTCACAGTTTCTGTCCTTATATGGGTCGTTGTGGTGATAGATGTATCTTCCAGGAAACACACACACACACACACACACACACACACACACACACACACACACACACACACACACACACACAAACAAGATGTAACAGCAGGGGTCATTTTCTGAGTTTTAATTGTATAACCTTCTCAATTTCACGATTTGTATCAAAATATTTTTTGTGGAATGGGACGTAAATACCGAAGATGACATTATTCTAATTCTTAGGTATAAAACGAACTTAATAAATCTCAGTAGTGACTTGTCCATTTCAAATAGATAGGTATTGTCATGATGAATAGATCTGGTGTAGGTCTTTAGTACCACTGCCAAGAAGACCATGTCTGCATCCGTATTAAATGTTGTTGTTGTTGTTGTTATATGTCAGCAAAATTAAAGAACTGATAGTAGCGAAACTTGATGGACAGACAGACAGACAGACAGACAGACAGACAGACAGACAGACAGACTGTGTTAGAGGGACAAACTCATCAAAATTTGGTGTGCATCTGTGACGTGGATGGTGGGAATAACGTCTGTCTTCGTGATGACAGACAGGCTCTCTCTCTCGGTCTGTCTGTCTGTCTGTCTGTCTGTCTGTCTGTCTGTCTGTCTTTCTTTCTTTCTTTTTTCCATTAAAAAAGATTTTTTTGATGATGTTTAAAATCAACAAAGTGTTGCTGTTTTTTATGCTAGAGTCTAGAATCATCGACACGATGAAAAGACTTTAAACAAGGCAACCCACCAGACAGGGCTGTCCAGGGAAGGAATCACTGTGATACTATGTCACACGTGAGTGGCGGAACGGTGTTTTCATTCGATTGAAATCAGCCTGCCAAACTGTGTTTGTCTGCATCATGGCATGCATTAATACGAATTAGATGTGGAAGCTCTTTTGCACGTGTTCTCTCATTTCACGATATGCTGGAAATACGTTGAGTGACCTGGGGTGGGGGGGGGGGGGGAGGGGGGGGAGGGGGGGTTGTGAGTCAGTGAACGGCTCTGCTCGTTGACCTGGGACGACGCCACGTTGGACAATAACACCGCGAACGATAACTACACAATTCCGGTTACAAAAAAAAAAAAAAAAAAAAAAAAAAAAGAGAGAGAGAGAGAGAAAATGCTGAACACGACAAAAAGTTGATTTGTTCCTAGGTTGTGAGTATTCGACACACCCTAGACCCACGGAAATAGAAGACAGAGAGGTGAAAGACACAGGGATATAAAGACACAGGGATATAAAGACACAGGGATATAAAGACAGGGATATACAGACACAGGGATACAAGGATGAAAGACAGGTATATAAAGACACAGGTATATAAAGATACAGGGGTATAAAGACAAAGGAATATAAAGACACAGGGATATAAAGGTGAAAGACACAGGGATATAAAGGTGAAAGACACAGGGATATAAAGACACAGGGATATGAAGACATAGGGATATAAAGGTGAAAGACACAGGGATATAAAGACACAGGGATATGAAGACAGGGATATAAAGACACAGGGATATAAAGACACAGGGATATGAAGACACGGGGATCTAAAGGTGAAAGACACAGGGATGTAAAGCAGGATCTAGTGGCATCTCACTTGAAGCCGGACGGGCACCTTGAAGAGTGCAGACCTCCAATGGATCCTAGATCCGCTCTTCGATTCAAATCCGTCTCCATGGAAGACGCTTAATAAATAAATAAATAAACACACACACAAATGAACAGAATGGTGTATTCACTGTACCACGGGAGAAGAATGGGGTTAGTCTTTCTTTATTGTGTTTTGAAAACGTAGGTATGCAATGTACTTTTTGGGCGGCAAACAGTATTTTTAGGCCAGGGGAAATAATAGCATACAAGGACTGCAAAAATTATTTCCCTTTTTTCCTTTTTTTTTTATCATTACTTATTTATTCATTTATTTATTTAAACTAGAATAAGGGAAAAAAAACTTCAAGGTTCTCATTGTTAGAAAGCTTTAATCTTGTATCAAAAATACATGTTGTAGACAGTTATGAATTCGTAGATTGTAAATTTTGATTTCTGTTCATGTTCAGAGACAAAGGGTAATATTCGTTGTAAATGGATGTTGGATCAATCGTTGGATGCAAATATACACTAAGGATCCACGTCAAGATTTTACTGATTTTTTGTTCGAGCAACATTCCATCTTTCTCTCAACTTTAGTCCGATTCGATTCAGAGGGTTTGTGTGTGTGTGTGTGTGTGTGTGTGTGTGTTATTTTAGCGTAACCTTACCAAACGTAGAGCAAACGGAGAAAGAAATTTAAGGGACGTGAATGGAAATAATGATCTCCTTCGCAGAAGTAACAAATTATAGGCACCTCTAGGACTCGCAGCGATGTAGCAGTACAACTGCTGAAATCTGTGCTTTTAACATGACTTGAGCCATTGCTATAATGGTGTGTGTGTGTGTGTGTGTGTGTGTGGAGATACGCGTGCATACCTCTGTATGTGAGTGCACATGCATTCTTTCACACATGCGATCATGTGAACTCTTATCTGCACAAGCAAGTGTTATGGCAGTGTGTGTCTCTGCACAGATCTGCGTAGAATGACAGATCAAGGGATGATGAGCACTGTACCTGCCCTGTGTAAATGTGATTATGATCACCATTATTATCACAAGTATTACCATCGTCTTCATCATCATTGTTGCTGTTATTATCATCAATATTATCATCATAAGTTTTATTGTTATTTCTACTATTATTGTTCGTAATATCATTATTATCATCATTCTTCTTATTATTATCATCATCATCGCTATCACTAATATTACTATCATTATTATGATGACGATGATGATGATGATTATTATAATACACCAACGACAATAGTACTTTCAACATTAACTATTACGAGAAAAGTAGGCAGAATAACAACACGATGGATGTAAAAAGAAATCTACATCCTTACTATAAAAAAAGAGGGTTGTTGAAGGGTTTCATGATTAAAAAAAAAGAGAGAGTTGTTGAAGGATTTCATGATTTTTTTTTAACAAAAAGCTCAGTTGTGAACGTTTTTACAGTCCGTATTTCAGTTGCACATTTCAGTATTATCCATTACGTACAATATAATGGATAATGGATAATACAGATTTTAATGAAGTTTCTGGTACGTTTTTAGAAGGTGTATTTTAAAGAGATGTGAAGGGTTTTTTTTATGCTTTGTGAGTTGATTTTAACGTGGTGACAGCCCTGATATGGCCCTTTGCGGTCGGCTGGGCTATAAGCAACATTCAACATTTCCCTTACCTTACAAATAAATATGATTTAGCATGACTATAAGAAATTCAAGTCTTGAAACTAAGGAAAGGTGCTGGCTGTCCCTTTTGCTGTGCTCCTTTGATTTTATGTTATGTGCTCCTTTGATTTTATGTTATGTGCTCCTTTGATTTTTTATGTTATGTGCTCCTGTGATTTTATGTTATGTGCTCCTTTGATTTTATGTTATGTGCTCCTTTGATTTTTTATGTTATGTGCTCCTGTGATTTTATGTTATGTGCTCCTTTGATTTTGTTATGTGCTCCTTTGATTTTATGTTATGTGTTTTGAATTTTCTGATGGCAGTGACAGGGTTTTGACTGATCGCTTACTCCTTTCATTTTGTTTCCCCCCTTCTTCCCCCCCCCCCCTTTTTTATTTATTTTATTGTCACCGCGGACGTGAAAAAGTAAATGGAAGGGTTAAACGGTCAATATTTCACACAGTGCTATCACTCCGCAGTGAAAATGACAATTTTATAATAATTCTTAATTTTTTTTAACAATACATTAAAAAAAAAATCAATACAATATAATCCATTCAGGGCTACGCAAAAGATCACAATGCAGATATTACGACTGAAGTAAATTCTATGCAAAAGACGGTTCAAGTGATACAAAAGAATGCAAAATAACACAGTGCAGTTCTAAATTGTTAAGACAATGTTCACATTACCATGTAAAACAGCACAAAACAGCACAGAACAGTAATATACACTATAACAACACACTATAATACAACACAATACAGTACAATACAATAGAAGGCAGAACAACACAAACTACAATGTTTGGCTACAAACATTCACACGCATTACATGTGTTGCAGCAATTTAAGAAATCAAATGCACTATCTATCGTAAGACACTGTATTTCATACAATTCTGACGTAGGCAAATCACAATAATCATATTCAACATGTCACTATACCAGCCAGAGAGAGAGAGAGAGAGAGAGAGAGAGAGAGAGAGAGACAGACAGACAGACAGACAGACAGACAGACAGACAGACAGACAACAGACAGACAGACAGACAGACAGCACAATTTTAATTCTGGCCGAACAGTCGCCCTTTGAACTCTAATGTTACCCACTTTCAGGTTCTACGTTCACATCGACCCAAGGTGATGAAAACAGACGAGAATGAGACAACTATCCCATATGAGTGAGTGAGTGTGTGTGTGTGTGTGTGTGTGTGTGTGTGTGTGTGTGTGTGTGTGTGTGTGTGTGTGCGCGCGCATGTATGCATGCATGTTTGTATGTATGTATATGTGTGTAAGTATGTATGTATGTGTTCATGTATTCATGTCTTCAGGTCTACATGCATGCATGTATGCATTTATGTATGCATGTCTGTCTGTCTGTACATATGTACGCAACACCCGTATGCAGGAGGTACTGAAACGTGCAGTAGTCTTGCAGTGGCGGGTGGTCAAGACGAGACAAGAGCTGAGCTGATCTGGCAACCCCCCACCTCCACCTCCACACCTCCCATCCCTCCCCCTCCACCCCTCCCCTCCCCTCTCTGAGCCGTTGCATCAATACAATCACACCCTTTCAGGAGAACGAGCAGAACTCGCCAACCTGACGGTTCAGTGACACCTGGCTCAAGCCGCTCCACTCTCCCTCTTTACATTGCAGGTGCCACAGCCGCTCCACTCTCCCTCTTTACATTGCAGGTACCCCAGTCGCTCCATTCTCCCTCTTTACATTGCAGGTGCCACAGCCGCTCCATTCTCCCTCTTTTACATTACAGGTACCCCAGCCGCTCCATTCTCCCTCTTTACATTACAGGTGCCACAGCCGCTCCATTCTCCCTCTTTACATTGCAGGTGCCACAGCCGCTCCACTCTCCCTCTTTACATTGCAGGTGCCACAGCCGCTCCATTCTCCCTCTTTACATTACAGGTGCCACAGCCGCTCCATTCTCCCTCTTTTACATTGCAGGTGCCACAGCCGCTCCATTCTCCCTCTTTACATTACAGGTGCCACAGCCGCTCCGTTCTCCCTCTTTACATTACAGGTGCCATAGCCGCTCCGTTCTCCCTCTTTACATTACAGGTGCCACAGCCGCTCCATTCTCCCTCTTTACATTACAGGTGCCACAGCCACTCCGTTCTCCCTCTTTACATTACAGGTACCACAGCCGCTCCGTTCTCCCTCTTTTACATTCCAGGTGCCACAGCCGCTCCATTCTCCCTCTTTACATTACAGGTGCCACAGCCGCTCCATTCTCACTCTTTACATTGCAGGTGCGCCAACCTGGCTCAGTGGTTAGAGTACCGAGTTTGCATACAGTCAGTCACACGTTTGCGAGATCGAATCCCTGTGGCACTTTATATGTGAATGACTGGCAGTGTTATGGCAGTGTGTGTCTCTGCACAGATCTGCGTAGAATGACAGATCAAGGGATGATGAGCACTGTACCTGCCCTGTGTAAATGTGATTATGATCACCATTATTATCACAAGTATTACCATCGTCTTCATCATCATTGTTGCTGTTATTATCATCAATATTATCATCATAAGTTTTATTGTTATTTCTACTATTATTGTTCGTAATATCATTATTATCATCATTCTTCTTCTTATTATTATCATCATCATCGCTATCACTAATATTACTATCATTATTATGATGACGATGATGATGATGATTATTATAATACACCAACGACAATAGTACTTTCAACATTAACTATTACGAGAAAAGTAGGCAGAATAACAACACGATGGATGTAAAAAGAAATCTACATCCTTACTATAAAAAAAGAGGGTTGTTGAAGGGTTTCATGATTAAAAAAAAAGAGAGAGTTGTTGAAGGATTTCATGATTTTTTTTTAACAAAAAGCTCAGTTGTGAACGTTTTTACAGTCCGTATTTCAGTTGCACATTTCAGTATTATCCATTACGTACAATATAATGGATAATGGATAATACAGATTTTAATGAAGTTTCTGGTACGTTTTTTAGAAGGTGTATTTTAAAGAGATGTGAAGGGGTTTTTTTTATGCTTTGTGAGTTGATTTTAACGTGGTGACAGCCCTGATATGGCCCTTTGCGGTCGGCTGGGCTATAAGCAACATTCAACATTTCCCTTACCTTACAAATAAATATGATTTAGCATGACTATAAGAAATTCAAGTCTTGAAACTAAGGAAAGGTGCTGGCTGTCCCTTTTGCTGTGCTCCTTTGATTTTATGTTATGTGCTCCTTTGATTTTATGTTATGTGCTCCTTTGATTTTTTATGTTATGTGCTCCTGTGATTTTATGTTATGTGCTCCTTTGATTTTATGTTATGTGCTCCTTTGATTTTTTATGTTATGTGCTCCTGTGATTTTATGTTATGTGCTCCTTTGATTTTGTTATGTGCTCCTTTGATTTTATGTTATGTGTTTTGAATTTTCTGATGGCAGTGACAGGGTTTTGACTGATCGCTTACTCCTTTCATTTTGTTTCCCCCCTTCTTCCCCCCCCCCCCCTTTTTATTTATTTTATTGTCACCGCGGACGTGAAAAAGTAAATGGAAGGGTTAAACGGTCAATATTTCACACAGTGCTATCACTCCGCAGTGAAAATGACAATTTTATAATAATTCTTAATTTTTTTTAACAATACATTAAAAAAAAAATCAATACAATATAATCCATTCAGGGCTACGCAAAAGATCACAATGCAGATATTACGACTGAAGTAAATTCTATGCAAAAGACGGTTCAAGTGATACAAAAGAATGCAAAATAACACAGTGCAGTTCTAAATTGTTAAGACAATGTTCACATTACCATGTAAAACAGCACAAAACAGCACAGAACAGTAATATACACTATAACAACACACTATAATACAACACAATACAGTACAATACAATAGAAGGCAGAACAACACAAACTACAATGTTTGGCTACAAACATTCACACGCATTACATGTGTTGCAGCAATTTAAGAAATCAAATGCACTATCTATCGTAAGACACTGTATTTCATACAATTCTGACGTAGGCAAATCACAATAATCATATTCAACATGTCACTATACCAGCCAGAGAGAGAGAGAGAGAGAGAGAGAGAGAGAGAGACGACGAACAGACAGACAGATAGACAGACAACAGACAGACAGACAGACAGACAGCACAATTTTAATTCTGGCCGAACAGTCGCCCTTTGAACTCTAATGTTACCCACTTTCAGGTTCTACGTTCACATCGACCCAAGGTGATGAAAACAGACGAGAATGAGACAACTATCCCATATGAGTGAGTGAGTGTGTGTGTGTGTGTGTGTGTGTGTGTGTGTGTGTGTGTGTGTGTGTGTGTGTGTGCGCGCGCGCATGTATGCATGCATGTTTGTATGTATGTATATGTGTGTAAGTATGTATGTATGTGTTCATGTATTCATGTCTTCAGGTCTACATGCATGCATGTATGCATTTATGTATGCATGTCTGTCTGTCTGTACATATGTACGCAACACCCGTATGCAGGAGGTACTGAAACGTGCAGTAGTCTTGCAGTGGCGGGTGGTCAAGACGAGACAAGAGCTGAGCTGATCTGGCAACCCCCCACCTCCACCTCCACACCTCCCATCCCTCCCCCTCCACCCCTCCCCTCCCCTCTCTGAGCCGTTGCATCAATACAATCACACCCTTTCAGGAGAACGAGCAGAACTCGCCAACCTGACGGTTCAGTGACACCTGGCTCAAGCCGCTCCACTCTCCCTCTTTACATTGCAGGTGCCACAGCCGCTCCACTCTCCCTCTTTACATTGCAGGTACCCCAGTCGCTCCATTCTCCCTCTTTACATTGCAGGTGCCACAGCCGCTCCATTCTCCCTCTTTTACATTACAGGTACCCCAGCCGCTCCATTCTCCCTCTTTACATTACAGGTGCCACAGCCGCTCCATTCTCCCTCTTTACATTGCAGGTGCCACAGCCGCTCCAC
>CM065736.1:32510262-32515262 GCA_033310375.1 Conus canariensis
TAACGTACGGAAATTGGTCACGTACCGAAAAAGGGTAACGTACGGAAAATGGTCACGTACCGAAAAAGGGTAACGTACGGAAAATTGGTCACGTACCGAAAAAAAGGGTAACGCACAGAAACTTGGTCACGTATCGAAAAAGGGTAACGCACGAAAGGGATCAGGTACTGGAAAAGGTCACGGTTCCAAAAAAGGTTACGTCCTGGACAAAGTGACATCCTGGACAAGTGATAAACAACAAAAACAATGCGCACCTCATGACATAGTAGCTGAACTCTTGACCTCTCAAGGACGGATACGCTGAGGTCATACTGACAACGCCAATTTTGTCGGTGAACGCCAAATTAAAATGAAATTTTAAAAATTACCCCAAAAAAAAAAAAAAAAACAAAAAAGTAGCTAGTTGCAAAGTGAGGCGACTGCAGGCGGAAATCTAAACAAATTTGAAACATTATTGATAAAAGCTCCGCCCAAGAAACGTTGACAAACAAATCACAAGACAAAACACGACTCGTTTCGACCTCTTAGGTCTTCTTTAGGCAAGCTCCACAACACTCAGGACAACGAAAATGAACGAGCAGTCCATTAATTCTCTTCATCAAAGTCGGCGCAAGATGGGCGTTGAATCAAAAAAAGAAAATGAGTCAGAAAGAAAATGAATGTAAAATGGAACTAACTAACTAACTAACTAACTAACAAAAACGAAACTCGTGCGTAACAAAAAAGAAAGAAAGAAAACAAAACAGTACAAAGCAAAGCAACCAAGCCCTGACAAGCCATACAGGCGAGTACACACTGCAGAGTGGACAGCTTGCAGCCCTGACAGGCTCTACAGGCGAGTACACACTGCAGAGTGGACAGTTTGCAGCCCTGACAGGCTCTACAGGCGAGTACACACTGCAGAGTGGACAGTTTGCAGCCCTGACAGGCCACACAGGCGAGTACACACTGCAGAGTGGACAGTTTGCAGCCCTGACAGGCTCTACAGGCGAGTACACACTGCAGAGTGGACAGTTTGCCGGACTCTTCTCTGGACAGTGCGTACAATGTTCACTTCCTAGGCGTCAGTTCACTGTTTTCTACGTGTTTTAAACATTTCGCTTCATTGCAGTTATAGTTGTTGTTGTTGTTGTTGTTGTGTTGTTGTTCTGGTTGTTGTTTTGGTTGTTGTTGATGATGATGTTGTTGATGGTGGTGCTCTTCTTCTTCTTCTTCTTGTTTTGGACAGTTATCTGAGGAATTGATTTTGACGAGGTGACAGCCTTGACATGGTTCCTTCCTTCTGGTCGGCCGTGCTATAACCATATGAATCGAACAACAGAACGGCTGACAAATCATAAGAGTGCTACCAAGAGGAAAAAGTGACAGATTTGAAAAGAAAGATCGGGAAATGATCAGCAAATGTACGGGAGGGGGTGGGGGGTGGGGGGCGAGTGCACGACAGCAAAGAAAGAAAAAGAAAGAAAAAAAAATCAAAGGCGAAACAACAACGATGACAAACCAGTCAAAGAGAATGATAGAGAAGAGGAACTTACCGGCACAGAGAGTCCAAAAGCGGGAAATATACTTGAACCAAGAGCTCCCAGCATCACCGTGAAGAGAGAGAGTGAGAGAGAGAGAGAGAGAGAGAGAGAGGAGAGAGAGAGAGAGAGAGAGAGAGAGAGAGCTCAGAACTCATATGGTTTATTTCATGTAAAGGCCATTGTCCCTTATGAAGGGGTCTATGGAGAACATAACAACAATATAAGAATGGAGAGAGAGAGAGAGAGAGAGAGAGAGAGAGAGAGAGAGGAGAGAGAGAGAGAGAGAGAACTCAGATGGTTTACTTCATGTAAAGGCCATTTCTCCTTATGAAGGAGGTATGGAGAACATAACAACAATATAAGAATGGGGAAGGAGAGAGAGAGAGAGAGAAGAGAGAGAGAGAGAGAGAGAGAGAGAGAGAGAGAGAGAGAGAGAGAGGTTCTGTTGTTCAACACAGATAACAGACGACACAAAACAAAATATCATCACTCAAGTGAAGAAGAATCATGACTTCATTTCTCGTAAAGATGCCAGAATGATATAATTGCAATCTTTTGTCGAAAAATTAGAGAGAAAAAAAAAAACAGCTGAAACAAGTCAATCAATGACACTTTGAAGGACAGGAGGAGTACGAGAAAGGTGAAAGTGGGAGTGGGGGTAGGGGTGGGGTGGATATTCGTGAGAAAAAAATAAGACACAGTGCTCTGGCATTAGCTCTTATTGCAAGACGAGAAAAGTCTAGAAAGAGAAGACGAAACGAAAAACACTATACTCAACCAAATTAGAGAGCAGTCCGCTGAAAAATAATATTGAGACGTATATTCAAAATTTACTCACAAAGTAAAATGAAGGAATTCACACACACACACACACACACACACACACACACACACACACACACACAAACACACACACACAACACACACACACACACACACACACACACACACACACACACACACACACACACATCATATTGTCTCATGAAGGTAGGTCGTTGGAGTTACGTGATGAACACTTGGGGCGGTCCCTCTCTCATCACGAGCAACAGGGTAGAGGAGTTGAAACCAGTCTAGTTCTTTACGCCATCCATTCAGAACTCCTTGGGTCAGCCTCTGGGGCGCTCATCTTCCAAAGACACCCTATGCTGTAGAATGGTCTTGGACAGGGAGTCAGGGCGAGATATGTGTCAGTTATCAGGCAAGCTAAAGACCTTAATTGAATTGAAAACGTCGAGCAGAGGCTCTTTGCAAGCAGTGCTGTCGCTCAATCAGAACTACAATGATAAAAAGCATATAAAGAAAATATCAACTAACTAACTAACTAACTAACTAACTAACTAACTAACTAACTAACTAACTATAACATCACATAATGTACATAGACGTTAAATTGAAGACCTAACTAACTAACTAACTTACTTACTTCTTTACTTCCTTCCTTCCTTCCTTACTTACTAACGAACGAACGAACGAACAAACGAACGAACGAAGCAGATAAACGAATAAACAAACATTTAGATTAATTAATAAATAGATAAATGAATAAATTAACAAATGATTAAGTGAGCAAATAAATAAATAAATGAATAAACAAACAGAGAAGAGAGAGAGAGAGAGAGAGAGAGAGAGAGAGAAGAAGAGAAGAAGAAGAAGAAGATGAGGAGGAGAGGATAATGATGATGGTGTTGAGGACGATGATGATGATGTTGACGATGATGGAGAAGAAAAGAAGCGAGAGGGAGGAGAAGAAAAGGAGAGAAAGTAAAAGATGGTTATGGTGATGTTGAAGAAGAAGAAGAAGAAGAAGAAGAAGAAGAAGAAGAAGAAGGAGAAGAAGATGAGGAGGAGGAGGATAATGATGATGGTGTTGAGGACGATGATGATGATGTTGACGATGATGGAGAAGAAAAGGAAGCGAGAGGGGAGGAGAAGAAAAAGGAGAGAAAGTAAAAGATGGTTATGGTGATGTTGAAGAAGAAGAAGAAGAAGAAGAAGAAGAAGAAGGAGAGAAGAAGGATCCACCTGTCGCCATTTCCCAAGCCTCTGGGAATTTGCCATCATCGTCGATTCCAGACCTTAACGACTTGTTTTGCTTTCCTCATCCCGGTCTCGTCTCCTTGTTTTACACTCCGTCCGTCCGCGGTCAGTCTTTGATGAGAAGGACGTTGCTGCTGTCGCTGTTGATACTGTTGCTGCTGTTGTTGCTGCTGCTGCTGCTGCCCCTGTTGGTTACTGCCTGTGTTTTGCAAATGTTCTCTTTGATCTCTTGTCTATTAAGCTTTGGAGACGCCGAACGTTTGGTTCTTTGGCGTTGTAGATGGTTGTTGCACGAGCGTTCACTTACTTGTTCGCTATTCGTAGAATGATTCATTGATTCTTCGTTCGTTTATTCGTTCCTAGTTATTAACGTTTTTGTTTTTTTTAAATCAGTTTTTGCTCCTTTCTTTCTTTCTTTCTTTCTTTGTTTATATATCATTCCATACTCGTTTATTGACTGATTAAGTCGTTTATGTGTTTATTTATTTCTTTATCATTCATTACTTTCTGCTGGCTTTTCCGAATAGCGCCTGTTTTTTTTTTTTTTTTTTTTTTTTTTTTTTTTTTTAATTATTTGGTTCCTATCCTGTATGTCTGTTTGGCTTTGCTAGTTTTAACGAAGTAAGCAGATACATTTGTTTACGTTTATAATTGTGTTTTATTTGGAAATCTGTGCAACATGTGCCTGCGCACAGCATATGCGTTTTTACGTGGGTACATACGTACGTATGTAAAAAACAAAACAAACAAACAAAAAAAAAAACAAAAAAAACAAAAAAACAAAAAAAACAAGAAAAATAAAAGAAATACAACCACTTTTCATAGAATGCCAAATATCTTTCTTTACGGAAAACGATATTATACTTTTATCCATGTTCACAAAAGACGGACGGACAGAGAGACAGACAGACAGATAGATAGATAGATAGATAGATAGATAGATAGAGATAGATAGATAGATAGATAGATAGACAGACAGATAGATAGAGAGAGAGAGAGAGAGAGAGAGAGAGAGAGAGAGAGAGAGAGAGAGACAGAAAGAAAAATGGATCGATGGGTTGATAGAAAGGTATAGATAGCCTAGGTACAGCCACACTACGAACAGTCTACAGAAGACTTCGCCTTCTCTATGCTTTTTGTTATTATCAGGTGAATCTTCTCGGTTGTCCCAGGTAGAGCCAGTTTCCCTTTTCTTTTCTTTCTTTTTTCTTTTTTTTTTTTTATATACCTTCAAATAAATGCAATTTGGAAAAGAGGGACTGTACTATACCTTTAAGATCGGTCAGCATGGGGCAGGGAAGATTCTGAAGAGGGAGCTGTGCGTTGTTCCGAGCGGTTCAAGACACCACGGAAGGCGGCGGCAGAGGGCGCTCATCACTCGTCGCCATGTTGTCATCTCGCGCGCGCAGCGTGAATCTCGCGCCATCTGCGAGCCCC
>CM065736.1:32517762-32520262 GCA_033310375.1 Conus canariensis
TCGTCTGAGCTTGGGATCTTTTGATAAAGTGAATGTTTTGTTGTTGTTGAGATGTTTGTTACCCCAGTCTAGCTAGGATCGTGTCAGGAATGATCGGTTGCTGTCTCTTTGTACGGGGCGGGGGGGGGGGGGGGGGGTAACTCTGCAGGATTCTGTGTGAGCACCTGGTATGATGTCTTTAACTTGCCCTGTCTGTCAGCTTCCAATCTTCTCGATATTTGTTATTATTATTATTATCATCATTATCATTATTATTATTATTACCATTATTATTGTTACGATTATTATTATTATTATAATCATCATTATCACCGTTTTTATATTTACAATAATATCATCATCATCATCATCATTATTGTTGTTGTTATTATTATTATCATTATTATTATTATCATTATTATTATTATTGTTATTGCTGTTGCTGCTGTTGTTGTTGTTGTTGTTGACGATGATTTTGTAGTTGTTGTTTTTCTTTTCTATGAACGTCAACTCCAGAACTGCCTTTAAATGTTGTTAAAAACTAATCAGAAAATAAGCAGACACTGACGGGAATCCTGTTACAATGTACTGAGATTAAAGAACTATCCATCATCAATCAGATTATCAATCGTCGTAACGTCTGTCCATTTGTCTATGCTCACAGGATGTCGGTACACAGTTGTTGAATTGAATGCATTCTGCCCTGTACCCTTGAAGGTTATTTGGCTTACCTAGACGGCAAAGCTTTGATCAATGTTTTACTACGTGGTTTGATTCATTATCTTGCTTGCATGTTCACTTTCTAATCGGATGTAAATTGTTCCTATCTGGACAATAACATACATCTTCTTTGATAAAGTGGTCTTAGAACTGAAGAATATTCTAGTCATCCAGTTCATCTTCATAGCACATGAATACGCCAAAAATAGCAAGCATCTTACGTCTACATTCATACGTAAAAACAGTATCTATCTATCTATCTATCTATCTATCTATCTATCTATCTATCTATCTATCTATCTATCTATCTATCTATCTATCTGTCTGTCTGTCTGTCTGTCTGTCTGTCTATCTATCTATCTATCTATAATGAGTTATTTTCAATTTCCATTCTATAGAAATCTAAAGAACTGTTCATTTCCCAAATGTATTCGATCAGTCTTTGTCCAGGATAAGAATAGACACTGTTTCTTTTCATAATTAATTTCATATTTGTTCAAAACATTAATACCAGGAAGATTTGAACGACTTGAGTTCCAGTCAAACTGTAGCTGCTGCTTGGACCTTAGTCCAGAAACTGTAGCGCTTCAAATCCACACAACTTGTCTTTTGTTCGGGCTGATTCTTTCAAAGCCTGATGAGCTGGCGTAAAAGTTTGACCAGTGCTCATATATAGTCTTGAAACAAATATTGACTTCCATCCCTATTGGTGTGTTATCTGCACAGTGTGCTAGAAGTACTGCTGATTAAGTCAACAGTTTTATCATTGGAGAGCTCTATCATTTATGTGAAAACAACAACAAAACAATTGAACAACAACACAGCGAGGAATCAACCAACCAAAAAGGTTGTTCGTGGGGAAAGTTCCTTTCACAAGAAACAAGACAATCGTGGATCTTCTTCGTCGTCCACTGAAGTCTGTGAATTCAGATTGTTTTTCTCCCTCTTCTACAGTCACTCTCTTGGTGTCCTTTCTCGCTCCCTACCCCCCCCCCCCACCCAACCCACCCACACCACCTCTCACCCTCACTCCCACCCATTCCCCTCTCCCCCACCCCCACCCTACCCCACCCCACCCCACCCCAGCAAAATAGAAGGTGAACAACACGAGGAGGGGGAGAAGGGGAGGGGTGGGGGAGAGAGGGAGGTTTCGTTGGACGTGGAAGCCAGAGTCGCTGGATGGATGGTAGATGCGGGACAGCAGTATCCGTTCGCCTCCTAAGTCTCCAGTGTCCCCATAACCAACCTGTTTCTGGAAAAACACACTTCACCGCGCGCGTGCCAGCCTCGTTCTTAATCAGCACCGGACGTTTTTCAAGCCCGCAGCGCATGCGCGCACGCACAAAGGCAGGTGGGCGACGCCATCTTCACGTTTGATGATGGAACCGCCTCGCCAAGGCTCGTGCAAGACGAGAGCTGAGGAGGTCGTGTGGAAGGAGAAGATGAGGGGTGGGGAAGGGGGGGAGGGAGGGGGGAGGGAGGGGAAAGGAAAGGGGTGGGGGTGGGGTTGAGGGTTGACGTAGACCCTCAAGTTGTCAAGTCGAACCAAAGGAAGGAGGGCGGAAGGGGGAGTAACGTGATGAGCGTGTCCTACTGTGGCTGCTAATGAACTAATCACCGCCAGCACGCGCAAGGGGGAGGGAGGGGGTGGGGGTGGGGATGGGGGTGGGAAGCGGGAGGGTGGAGCCACCCCATCGTCGCTGCCTTGGCCTGCCCCCTACCGTCGTAAAGGGAAGACAATCATGGGTTTGGATCACCACCTCCCTTACCTGCCGCATGCGCGCACGTGGAAGGGGGAAAT
>CM065736.1:32530262-32532762 GCA_033310375.1 Conus canariensis
TATTGAAATGCCTAACGCTGCTGAAAACAAAACAGAACAAAACAAAAAACAAACAGAACAGAACAAAACAAAACAAAACAAAAACAGAACAAAACAGAACCAAACCAAAACCAAACAAACAGAACCAAACAAAAACCAAACCAAACCAAAACAGAACAAAACAGAACCAAACCAAAACCAAACAAACAGAACCAAACAAAAACCAAACCAAACCAAAACAGAACAAAACAGAACAAAACAAACGAATGACAACAGAGACAGGCGATTGATCGGATTCCAGGCTCATCAGGAACTTATCCCGGGAGGTAAAACCTAATGGGAGTAATGAATACTCCCTCAACACCGGGTTCTTCTCCCAGAGGACCCCGTATTGACAGAATCAGCGACTGAGGCTTCCCCATGTCAGAGCAGCCGGAGAACATCAAGCAGGTACAGTGTCCGAGAAAAGCCTTCTGCGCGTAACCTTCACACTCAGGGCAAGGGATCAACCTCAGCTCAGGGAAAGCCTCCCCTCTCCCATTCCCCCGCCCCTCCCCCCCCCCCCCCCCCCCCCCCCCCCCCCCCGCCGGCTTCTTCCCCTCTCCCCTCTCCCCTGCCCACTGCCGTGTCAGCTGAAGCCAGTCAGTTGCTCCTGTCTGTCATGACGTCAGAAGAGTTGCCGGCGTAACTCTTCCATGGAATTTCACAGAGGAAACTCGCTAAGGAAATTGAAACTGATGCAATTCGTCCACGACTGTAAATGATGATTAGGTACCAGAAGAAGAACAGGCATGCAGAATGAACAAGATGGTCTATTCAAGCCCGCAGGATCGAGGAATGTCACCATACCCTTTCAGATTTCGTTTCCTGACTGTTGTCAGCAGGTCTGTAAAGAGGTCAGTGGCTGCCTCGATTCTTTAGCACACTTCTGATCTCATTGACGACAGACAATGTGTTCGCTGTGGATGGGTGTCATTTCGTGGTGACACAGACAGTGTCTTCGCTGTGGATGGGTATCATTTCGTGGTGACACAATGTCTTCGCTGTGGATGGGTGTCATTTCGTGGTGACACAGACAATGTGTTCGCTGTGGATGGGTGTCATTTCGTGTGACACAATGTGTTCGCTGTGGATGGGTGTCATTTCGTGGTGACACAATGTGTTCGCTGTGGATGGGTGTCATTTCGTGGTGACAGACAATGTGTTCGCTGTGGATGGGTGTCATTTCGTGGTGACACAGACAATGTGTTCGCTGTGGATGGGTGTCATTTCGTGGTGACACAATGTCTTCGCTGTGGATGGGTGTCATTTCGTGGTGACAGACAATGTCTTCGCTGTGGATGGGTGTCATTTCGTGGTGACACAGACAGTGTCTTCGCTGTGGATGGGTGTCATTTCGTGGTGACACAATGTCTTCGCTGTGGATGGGTGTCATTTCGTGGTGACACAGACAGTGTCTTCGCTGTGGATGGGTGTCATTTCGTGGTGACACAGACAGTGTCTTCGCTGTGGATGGGTGTCATTTCGTGGTGACACAGACAGTGTCTTCGCTGTGGATGGGTGTCATTTCGTGGTGACACACACAATGTCTTCGCTGTGGATGGGTGTCATTTCGTGGTGACACAGACAGTGTCTTCGCTGTGGATGGGTGTCATTTCGTGGTGACAGACAATGTCTTCGCTGTGGATGGGTGTCATTTCGTGGTGACACAGACAATGTCTTCGCTGTGGATGGGTGTCATTTCGTGGTGACACAGACAGTGTCTTCGCTGTGGATGGGTGTCATTTCGTGGTGACACAGACAATGTGTTCGCTGTGGATGGGTGTCATTTCGTGGTGACACAGACAATGTGTTCGCTGTGGATGGGTGTCATTTCGTGGTGACACAATGTCTTCGCTGTGGATGGGTGTCATTTCGTGGTGACACAATGTGTTCGCTGTGGATGGGTGTCATTTCGTGGTGACACAGACAATGTCTTCGCTGTGGATGGGTGTCATTTCGTGGTGACACAGACAGTGTCTTCGCTGTGGATGGGTGTCATTTCGTGGTGACACAGACAATGTGTTCGCTGTGGATGGGTGTCATTTCGTGGTGACACAGACAATGTGTTCGCTGTGGATGGGTGTCATTTCGTGGTGACACAATGTCTTCGCTGTGGATGGGTGTCATTTCGTGGTGACACAATGTCTTCGCTGTGGATGGGTGTCATTTCGTGGTGACACAGACAATGTGTTCGCTGTGGATGGGTGTCATTTCGTGGTGACACAGACAATGTGTTCGCTGTGGATGGGTGTCATTTCGTGGTGAGACAGACAATGTGTTCGCTGTGGATGGGTGTCATTTCGTGGTGACACAGACAATGTGTTCGCTGTGGATGGGTGTCATTTCGTGGTGACACAGACAATGTCTTCGCTGTGGATGGGTATCATTTCGTGGTGACACAGTGTCTTCGCTGTGGATGGGTGTCATTTCGTGGTGACACAGACAATGTGTTCGCTGTGGATGGGTGTCATTTCGTGGT
>CM065736.1:32542762-32552762 GCA_033310375.1 Conus canariensis
TTGCGAATGGATGTTAATGATTTTGATCGAATAATCAAATTCTTGAGACGTAGAATGTTTATGCAAATGTTTCTTGAAAAGTTTTAACGCATTCGTATTTTGTAGACACGATGGAAGTGAGTTCCAGATATATGGTCCAGAGTAAGCTAGGCTTGTTTTGTATTAATCAATGCATGGGTAGAGGTGAAGGAATTTCTTCGAACCAGAAGAGCTGATCAGTCTTGTAAAAAGGGCACTGATATAACATGGCATAGTATCTGTCTAGATTTTTAACCTAAATGATGCCTTGTTGAAGTCCAATTGCTTACAACGAAACAAACGAAGTAGAGGGTGGGTGGGTGAGTTGACTGACCGTAGAGCTAGCGTTTACAGCACTGCGAAACGACGTATGACAACATACGACTGGCTGAAACATGACTAGACCAACGAGGTGCGGGAATAAGGATCGGACTCAAAAAATGCCCCCCCCCCCCCTCCCCCATCCCCCCCCAGCTAATATTTGAAAAATATCCAGGCTGCGACAGACTGATGAAACACAAACACAAAACAAAACAAAACAAACAGAAAAAAAAACAGAAAATAAAATAAAAAAGCAGCAGTAAGGATGAAACAGGAAAGAGGTGGTGGGGGTGTTGAAGACGGGGGTAGAGTTGTGTGTGTGTTGGGGGAGGGAGGGCGAGAGTCACTTGTTTGTGGAGGAGGATAAGCAAGGGGTGTATGTGTACGTCTGTGTGTCCATGCCTGCTCGTTCGTCTTTTTTTAATTACATTAAAATAGATTAGCAATTAAAACAAACAAGCAAACAAACAAACAAACAAATCATTTCAAATCGTACTGTCGCTACTTCTCTCAACTTGAAAATGATTTTTTGCTATTTGCAGTGTTCCTCGGCCGTGCAGAACTGTCTAGCAGATTTCACTTTGATAAAGACCGGTTTTTCAAGGTCACAGTTTGACTTGCTCAAAGTCTTAGGATTTCCAAAGTGGCCTGTAGTGCTGCTTTGACTGGATGGCAGCCCTGGCAAAGCCCCCGTAGTCGACTAGGCCATAATCATCACCACTGGCCTTGACAAATCACAATCATCACAGCCCCAATGGTCGTTAGTTCTTTAAAAAGAATCTTACATAGATGTTTTTGGCTCAAATGGGAAGACTCCACACAGCAAATTTTCATCCACTTCATGTGTGTATCTGTGAGAGCTTTGCTGAAATGTCCTGACCAACACTGCAGGCATGATATCTCTCGGGCCTGGTCGATGCCGCGCTAAATTTATGAAAGGCAGCGCATGAAATAGTCACGTCGCATAGTCTCAGAGTAAAACAAAACTCTAGAACATCATGTTCACCCTCCTTGGGGCGTTACGAAAGTCTCAAATTATGTGGCGGCCCCTTCATGTTCTGCTCTCATGTTGACCTCCGATTCATTTTCCTCCCTACACCCATGGTAAATTGGTGTTGGTGTCGGCAGCTTCATGTGGACTGTCACTGGATAGACGTTGTGGTAGAGAGAAGCAAATATTACCGTCAATACGTGTCTTAGTAGTGGTAACCGGCGTGTGTTGAACCAGAACAGCCACCACACAACGCCACAACAGTGACTCAGCAGGGGAGGGCCTTGCCTGACTTTGACAGACTGTCAGTCCATTCTGAAGAGCCTCCAGACACCAGGAGAGGAGCAGATAATCACAGCCATCAGAGAAGAACTCAGTCTCCTCCAACTCAAAGCTGCTGTGGTCCTGCAGTGGATCCCTTCTCACTGTGGCATAGGAGGGAACGAGAAGACAGAACGTCTGTCCAAGATCGGCAGCAGGCAGGAACAGTCAGGGCATCCGATGTTCCACAGCGAAGCTTAAACCATCCTGAAAAACAATTTCACAGGAACGTGGCGCCAACGCCTGGACATTGTGACTGAAGGGGACGGCATCCACCAACTTGATAGAGCAGCTCAAATTATCATCTTCAGGCTGCGAACAGGACACTGCCAGCTCCTCTCTTATTTCTCACGTCTCAAACTCTCTCATACTGACCAGCGCCCTTGTGGCGCAGACTCTCAAACTCCCCCACCCACATCTCACAATCTTCCCTCTTCTTTGAAGCCTTGAGACGCCAGACGTAGCCCAGTGTAGCTGAGGTCCAGGAGAAGCTGTGGGGGATCGGTGGGGTCTCTGCAGCGGACTGTGGACTTCGCCTTACTGACCAGATTGAGGATCTAGCATGCCCGGGAAGGCGAAAGAAAGAAAGAAGTTTGCCTTTGGTTAAGGCGTCAGACTCTTGTCTCTTTGGAGTTCACTTCTTTGTAGACTTCAGTTCCCTCCCAAAGTCCCGTGCATGACTGATCTTGCACGCACTGTAAATTTCATTCCACCTGTCGGAGATGAGTAAGCCATCGTGACCTGTCGGAGATGAGTAAGCCATCGTGACCTGTCGGAGATAAGTAAGCCATCGTGTTCCGGTGAGAAGCCATCGTGTTCCGGTGGGATGGACGACTACAAAATGACAGGCATGCACACTGGTGTCGTTGACCATTTCTGAAGATGACATGTGGCTGCCTTCATGGTCAGGCTAACAGCGGTTGTTTACACAAGAGTCTCATTAAATGGTGAACTTCGGAGTTCTAGCCGAGGAATAAAGGAAAAAAAAAAAACCCAGGCTTGGCAACACTGCAGCGTCTCCTTCAGTGAGTTACCTCATGACCGCCTGAAATGAATCATTGCCAGTCAACTACCAGAGATGGGGCTGGGTTAGAAGGATTCCTGGGCACTGGCATGTGCTGGCCTGAAATGATGGTGTGGGAGTAATGCCACTACGGGAGGGCGGGTGGAGGGTGGGGGTGGGGGTGAGGGGTGGGGGGAGCACGGACAATTAGACAGGAACACGAAAAGAAAGAAAACATTGCATGGAACAGTTCGCGCACTTCCACCGCGCACGATCCTGACACCAGGAATGGAGTGGGAAGTCAGGGAGAAAAGTGGTGGGGATGAGGGATGGCAGGGGTACGTGATCGTGGTGGTGGTGGTGGTGGTGGTGGGAGGTGGTGGGAGGTGGTGTGATTGCAACATAGGGTAGTTATTGTATTGTATAACATAATCGTCGTATCATGGCCACAATATATGTCTGCGTGTGAAATTCGAACTGTTGTTGCCGCAAAGATAACGACGCTAACGTGCGGCGCCACCCATATAGCTTTCGTTTAGTCAGCTTTTTAACCCCGTTTTTTTTCACCCTACCATCGTAGTATTTTTGTTTGTTTGTTTGTTAATAGAATATTACCAGAGACAACTCCCTCACTGTCGTGGGATCTTTTATGTGCACTGTATATATTCTGCTGCCCTCGAGACTTTGGGTGATTGTCTCATCCGACAGAACAAAAATGATATGGAGCCGAACAAGAATTTGTATGGCAACATCGTTTTGTTTGCGTCGCTTTTGTTGAGATGTCTTCACCTACTTAACACTCAGCACATTTTTTTTTTTGTCTTGGGTTTCGGTTTCTTTTCATTTTTTTTTTCTTTTTTGCCTTTTTTCCCGTTAGTTTGTTTAAAGTCATTTTTTAAACTCTTCGAAAGAGAGATCACTTTAACACCACATCATCAAATGGCTGTTTCAGCTGTGGTGAAACAGGTAGCAAAGGAAACTCCACCCTGTTCCTCGTTTTCTCTTTCTTTGTCTCGCTTTTCCCTCTCACCCACCCGTGAATGCTTGTGTTTTGCAATCGCGATTTCAATGTCTGCATGTTCGATCCTTAAAAAAAATAAAAAAAAAGCATACATTTAGAAAAAAAACAAAAACAAACTTGATTTTCTATCTTGGGGTTCCCTGGAAAGTAGAGGCAGTATACGTTGACATTATGTGTCTTTTATTCTCTGGAAATGCTCTCTCCTGTCAGACGATCCCACTTTAAGCTGGCGCAGTCAGTCTGGTCGACCTGCGCGGGGAGACGACGGCTTTTGATCAAATATCGGGCGATCACGGCAGGAAACGAGGGTATGGAACAACACGCTGGTACCGTGGAACCTGTCCGTAAAGTTCGCCACAGATTCTGTCTTTGACCATGTCTTCTTTCTAAATTTCGGCCATGTCATCCAGAGGGCGGCGTTTCTCAGTATCTCCTGAGTTTGTACACGCTCACTCGCTGTCGGTGCCTGTAGCTTCCTAATTCATGAAGCCATTCTCTGCCTACTGGGTGCAACATGAAGAAACATGAGTTGTAGTTCAGTTTATTTCACTACTTTTCCATTCTTCATGCGAGAAAGAAGAGAAAAGAAAACGATACACCCGAATGTGTCATGGGACGCAGAGAAGCACTGCTCTTCACTTCCAACCCAGTCAATCGGGAGCAACCCTGCACCATCCTTGGAAGCCTGCGCAGTGTTCACTGGCGATGCTTTGCACGCATGCACAGGGCATTCCCTTAAAACGTCAAGGGACATAACTGCTCCCTGGCTGGTGCCATTGTGTGACGGCTACTGGCCGCGATATCACGAAACCTACACGGAAGCGTTTCTCTGGGTATGCCAGCCAATATTTCATGACTGTAAACCCCACCGGCAAAAGACGTCACCACCGAGTGAACTGCTGCGTGCATCCTGCAGCCCCACTCGTTGCCGTTTCGCTGACAGGTGAACACAGTACAACACCAGATGCAGGCCAGGGTTTCGCCATCATATGTGATGAATAAAAGGTGAATGGAGTGTAGACAAAAAGGAAACAAAAGAGACAATGCGCCTATTTTGACTCATGTGTGATGAACAAGAGAACAAATGTAGTACAGACAAATACAACGCGAGAGGCTATTGGTCTGTTCTGACTTACCTGTATTGTGAAATGCGGTCAATGTGAATATAACACAGGAAAGGCAGTCTGCCTATATTGACTCTTATGTGATGAATGAGGAGATAAATGTAGCGCAGGCAAACAGAAAACAAGGATTGCGATTTCCCTGAATTGACTTACTTGTGATAAATGAAGATGTAAATTTAGTATGGACAAAGATCAAACGGGAGAGGTAATGGGCCTATTCTAACATACATGTGATGAAAAGAGGTGCCACAATGTGGAATTTATGATGTATTTGAATACTCTTTAAAAAGATCTGGTTTTGATGTTCAACAAGTAAAATGTTTTATTTGCTGCTTTTTTCAATGCCTTGCTTGCTGTACTCACGGTAAATGATAAAACTCCTACGAAGCTTGATAATGGCAGATATGCCGCCTATCTAAGTGTGTCCTGTCTTTTTCTTTTCTTTGTGTGTGTGTGTGTGTGTGTGTGTGTGTGTGTGTGTGTGTGTGTGTGTGTGTGTGTGTGTGTGTAAAATACTTATTTACGTCTTCTTACTTGAAACTGCCCTAAATGATTTTTTTTTAATCTTAGTATGTATGATGCAGTTTTGCGTCTGAAGTTACTTTTGCATACAAAATCATTAAGCATGTCTGTCACAGGATATTGAAGTAGCATTGTCACGGATCACATTTTCTGAGGAAAAAGTGTCACGTTCGTAATGTGGAAAACGTGAATGAAAATGTTGATCAAAGAGAGTTTGTCTGCTTCCTCCGAACGTCACGTTTCTAGATGTTTCTACCTTGTGATTGGTTTTCGTCTGTTCACATCGGTTCAGATTTCCCCTCTGTTGCACAGCACTGATAGCAAGCAGTAAAAAGCTTGACAGCGCAGTGCGTTATGTATCACATCACAGGATGATAGTTTCTGAAGGTAGTATGTAAAATATAACGCACTTTTTTTCTTTCTCTCTCTCGTTCTTTCTTTCTTTCTTTCTTTCTTTCTTTCTTTTATCTTCTCTTCGTCAGTGTTGCTTCTTTCTTCTGTCTTTTTCATGTCTTTGTTTTCTTGATTCTTTCCGTGCTACTCTCTCTCTCTCTCTCTCTCTCTCTCTCTCTCTCTGTCACTGTCTGTCCTGTCTGTCTCTGTCTCTGTCTCTGTCTCTCTCTCTCTCTCTCTCTCTCTCTCTCTCTCTCTCTCTCTCTCTCTTCCGTGCTTTGTTTTCATCATTTCTTCTCCCCCCCCCCCCCTTTTTTTTTAAATTTCTTCCTTCCTGTCCGTCTGTCTGTCCTTTTTTTCTCCAACTTTACTTTATTTCCTCAAATTCTTCATGCTTTATTTATGTCTGTCTTCCTTTCTTCCTTTCTTCTTTCCTTTCCTTGTTTCTTTTTTTCCTTCCTTCCTTCCTTCCTTCCTTCCTTCTTTCGTTCTTTCCTTCCTTCATTCATTCCTTCTTTCCTTCCTTCCTTCCTTCCTTCCTTCCTTCTTTCGTTCTTTCCTTCCTTCCTTCCTTCCTTCTTTCGTTCTTTCCTTCCTTCCTTCCTTCCTTCCTTCCTTCCTTCTTTCGTTCTTTCCTTCCTTCCTTCCTTCCTTCCTTCCTTCCTTCCTTCCTTCCTTCCTTCCTTCCTTCCTTCCTTCCTTCCTTCCTTCTTTCCTTGCTTCCTTCCTTCTTTCGTTCGTTCGTTCCTTCCTTCCTTCCTTCCTTCCTTCTTTTCGTTCTTTCCTTCCTTCCTTCCTTCCTTCATTCGTTCTTTCCTTGCTTCCTTTTGTGAGTCTTCATTGTTTTTTCTTTCTTTCTTTCTGTGTTTCTTTCTTTCTTCCTTTCTTTATTTTTCACCCTCTCTTCTTTCTCTTTTTTTTTCTTCACTATCTTTATTCCTTTCTCCCTTTTTTTCTGTCTTCTGTTCTTCCTCCTTATCTTCTCTCCTCTTTCTTTCCTTTTTTTGCTTTCTTTCTATCCTTCACTTCCCCGGGGTTTTTCCCTCTGTTATGGGAGGGGTCACAATCAATCTGGACACAAAACAGTTGTATTGGATTTCAGTTTCAGGTGTGCCTCTTCTTTTGACTGTGGAAAACACACATGCGATGACGTCATACTAGTGCATTCATACGTTTCAGGGTTTTTTTTCTTCCCCCCACCCCCGACCCACCTCCTTCAACCCCCGCTCACCCCCACCCAGCCCCTCACACCTCCCCCCACCTATTCATATTACAGGATTCAGTTTCTGGAACAGAGTGAAATGTACGTGGGCGACACGTGAGAGGAAGTGAGTGGGATTGTGGGTGGACAGGGGACAGGAAGTCAGTGCCATTAACGCCCGGATGACGTTCGGCGTTCAGAAACCTCGCTTGTACAGCATTTCAAGTACATGAGACCTGCAATTTTTTTTTTTTGTTTTTGTTTTTCTCCAAAAACGAAAGCATAAGCACATTCCTAAGCACTGTGGAGATGAAAACGTAGATCGTAATATCTTTTATAACATTCAGCGAACCACGTAATTCGACACACGCATTAAGGTAGACAGACGAAAAGAAAATAAAGAGAGAGAGAGAGAGAGAGAGAGAGAGAGAGAGAGAGAGAGAGAGAGAGAGAGAGAGAGAGAGTTTAAATAACCAGATCTCTGATTCAGTTTGTTTCCTATTGCTTTTTCTTGTTTCATATTGACTTAAAAGGCTGGAGAGAAGACATCTCTTTCGACTACTCATGTACCAGAGAGTTTTTTTTCCCCGCTGATCTTTTATCATTGTTAGGGATTCTTACTGAGTCTCTGTTGGTTTGCCTCTCTCTCTCTCTCCTCTCTCTCTCTTCTCTCTCTCTCTCTCTCTCTCTCTCTCTCTCTCTCTCTCCCCTCTCTCCCCCTCCCCTCTCTCTCCCTCCCTTTCTCTCTTCCTCCCTATCTCTCTCCTGTTTGTCTGTCTGTCTGTCCGTCCGTCTATCTGTCTGTCTGTCTGTCTCTGTCTCTGTCTCTCTCTCTCTCCCTCTCCCCCCCTCTCTCTCTCTCTCTCTCTGTCCAACGTGTTTTTCTTCAACCGGCACACTGGTCACATTTACCTTACACCTTTAAAAAAAAAAAAGAGACAGAAACAGACTGAAAGCGTTACATAAAAAAACCACCAATCTAAAAAAAAAAACCCAAAAAAACCTCACATCCTGTTCCCCCCCCCCCCCCCCCCCCCCCCCAAAGGAGCACAGGTTTTTTTTTCAAATACATTATACAAAAAAAAAAGAAGTTGTCGTCAAATATGTTTTCTCTAGGCGTTACACACAACAGTCCTGAAAGCTGGACAAACCGATACTCCCCAAATCACCGTCCATGAGGGAGAGATGAGGATTTTTCAAAGTGAGGTGGATTGCAGGTGGAAATTTGAAAAAAAAAAAAAAAAAAAAAAGCATTATAAGGGAATTATTGTTAATCCGCCCAATACCAGGTACAAATATATTACAAGACAAAACAGCGACGCGTTTCGACCTCTTAGGTGTTCTTCACAGGCCAGATAAACAACATTCAGGACCATGACAACGAAAAACGAGCAGTCATTTATCTTCTCGAATTCGGCGCAAGATGGCCGCTGAATGAAAACGAGGCCAGTTGGGAAGGAGACAATGTGAGCGGAAATAATAATAATGATGATAATGATGGGATGAGGAGTGTAAGGAAGCCTTATAGTGAAGATCGAGTGACAAACTTTATGGAAGTAGACTATAGCTTCATAAGCCGATTGTAGCTGTTCGCCCCGAAGAAACAGCTATTCCCTTCAGGACTGCATCGTTAAGCTGTTATCCGAGGAGGATCGCAACTGTTTTCCTCAAGATAATAATTATTTTTCACCGTTTTCGCGAAGGATGACAAGCGTTTTCCCTATTTTCACAGAGAAAACAATTATCATCGGCGTTATTCCTAAATGTCACGAGTGTTTTCCCTATTTTCATTTAGAAAATAGTTGTTATGAATGGTATTCCTAAGTATTGCAACCTTTACCCTGATTTAATATAGAGAATAGTTGTTATCAATGTTATTCCTAAGTATTGCAACCTTTTCCCTATCTTCATATAGAAAATAGTTATTATCAATGTTAGTCCTAATTATTGCAACTTTTTCCTTATTTTCATTCAGAAAATAGTTATTATCAATATTATTCCTAAATATTACAAGTGTTTTCTCTATTTTCATACAGAAAATAGAGTTCTGATCAGTGTTACTCCTAAGTACCGCAACCTTTTCCCTTATTTTCGTGGGAAAACAGAAATTATCTCTAAAGGATACAACGAAGACAAGAAAACCATGTGGAGCCCTAGGAGAGTACTTGTGATCCATAAGATGATCATTGTTTTCCCTCTGTTCGCTGTATATCAATGATACTGTACAGTGCTCCTGAAGTTGTTCCTGTCACCGACGTTTTCCTCGCGATGATACCAGTTTTCCTGAGGAAAACCAGGATAACAGCCATTATCCCAAGGAAACTAAGGGAAAATGTTGTGATCTTCAGTCAAAGAGTGTTTCTTCTCGGGAAAACCAGAAAACCAGATCTAGTTGCAAATTCAACACCTTCCCTGCGCTGAACTCTGAAGCGATCAAAGCTAAGTGAATTTTCGTTGTCCTATTTGCTTGTATCTTGCCTGAAGAAGACCTAAGAGGTCGAAACGCGTCGTGTTTTGTCTTGTGACTCGTTTGTCCACGTTTCTCTGGGCGGTTCGCTAACATTTATTTAAGATTTGTTTAGAAAACCTGATGTCATCCTTACGATGATAGCCGTCTAATCCTGAGGATAGTAAGTTTTTCCTCTTGTCGCTGTTTCCCTCATTATCGTAGCTGTTTTCTGGAGTCAAACGGCTATTCTCATCGTCTTTTTAACGATCATGTGCTCCCAAACAACCTAGTCAGGATGAACAACTTATCGCGTCACTCTATTTTTGTTTGGTATTTTACTGTCCACTGTTCCCCGCCTCATCTAAGATTTTCTTTCATTTCAATGACATCGAGGTGACCTGTCTTTGTTACTGTTTGTCCGTGCACTTGTCTGACAGTATTCAAGGTCAAAAAGGCTGTGCCAGTCTTGACGAAATGTGGATTTGTATTTCTTCATTTCTCCAGTTGTTGCTGCTGTGTAGATGTGTCCAGTGATATAGGCAAGCTTGCAGCATCCTTTTTTTTTTTTTTTTTTTTTAACGATGTTTCCTTGTTTGATCTGTGTGCTCTGTGCTATCCCCTGCTCGGCGATTTGGT
>CM065736.1:32560262-32567762 GCA_033310375.1 Conus canariensis
TCATTTTTCTTTTAAAGCTTTCTTTTTCTGTTCTTTTTCGTGGTTCCCTTCTTTAGCTGCAAGTTGCGTTATTTTTTTTAGGCCGTCTGTTACCGCACAAAATGTCACCATTGCACAAAATGTCACAATGACATTTTGTGCAGTTATTGACTGCACACATTGTCACAATTTGCACAAAATGTCACAATTGTGACAATTTGTGCATCTGTATGCTTTTTTTTTTTAATCACTGCTGCACAAATTGTCACAACTCCACCCGCCTGCAAGTTTACTGACGAGGTAATTGTTGTGATTTGCGTTTCTTCACTGAAGATTTGGTTTGTTTTTGAAGAGGCGTCGGATAGGCTGCACTGTCAGGTGTGTGTGTGGTCTGCATGAACACGTGGAAAAAAAACTTTGGGAAAAAGCAACACAATTGCAATGAGGACTGGCGTGTGTGTGTGTGTGTGTGTGTGTGTGTGTGTGTGTGTTGGGGTAGGTGGAGGATGGGTGGATATACTATATGATGTCCACGTTTTTTTTTTTTTTTTTTTTTTTTTTTTTGCGTTTTTCAATTTGGCTTGCAATTTATAATTTTCAATTTTATATATGATATATACTCTTAGTCTGTATTCACTGCACATGTTTACGAGGTGACAGCCCAGACGAGATGGCCCATGTTGGTTGACGAGGCTAATAGAATCAGCACGATTTGTCTTGATTCGAATGCTCATCTCTTTTGCAATTTGTTAGTCTTGAGCAATTATTCACATATGCATCCGTACTATGCATGGTATGTATGTAGTTTTCACATGTGTTTATAACTGTCCATTTTTTCTTGTACACGTTTTAGGGCAATTTGGGTTTGTGTGCGCTGCGCCCAACGGGTGCGCAGCGCACACAGGTTGTTGTCAGTTGCTGTCCCCAGGCTATGCACCTGTGTAGCAAGTTTTGAAAATGTAGCTTGAAGGATGTGGAAAACATTGCAGGAAAAAGGAAATGGGTGTTCAACAATCAGCGTGACCTTGACCTTTGCAAAATTTGAGAAGGCTGTCTTCAGTGGTTGAAGAGACATTGCCAAAAATGTCCGTTTTGGCCGATGTGGGTCACACACACACACACACACACACACACACACACACACACACACCACACGAAAACAACAGACACGAACGAACTTAATAGTCTGCTCGCTAACAAGACTGACAGAGGTTGTGACAATTTGTGCAGGAGTGGATTCCAAAATAGGGCATAGGTGCACAAATTGTCACAACTGCGAGTTGTGACATTTTGTGCAGTCCTTCACCGCACAAAATATCACAACTGGCACAAAATGTCACAATTGGACATTTTGTGCATTGGTGACATTTTGTGCGGCAACAGCCGTCCAGTATAGGGCCCTGTGTTCAACATAAATCCTTATTTTTATCCTTCACGTGGTGCATCAGTTACGTCAAGTGCCACAGGTAAGCAGATTTTACCTGTTGCCAGCTTGGTTAGGCTAGTGGTGTGGCACTCGCTTACGGACCTTCGAGTCAGAGATCTCTCTATCTCTGCCAGCTGGACCCTTATTGTCTGAATCCACTTCGGTATGGGTTGTGTGGAAGAGGCTTTTACCCTTCAGTGGGTTGGAAAGTAGTCCACTCGTCACCTCTGGGATCCCTATCCCTGCCAGCTGGAAAAGGCACCTTAGGTCGTCCCTGACCTGGAGTCCACTTCGGTGTGGACCGTCACGGTTTCGACTTCCACCCTTCATTGGACCTGGAAGTGGACCGTTCTTCACCTCGCCCACCCGCCATTCTGGTAACTATAATATATGTTCTGTTTTGGACAGCGTATTGTGTCATTTTGGTTTTCTAGCCTTTCAATGGTTGAGAGGTTTTTCTTCTTCCCTACATGTGCCGTTGGCTCAGGCACATCTTTTCTGTGTGTAACTGCTCCGAAGCGTGGAGCAAGTACGAAACTGGTGTCGAGATATGCACCTATGTCCTTGTAAAATTGTAGAAACGCTTGGTCTTTAATTGTGTTTTCCGTCCTTAGCGGCTAGAGTTCTGTCACTTCGGACCAAGTTAAAATTGTCTAACTTTATGATATCCCTTCATTTCGGTCAATGGAAACTAATTATGTTTGTTGTTTTTTTTTACTCAGGTTGAGTCAGTGCTTATCTCCCCTCTTTTCTAAAGGTCGTATCAGACTTGAATTATGTGATGGATGCGTTCTTTCGTTCAATAAGTGATTCTGGCCGGATAGGATATTAGAGATGTTAGTTTTTATTTTTATTTTTCGTTTCGTAGACACAGGACGAACCGCGGAACGTATGAGCGTTCGAGAGGCTAACCATTTAGGCCGTGGATCGAGGAATTCTCGCCATATCGCCCCTACGCTTGGTTCCGTTCTCTTCGTGTCCTGTGTCCTATATGTTTGTGTGACAGAAGTGTGGTTGAACTCTTAACTGTATGTTTTTTTTAGCTTTTATTGACTAAGGAAGCTGTCCTTAGTAGGGGTCAACTAAAGGAAAAAAAGGGAAAAGTTATTGTAATTCATTTGTCCTTTTTGTAGTGACAAAACGACGTTGACCTTATTTACCGTATAGTTACCTTTGATACTGTGACGCACTGCCAGACCCACAACGTTGCCACACATTGACTGTCACAAGGACTATAGGGCGGTGATTCCTCGTCTGGAGACTGATCTCCGCCGTAGGGCGGAATTTGTCGCCCATTCCTTCAGTTGCAGCGTCCATTCTTGGGCTGGCTGGGCGACCAGCATCCGTGGACCCCACAGTCACCCTTCACCCCGGCACCAGCCTCCGTTCAAACCTGAGTGAACTGGCGGTGGTGAACTTTTCTACTTCTCTGAGACAGCTGCTTCACCTCTGACCAGGAGACCAGCCAACAACGACCTTCACCTCACTACAAAATCAACCTCCCTCTTCGAACCTCTTCGGTCATGGACTCTTGTTCGACAGTTAAGGTACCGTTTCGTGTGGTATAAATGTGGGTCTGGCGTGTGTGTGTGTATGTGTGTTTAAAGGCTGTCACTGATTCGCTTTGTGCTTAATTCTCACTGTGTAGGTCCTGTCAGATGTAGTATTGTTTCTAGAACTATCTTTCTTCCATCATTCTGCTGAATGTCCTTGTAGCGGGTTAGGCTGGGATAGTAGCGGGATCCCGGGGTATTTGGGAGCGTTTATTTTTTCCTTTTCAATCTACTTTGTCCCCTAAGACAGCTAGTTCTGGGTAGTGCCTTCTTCTATGCCCCACTTGTCTCTCTTGACTATCTTCTCTCTCTTTGTTAGAGTCCCTACCCTGTCTGGAGTGCTAGTGAGAGTGAATGATATTGTAAATAAAAGTTTTGATTGAAACATCTTCTCCTCTTATGGTCTGGTGGTGTGAGAGTACTGAGTGTTCGCTCCGTTTCTGCCACTGCACATTACCTGTATAAGAACCCCCCTGTCAGGTGTACTCGCACTTGACAATTATGGTGGAGATGCGGGGTACAGAAATGTGTATGTGGTAGTGTAAAAGCGACACTCTGAACTCACTACCGCCCGACCCTTGAGAGACCTGTCTATCTTTCTTTACGTGTATTTGACGGGTGGTTGGTTGGGTGGGTTCTAGAGTTAGTAGGGAACCCATTGGAGCGGACCGGTTTGGGGGGTGCTGTCGGCAGTAGAGTTCCGCGCTCCGTGGTCGGACCTTCGTCGCTTCCGTTCCGCGTTCGTCTCCGTGTTTGTCTTGTTTCGTTTAGTACCGCGGGCTATTGTTTCTAGAGTCCGTTCGCCCTTTTCTCATTACCTTAGTTAGAATAGGTACATGGGTGGAGATAGAAGGGGTTTTGAACTTTAGATCAGTAGGTCTTGCTTGTGCAGAGTCATCGATATCAGTGCTTGTGCTGATTTAGGATTTTTGTCTGCATTTGCCTGTACCCAAGACGCCGACCATGGTAGCAAGGTAAGTGTAGGCAGGCTGGCCAAGGATTTGGTGCTTTGTTTACAAGGCAAACTTTGACACTTAGTTCCGATACCGTGCTCGCGTGAAAAATTGGTGTTGCTGAGGCTAGCTACTTCAGTTCACACAACAAGGAAAGACTATTTATTCTGGGCGGTATGTGTTATTTCATTATTGCACACTGGGTTGTAGGCTCTGTGTTGCTTGGTATAAGGGGATTAGTCCTAAGTTGATAGGCTTTCCTCTTCTGTCCAGCGCTCATACAAGCAGTTTATTTGCTTTGCTATCTAGCCGATGTTGTTAGTCCTTTCTTAATTGTTCAACACTAATTTGTGTGACTGAGGTGATTGGAATAACAATTTTGCAGTCGTGTGTTGAGAATGTGGAAGTTGCGTCTTTTGATACACGTGTCTTTCCAAAGAGCCACTTGCGTCTTTTTCTGTCGCCCCCTCCCCTTCTCATCCGTTCCCCAGTCAGTTACAGAGCAGTGATTTTAGCACGTGGTTCCCGCCTTCGAACTAGGTCGTGTTGCACGGGGATTTCGGCGCGCTCATCGGGCCACTGTTTTGGTCGGGTCGGTTCTGTCCCGGTGCACCAGTGACCGTGTTGGTGCACGTGTTCTTCCGTGTTTACGTCAGTCGCCGGCAGAATCTAAGTGAGCTGTTTGACCTTGCGGTACGGGTCGTTTAAAATCATATTGTCCGTCTCTGCCTTACGCGCGTTTGTGGATTGTTTGTTGTTGTTTTTCTCTTTGGATAAATTGGTTGCTGGTTGTAGTAGCGCGCTGAATTATAAATTCGAGTTGTTTAGGTTTGTGATTTCTTTGGTCTCTTTGCAGGATAAACGTTTAAAAAGGTATACAAACACTCATGAGACACTGATTAACTGTAAAATAGTCGAAGTATCTGATTTACGTCATAGTGACCAGTGGTCAGTGGCAATGACCACCAGTCGTCTGCATTGTACAAGGTACACAGGTACTCGGGAGACTATAATTAGCTGTGAAATAGTTAAAATATCCGATTTACGTCATAATGACCAGTAGTCAGTGGCACTGACCACAAGTAATGTACATTGTACAAGGTACACAAGCACTCGGGAAACACTAATTAGCTGTTAAATAGTTAAAATCTCCAATTTACGTCAATGACAGTGGTCAGTGCACTGACACTAGTCATATGATTGTACAAGCTAAGGTAGGCCCCTACACAGGTACTCAAGAGACTATAAATATCTGTAAAATAGTTAAAGGAGGCAAACCGGGATGAAGCAACAACGGTACTTGGTCACAAACGACACGTGGTCACAACGACATTTTGTCACAACTACACTTGGTCACATTGGCACTTGGTCACATTGGCATGTAGCCGTCTTTCTTTCCCACGCATGCACGGGCGTACTCACACACCCGAATATTGACCCACGCGTGTAAGCTAGCGCGAGAAATGTTAATACGTATCTGTTAGTGAACCAGCGTGTGTGTGTGGGGCGGGGGGTTGGGGAAGTGGAGGTCCATCTATTGAGAAGAGTCTAGAACTACACTTTGTCTAAACCCAACTGACTGTATACAGGAAATGGGAGAGGGGGTATAAATATGCAGGCTAACACATTTTTTTTAAAGGCGGGTGTGCGTGTTGGGAAAAGGCAGAGGAAAACCCTGGATAACCCTCTCTTGTTTGAAGGGTGGGGTGGGGTGGAGGAAGATTCCAAATAGTCCTAGATTGACCCTTCCGGGGGAGGGGGGGGGGGGCAAATCCAGGCTAGCCCAAACTTACCCCCGGGATAGGTTCCAACTAGGGGGGGTAAGTTCTACCTAGTCCTAGAATGGCCCCTGGGGATAAAAGCAGGCTAGCCCAGACTTACCCCGGGGTAAGTTCCAGAGGGGGTAAGAACGGGCTGTTACATCGGATATAAGTTTCTCTGTTACCCAGGTGTGGTCACTTTGTTTTGGTTTCTTGGCACACCTGTGCGCAAAGGCAGTTATTGTTATTTAGCGATAATAAGTTTTTGCCTTGTCGATTTGTTGGCTAATTCCACGTCGTGTCGGAATTAGTTCAGGTTTGGACATTGTTTTCCATCGAGGAAAAGAAACTGTTGAGTTCGGACAACGTTTTCTGGCCAGCAGTTTTTGAAGATTACTATTCTCAACGCTCTGAAGTGTTAAAAACATAACTGGGTATCTCCTTCGTTGGACTTTGGGGGAAATAACTCCAGCTCTTAGCTAGTTATTGGATTTGGATACTCGGTGTTCATATGGTGAGGAGAGGTTAATTTGCTTTACTTATTAAGCTTAGCCAGGGTTAAGCGATTCAGTTCGTTGGGGCTAGCGTAGTGTGGCAGTACTCTTTGCTGTAATTTAGTTCGTGAAAGCATTCTTTTTTTTCTTCGGGTTTTGAGCGGTTTTGCAGATTGACTACACTTAGTCATAAAGTGATACATTGTTGACTTTGTTGTTCAAACTACTCTTGTCTTGTGAGATATACCTTAGACTGTAACATACGGCTGGAGATTTGTTGGTGTTGGCTACACTTAGTCAAAAAAGTCGTGCTTGTGGGACTTTGTCATTTCTCCTTTTTTGGGGGAATATTGTTACAGTTGGCGTTGACTACACTTAGTCACGATACACGATACACAATATTTTATTTGTCCTCATAGAATACAAGGAAAATTTGTTTGTGGTGCCATTATCAAAATTCACATATTACAACAAATTATAAACAAGTATATTATTAAAAATATTCCATTCTTTGCACTGTGCTCAGTCATTCCTTGTCAATTCATTTATCCATCTTGTGTCAGTCTGTACATATATATAAATATTAACACATGCACGCACACATCTTACCACCCCTCCCCCACCTCCCACCACCCCAGATACACACACACACACACACCACACCAATGCAGAATCACACGCACACACCCCGCCAAAACAGTGTACCCCCACACACACACACACACACACACACACACACACACACACACACATACACACACACACACACACACACACACACACACACACACACACACACATCACCACCACAAACCACCATCACATATGCAATATTAACACAACACTTAAATGAACACTCCAACTGTAAAACAGAATGCTTCAAGATAAGCTCAAAGTTAAGTATAAAAAAGAAAGAAAACAAAAACAATAGCACCATACAAAAGATCAATAATATTGCAAAATGTATAGCTACTTAAACTGTAAAAGCAACCTGCAGAGTTAAATACAAATCAGGAATGAAAGATTTGCTGCTAAGTAAGATGTCTGAAGTAGAGAGAGAGAGAGAGAGAGAGAGAGAGAGAGAGAGAGAGACCGAAGGGAGATAATTCATAGGGGTGTGAAAATTGGAAACAGACTTGTATGAACATTTTAACTATAAAAACATAACATTCCCTATTAAACCAAGTACGGAATAAAAGAGCACAAAATTCCATGCCAAGAAATTATATCACAAAAAATATGATTGCTTAAGCAGTAAAAAGAATACAATCAAGTAAAGATATTTGTGGTAAAAATGGCTTGGATGGTGGGGGTCCTCACATACACACACACACA
>CM065736.1:32570262-32582762 GCA_033310375.1 Conus canariensis
AAGGAAAAAATAAGAACCAAATTTCAATGCCATGCAATGACATCACCAAATGGATGATTATTAAAACAGTAAAAGAAGACAATCAAAGTCAAATCATGATTCATACAATTCATGGATAAAAAAAAAAAAAAGTTACACTCGTGGAACCTTACTACTCCGTATTTCCTTTTTGTGGGAATATAGCTGCAATTCAGCGGATTGGAGTTGGTGATAATTTGTGAGCTTACTTAGAATTTCAGTTCACATTCTTGGACTTGAACTTTTGGGGTTCTGTCTTGGAGGAACTTGGACTTGGAAATATTCTGGGTTAGCCACTCTTGGTTTGTTGAATTGAGATATTTCCTCGTGACTTTGACTTTGGCGTTTTGTTAGGGTCACCTATGCGTGTTTGACTTAGAACAAATCCCAGTGCTGGTTTTGTTTTTCATTCATTATCTTTCAGTGAGTGGTGTCATTCTCGGTGAGTGTGGGTTAACCATCGTATTGGTGTTACCCGTATATAACTCACTGATTTAAGATAGTGCGTTTCTTCCCTTTGGAAATTAGGGATAGTTGTATTCAAACTTAGCGACTATTTACTGGATCTTGGGTTTATATCCACTTAGTATCGTCCTATACTGTTGACTTGTGGGTTAAAATATTGTGTAACCTTCGAAGTAGTCGACTGTAGTACTGAGTGCGAAGTGAACACACACGTGGGGACCTCCGTGGGATTTCGTTCGTCAGGGTTCTACGTGGCTGTGTAAATCCTGTGCATCACTCTGTGATTCGGTGACTTCGTGTGTCGTGCGGTGTGCGTTAAACGATGGAACACTTAGACGACGGACGCCGGATCACACGTTCTCAGACTCGTGGCAACAGGAATCTTACCGGGGATGGGAAGTCCCATGACTCAGGCGACGACTGGCCCTACTACCCAGGTCGTGTTTTCTTCTGGTGGGACTCGTCCTCCGGCCACCGCAGCTTCTATCACGATACTGGAGATGACCCCTTCTGGGTCACCCTCTCCTCCAAGGCGACCGCTACCTACTCCCGTCTCGGGACTTCGCCCTCCGATGCTGTATCCTCGAGACGATTTCCGCTTTCGGCCTTCGCCTATACCTCATCCTCCTGGACCAGTGCCCTTGGATCCCATCTTGCTGATGAGGATGGAGAGGGAAGAAAGAGAGGCCAAGGAAAAAGGGAGAGGGAAGAAAGGGAGGCCAAAGAGAAAAGAGGAAGAGGAGAGAGAGAAGCCAAAGAGGAGAGACGATGGAAATTGGAAATGGAGGAGAAGAGATCGGAGAGGGAGGAGAAGGAACGGCGATGGAGAGAGGAGATGGAGGAAAGGAGACTGGAGCGAGAGTCGAAAGAGAAGAGAGAACAGTTAGAAAGGGAGGCCCAGAAACAGAAAGAGTTGGACTTTGAGGCTCGTCTGGCGGAGGAAAGAGACAGACTCCGGGCCGAGCTAGTTCAACAGTTGGATGCTGCCGAACGAGAGGAGGCACAGTCTGTGGTTGCTTCCGAGCATGGCTCTGTTCGTCGGGAAATAACGGATCTTCATCAGGGCGTGGATATTCCGGTAGCTCCACCCATGCTACACATGCTAGCGACAACATAGACACTTACATTGAGCATTTTGAGGCGGTAGCCGATGCGTACCAGCTGACCGACCAGAGGAAAGCCCTTTACCTCATCAGCAGCCTGACGGGGAAGACTAAGGAGGCGTTTGTTGACATCCCACCCGGAGCTTCCTATACGGAGTTAAAAGCGGCTCTTCGCCGGAGACTGCACATGACTTCCGAGTCCTACAGAAAGTGGTTTCGCACGATGAGGAATCCTTCAGAGGAGACTTTTCACCAGTTCGGGGAACGCCTCTGGCATACTATGGAATACTGGATTGAAGCCTCAGAAATGAACTATCTTTCTTCCATCATTCTGCAGAATGTCCTTGTAGCGCGTTAGGTTGGGATAGTAGCGGGATCCTGGGGTATTTGGGAGCGTTTATTTTTTCTTTTTCAATCTACTTTGTCCCCTAAGACAGCTAGTTCTGGGTAGTGCCTTCTTCTGTGCCCCACTTCTCTCTCTTGACTATCTTCTCTCTTCTTTGTTAGAGGCCCTACCCCGTCTGGAGTGCTAGTGAGAGTGAATGATATTGTAAATAAAAGTTTTGATTGAAACATCTTCTCCTCTTATGGTCTGGTGGTGTGAGAGCACTGAGTGTTCGCTGCGTTTCTGCCACTGCACATTACCTGTATAAGAACACCCCCCCCCCCCCCTGTCAGTGTACCCACTGTCGGTGTAGCCCCACTGTCAGGTGTACCCCCACTGTCAGGTGTAGCCCCACTGTCAGGTGTAGCCCCACTGTCAGGTGTAGCCCCACTGTCAGGTGTAGCCCACTGTAGCCCCACTGTCAGGTGTAGCCCCACTGTCAGGTGTAGCCCCACTGTCAGGTGTACCCCCACTGTCAGGTGTACCCCCACTGTCAGGTGTAGCCCCACTGTCAGGTGTAGCCCCACTGTCAGGTGTACCCCCACTGTCAGGTGTACCCCACTGTCAGGTGTAGCCCCACTGTCAGGTGTAGCCCCACTGTCAGGTGTACCCCCACTGTCAGGTGTACCCCCACTGTCAGGTGTAGCCCCACTGTCAGGTGTACCCCACTGTCAGGTGTAGCCCCACTGTTAGGTGTAGCCCCACTGTCAGGTGTAGCCCCACTGTCAGGTGTAGCCCCACTTGACAGGAATGGTGGAGACTGGGGTGATGGGGAAGATGGAAGGATGGACGGAGGGAGAGAAATTGAGGCGTGGAGTGGAGGAATGTATGTATGACATTTATTTATATTGTTTATAAAGGGTGTGCGTGCGAGCATGTGTGAGCATGAGTCTCTCTCTCTCTCTCTCTCTCTCTCTCTGTCTCTGTCTCTGTCTGTCTGTCTGTCTGTCTCTGTCTCTCTCTGTCTCTCTCTGTCTGTCTCTCTCTGTCTCTGTCTCTGTCTCTGTCTCTGTCCTCTCTCTCTCTCCCCTCTCTCTCTCTCTCTCTCTCGCGGTCGGTGTGTGTTTCTGTCTGTGTGCCTGTCTGTACGTCTCTGTCTGTCTGTCTGTCTGTCTGTCTGTCGCTGTCTATCTATCTGTCTGTCTCTGTCCCTCTCTGTCTCCCTCTCTCTATCTTTGTATGTAAATGTGTATGTGTGTGTGTGTGTGTGTTTGTCTGTCTCCTCTCCTCTCTCTCTCTCTCTCTCTCTCTCCTCTCTCTCTCTCTCTCTCTCTCTCTCTCTCTGTGTTATGTCGGCTAGATCTCTCCCTCACTCTCATTCTTTCCTTCATTTTCCCCCTTAAGGAATACGAGGAATAAAGTGCTCGCCATAAGTTGAATTCCTTTAAACGGAATTCATTTTTCTGAGAGACCTCCAATGATGTCATCGTCTTGTTACTCAGAATGGGAACACACACACACACACACACACCACCACACGCCACAGCAACGCACACGCACGCACACACGCACGCACGCACGCACACACACACCACGCACGCACACACGCACACGACACGCACGCACACACACACACACACACATCACACACACACACACACACACACACACACACACCACACACACACGCACACACACACACAACACCTTTCACACACACACACACACACACACACACTTTCACACACACACACACACACACACACACACACACACACACACACACACACACACACACACACACACACACAACACACAACAGAATTTAGGACGTCAAGGCGTTCCCCAAATGTCATGAACTGAGGCTTTCCTCGTTGTCGTCTCTCTTGCCTGCTGTTGACATTGATTAGCTCTGTCTGTGCTTCACACTCACAGAAGACGGACAGGTGATCAGTTACACGTCACATGTTGAGATGGCTTTCTTCGCGTGTACGAAATGGCAGGCAATAAGCGACTTTTTGTCGCGAGTTATCGTTCTTGTACGTTCCCAGCGAGCACTGAAGACACGAAACATAATGTGGTAGAGAGCTTGATCGTACCAAACGAAAATCTTTTTTTTTTTTTTCATCATTTGTCAGTTCAGATTTCTTTTCATTCTTTATTTCCAGGTCACATTTACTACCAGCAACGTGTCATTTGTTTAAGTCTGGAAGCGAACTTGCTCTTGCATTTGGAGGTACTCTACGTTTTGATGTTTTGAAGAGTCGAAGTGATGAAGCTAGGGTCCTTTGACAAAGCAAGTAGGTCTGAAATTGCCTTGAAGTCAAATGAAAGTTTCAGAGTTCGGAATAGAAAATTATTACCGGTGTAAAATTTCTGGAGAAATGTCAGAGAGTAGGTTCTCCGTTTCATTCCAGAATGTGTGTGTGTGTGTGTGTGTGTGTGTGTGTGTGTGTGTGTGTGTGTGTGTGTGTGTGTGTGTGTGTGTGCATGTGTGTGTGTTACATTCTCTGTACATCTCTCTCTCTCACATGTATGTTGCACACACACACACACACACACACACACACACACACACACACACACACACACACACACACACACACACACTATATATATATATATATATATATATATATATAGTGTGTGTGTGTGTGTGTGTGTGCATGTGTGTGTGCGTGTGTGTGTGCGTGTGTGTGTGTGTGTGTGTGCGTGTGTGTGTGTGTGTGTGTGTGTGGAGAGAGAGAGAGAGAGAGAGAGAGAGAGAGAGAGAGAGAGAGAGAGAGAGCGTGTGTGTGTCAGTCTCATTAGTTTCGTTTTCTTTCTTTCTCTTTTTTTTTTTTTTTTGGTTTCTTTTCTTCAACTCATATTGCCTTCCTGTTCACACAATATATGATCCACTGCGTCAGTTGTATTGTCTGTACTGTAGGCAATGCAGGCAGCAGAGGTCGACATTGACACAGCTTCATCGTGCTTCTGTTTAGTCACAGAGAAGCAAGGATGTCGGAGGCAGTCGTTCTCTGTCTTTCACCGCTGTCTTCAAAGGCCACGTTCATTGCCTGTATCACTGCCCCCACTCCCTGTCTGCCCCCTCACCTCCTGTCTGTCTGCCTGCCTGTCTGTCTGTCTATCTGTCTGTCTGTTTGTCTGTTTGTCTGCCTCTGTGTGTGTGTGGGGGGGGGGGGGTGCGCGTGGTGTGTGGTGTGTGTGTGTGTGTGTGTGTGTGTGTGTGTGTGTGTGTGTGTGTGTGTGTGGGGGCGCGCGTGCGCGCGTGTGTGTTCCTCTCTAATTTTCATCATGGATCCGTTTCTACCCTATCCATCCCCTCATCTGCTCTCTCTCTCTCTCTCTCTCTCTCTCTCTCTCTTCTTTCTCCCTTCTCTCTCCTTCTCCTTCATCGTCTCCTCCATCTATTCTTCCTCATCCATTATCCCATCTCCACTCACTGCGCTCCCTCCCTGCCTCCCTCTGTGTGTGTGTGTGTGTTGTGTGTGTGTGTGTGTGTGTGTGTGTGAGAGAGAGAGAGAGAGAGAGAGAGAGAGAGAGTGTGTGGGTGTGTGTGGTGTGTGTGTGTGTGGGGTGTGTGTGTGTGTAGTTTTCTTTATCGGTCATATTGCTTCTGTCTCTATCCCCCCCCCTCTCTCTCTCTCTCTCTCTCTCTCTCTCTTTGCGTCCGTCTCCTCCCTCCGCCCCTTTTCACGCCCTCCCTCCTCCCTTCATCCCCACTCTCCCTCCCTCTCTCCCCTTCATCTCTGTCTGTCAGAGTCTTACTCTGTTGACATTTTATTGGCTGTATCTCAGGAACGGTAAGTGGCAGAAGGCTGACAAGCGATCTCTGTCACAACACGTGTGACGAGCTGTCTTCCCTCCATTTCTTTGCTGCAGTGTAGAATGTCACTTCTATCGACGCTGTTGCTGTTGTTGTTGTTGTTGTTGACGATGTCGTCTCACCTTCCATACCCTTACACTTGTGTTTCTGCCATGCCACGTATTCCAACTCCTCCCCCCCCCCCTCCCTCCCTCCCTCCCTTTCTTCTCTCTCTTCCAAACCGATGGCTGCCACGCCCTGGTTCGACATGTCACAGAACCGGTGCCAGCAACCCTTCTTCCAGCTATCCTCGTCAAACTGCCGTTAAGGCACCCTCCGTAAAAGACTCCGCACTGCTCCTGCTGCTGCTGTTGTTGTTGTTGTTGTTGTTGTTGCCTGCCGAATGAGACTTTCCGGTGTGTCTGTCCGGAATCAGTTGCGCGGGACATATCTTCTATTGCAGTTTGTTGATTCTCGGATTGTATAAAAAAAAAAGAAAAATTATTAGTTTCGCCAAACGATCCAGACCAACAGACAAAACACGATGCATTTGGACCTCTGAGGTCTTCTTCGGGTAAAACAAACAACATTCAGGACAAACAACATTCAGGACAAACAACACTCAGGACAATGAAGACGAAGAATCAGCAACCTCTTATCTTCTCATATTCGGCGCGAAATCGGTGTTGGATGAAAACGAGACCAAGGGAGATAAAAATAATCATGACAATAATAATAACAACAATAGCAATAATATTGATGAGAGCGATGATGATGAAAATATCTAATTAGCAAGAGGAGGAATACTACCACCTTTGGTGATAACATGACGATAATAGTTGTGGTATTAGTGCTGGCTGAACACAGAAGGGGAGAAAGGAGAGTGGTTTGAGGATAGTGCAACAGCAGTGTGTGTGTGTGTGTGTGTGTGTGCGCGGCGCGCGCGCGCGCGCGTGTGTGTGTCGGAGCCAGAATAAGCTAGCGCTTGTCTTCTGCAGAGGTGAGACCGCCTCACCGTTCAACGAACAAACAGTCCCTACCCAGCAAGCTGCCGGTCTGATGATGACGTCATCATTGACATAGACATGGAGGAGACAGAGACGATGAGACCACGGTGAAGGCAGTGCTGGAAGGACTGCAGAATGGGAAACCAAGTGTAGTCACTTTCTGTTGACGTATAAGGGTTGTGAATGTGATGACGATGACGATGACGATGGTGATGATGATAATAACGGTCATGTTGATAAGGTTAATGGTGGTGGTGATGGGTTTTTTTCGTGGTGATATTGATGATATTGATAACATTGTGAACCTAGTGAGAAAAGATCATGAACCATTGTCGGTTTCATGAATGCTGAGCTTGCGGAGGTACCGCACCAGATTTTGTAGGAAATGTAGTGGTATCTTTGTTTACTTTGTGAGAATAGGAACAAGTGACAGTATTGCTAATTTCTTGTGAACAGATGATGTGTTATCACGATAGATTCCGTGGAAACGGACAATGCTGTATCGTGGCAGTTTTGTAGGAAGTAAAAGGAAATCTTATATGTGGCAGGGACCAGTAAACGGTAAATGGTTAACAAGTAGGATAACTCTGCCTCCCATCATGAAATAAATACACGCCCATAACTCCAAAGGAATGCTGCTCTGCTTGCAACATAGGAAATGCAGGAAACAGACATTATGGTTTCTTTTTTAGGTTTCGTGGGCACAGATAATGCGATTCTGTCCCAGAAACAGAGAAAATGTGGTATGTCCATAGTTGTTTTTTTTTTTGTGGAAATAGATAATGTGATGCGTCATTTTTATGAGGATACACAAATCATTACTATGATAAGTGTCGAGGGAATAGATAATGTGGCACCATCGTCAGTTTCACAGGAATAAAAAAAATAAATGTAACCCCCTGAAAGTTAGTAGGAATAGGTGATGTAGTACCATCCTAGTCACGTGAGAACAGATAACGTGGAGCCATCGTAGATTACATATGACTAGATGAAATAGATAATGTGCTTGTATTTGAAATCGTGGGAATAGATAATCTGGTACGTTCACAAGTTCCGAGTGAACCATGGTCAGTTTCGTAGGAACAGATGATAAGGAACAATCGTAAGTTTCGTACAAATAAATTTACGTGGTACCAACGTAGAGTTTTGTTGGAATAGAAAAAAATTAGAACTATCGTAGGTTTCTCAGGAATCAATACGTGGAACCATCGTAGGTTCCATGGGGATAGAATTTATGATCGCTCGCCTCAGAGACAGCGTTCACAGCACAGGCCGAGAGGGCCGTTGGCTGTACAAAGTGCGGAGAGACGGTGACTGTCATGTATCCGTGTTTGTTCGGTGAGCTTGCTGTCTGGCTGACATTCATTAGCTCTGTCAATGCTGGATAGTAATGGAACCCTGACAGATGATCTCTGTTCACGTCACATTGCCTGTCTTGCCTTTCGTTGAGGAGCGAGAATCATCAGCAGAGTAAAGCAGACAACACTGCATTCTCTCTCTCTCTCTCTCTCTCTCTCTCTCTCTCTCTCTCTGTGTGTGTGTGTGTGTGTGTGTGTGTGTGTGTGTGGTGTGTGTGTGTGTGTGTGTGTGCGTGCGTGTGTGCACGCGTGCGCGCTCGTGTGTGGTGTGTGTGTGTGGTGTGTGTGTGTGTGTTCTGTTCGTTACTTTGTACAATTTAGGTCTTTCTTTGAACAGCTTCGTTTTTCTTTCATGCTTTTTCTTCTCGTTTATTCTTTTTCTTTTTTTTCCTTTTTTTTTTTTTTTTTAACTTTTTTTTCTAGTTACCTTTTCTTGCATTGTTAGAATACCTGTGGTCATCTGCAATGGATCTGACAGTCAAGTACCAAGGCCAAGTCATGATATGGGGGAAAGTTTAAATAAAGTGTAATCCAAGTCTTCGAAAGCTGCCCCGCTGAAAAAAAACACAGACAAAACAATTGAATGCACATTCAGTGATTACATGCACATTTAAACAAAATTAGGATTTTAAATACCTTTTAATGCTTGGTGACTGACAAAATTAAAAGATGTGAAACCTGGAAAAGTTTGTTTCCCCCCTAGTTCCTTACGTTTGTGTAGGCAAAAATGTTCAGAGCTTTGTTTGTTATCTTGAATACTTGTTTATAATTTGTAATATGTGAATTTTGATAATGGCACCACAAACAAATTTTCCTTGTATTCTATGAGGACAAATAAAATATCGTGTATCGTGTATCGTGAAAGCTTGTGACCGACATAGACAGATAAGCCTGGAAAAGGAGGACGGGTGCATTAATTTTGTCCTCCGGCTCAAACTGATAACTACTGCCTTCTCGTTGTGTGAGGACCGCTCTAACGACTCGCTTGTCTTTCTTGTCTGGAAGTGATGCAGCCTGGTGTCTGACGTCTTCAGAGAACGAAAACTTTACATGAAAACAACGATACCACTAACGCCAACAGCAACCCTTTCCCCTCCCCCTCCATCTCCATCTTTCGGAAGAGTAGACCATCGTGGAAACGGATGACATGAATATAATAAACACGTTCTGAATGATGCAACAGAATAGTCAAAGTTATGAAGAAGTTGAAGAAGAAGGAGAGTTCCTTGCAGGCTACACACCACCAATTGATGCGCCAAAGATATTGAATAATGATTCGGGTACTTTAAGACGGGCGTAACTGGATTGTTCTCTGAATTGTCATGGTGTCTAAAGTATATTTGTAAAAAAAGGAACGGGATTAGTTCCAGACGATACAGACAGACAGTGTTTGGTCCTGTAATCTGTTTGTCTGTATCGTCTGGTGGAACTAATACCGTTTCTTTTTTTTTTAATTGCTGCATTTCCCGCCCTCAGTCACCTCATTTTGAAGGTAATGGTGTCTAAAGGTTACTTCTCCTTCTTTCCTTTCGCAGGCTCATCGAGATACAAGTGAGTGGCTCCAAGCAGCCAGAGTAGAATGAAAGGAATGGGACCAGTTTGTGAAAGCCAGCGAGTGCACGATTAGCAGGGTCACAAAGTGTGCGTTTCAGGTCCTGAAATGTGACGTCAGCTAAGCCAAGGGAGAGTTCATGTATTTCTAGAGCGCGGTGCGGTATTATTGGAGAATAATCCTTTTTTTTTTTCACAAACGACTGAAATTCTGAAATAAGACGGGAGAGGAGAGGAAGGGGGAAGGGGAAGGAAAAGGGAAGGGGGAAGTTTGGGAGGAGGGAGGGGGCTTAACTCGATCTATATCTAGACTAATGTAAATCTCTAGCTCAAATTTATGTCATGCCTCCAAAGGCTGACATGTAGTAGAAAGAAACTCGTGGAGAGCGTGGCAGCAGAGAGTCCTCAGAAGAGAAGCCCCCTTCAAGCAAGTGTTTCGGCCCTTATCTCCTGACACTCTAGGGGGGTTGGGCCACACCCGGTTCATGACTCCGGATGTCCCTCTGCTGCCCCTTTTTTTTCCCATCTTGGGACGAGCCATGGCTGGGATTCGAACCCATGACCCTCTGGACATGCTCATTTTCCACTTAATGACTCGCGCTTTAACCACTGAGCCACAGGGACACATGATATTTGTAGGGAAATTAAGCCTTATGAAGTTCACTTTTGTTCCTCCTTGACCAGATCCAGCTTGAACACCTCTCTGCCGCTTCTGCCATTGCTTTCAGGGCTCTGGTTTTTTCCTTCCCTGCAACTGAGAGCTGTTTCATGAGGCTGTATGCAGACGTTCCTACAAACCCCCTAGCTCCAATTTCTGCAGTGAGGACTTTGACCTGATAGCCTTCTCTCCTCAGGCTGTTTGCCAGATCAGCATACTTTTCAGTCTTGTAGATTTGAGCTGCCTCCATTCTGTTCTCATATGGCACCGTGAGCTCGATCATGATCAGCTGCTTGGTTGACTTAGAGTGGACTACTATGTCTGGTCTCATGCCACTCTTGCTGATGATCTCTGGGTGACTCTTCCATTCTGGGAGGTCTGCAGTGCACTCCCAGTCATCTGCCCCGTCCAGCAGACTCTGCCTGCATGTTTCGAGTGGCACTGTTGTTCTTGGCCATGATTTGCTGCCTCCTGCCGTGAAGAATGTTGCGGGTGCTTTTGGAGTCCTGATTTTCCCTTTTGTGGTGTTGGTACTAGCCCAGACTACTTGTACAATCTCTTTGAGCACTTGGTTGTGCCTCCATGTGTACCTTCCTTGAGCCAGGGCTACTTTACATGAGCTTAGGACATGCTCCACTTGTTTTTCATGGCAGAGGGGGCATGCAGGATCGTCTGTTTTCCCCCACTTCACCAGGTTTGCATTTGAGGGCAGAAGGTCATATGCAGATCTGAGAATGAAGCTGATCCTGAGAGGGGCCATGCGCCAAATGTCATTCCAAGTGAGACTTCTTTGGAGTGCATTCTCCCACGTTGTCCATTGCCTTGCTGGCTCTGCTGGACTGCTTTTAGGAGTCTTTTTTGGTCTTCTTCTTTTCTCATCTCCTGAATCATCATGTCTCTTTTGGCTTTTCCTTTGGCCTTTGACCACCATTCAGTTTTGGTCACCCCCAGTCCTTGTCTGTTGGTCTGTGTGTGTCCTGTTATTTCTCTGATCTTGAGACTTTCTTTTGCAGAATCCATCGCCTCTTGAACTTTCCATTTTCTGCCTGTCTTCAGCTGGGGCTTGATTGCTTCTACCACCTTGTCTCCTGAGTCCTCCAGCATGCTTTGAAGTCTGATCTTCCCTGCTTTGTATTCCTCCAGGATGGATTTCAGTGGTAGTTTCAGCTTTGCTTGGCGACAGTACAGCGCTATGTCAGTCAGACAGGGTGGGACACCAAGCCATTTCCTTGTGAACTTGTTGATTTTGGCTTCCATTGCCTCCACTATGCTGGTGCAGATGTCGTATATCATCAGAGGCCACAGGAGCTGTGGTATCAGCATGAACTGCAGACACCAGACCTTGTATTTGCCAGGGAGCCCACACTGGTCAATGGTCTCCAAGCCTTCCTCCGCCATCTGCTTGGTTTCTTTTGCTCTTTGTGTGTCTTTCAGCGTATCATCATACCATCTTCCAAGGCTCTTGACTGGTTCTTCTGTGACTGTTGGAATGGCCTGGTTGGCAACACTGAAGACCACAGATCCGGCCACTTTTCCTTTCCTCAGTGAGAGACTCCGTGATTTCTTTGGCTTGAACTTCATTCTGGATGAGGCAACTATGTCGTCCAGCCTCTCCAGCACATGACGTGTCTCGTCTTCTCTGGATGAAATCACTGTAGTGTCATCCATGAAGGCCTTGAGAGGGGCATCTTGTATCCATCGCCAAGGTCTGTTTGTCTCGCGTTGTTTGTTGCTGCTTTCAAGATGAGTTCCATTGCCAGCACGAACAGTATTGGGGAAATTGCACAGCCCATTGCAATACCCACTTCCAAGTTGATCCAGTCTGTTGTGTACTCCTTGGTAGAGAACCGCATTGAGAAGCCATTGAAGTACTTCTTGAGCATGTCGCGGATGTTCTTTGGCACATGGTACATCTCAAGAGCCAACTGTATCATCTCATGGGGCACAGATCCATATGCGTTTGCCAGATCAAGCCACACTACGTCCAGGTCTCTCTTTTCTGTTTTTGCTTTTTGGATTGCGTCCCAGATCATTGTGGCGTGTTCTACACAGCCGCCACGCCTGGGATGCCACCTTTCTGGACTGACACATCCAAGTACTTGTTTTCCATCAGGTACTTGGTCAGCCTTGCTGCCATGACAGAGAAGAAGATTTTCCCTTCGACGTTCAGTAGTGATATTGGCCTGAACTGGCTGATGTCACTTGAG
>CM065736.1:32587762-32595262 GCA_033310375.1 Conus canariensis
ATATCGTCCGTCACTCCTCTTTCTCTGCTGGCAGTATCACAGCTAGGTCTTCTTCTAAGTAATAGGTTGGTTGGTTGGTTGATTGGTTGGTTGGTGTAAAGTCTTTTCACCGTGTGGATGATTTTAGACTCTAACATAACAAAAACCAGCAAAACTTTGTTATTTTTAACATCATCAAAAAGTCTTTAAAAACGGAGAAAGAGAAGAAGAAGAAGAAAAAAGAAGAAGAAGAAGAAGAAGAAGAAGAAGAAGAGAGAGAGAGAGAGAGAGAGAGAGAGGAGAAGACAGAGCAGACAGACAGACAGACAGACAGACAGACAGACAGACAGACAGACAGACAGACAACAGAGATACAAGAAACGTGCAATAGACTACATAAGAAATAACTAGCTGATCTAAATATAAACATTCTGGGTAATAGGTGTTTGTTTTGCTTTGTTCTGTTTGTTGTCTTTTTAATCACTGGCTGTAGTCATGGTTTCGTCTTCTTCGTTTGCAAAGCTATGATTAAGGGGAGAAGAATGTTGTTGTTTCCCCTTCAGTCAGCATTTTCCCTTTCTCTACTTTATGCTGCACGTTTTTTCCCATGTTTTGTGTCCTTTCGCCTTAACTTCCTACTTTGACCTTTCTATTTTCTTTCTTACTTGCATCTACCTTTTTCTTCGTTTTGTCTTTTTTTTAATCTCTACTGTTTGCCTGCCATCTCCTGTTTTTGTCTTCCTTTTCCTTCGTTTGATCACTGACAACAAAAATTGCCCATCTTCTTCCATTTTTTTTTCTTTTGTTTTTCTTCTGGTCAGCTTTGTCCCTTTAATTTTTTTCTTTGCGACCCTTTCCTGTTTTTGCTTCTTTTTCTTACCCCCCTCCCCCCCCCCCCCCCCCTCCACACACACACACACACTTTTTTCCTTATTTCCTCTTGCTCCTTTTTCCCCTCCATCTTCTTCTACTTTTGTCCACATTTCCCTACTTTTGTCCACATTTCCCTACTTTTGTCCCCTACTTTTGTCCACATTTCCCTTTTTCTGTCCCCTACTTTTGTCCACATTTCCCTACCTTTGTCCACATTTCCCTTTTTCTGTCCCCTACTTTTGTCCACATTTCCCTACCTTTGTCCACATTTCCCTACTTTTGTCCCCTACTTTTGTCCACATTTCCCTACTTTTGTCACCTACTTTTGTCCACATTTCCCTACTTTTGTCCCCTACTTTTGTCCACATTTCCCTACTTTTGTCACCTACTTTTGTCCACATTTCCCACCTTTTGTCCCCTACTTTTGTCCACATTTCCCTACTTTTGTCCACATTTCCCTTTTTCTGTCCCCTACTTTGTCCACATTTCCTACCTTTGTCCCCATTCCCTACTTTTGTCCCCTACCTTTTGTCCACATTTCCCTACTTTGTCCCCTACTGTTGTCCACCTTTCCCTACTGTTGTCCACCTTTCCCTACTGTTGTCCACCTTTCCCTACTTTTGGCCACCTTTCCCTACTGTTGTCCACATTTCCCTACTGTTGTCCACCTTTCCCTACTTTTTGTCCACCTTTCCCTACTTTTGGCCACCTTTCCTACTTTGCACCCTTATCTACTGTTGTCCACCTTTCCCTACTGTTGTCCACATTTCCCTACTGTTGTCCACACTTTCCCTACTTTTGGCCACCTTTCCCTACTTTTGGCCACCTTTCCCTACTTTTGGCCACCTTTCCCTACTTTTGGCCCCTTTCTCTACTGTTGTCCACCTTTCCCTACTGTTGTCCACCTTTCCCTACTGTTGTCCACCTTTCTCTACTGTTGTCCACATTTCCCTACTGTTGTCCACATTTCCCTACTGTTGCCACCTTTCTCTACTTTTGGCCACCTTTCTCTACTGTTGTCCACCTTTCTCTACTGTTGTCCACCTTTCCCTACTGTTGTCCACCTTTCCCTACTTTTGGCCACCTTCCTACTGTTGTCCACCTTTCCCTACTGTTGTCCACCTTTCTCTACTTTTGGCCACCTTTCCCTACTGTTGTCCACCTTTCCCTACTGTTGTCCACCTTTCCTACTTTTGGCCACCTTTCCCTACTGTTGTCCACCTTTCTCTACTTTTGGCCACCTTTCCCTACTGTTGTCCACCTTTCTCTACTTTTGGCCACCTTTCCCTACTGTTGTCCACCTTTCCCTACTGTTTGCCACCTTTCCTACTGTTGTCCACCTTTCCCTACTTTTTGGCCACCTTTCCCTACTGTTGTCCACCTTTCCCTACTGTTGTCCACCTTTCTCTACTGTTGTCCACCTTTCCCTACTTTTTTCCACCTTTCCCTACTGTTGTCCACCTTTCTCTACTGTTGTCCACCTTTCCCTACTGTTGCCACCTTTCTCTACTTTTGGCCACCTTTCTCTACTGTTGCCACCTTTCTCTACTGTTGTCCACCTTTCCCTACTGTTGTCCACCTTTCTCTACTTTTGGCCACCTTTCCCTACTGTTGTCCACCTTTCTCTACTGTTGGCCACCTTTCTCTACTTTTGGCCACCTTTCCCTACTGTTGTCCACCTTTCCCTACTGTTGTCCACCTTTCTCTACTGTTGTCCACCTTTCCCTACTGTTGTCCACCTTTTCCTACTGTTGCCACCTTTCCCTACTGTTGCCACCTTTCCTTACTGTTGTCCACCTTTCTCTACTGTTGTCCACCTTTCCCTACTGTTTGTCCTACCTTTCCTACTGTTGTCCACCTTTGCCGATTTCCCTTTCTATTCACCTTTCCTTTTGCCATTTTTGTTCTACCTTTCCCTGGTTTGTCTACCTTTCCTTTCCCTGTTTTGTCACCTTTCCTTTCCCTGGTTTTGTCTACCTTTCCTTTCCCTGGTTTTTGTCTACCTTTCCCCTGGTTTTGTCTATCTTTCCCTGGTTTTGTCTACCTTTCCTTTCCCTGGTTTTGTCTACCTTTCCCTGGTTTTGTCTACCTTTCCCTGGTTTTGTCTACCTTTCCTTTCCCTGGTTTTGTCTACCTTTCCTTTCCCTGTTTTGTCTACCTTTCTTTCCCTGTTTTGTCTACCTTTCCTTTCCCTGGTTTTGTCTACCTTTCCCTGGTTTTGTCTACCTTTCCCTGGTTTTGTCTACCTTTCCTTTCCCTGGTTTTGTCTGCCTTTCCCTGGTTTTGTCTACCTTTCCTTTCCCTGTTTTGTCTACCTTACCCTGGTTTTGTCTACTTTCCCTGGTTTTGTCTACCTTTCCCTGGTTTTGTCCTACCTTACCTTTCCCTGTTTTGTCTACCTTTCCCTGGTTTTGTCTACCTTTCCCTGGTTTTGTCTACCTTTCCATTTCCCTGGTTTTGTCTACCTTTCCCTGGTTTTGTCTACCTTTCCCTGGTTTTGTCTACTTCCTTTCCCTGGTTTTGTCTACCTTTCCCTGGTTTTGTCTACCTTTCCTTTTCCCCAGGTTTTGTCTACCTTTCCTTTCCCAGGTTTTGTCTACCTTTCCTTTCCCTGGTTTTGTCTACCTTTCCTTTCCCTGGTTTTGTCTGCCTTTCCCTGGTTTTGTCTACCTTTCCTTTCCCTGGTTTTGTCTACTTTTCCCTGGTTTTGTCTACCTACTTTCCCTTTTTTCTTTTGTTCTACCTTTCCCTGGTTTTGTCTACCTTACTTTCCCTGTTTTGTCTACCTTTCCCTTTTTCCCCTGGTTTTGTCTGCCTTTCCCTGTTTTTTTCTTACCTTTCCCTACTCTTGTCTAACTTCGTGTACCTGTTTCCTGTTCTGGTCTACTTTTTTCCTTTCTTCTGCTTCCCCCCCTCCCCCCCCCCCCCCCCCCCCCCACCCCCCCCCCCCCCCCCCCCCCCCTTAACTTCTGTCTGCCTGTTCCACTTTTGCCTGAGCTTTCCCACCGTCTGTTTCCTATGTTTATGAGCCTTGTTCCACGTTTGTCTGTCTGTTTCCTATGTTTATGTGCCTTGTTCCACGTTTGTCTGTCTGTTTCCTATGTTTATGCGCCTTGTCCCACGTTTGTCCGTCTGTTTCCTATGTTTATGTGCCTTGTTCCACGTTTGTCTGTCTGTTTCCTATGTTTATGCGCCTTGTCCTACCTTTGTCTGTCTGTGTCCTATGTTTATGCGCCTTGTCCCACGTTTGTCTGTCTGTGTCCTATGTTTATGCGCCTTGTCCTACCTTTGTCTGTCTGTGTCCTATGTTTATGCACCTTGTCCCACGTTTGTCTGTCTGTGTCCTATGTTTATGCGCCTTGTCCCACGTTTGTCTGTCTGTGTCCTATGTTTATGCGCCTTGTCCTACGGTTTTTCTCGCCGTTTTGTTTTAGCCTGTTCTGCCTTGTCCTTCTTTTGGTCACAAGCCCATCCTGCCTCCCCCCCCCCCCTCCCCCCCTCCTGCCTCTTCTATCCTTTCTAGCCTTTCTTTCAACTGTTTCTATCTTTTTTTTTTCACTCTCTTCTACCTTTTCCTGGCTTTTCTACATTTTCTCACCTTTTTTTTTTTACTACCTTGTCTTACCTTGTCATGCCTTCGTCCATTTTGTCTCATCCTTTTCTTGCTTTTCTCCACAACATTGTCCTACCTCTTCCAGTTTTTTCATGCTTTTTTTTTCTTATAAATTTTTCGCCTTTTTCTACCATTTATTATCATTTCCATTATTATTTTTTATCATTAGTATTATCATTATCATTATTATGAATACTTATATAACTCCTATCCTCGGTTAGAGAACAAGCTGTAAGCGCTTTACAATCTACACTCGTTTACACAACTACCAGGGTAGTGCCGACTGAAGAGCTGCCAGTTTGCGTTTCATTCAGTCGTTTCCCATGTCATCAGTCAATATCGTTCAAATTCGTTCACTCAGTTACCTTACTTCCTCCATTCTTCCCATTTCTCACGCAGGGTGCATGCTATGTGTAACGTGTCATCCATACCAACGGCCAAACTGGCCTTCTCTTCCGAAAGTTGGTGATGGGATTTTACGTGTGTGCAAGATGTTATGCGTGCGTTCACACACGGAACCTCGGTTTCTAGTCTCATTGGAAGGACTATATGGGAAATGGAGTCCGAACCAAAGCTAGCTCCGAGGGAAAAATCCCCCTGTACCGAAACGGCCTGGTGGAGATTCGAACCCGCAACCGCAGGATCACTAAGATTACGAGTCCGGCGCTCTACCACTGAGCTATTCCGGCCCCCATTTCATGTCTTTTCCTACCTGTCCCCACATTACCTGCCTTTCCCACCTTTTCGCTTTTTTTTTTTCTCCCCCTTTTCTGGCCTCTTCCAAACCTCTCTTACCTTTTCTCATTCTTGACTGCCTTTTTCTACTGTTGGCACCTCTTCCTATGTGTTGTTCTGCCTTTGCCACCTCACCTTCTCGTACCTTTCTTTTTCATACCTTTCTTTTTCTTACCTTTCGCTGACTTTCCTCCCCTTTCCTGCTCTTCCTGTTCTTTCCTCCTCTTTCCTGCTCTTCCTGTTCTTTCCTCCCCTTTCCTGCTCTTCCATTTCTTTCCTCCCCTTTCCTGCTCTTCCTGTTCTTTCCTTCCTTTCCTGCTCTTCCTGTTCTTTCCTCCCCTTTCCTGCTCTTCCATTTCTTTCCTCCCCTTTCCTGCTCTTCCTGTTCTTTCCTCCCCTTTCCTGCTCTTCCATTTCTTTCCTCCTCTTTCCTGCTCTTCCTGTTCTTTCCTCCCCTTTCCTGCTCTTCCTGTTCTTTCCCACCCTTTCCTGCTCTTCCTGTTCTTTCCTTCCTTTCCTGCTCTTCCTGTTCTTTCCTCCCCTTTCCTGCTCTTCCATTTCTTTCCTCCTCTTTCCTGCTCTTCCTGTTCTTTCCTCCCCTTTCCTGCTCTTCCTGTTCTTTCCTGCTCTTCCTTTCTTTCCTCCCCTTTCCTGCTCTTCCTGTTCTTTCCTTCCTTTTCCTGCTCTTCCTGTTCTCTCCTGCCCTTTCCTGCTCTTCCTGTTCTTTCCTCCCCTTTCCTGCTCTTCCTGTTCTTTCCTGCTCTTCCTGTTCTTTCCTGCCCTTTCCTGCCCTTCCTGTTCTTTCCTGCCCTTTCCTGCTCAAATCCGGTCTTCATTCTACCTGTTCTTTTCTTTCTTGCCCTTTTTTTCTCTTCATTGCATTTTTCTGCCCTTTTTGTGCCGTTTGCATACAGGCCGCTCGTTTTACACCCATTCTTATCGTTCAAAAGGTGAAGAAGCTCCATGGCGCATTCCATGTCATGGACCACTCACAGTGAAACATATCCTTTTAGAGTGTTGGGACTTGCATGGTGTGAGACTTATTAAACTCTTTACAGCAGACTCCATGAAACACTTGTTCAGAGATGTCCCACCTGTTGTAATCTTTGAGAATTTCTGAAGGAGTTTAACTTGTTTTTCATCCGATCTAAGATTTTTACCGAGGAAAGATTTTTAACAAAGCTTCCGGTGTGGTTTTGGAAGGTATCTTTTAAAGAGCTGCGTGAATGATTTTCTTTCTTTTTTTTGTTAATGACTTGTGAGTTATTTTCAACGTGGTGACAACCCTAATATGGCCCTCGGCGGTCGGCTGGGCTATCAGCAACATTACCATTCCCATTCCTGCCTTTTTCCCGATCTTTTTTCCTATGTCTTTCTGACGTTTCCAACCTTTTTTCTGCGTTTTTTTTTTTTTTTTTTTTTACTCTTTTCCTGGCGTCTCATATCTTTTCCTACCTCCTCCTGTCGCTTTTGACTGCCTTTCCCCTCCCTACCTCTTCCTCGCCTACACAGTCACTACAATGCTCGGCCTTCTGAACGGCAAAATTGTGAAAGTTTTGGTTGCGCATGTGCACGATACCTGTCAATGTCAGATGCGACTTAGTCAGTCAACGTGACTGTCGGGTGTCCTCCGACATCAGGACAGCATCAAGTGCGAAATAACTGTAGAAATGCATATCATTAGTCACATTTTGCATTTTCGCTTTCATCTGCTCAACAGAGATCGATCATCTATCCTCCCTGTTGCTGTGGTTTTATTCATTTATTTTGTTCGTTCATTTACCTCTGTCATCTTTTCTTTGTCTTCCTTTTGTTATTTATCTATTTGTTTACACCTTTCGTTCATTTATCGATTTGTGTATTTACTTGTTACATGTATTGCTTTTCTTCATGTTTCTACTTAAATGGCATCGTCAGGATCTCTCTTTCTCTGTCTGTCTGTCTGTCTGTCTCTTTCTCTGTCTGTGCCTCTCTTTGTATGCTCTCTCTCCCTGCCTGTAGGTCTGTCTCTGCATGCTCTCTCTCGCTGTGCGTATGTATGCGTGTGTGCGTGCGTGCTTCCGTGTGTACGTGCGTGCGCGCGCGCGCGTGTGTGTATGTGTGTGTGCATGCATGTGCGTGCGTGCGTGCGTGTGTGTGTGTGTGTGTGTGTGTGTGTGTGTGTGTGTGTGTGTGTGTGTGTGTGTGTGTGTGAGACGTGTTCTTTCTCTCTTTCTGTAGACACTAACAGGGCAGAGAATGTTGCAGAGCATGAACCAAGAGAAACATCCCCCAGCAGACCCCCATCTACTTCACCCCTT
>CM065736.1:32602762-32610262 GCA_033310375.1 Conus canariensis
GTACTGCATTGCACAGCATTGTACTGTAATATCATATGTCGAAATTGTACTGTACTGTGCTCATCGTATTCAGTATTGCATTGCCCTGTATTGTATTGCGTCATATTCTGTTGAACTGTGCTGTTTTGTGCTGATCTTATTCAGTATTGTACTGTCCCGTGTTGTGTCATATTCTGCTGTACTATTCTGTATTGTACTCATCGTATATAGTATTGTAATGTCCTGTGTTGTATCATATTCTGCTGTACGATTCTGTATTGTACTCATCGTTTATAGTGTTGTAATGTCCTGTGTTGTATTATGCTCTGGTGTTCTCTACTGTGCTATCTTCATCGTATTCTGTATTGTATTGCCCTATATTGTATTGAATCCTATTCTGTTGAACTATACTGTACTGTACTCATCCTATTAAGTATTATATTGTCCTGCATTGTATTATACTCTACTGTACTGTGCTGTCTTCATCGTATTCACTATTGTATTGCCCTGCATTGTTTTGTATCCTATTCTATTTTACTTTATGTGTATTATTATATAATTCTATCGTCTAAGCAGATTTATCGTCGTTGAATTCAGGCTACTATTTCATTGAACATGTGTCGCCGCAGTAATGCGCCACTCGAAATTGTTTTGGAATGTTTGTTTTTTCTTTATGTCTGCGTATCAGTATTTCATTTCTGTTTTATGTCACAGTATAATCGTTTTGCTTCCAGTGTGTATATCATCATTTTATTTCTCTTTTATCTGTCACAGTAGAATGTTTCTTCTTCATTCGGCCTGTGTATTAGCATGATGTTTCTGTTTGTATCTGCCACCGTGGACTTTTTCTTTTACATAAAAAAATTCTCAGGAACCACCCTCTTTTTGCCGTGTGTTGTTTTACGTGCACTAAATGGATTCAGCACGCAAGGATTCAACACGCAGGGCCACAATGTATCGTCTGATCCGAAAGACTAACACACTGGACAGCACTTCAGTTCTAACCGAGAGGAAGAGAGAAACATACAAAGTAGGTGAGCTCAGCGGTATAGTGATGAGCTCACAGTCCGAATGAGTCCCGGCTGCTGCTCGTTATGAAGAAGGACTTTTTTTTTTTTTTTTTTTGCGTTTTGGAGATGATGTCTGTGTGGTGTTAGAGAAGTCCCATCCCTTATTCTCTTGGCATGGGTATCTATGTCTGTCCCATCACCTGTGACAGGTGTCGATCTTCAAACTGAAAAAAAGAAATTATACACACCATCGCCAACGAGATTCGATCCACGGACTTTGTGTTTTCTCGCTTCCTGGGTGAGCGCATTAACCACTTGACCCCTTTTACACTTATACAGTAGGCCCCGTGACAAAAATGTTAAGTAGCAAAATCGAAGCAAGTCATTTTCACGATCAGCACTCTCCCACACACACACACACACTCCAAACCATTGGCTTGTTTAAAATCTCTCCTCCTTTAAACGACTTTTTTGTTTTCATTTTGTTTACTTGTTTATCAAAGAGAAGAAATTGTATCACTTTGGGGCAGCACATGCTTGGGCCGTTTCTTAACAAAGTCATAAAATTTCAGGATGATTGTATGTACAATAATGGAAATAGGAAACATTGAGTAAAAGTGTGGGTGCACACATGGTGTACGGGAAGGGGTCGAACACATCCCCCTCTGCCCCTCGAATCTCTCCTCAACCCTCCCCTCTATACCCCTCTCCCCCAGTCACACGCAGGACGGTGCAAAACGCCAATCAATCGACTTGGCGCGCCATTCTTCCAGTGTCGCCATGATGTCACTCCTAGACCTTTCACGCCCGTGGATGTCATTGCCTGTCTGTTGCCACGCTTAGTTCCGGTGACGTCACATCCATTTCCTGACATCTGATTGGTGCGACAGGCGCGCCGGAAATGGAGGAAATAATCACCGGTGCCATTTTGCTGGTGATGTGTGAATAGTGTCCCTTTCGAGGCATGAAATCTCATTTTCGTGAGAGAAAAAAATGTTTACTACGAGTTTAAATCTTCGAACGAACACGCAAAGAGACGAATACACATGGAGAGTACAGATGTGTCACGTGTGTTATTATTATTGTCCCCTGCAGTCAGTCGATGCAGTGCAGTGGCAGGATTCTTTGGCAGTCAGGAAATCTTCCGAGAGAGCGAGAAATGTTGCTTACAGCCCAGCCGACCGCAAAGGTCCATATCCGGGCTGTCACCACTATGAAGTCAACTCACAAGTCATCAAAAAAAAATATAAATAGTAATTTCACACAACCCTTTAAAATATACCTTCTTAAAACACATCGGAAATTTCATAAAATCTTTCTCCCGTAAAAATCTTAGATCAGATGAAAAATTTGATCTTCAGAAATTCAAAGATCACATCAGGTGGGACATCTTTGAACAAAGTTTTCATGGAGTCTGCTGTAAAGTATTTATGTCTCACGTCATGCAAGTCCTAACACTCTAATAGAATCTGTTTCACTGAGTGTGGTACATGGCGTGGAACGCATCACGGAGCATCTTCACCTTTTAAAAGATAAGAATGGGTGTAAAAGTAAGTGGCCTGAATGCAAACGGCAGAAGAGTGTTTTTCTTTACGGCCGCCCCTGGAACACGGAAAAAACTCTTTCAGGATTGGACGGATTTGGAACTGTTTGTTAACCGTCTGCAAGAGCGGATCTTCCCAGTCCTCTATCTTCAATCATGCGCAGTAGGCTGGAAGCATCGTCACTACCCCAGTCCTTGGAATTGCCCATCCAGGAATTCTCAAGTCAGCTTCTGGGACATCTGTGCTCCAGTTGTACTCTGAAGGATCGTCTGGCACAGGAAGTACAGGCAAGTTTCCTGGCATGAATACCTGCAAAAGCTCTGGCACTTCTTGTCTTCTATGGTGTTGCTTGATGAAGCAACGTAGGAAGAGGTGAAAGCCAGGGAGCACAGGACTGGCCAGGGAGAACGAGGGGAAAGAGGACCGAAAGACCGGAAAGTAGGGAAGGGAGTGGGGGGGGGGAGGGGGGATGTAAGGAGGACGACCTGAATGACTGGTGAGGGGGCAGGGTGACTTCCAGTAAAAACAAAAACCTAAGGACAGTGAGAGGAGGTTGGGGGAGGAGGTGGGAGAGGAAGGGAGGAGAGGGAATACTGTACGGACCACTGAACGATCAGGGATGGGGTATGGGAGGTCGGGGGGGGGGGGAGTGGGATGGAGTGGAGTGATGTGGCGCGAAAGACCGAAGGAATAGGGGAGAGATGGGGGTTGGGGTGGGATGAGCGAGTCAAGGTGCTAAAATGTTGAGGCGTCTTGGGATAAGCGTTACTGCCGCAGCAGCTGGTATGTTGCCACCACCAGCACTACTATCACAACTACCACTAAATCTGTCTTGTAACCTTCTTAATGTAAAACCTACTTAAACAGACCAGATCTTTTTTTGTTGTTATTTTCTTTTAACGCTTGGTAAATTTCGGGAATGGATGAGGAGGGGGGGGGGGGGGGGGCAGAAAGACATGTTTCCCCGCTTCAATTCCCATCCCTCACCCCTCCATTCTGTCTCTGTCTCTCTCTCTGTCTCTCTCTCTCTCTGTCTCTGTCTCTCTCTCTCTCTCTCTTCTCTCTCTCTCTCTCTCTCTCTCTCTCTTTGTTTCCGTGTCTCTGTCTTTCTGTCTGTCTGTCCTCCTTGGCACTAAGGCTTTAAAAGCTAATGCCAATGAAAATGTTGTCAGTGTCAGTGTCAGTGTTGCTCTCTCTCTCTCTCTCTCTCTCTCTCTCTCTCTCTCTCTCTCTCTCTCTCTCCTCTCTCTCTTAGCAAATCCGGGCCGTGTGAAGGTGTGGGGCAGCTACCCTCCTGCTTTCCGCTCTGTCACTTAAACAGGGGCTGAAAGGGGGTGGGGGTGGGGAAAGACATACCTGCCCTCTCCTCATCCCCACCACCCCCCCTCATCAAAGTCAGCAGGGAGGAGACAACTCTGCCCCTCCTCCTGTTCCCACACCCGTGCGACATACTGCCTGGTTTGCTTGGTATAGCGATGTGTGCTGCATTCATTGTATGAGACGTCCAGAATCGTTCAGCAACATTTCTCGCTAGATCCTCAATCCAGTTAGTAAGGCGATGTCCATAGTCCGCCGCAGAGACCCCACTGGTCCCCACAGCTTCTCCTGGACCTCAACTACACTGGGGAATGTCTGGCGTCTCAAGGTTTCACAAAGGAGGGGCAGGATTGTGAGATGTGGGTGGGGGAGTTTGGGAGCCTGCGCCACAAGGGCACTGGTCAGCATGAGAGAGTTTGAGACGTGAGAGATGGGAGAGGAGCTGGCAGCATTTATCCTCGAACACCTTGATTTCCGCACCGCGAACTACTGCCATCATCCGGCTCTGGCATCGATAGAAAAGGAGGGATGTCAGTAACGACTTGAAGACTTCTGTCTCACCTGGAAAGCAGAGGGATATGGTTTTCAAGACGACGTTGAGTCTCATCATGGCAAACTGCCTCATCATAAGTCTCATTGTGACAAGGTCGAACGGCCTGGTTTTGACTTCCTTTGTCGATCTTTGTTGAGTGATATAGAAAGAAGAAGAAGAAGACGAAAGGGCAAAGGCCAGTCTCTGTTTTAAGCTTCTATCCGTGTATTCGTCGTCTTCATCTTCCACATTGTCGAGACAGACGCTGTTTTGAACAATGTTAACCACCTGGAGTGACAATACCACTACAGCAAAGCTTGGCGTTGATGCTGCCGTCATGCCGCAGCTTCAGCGACATTTTTGTCAGAATGATGAGCTCTTTACTGTGTAGAAGGCAGACGAATTACATTGCGAAATTTCAAACTGTAATCGTTTTGCTTCATTTTGTTCACAGAGCGCGGTGAATGGCCTCAGACATGGTAAGGTGACAAGCATGTCAAGAGAGTGACTGTAGAGTCATTTAGGGTTGAGGAACGCTGGGATTCCAGAATATTTTGTGTTGAAATAAAGACCCACAAAACCCACAATGTTAAAATCGGTGTGGCTTGAAGGTTTTCTCCCTGGATTCTACTGGGATAATTGCAGATCTGAATAAGCATCTTCACATAATTTGTCCTGTGTATCTACAATTTTGATTCTATTGGGATAATTGCAGCTCTGATTAAACATGCCCACATAATTTTTCCTGTGTATCTATAAAGTTTTGCACGCTTACATAATTTATAAAGCTTATGATAACAGGGTCATAAAAGAACTGTAAGAGGTCAGAGAGGAAATCTTTTCTTTCTTATGATGCCGTGCCAAAATTTCCCCCCACTACTTCATACATAAATTTTTTTTAAAAATCAAATTAAATGGAGAAAAGCAAGGCAGAACCTTTTAACATTACGTACTGTTAACGTTTCTGTTGTTGTTGTTATTGTTGTTGTTGTTGTTATTGTTGTTGTTGTTGTTGTTGTTATTTTGCTTCCAGTCAAATCCACCTTTTTAAATTTTTTTGCTAGCATGCTGAGAGATTCTTTACGCAATATCAAGTAATCAACACTACCAATATAGTTATTGCCTAATAGCAGTAACAACAACAACAACAACATGGAGGTGAATCTCGTCCTCCATTAGCACTATCATGGGAATCGTAAAGGTCTGGAATGGGACATGACACGCTTGATTTCCTTTGTCATCTTTAGGAGTTCTGGCGGTTTTGACATATCTGTTAGCGTATAAATGTCTGCATCTGTAATTACGTACATTTGCGGGTGCGTGCAAGCCGAAGAGCGCGCGCGCGCGTGTATGTGTGTGTGTGTGTGTGTGCGTGCGTGCGTGCTGTGCGTGCGTGCGTGCGTGCATATACATGTGTGTGTGTGTGCGTGTGTGTGTGTGCGTGCGTGCATATACATGTGTGTGTGTGTGTGTGTGTGTGTGTGTGTGTGCGTGCGTGCGTGTGTGTATGAGTGTGTGCGTGCGTGTGTGTGTGTGTGTGTGTGTGTGTGTGTGTGTGTGTGTGCGTGCGTGTGTGTATGAGTGTGTGCGTGTGTGGTGTGTGTGTGTGTGTGTGTGTGTGTGTGTGTGAGTGTGTGCGCGCACGCGCGTGCATATACATGTGTGTATGTGTGTGTGTGTGCGTGCGTGCATATACATGTGTGTGTGTGTGTGTGTGTGTGTGTGTGTGTGTGTGTGTGGAGAGAGAGAGAGAGAGAGGAGAGAGAGAGAGAGAGAGAGAGAGACCCCTTGCAGAACGTATTGAGCGTCAACGCCTATCTTGCGCTGAAGCGATTGAAGATAAGTGATTGCTTGTTCATTTTCATTGTAATAATTGTTTTGTATCTTGCCTGAAGAAGACCTATGAGATCGCAACGCGTCGTGTTTTATCTTGTGATACGTTTGTCCACGTTTTTTGGGGCGGTTCGCTAACATTTATTTAAGATTTGACAAAGAATAGCATTTTGGGGCCTAATCTGTAACCGTGGACTCGGACCAAAGCAGCCCAAGTGTAGCGGAGCAAGGGTCTCTTCCCGCCATTTCAGGGCCACGGTGACCTGACCTCAACACCACAAGTGTCAATGGTCGTGGGAACACAAAGGACCTTGTCTTATCAGTCGCTTGATCAATCGTGCTGCTAAACTTGTCCTGGCTCGTCCCCCCCCTCCCTCCCCCCTTCCCCTTCACTCACCCTTCCCTGTACCACATCTCAGTAGATCATCGGGACTTGGCTGGTCAAGCGCAATGGTGACCGGGTAAAAATAATAATGGTGTGCAGCACGAGTTCGAGTCCCTGGTCAAATGGGTCCCTGGCTGTTTTTGTTTCAGGTCAGTTATTGTGACGAAAATTTTGAAAACTAAATGGAGAAGTAAAGAAACCTTTTTTTTCCGTCTAAAATTCAGGTTGTTCTGTGAGTTCAAGAACAAAATCACCGCTGATCAAAAGAGAAAAAATATACTGGCTGTACGGCATGCACAGGCGCACAGACCACACACACACACACACACACACACACACACACACACACACACACACACACACACACACACACACACACACACACACACACACACACACACACACACACACACACACGTACACACACACACCAACACTTCTCTTCTACTCGTCAGAAAATCAAGTGATTTAGACCACTATAACAAAACAGTTCATCCAGCCTGACATGACATTCAGTCTGTCTTAGATCGCAAAGCAAGTTTCTTTAGTGAGTTCATGAAATAAACACGGATTCAAGAAAGGTTTAAGATCACTGGAACATTTAAAGATAATTATATAGTAATGGAGATGGAAGTGGGAATAGGGATGGTGTATGCTTATGTGTAGGTGTGTGTGTGTGTGTGTGTGTGTGTGTGTGTGTGTGTGTGTGTGTGTGTGTACAATTATAAACAAAGCTTGTTCTTATGTCTTAGATTGAAGAAATAGGGGGAGATAAGCATTCATATCTGCAGTGGTAGATAATTCTGCTGGAATGGTGCTCGGTACTTATCCTTGGAATTTATTAGTTTCTTGTATATATATATATATATATGTGTGTGTGTGTGTGTGTGTGTGTGTGTG
>CM065736.1:32612762-32615262 GCA_033310375.1 Conus canariensis
TATAATTAAGAAACAGGCGACACAGTGCAATTCAATACAATCGAACTCAAGGGCATATAATATACCACATTACTGTTCAATGCAATACAACACAACAGAATTAAATTCCCTGACTGCACCTTTCAGAAACAACTTGACAACCTCTTGGATCGTGAGACGTCCACATACCACTTTTAGCGTGCGCTTCTGTACTGTGGTCGGGAGATCTTCATATGGTTCATTCTGCTTCTCACTTCATCGTGTGGTCTTTGTAGAGACGCTGAGGAGCTTTCGGTAACATCTCATCTAGGGACCTGAATCCTTCTTTCCGTGAGAGCTGTTACAATCTAGGACTCTCAGGCATACAGAAGTATTGATAGGACCAGGGTGTGCAGCCTTCCAATCATTGAAATGAGTGTCATTTTCCGAATTACCTATAGTCTTGCAAGAGCTGCTATGAGCTGGGCAATCCTGTAGAGTATTGTGGACTTGGATCCCTCATCTGTTACGAGTTCACCCAGATATTTGAGGCTGTGGACGATTTCCGACTTCTCGTCGTTTACCCTCACGTCGTTTCTGGTGTTCTTGATGTTGGAAGTCTGGTTATTAAAGAACCACATTTGGAGTAAAACGAGGCTTCTCACTCTCTGTTACCCTCATGCACATCCACTTGGAGAGAATCCTTAATGACACACAAAACATTGAAGGAAAATCAGTATCGGAGGCAGGGCATCACCAACTTGTGTTTTGCCAACGACACTGAGAGCTTTTAACAGGAAAAGATGAATTAGCTAGTTTGGTGGAGCGCCTTGACAAGACTCCTACAGCCAATGGCTGGTAGCTCAGAGCAGAGGGAACTAAACTGAGTGCTAACAACATCCATGACATCAGCAATGACAGCAGGGTATACAGTGAGCATAGTTTAATTACCTCCATTTTTTTTTTTTTTGCAGCAGGTTATATTGGTCTTTTTTATAGTTTTTTTTTCTTCCTCTTTCTTCTCTCTTCTTCCTTTTCCTTCTTATTTCTCCTCCTTGACCACCGTTGACGCGTTTTCGTTTTGGTCTCGGCCATCTTCTTTTCAACTGGTTCTCTTTATCCTTGACCTCCTGTTCAGTTTCTTCTGATCATAGGCCATCTTCCATTCAAGGTTTTTTCTTCTTCTTCCTTGTCACCTATGCAAGTTTTATCTTGATCTTTGGGTGCTTTCCTTGCAAGTGTTTTTCTTGATTCTTGGCAACATATTATGTTGAATCTGGATCCTTGGCCACGTTCACTTAAATTTCTTCTTGATCCTTGGCCACCTTCTACATAAGTTTCATCTTGATCCTTGGCCACCTTCTACTTATATTTCTTCTTGATCCTTGGCCACCTTCTAATTAAGTTTCATCTTGATCCTTGGCCACCTTCTACATAAGTTTCATCTTGTCCTTGGCCACCTTCTACATAAGTTTCATCTTGATACTTGGCCACCTTCTACATAAGTTTCATCTTGATACTTGGCCACCTTCTACATAAGTTTCATCTTGATACTTGGCCACCTTCTACATAAGTTTCATCTTGATCCTTGGCCACCTTCTATTTAAGCTTCATTCTTGATCATTGTCTGTTCTCTACTTAAGTTTGTTCTTGATCTTTGGCCGCTTCTACTTAAGTTTTTTCTTGATCCTTGGCCACTACGTTCAAGTTTCTTCTTGCCCTAGGCCGCCTTCTGTTCAAGTTTCTTCTTGACCATTAGCCGCCTTCTGTTCAAGTTTCTTCTTGACCATTAGGCCGCCTTCTGTTCAAGTTTCTTCTTGACCATTAGCCGCCTTCTGTTCAAGTTTCTTCTTGACCATTAGCCGCCTTCTGTTCAAGTTTCTTCTTGACCATTAGCCGCCTTCTGTTCAAGTTTCTTCTTGATCATTGGCCACCTTCTGTTCAAGTTTCTTCTTGATCATTGACCACCTTCTGTTCAAGTTTCTTCTTGATCATTGGCCGCCTTCTGTTCAAGTTTTCTTGATCATTGCCACCTTCTGTTCAAGTTTCTTCTTGATCATTGGCCGCCTTCTGTTCAAGTTTCTTCTTGATCATTGGCCACCTTCTGTTCAAGTGTCTTCTTGATCATTGGCCCCTTCTATTCAAGTTTTTTTCCTTCCCTTTTACTATAAAGTTTTATCTTGACCCTTGGTGATTTCCCTGCAAGCGTTTTCTTGATCCTTGCCGCTTTCTACTTAAGTTTCGTCTCGATCTTTGGCCGCTTTCTATTAAGTTTCTTGTTGGTCCTTGGCCACTTCTACGTAAGGTTTTTTTCTTGATCCTTGACTGCCAACTATTCAAGTTACTTCTTGATCCTTGGCCACTTTCTCTTCAATTTCTTCTTGATCCTTGGACAATTTCTTCTTTTCCTTCCATAATTTCTCGCTTCATTTCTTTTGATCCTTGGACAATTTCTGTTCACATTTCCTTCTCATACTAGGCTGCCTTCGACTTCATTCTCTTTTTGATCCTTGGACAATTTCTGTTCACATTTCCTTCTCAT
>CM065736.1:32620262-32635262 GCA_033310375.1 Conus canariensis
CTGAACTTCCGGCGCTCTGCGTCACTTTGTGCCTCCACTGGCGCACGCGGTACACTGTGTGGCCCCTGCACGTGAAGCCCGTTTTGTCCTCGCTGGAATCAAATTTGAATGACTGTTTGTACTCAGAATGTCAGACCTTCGGCGCCTCAAAGGGAAAGGGAAGGGTGGGGAAGGAGTGGGCGTGGGGGGGGTGGGGGGAGTGGGGGTTGAGAATGAGTGTGAGAAAGAGGAGGGGGGGGGGGGGGGGGAAAGGAAGGGGTTTTTTGACGTGGTGAGGGTGATGGGGTGGATGAGAAGAACCTGTGAGAGGGGTAGGAAGTGGGGTGAAGTGTGGGGTGGGGTGGTGGGTGGGGGGGATGGGTGGGTGGTGTTGTCGTGTTCTTTTCTCGTGTTTTCTTGAAGAGAGAGATACACTCGATGCTGCCGTCACTGAAGAGAGGGTGCGTCAGGGAGATGATCTCAGCCCCGCCTGGCATCGCTGAATTCGGTTACACCGCGATCATCGCGCGTAAAGAGGAATGCTTCTCTCCTTCGTCGTCGTCTTCTTTTGAGCAATTTTCTTCTTCTTCTTCTTCTTCTTCTTCTTGGTTGTTAATGTTGTTGTTTTGTTGTTGTTGTTGTTGTTGTTGTTTTCTTCTTCTTCTTCTTCTCTTCTTCTTCTTCTTCTTCTCTTCTTCGTTACTTTTGTTAATGTTGTTGTTGTTGTTGTTGTTGTTCTTCTTCTTCTTCTTCTTCTTCTTCTGGTTGTTAATGTTGTTGTTTTCTTCTTCTTCTTCTTCTTCTTCTTCTTCTTGTAATGTTGTTTGTTGTTGTTTTTCTTCTTCTTCTTCTTCTTCTTCTTCTTCTTTTACTTTTTGTTGTTGTCGTTGTTGTTATTGCTGTTGTTGTTGTTACGTTCACTCGTCGTCTCCTCGTCACGTCGTCGTCGTCTCGTCGTTTTTTTGTTGTTGTTGTGTTCTTCTTCTTCTTTCTTCTTTTCTTCGTCGCGTCGTCGTCGTCGTCGTCAACGTCGTCGTCGTCGTCGTCGTCGTCGTCGTTGTTCGTCTTCTTCTTCTTCTTCTTCTTCTTCTCTATCATCTCATCATCGTTTGTCGTCGTCGTCGTCGTCGTCATCGTCTCGTCATCGCCTCTTCTTCTCTTCTTCTTCTTCTTCTTCTTCTTCTTCTCTTCTTCTTCCTTCCTCTAACCTCCTTAGCCTTTTGCCTTTCCTGTTTGTGACTTCTTTTCCTACCCCTCCCACGGCCTCTTTTTTGTTGTTGTAGTTCGCCGTGTCTCAAATGATAGGAATTCTCTCCTGCTTTCATTAGCGGATAAAATGACCGGGATAGTTAATACGCTTACTTAATACATCTCTCTCCTCTCTCTCTCTCTCTCTCTCTCTCTCTCTCTCTCTCTCTCTAACACCACATACTAACACACGCACACAAACAAAAACACACGCGCGCGCGCGCGCGCGAGCACACACACACACAAACACACACGCACTGAAAAAGCGTTTTTTGTTGTTTTTTTTTTTTAGAGAAAGAGCTAGAGAGAGGTGGAAAGGGGGAGGGAGGAAGGGAGAAAGGGAGAGACAGACTGACCGAGAGACAGACCGACAGACAGAGAGATAGGCAAACTGAAACAAAGAGACAGAGACAGACAGACAGAGAGACAGACACACGGGCTGTCGCTGACACCAACGGAACACGGAGAACGAGACAAAAAGACAGATGCAGACATGGTGAAGAAAGAGAGAGAGAGAGAGAGAGAGAGAGAGAGAGAGACAGACAGACAGACAGACAGACAGACAGACAAACAGACAGACAGACACGCTATAAGCATTAGCTTGTTGATGTCCAAATTTTCACATTGTTTGTAAAGCTACTTGTTTGTAAAGTGGAAAATAAATTTGTTTAAACCAGACAGACGGAGATAGAGGCGAATGCAGAGGCAGAGAGAGAGAGAGAGAGAGAGAGAGAGAGAGAGAGAAGAGAGAGAGAGAGACAGACAGACAGACAGACAGACAGACAGACAGACAGACAGAGACACAGAGAGACACAGAGAGACACAGAGACAGATTCAGAGAGACATGGAGACAGAGTGAGACGCAGAGACACACACAAAGACAGACAGACAGACAGACAGACAGACAGACAGACAGTCAGCACAAAGCACCGAAGTACAGTTGTCAGCTATCAACAACAGTGCTCGGCGATACAGGCGCAGACAAGAGGCAGGGCTTTCATCTCAGTTTGTCCGTCAATCAACACCCCGCTGAACAAGGAAAGGAAGGAAGGAAGGCGGAAGGGAGGGAGGGAAGAAGACTGCCGAAGGTACCAGAGAGGAGGCGGCGGAGGGGAAGAAGGATGGGGGAGAGGGGGGGGGGGGAGGGGGATGGTTAGAAGGGGTAAGAAGAGGGTGGCGTGGGGTGGGGGTAGTCAAGGGATGGGGAGGTTTAGAAAACACAATTAGGAATGGCTTGGGAGGAAGAGGAAGGGATGATGCGTGCGAGAAAGGTTAAGGGATTGAGGAGGAGGAGGAGGGGTAGGTGGTAAGGGGGTGGGGGTGGGGGGAGAGTCAGAGGGTTGGAAGTGGGGGTAGGGTAGGGTAGAGCAGGGTAGGGTAGGGTAGGGGGTGGGGGACGTATGTACTAAATCATCCCGCAGTCATAAAAGAGCGATTGGCATCGTCTACAGGCGTCATAGCCTATCACCTCGGAGGTGCCTCTTCTGTCTCATTCTGTTCTGGAATCACGGTGTCTGTCTGGCTGGCTGGCTGGCTGGCTGGCTGTCTGTCTGTCTCTGTCTCTGTCTCTGCCTCTGTCTCTATCTGTCTCTATCTGTCTGTCTGTCTGTCTCTCTGTGTGTACCTATTCGTTTGTCTGTCTGTCTGTCTGTCTGTCTGTCTGTCGTCTGTCTGTCTCTCTCTCTCTCTCTCTCTCTTCTCTCTACTCTCTCTCTGTACCTGTTCGTCTGTCTGTCTGTCTCTCTCTCTGTGTACCTGTTCGTCTGTCTATCTGTCTGTCTGTCTGTCGCTCTCTCTCTCTCGGGGGGGGGGGGGGGGGGGGGTGGATGAGCTGGTGTTTTTCATGTGTAGTCGCACTTCCATTGCTCTGTTATTTGTCAGTTTGTTCGACTGGATTAAGAAAGATTTGTGCCACAAGATTTGTGCGGTGATTCCTTCAGGACCAATGCCTTCAAGTGCCGCCGATTTCAGGGCGACATGTGGTTGCTTTCTGTCGATTTTTCAGCTCTTCATGGCAAAACGTGTAAGGCAGAAAGTTGTAATGCGGGTCGGCATGCTTCGTTTAAAGTGCAGAATACACGGTGCTCTGTCAGACTTGCTCCTCTCCTAATTGTTCTGGGGGAGTTTACTTCTCCAGTGCGGTGATGTTGACAGTAACCCTGGACCCAACTCATCTTAGACGAGGCAGACCCGAGTGACCAGCCGACCTAGCTTGGGAGAGGCCTGGCCATCCACACGACGCAGCAACCATCCAGCCAGGGAGAGATCTGTCGCTTCTCGACGTCATGAGCAAGCTAACGTCATGGGCAAGCTAAACTCCATGGAGAGTCAATTTGACGGGAGGCTTGCCGCCGTGAAGCAGGACATGCACGCCCTACGGGAGGAGGACTATGCTGCCATGCAGGGGGAGCTGAGGGGCTTACGGGAGGAAGTCAGCCAGCTACGTAAGCAGGACCAGGACCTGACAAAGAAGATGGAGGATATTGGAAAAAAAGACTGACGATCTCGAGGGGAGGTCTAAGAGAAACAACCTCATCTTTCATGGACTGCTTCGGACAGAAAATGAGACTTCGGCAGACTGTGAAAGTGTGCTTAGGGACCTCATCACAGACAAATTAGGCTTGACTGAAGATGTTGACTTTGTTAGGGTCCATCGACTAAACAACAGGCCGGACTCTCCTGTGACTGCGCGCGGCGTGTTCTACAAGCAAAAAGTTAACATTCTAAAAGTGAAACACACTGCAAGGAACTAACATTTTCATCGGTGAGGACTTCTCCACCAGGATGCACCACCTTAGAAAAAAGTTAACTCCCTACCTTCAAAAGGCCAGAAGTGACGGTGAACGTGCTAGTTTAATGTTTAATTACCTTCTCATTGACGGCAAGCGGTACACTCTGGGCGCGGAAGACAGACTTGTGGCAATCAGATAGGAAGTTGGCCGGCCCACAATGTACTCGGTAATATCTCCGTGCCAATGAAAGGTACCGACAACAAGCCGTCACCGGTTGTGTCAACCGTGTGTTGTGTATCCCAAGCACGTGAAACTGACCGTCAGGTCGTGCATTTTGAAGAGAACTCAGGAACACCAGTGTCAGTTGACTGTGTAAATAATAGAGATGTTGTGTCTTCTACAATCCTACATTATATGAATATGTCCACTGAAAACGATGAATCGTATTATGTTGTTTGTCATATAATTAGAACATTTTCGTTTCATTATTGGATCTTAACTGGACTGCTCTCCAAAATGCGTAGTAACGATTTTATTTCTTATGTCTCTGGTTTTGATTTTGTAGGTTTTACGGAAACATTCGTTGAAGTCTTTCAATCGGCTGTGTTCTCTGGCTACACAGTTTACTGTAAGCCAGCATTCAAGTTCACTGCACGGGGCAGGCGTTCCGGTGGACTGGTATGTCCCATGTAAAATGAGCTCTGTCCTTATTTGAAAGTTGTAGATGTAATATCGGATTCATTCTTTGCTTTTATTATTGAGAAATCCTTGTTTGGTACAATAAAACATGTTATGTATGTGTGTGCATCTATTCCTCCGGAAGGCTCGCCGTCTTATTCTTTTTCTTTTTTTTTAAGGGAAAATTGAGTTTCTTTGCCAGAAGAATTTTTGTGTGATTGTCTACTTTTGATTAAAGATGAATATTTGTGATTGTAGGTGGCGACATGAACAGCAGTGTCGAAATTTTCTTATGATTTTGAGGAAATCGGGTCTGAAAACGGTAATCAGTATAAAAGTGGATCACTACATGTTCGAAATTCAGAGGACCTTGTTTTGAACAATTATGCAAAATTACTGCTCAGTATGTGTACTGCTTTAAAACTGTGTATTGTAAATGGTGTGTGTAAGGGGTGACCTCCAAGGTCGCTAGACATACATATCTGACTGCGGTAGCAGTGTTAACGATTATTTTTTAATGTCTTTTGATTTGTTCTCCGTTATCACTGACAGCTGTGAGATGTATGTATCTGACAGAACTGAATCCGATCATATGCCCTTAGAACTGAATCTTACTTGGTTGTGTTATAACGGCATCTCTTCTCAAGTAAACAACAGGCGCTTTATAGTTGAAAAATTTGTATGGAATGAAGGTAATACTGATTTGTTTAAAACTTTAATTCTTTCCGATGAAATGCAAGTGCGTATGCAAGAGGCAGTAAGGCTGGCTGATATTAACGTCGAGGAAGCATTAATCATTTTCTATTGTTGTGTAAAAGAGGCTGCAGAATGTATGAAGAAAGAAATTAGCGTGGAAAATGTCTAAAAAGAAGATGGCTGATTTGATATGGAATGCCGAGCTAACAAAAGAAACGCTCGTAATTTATTAAAGAAATTGTGACGTTCTGTATCCGAGCCGTTACGTGAGTCCTACTGCCAAACAAGGCGAGAATATAAACATCTGTTAAAGAGAAAGGAAAAACAACATAATAATGCTTTGTTGACAGAACTACTCTTTTCCAATCTGTAAACAGTCAGAAAGAGTTTTGGGACTGTGTGCACAGAATTTCAGGGTAAAGAAAACAACCCGTAAATGACATAAATCTTGAAACATGGTTTCATCATTTTAGCAGTCTGCTTGAAAGAAACAATCATTCTCATGACGATCTGGTGAATGAAACTCACGTAAATGATACTGTATACATGGGATATCTGAAATTATATCTTACCCAATCAGTTCAAAGTATTAGTGATGTTATTCATACATGATTTTTAAAAAAAAGAGTTACACAGGAAAACATTGAAGATATGAAAACCTTGTTCAGTGCTTGGATTAAAAGACTTACCAAACCACTAAATAATCAAATCAGTTCTAAAGTCATTGATATCCTCAACGATACTTGTGGTTGATGCTACTGAATCTGCCAGATGACGGTTTTTTTTTGAAGGTCAATGTTCAGATACATCACTTCAAATTTGTTTGGAAGAACTAATTAGATTAAATAAGCAGGACAACAAAAGATAAGGAAGTAAAGATATGGATGTCTTCTTATAACAGATGGCAACATTGGTGTATTAGCACTGAAACTGACAGAAATCAGAAACATGGCAGTTTACGAATGGAAAGACATTATTTCTAGTATTACCTCTTAATGATAACCTAGAGAAAGTAGGGCATAGTTTTGCCTGCCAAAATTCAGCCGATAATCCATTATGGTATGATGCCTACAAATAATATAAAACAGCATGCAATAGAATTGTATTCAAGACTTTAAGGTATCTGCTAGCAGAGCCAGAATTATGTAATAAAAAAAATGAAGTGGATAATAGATAAATCATACACAAATAATAGTCAGAAAATGGTATTCACAGTCTTTTTAACTTTAACAAAGAAAAAGGTATACTTTTAACATACCGATAATTTCAAACAAAATATGGTTATTTTAAGGTACACGTTGGATGTGTTTCATCGATTACATAGTATGTAAGGCAACTAACTTATCTGATAAGTGATAATGTAACTGGTGATATACCTTCAGTACTGACTAGCATCTAAAAAGTTTTACAGAATATCTATTCAAGTTGACGACTGGAAAATAAAATATTATTTGAAATCAATGATCACAGAAACTGAAATGTGAAATATCATGAAGATCGTTTTTCTTAGGTCATGCAAGATAAAAAATAAAAATTAAAAAAAACTGAATTGAAATGCTACAGTCACGGATAACACATAGAATACTCTCACCAATGCAATATTGAAGCGAATGATAATTAGAGACTGTGATAAACTGCACTTTTGGTTGGATGAAATGTGGTAAGAAACACTTTGAGGGAATTTGATGATTTGATCATAATGGAAGAAAAGACTGCTACAGATAAGATTTTCAATCTCTTAATTTTAATCTCTCTTGTTAGGCAGCGTATATCTATCGTTGTAAAAATGGGAAAATACATGCCACTACTGCTAGCTTTGAAACGAATTAAGAAATCAAGATTGAAGAATTAAATGCAAAGAAAGACTGGGAAGTAAAATAGATTTAAAACCAAACAATACCATCATGTGCCTCTTGTATATAAACAAACTTATCGTATATGAATAAAACTACGCCATGCGTTTTTCCTCGAAGACGGGTCAAGGTTCGTACTTTTAGTAATTAACATAAAGATACACATCACTGCTCAGACCTACAGGCCTGGTGATGTATGTGTGCATGGAACTGAAATGTGGAAATTTAATGTACAACTTTGTGGTAGCCTCCCCCTCCCTCCCATCCATTTCCTCTACCGTCCTCTGTCTCTTCTTTGCTGTCTGTCTTCTTTCTATTTTTCCTGTCTGTGTGGGTAAAATGTTGTGGTGCGCATGATTTTGAAATGTGTCGATGAAAGGATTTAGAGGCTGTCTTATAAGTTTGTATTCATTGTTTTTCTAGACTGATTAACTGATTTTGTCAGTGCCTTACATTGTAAAGACTTTTGTTTGAAGGAAAAGAACCATCTCTCTCTCTCTCTCTCTCTCTCTCTCTCTCTCTCTCTCTCTCTCTCTCTCTCTCTCTCTTCCAGCGTGCGTGCGTAAGACTGTGTGGTGTGCATAATTAAAGTGCTATTGTTTGAAGGGTTTCTGACATTGTGTTGTAAGTTCGTACTCATTGTTTATATTCTGTTGAATTATTCATGAATCCGCTATATCAAAATCTTACTGTAATGATTTCTGCTGAAGCAAAAAGGAATCACGAGTGAAGGGAAAAAAGGAGTTACATATAAAACATTTGCATCAACATATATTTTGATAATTAAAAAACTGTTTACCTTCTTGATGCTAATAGAACTAAGGCCTGCCAAGAGCGCCAGCCATACCAGCCCACAAAAATACATAAAAAAGATAGGCATATAGACACCACAGAATGGAAAGCTGGTGCCTATTCTGAACAGCGTTAATAATTGTACTACCCAATCGCCAGACCACGGGAAAAAAAAAATCCGGCACGCTATGTATTTGAACAAGATGGGAAAAGTGTTAAGAATTTATAGAGTAGATGAATCTCCCCCCCCCCCCCCCCCCCACCCCCCCCAAAAAAAAATCAATAAAGAATAGAAAATAAAAATTAAAATAACTAAACTAAACTAAAATAAAAAGTGAATGACAAGCGAAAAACGCTGAAAAGGGACAGAATCAAAGACATTGACAGAAAACAGGACATTTCTGTCGCAGAGTTTGAAGAAAAAAAAAATGGGGATACAATTTTGCACAGAATGCAGAAGATGGTAATACTATCTAGCACAGACACCAAAAGGTGAGGATACAATTTAACATAGATTTTCTAAAAGATGGGAATATGATTTAATACAGAGCTACCAAACGGTGTGGATACAGTTTGGCATAGAATTTACAGAAGGTGGAGATAGGATCCAGCAGACAGCTTCCGAAAGGTGGGGATGCAATTCAGTTCAGAATGTATAGAGGGTGGGGATATAGTTTAGTTCAGCATTTCCAGAGAGTGGGAATACAATTTAGATCAGAATTTCCAGTAAGTGGCAATACAATTTTACACATGGTTTCTAAAGGGTGAGAACACAATTTTAGCACAACATTTCCAGAAAATGAATATACATTTTAGCCGAGTTTCCAGACAGTAGGACACATTTAGCTCAGCATTTCCAGAAAATGAACCTACAATTGAGCACAAAGTTTCCTAAAAGTGAAGATACAGTGTAGGACAGAATTTACAGAGGGTAGGATGCAATTTAGCACATAATTTCAGGAAGGTGGAGAAACAGTCTATCGAACAATTCCCAGGAAGTAAGGATACAATACAGCACAGATGTTCCAGAGAGTAGAGATACAATTCAGCACAGAATTTCCAAAAGACGGGCATACAATTCAGCACAGAATTTCCAAAAGACGGGCATACAATTCAGCACAGAATTTCCAAAAGACGGGCATACAATTTAGCACAGAATTTCCAAAAGACGGGCATACAATTTAGCACAGAATTTCCAAAAGACGGGCATACAATTTAGCACAGAATTTCCGGGAGGCTGGGATACAGTTTAGCACAGAATATCCAGAATATGGAAATACAATTTGCACCAGATTTTCCAGAAAGTGGGAATGTAGTTTCACATAGAATTTCCAGAAGTGGGTCACAGATTTTGCACAGAATTTCCAAAAGATGGGATACAATTTAACACAGAATGTCCAGGAAGTGGGGTAACAATTTTGCACAGATTTTCCAAAAGGTGGGATTACAATTTAACACAGAATGTCCAGGAAGTGAGGTAACAATTTTGCACAGAATTTCCAATAGGTGAGGATACACTTTAACACAGAATGTCCAGGAAGAGGTGTTACAATTTTGCACAGAACTTTGAAAAAAAAAATGGGGATGCAATTTAGGTAACAATTTCCAAAAGATGGGGAAACAATTTAGCTAGGAATTTCCAGAAGGTAGGGCCTAGGGATGCAGTTAAGCACAGAATTTCTAGAAGGTGGGGGATATAAGTTAAACTGAAAGATATCCCGACCTCTTGAAAGAGGCGAACTCTGCAGTGACACGTAGGGGGCCTTGATGGTATATGAGTACGTTGAATCACCTATCATCACAACTGAAACCATCAAAGTGACTCGGCAGCAGTGCAGTGTCTCCTCTGGTGGGTTGCATTATGACGACTTAATATTGCTGAAGCTATGAACCGCTGGCGCCAGAGCTGCAGCAGGATAAACCTGGATATGGCTGTGTTCATAGGAGCCCCCGAATGAGTAGCTACGGGAAAAAAAAATGTCACTTGAAGAAGAAAAAAACATTTAAAATTGGACAGGAAAGAAATTCTTCCCAAAAGGCAGGAAGAAGAAAACGGTAAACAATCCACAACGACAGTAGTAAGTCTAGTTTGTCCCCCCTGTAATAGAACGATCAAAGGCGCATAACTCCAAACTAATGTTGCTTGCGGGGTATTCATTCATCTCAAACGCCTGCAGACAAGAGAGGGGGGCACGTCACCAAAAACAAACAGTAAAAAGTTCCCCCCAGTCCTGACTATTAAAGGCTGATTGGTGTTTGTGCATTTCTCCTGCCGTTGATGATGTGTTGTGGAGCACGTGAGGCCAGGTATGAGCGAGCTTGGAATTCCCTTTCTTTTGTCATTTTTAGGCAATGGGGGTGGGGGGGGGGGAGTACAGAGAACGGGCCGAGGGGAGGGAAGGGGGAGAGGGAAAGGGAGGAGGGGAAAGGGATCGTAGAAAGTTTCTTTCTTTGTTTCTCTTTTTGTTCTTGGGATCCGTTCGTGTGCCAGATGCATGGATAAAGCGAGTAACACTGGTTCAGAGTTATGTGCCTTTAATTGTTTTGTGTCTGTCTGTGTGTGTGGGGGGGGTGGGGGGGGGTGGGGGGGGGAGAAACCTTTCGGTCCCAAGAAAAGAAACTTGAAAGAGAGAAACAAAATAAGTACAAAAAAAAAGAAAAAAGAAAGATCTCCATATTCCTAGAAAGAAACCTGAAAGACAGCAACAAAATAAGTACAAAAAAAAAATTGAAAGATTTCCAAATCCCCAGAAAGAAACCTGAAAGACAGCAACAAAACAAGTACCAAAAATAAAAAGGAAATAAAAAAGAAAGCTTTCCAAATCCCCAGAAAGATCAAGGAGAAGGGACGGAAGTAATGAAGTGTGGAGAAGAGCCCACAGAGAAAGATACACTGCATCACACATGCTTTCGCTCCTCCCACTTCAACAAGGCAAAGTTATGGAGATATGCCCCAACGTAACGTCAGCTTTAAGACGTCTGACAAGGGGAAGAAGAAGAAGAAGAATAGAAGAAGAAGAAGAGGAGAGAGGAGGAGGAGAGAGAAGAAGAAGGAGAAGAAGAAGAAAGAAGAGAAGAAGAAGAAGAGAAGAAGAAGAAAGAAAGAAAGAAAGAAAGAAAACAAGAAGAGAAGAAGATGAAGAAGAGGAGAGAAGAAGACGAAGAAGAAGAAAAAGAAAGAAAGAAGAAAAAGAAGAAGAAGAAGAAGGACGAAAGGAAGGCAAAACAAAGACGTGGAACAGACAAGACATGAGACACAGACATAGACACACAGTACAGATCAGACAGACCACAGACAAGGCACAGAGACAGAGACACACCCACAACAAGAGACAGGTAAAACAAGTCACCAACCTATACACAGACAAAGCATGTGCATGGTCGCAGGGGAAAAAAACCCAAAGAGAAGACAGAGACAGGACAACACACAACAAGAGACAGGTAAACAAGTCACCAGCCCATACACAGACAAAGCATGGCTGTCGCAGGAAAAACCAAGAGAAGACAGAGACAGACAACACACAAAGAAGACACAGACAGAACAGGGTACAGCGAACAGACATACAAAGAAAGAAATGTACAGACAGAGCTCAGACACACTCACATAGAAAAGTCACAGCCAAGGCACAACAAACATGACACAAACGGACAAATAATAATAATAATAGTAATAATAATGATAATCGTAATAACAATAATAATAGTAAATGTCATGATGGTGGTGGTGGTGGTGGTGGTGGTGGTAATGATGATACTGTACTGCTGCTGTTGCTGCTGCTGCTGTGTGTTGCTGCTGTTACTGCTGCTGTTGCTGCTGCTGCTGTTGCTGCTGCTGCTGGTGTTGTTGCTGCTGCTATTTTGAATGATGATAATGAGGACGTTTATATCGGATGAGTTCAGGGCACATACAACCATGCAGTTATAAACTTGTTATAAAGGACAAAAAGCAGGCCAGTACAAAGCTCATAGCCTCACTAATGCATGCGCCCACACGGACTAACATCCGATCACACACACATGCATACGCGCGTTCGCAACACACACACACACACACACACACACACACACACACACACACACACACACACACACACACACACACACTGATTTTAACTGCGGTGAAACAAGATCATCTTGGAGTGCAACCTTGAAATGATAATAGAGACTTCGCAAGGCGGACAGAAAAAAAACAAACAAACAAAAACGCAAAAAACGAAAACAAAAAAACAAAAACAAAAGCCTAAAAGAAAAGAAAAAAGAAAAAAAAGCGCGACGAATTGGAAGCAATCATAAAGCTAATAGAAGTCAAGTCTCCCCGCCCTCCCCCCCCCCCCCCCCCCCGCCCCCCTCTTGGAACCTCTTGCGTTCGTACGGGCGGTGCCAGAAGATAGGGGTATCACAAGAGGAACGGAGGCGTCGAGATGGAGTGTAAACCTGTTGAGGACAGACAAGTGCAGACCCCCAAAATAAAGGCTGAAGCCACTGCAGACAAAAATCTGGAACTCCACCCTGACAGATACGGGTAGCCAGCCAAGGCAGTTCACCTAGCAGGAGTGGAGTGATGTGATGTGGTCTCCACGCTCTCGTGGCCTGAACAAGAAACAAGGTGTACTTCCGCAGTTCAAGGCTTTTTTTTTTTTTTTTTTTTTTTTGGCATGTTTTGTCACGATTTGGCACAGATAAGAAATGAGACACAGGCGAAGAACAAGACGTGCACAGACACAGTCACAACCACAGTTTAAATACAACACAGACAAACAGTACAGATAAGTTTACAGTCAACACCGCAATGCACGTGCAGCGACGCGCGCGCGCACAGCACACACACACACGACGACACACACACACACACACACACACAACAATACACACATACACACATGCATACACACACACACACATGCACACAAACATAGACGCGCACACGTGCATACACACATATACATACATACGTACATATACATACATACATACATACATACGTACGTACGTACGTACATACATACATGCATATTCATCTTCTTATTGGTTTCATTTATGTTTTCCTTAACCTTTTCTGTATTTGCAAGCGCTTAGGGCTTATGATGTAAGTTTCAAAATGGAGTGACTGACGGCGGAGAACGAAGCAAAATTTAGAAAGAGAGGGTGTTAGTTACCGCCAATGACATTGACAAACAAAGCACATGACAAGACACGATGCATTTCAACCACTTGGGTCTTCTTCAGGCGAAAAAAAAATCACATTTAACATTTAAGACAGTACAAACAAAGAACGAAAATGACTCATCTGTTGTTAGTCCATGTGGTGGGGAGAATAGCCGCTAGGCGGAAATCCGCCTATTCTCCCCACCACATGGACTAACAACAGATGAGTCATTTTCGTTCTTTGTTTGTACTGTCTTAAATGTTAAATGTGATTTATTTTTTCGCCTGAAGAAGACCCAAGTGGTTGAAATGCATCGTGTCTTGTCATGTGCTTTGTTTGTCAATGTCATTGGCGGTAACTAACACCCTCTCTTTCTAAATTATGATGTAAGATTAAGCGTCATAAATAATCATTATTATTATTATGACATATACACACATGCATACATATGCACACACAAATACACACACACATCCACACACACACCACACACACACACACACCACACACACCACACCACACACACATCACACACACCCCACACACACACACACACCACACCACACACACTTAGAGAGAGAGGGGGAGAGAGAGAGAGAGAGAGAGAGAGAGAGAGAGAGAGAGAGAGAGAGAGAGAGAGAGAGAGAGAGAGAGAGAGGCAAAGCATGAGACATAGGCAAGCCATATTCGAAACACAGAGACAAGCAAAAGATAGACAAGATTTATGATTTGTCACGAATTTCAAAGCGTTGAAAGACTTTAGCAAACCAGCTTCCTTATCCATGCTTCATTATGAGTTGACATCAATCCAGACACCTATCTCCACCCATGCATTGCAAGCTTCATCGTATACACACACCTGTGTTTCGTTCTCACTTTCAGCAAGACAAACATTTCAGTTGCTGTCACCTCGCCTTCAGTATCTGTCATTTTGAAGTGCGATGCCCAAACTGGAATCTATTGGTCCCTGAGCCATGTCTGCCGTACGTAAACCCAATGAAACTCCCAGACACCGTTCAGATTTGAAGTCTCTGTAGAGCGCAGAAAGAGAACTGGTGGTCTGCTGTTTGTGCTCGCCGTTTTTGGAGGTTCTTATCAAAGAGACTCTGTTCGAAGACCCTGCAAAATGGATTGATGTGACCCTCTCCCCGAGCGAGCCATACAAATCCTAAACCAGTTCTGTTCGATAAAATCTCTCAGTTCAGTCATCCGCTTCCGGTTGTCGAAGTCTAAATTCATCAGCATGGTGTATGCGTGTTCAGGTATGCGATATTCAAACACACACACACACACACACACACAACACACACACACACACACACACACACACACACACATACATACATACTACATACATACATACTACTACATACATACATACATACTCACTCACTCACTCACTCACTCACTCACACACAGACACACACACTCTCTCTCTCTCTCTCTCTCACTCACTCACTCAACACAGAGAGAGAGAGAGAGAGAGAGAAGAGAGAGAGAGAAGATGACATATCCAGTTCGAACAACAGCAAAAACTAGGTGGGGGGAGAAGTGAGGAGGGGGGATGGAGAGAGAGAGTGAGAGCGAAGAGAGCGTCGGGGGGAAAGATGTTGCGGGGGCGGGGACGAGGGCGGGGAACGAAAAGCAGGGAGACTTTAGAAGAGTCAGGGAGGAGGAGAGGGAGGGGAGAGATGGGGGAGGAGCAGGGGGAGGAGGCGGGAACGAAAAGCAGGAGACTTTAGAAGAGTCAGGGAGGAGGAGAGGGAGGGGAGAGATGGGGGAGGAGCAGGGGGGAGGGAGGGGGGGAACGAAAAGCAGGGAGACTTTAGAAGAGTCAGGGAGGAGGAGAGGGAGGGGAGAGATGGGGGAGGAGCAG
>CM065736.1:32652762-32657762 GCA_033310375.1 Conus canariensis
TGAAATCGCTGAAATATGGGAAAGGCTATAGGTATCGACAACATGCCTGCAGAACTGGAAACATGGCGGAAAGGCAGTAACGGCTATCCTAACTACTGTCTGCAATAACATCTGGCACACTGGGCACTTGATCACTAATCGTCTCTCTTCGCCAGAAAGTCAAACCTCCGACACTACAGAACTGCCACACTGTCAGCTTGATGGGCCCAGCCGGCAAAGTCATGTCCCAAATCGTTCTGAAAAGATCATGTGGCTGCCCACGTGGCGGGGTAATCAAAAACGGTCACACACGTAATGTTCTCATCCCCAGCTGATGCATCTGTACCATAGTGTTCAAGTGCTTCGACTTTTCGGATGATCCCTGGAGTCCTTTAGCCAGGGTACGATGACGACAACAGCAGCAGCAGCAACAACAACAACAACAACAACAACATTCTGAATAGATTGCAACCGCAAGCAGGTACACAATGGAACCATTAGAAACGTCTAATCCAAATGACGTCAGATCCGGCTTTACTGGGCTGCCATAATTGTCTCCAGCAATGAGCAGCAGCGCACTGCATCAGCAGATAAGACGTCGGAAGACCAAGGCCAGGATTTAAACCACAGTGCCAAGGACATCCACGCTGTTGGTTCGGATGAGGAATTTGCACAGGCCCTCGATGCCAGGCGCCTGAAACTCAACCTGCCACGAGCAAACGAAACTGAAGATTGGGAGAAACTGGATGCAAAAATCGTCCAAAGACTCGATGCACTGATAGGGAAAAGCACCCTGGAACACAAACTAGCCACATATGGGGACATTGTGTATGCCACATGTAGAGACGCCTATGGAGCAAAACTACCCAAAGAGAAAACACCTCCAAAGAAATCCAGACGCCAAGAAAAGATGGACAAGATCAGGGTCCAAAAGAAAAACCTCAAGATGCAAATGAAGACCGCACTGCCAGCTGAAAAACAAGGCTTGGAAAAACTGTGGAAAGACCTGAAAGAAAAACACAGTGCCCTCAGCAAAGCGGAATCTGCGAGGAAGAGGAAGAGCAAAAAGAAGAAGACACAGGAGCGCTTCTTCAGAGACCCCTTCCAGTTTGCCAGAACACTGTTTGAGCAGCCAAAATCTGGGACCCTAAGTGTGGACAAAGGAGTTCTTGAGCAGCATCTGAGGAAAACATACTCTGACCCACAGAGCAAAGCACCACTCGACATTCAAGGTCTGGTGTGGCCAACCAACCTGAGGAACAGTTCAATGGCAAGCCTCCAACGTTGGCGGAAATCAAGAAGGTGGTCGACAAAGCCAGAGCCAAATCATCACCAGGGCCAAACGGAATACCTTACCAGCTTTACAAGAAATGTCCCAAGGTGCTGGAGTGGCTCCACAGGCTGCTGCGATCGGCTTGGAGAAACCAGAAGATCAGCGGCCAGTGGATGACGGCAGATGGTGTGTACATCCCCAAAGAGCAAAACTCAAGTGACATCAGCCAGTTCAGGCCAATATCACTACTGAACGTCGAAGGGAAAATCTTCTTCTCTGTCATGGCAGCAAGGCTGACCAAGTACCTGATGGAAAACAAGTACTTGGATGTGTCAGTCCAGAAAGGTGGCATCCCAGGCGTGGCGGGCTGTGTAGAACACGCCACAATGATCTGGGACGCAATCCAAAAAGCAAAAACAGAAAAGAGAGACCTGGACGTAGTGTGGCTTGATCTGGCAAACGCATATGGATCTGTGCCCCATGAGATGATACAGTTGGCTCTTGAGATGTACCATGTGCCAAAGAACATCCGCGACATGCTCAAGAAGTACTTCAATGGCTTCTCAATGCGGTTCTCTACCAAGGAGTACACAACAGACTGGATCAACTTGGAAGTGGGTATTGCAATGGGCTGTGCAATTTCCCCAATACTGTTCGTGCTGGCAATGGAACTCATCTTGAAAGCAGCAACAAACAACGCGAGACAAACAGACCTTGGCGATGGATACAAGATGCCCCCTCTCAAGGCCTTCATGGATGACACTACAGTGATTTCATCCAGAGAAGACGAGACACGTCATGTGCTGGAGAGGCTGGACGACATAGTTGCCTCATCCAGAATGAAGTTCAAGCCAAAGAAATCACGGAGTCTCTCACTGAGGAAAGGAAAAGTGGCCGGATCTGTGGTCTTCAGTGTTGCCAACCAGGCCATTCCAACAGTCACAGAAGAACCAGTCAAGAGCCTTGGAAGATGGTATGATGATACGCTGAAAGACACACAAAGAGCAAAAGAAACCAAGCAGATGGCGGAGGAAGGCTTGGAGACCATTGACCAGTGTGGGCTCCCTGGCAAATACAAGGTCTGGTGTCTGCAGTTCATGCTGATACCAAAGCTGCTATGGCCTCTGATGATATACGACATCTGCACCAGCATAGTGGAGGCAATGGAAGCCAAAATCAACAAGTTCACAAGGAAATGGCTTGGTGTCCCACCCTGTCTGACTGACATAGCGCTGTACTGTCGCCAAGCAAAGCTGAAACTACCCCTGAAATCCATCCTGGAGGAATACAAAACAGGGAAGATCAGACTTCAAAGCATGCTGGAGGACTCAGGAGACAAGGTGGTAGAAGCAATTAAGCCCCAGCTGAAGACAGGCAGAAAATGGAAAGTTCAAGAGGCGATGGATTCTGCAAAAGAAAGTCTCAAGATCAGAGAAATAACAGGACACACACAGACCAACAGACAAGGACTGGGGGTGACCAAAACTGAATGGTGGTCAAAGGCCAAAGGAAAAGCCAAAAGAGACATGATGATTCAGGAGATGAGAAAAGAAGAAGACCAAAAAAGACTCCAAAAAGCAGTCCAGCAGAGCCAGCAAGGGCAATGGACAACGTGGGAGAATGCACTCCAAAGAAGTCTCACTTGGAATGACATTTGGCACATGGCCCCTCTCAGGATCAGCTTCATTCTCAGATCTGCATATGACCTTCTGCCCTCAAATGCAAACCTGGTGAAGTGGGGGAAAACAGACGATCCTGCATGCCCCCTCTGCCATGAAAAACAAACAGTGGAGCATGTCCTAAGCTCATGTAAAGTAGCCCTGGCTCAAGGAAGGTACACATGGAGGCACAACCAAGTGCTCAAAGAAATTGTACAAGTAGTCTGGGCTAGTACCAACACCACAAAAGGGAAAATCAGGACTCCAAAAGCACCCGCAACATTCTTCACGGCAGGAGGCAGCAAATCATGGCCAAGAACAACAGTGCCACTCGAAACATGCAGGCAGAGTCTGCTGGACGGGGCAGATGACTGGGAGTGCACTGCAGACCTCCCAGAATGGAAGAGTCACCCAGAGATCATCAGCAAGAGTGGCATGAGACCAGACATAGTAGTCCACTCTAAGTCAACCAAGCAGCTGATCATGATCGAGCTCACGGTGCCATATGAGAACAGAATGGAGGCAGCTCAAATCTACAAGACTGAAAAGTATGCTGATCTGGCAAACAGCCTGAGGAGAGAAGGCTATCAGGTCAAAGTCCTCACTGCAGAAATTGGAGCTAGGGGGTTTGTAGGAACGTCTGCATACAGCCTCATGAAACAGCTCTCAGTTGCAGGGAAGGAAAAAACCAGAGCCCTGAAAGCAATGGCAGAAGCGGCAGAGAGGTGTTCAAGCTGGATCTGGTCAAGGAGGAACAAAAGTGAACTTCATAAGGCTTAATTTCCCTACAAATATCAGGTGTCCCTGTGGCTCAGTGGTTAAAGCGCGAGTCATTAAGTGGAAAATGAGCATGTCCAGAGGGTCATGGGTTCGAATCCCAGCCATGGCTCGTCCCAAGATGGGAAAAAAAGGGGCAGCAGAGGGACATCCGGAGTCATGAACCGGGTGTGGCCCAACCCCCCTAGAGTGTCAGGAGATAAGGGCCGAAACACTTGCTTGAAGGGGGCTTCTCTTCTGAGGACTCTCTGCTGCCACGCTCTCCACGAGTTTCTTTCTACTCCAAACCTCGAACTGACATTCTACCCCACACGGCCCGACAAACAACGGAGCCCACCATGATGTAAGTGGCTGCATCTAGAAGGGCGCAGGGGTACATCAAGACAGACCCTTTAGACCCCGTATCTAAGGCAAAAGCCAGCATGTGTCAGCTCCGTCGCCAACGACATCCACCTAAAGAAATCTACCTAAAGGTTCAAGCCTTCACCAGCTAAGGCGTCACAGACTTCCAGAACTGTCTCCTCGGCCTCTAGTTGGTCTTCCAGACCAATCCATCCAGATCAGCCATGGCCAAATGAGGTTCAAGACCTCCTCAGCAAAGGCAACACCAAAAACTAGGAGAGGGAGGGACATGTCACATTTCCGCAACACCGAAGAACTGAAAAGCACATTGTGTGGCGTTTTCACATCGTTTCGATGCGAGCGCTTGAATGACGCTGCGTTTTCACCATCCACAGATTCCGTCTGTCTGTCTGTCTGTCTGTCTGTCTACCTGTGTGGCTCCTGTCTCCCTCCTGTCATGTCTCTCTGTCCTTCTGTCTCCACTGCTCTCCCGCCGTTTTCTTTTTTTTTTTTTTCTTTTTTTTACCTTTTTTCTTTTTTTTCCGCGTACGCAGGCTGATACTCCGGCGGACACTCCCTGTATAGACAGGCAAGGATTAATCCCATCTACCCAACAGAGGGAGTGGAGTTGTGTGTGTGTGTGTGTGTGTGTGTGTGTGTGTGTGTGTGTGTGTGTGTGTGTGTGTGTGTGTGTGTGACCGTGTTGCTTTTCTTTATGCCGCCATTAAGGCAGCCATACTCCAACTTCGGGGAAGGTGCATGCTATGTGTAACGTGTCATCCATACCAACGGCCAAACTGGCCTTCTCTTCCGAAAGTTGGTGATGGGATTTTACGTGTGTGCAAGATGTTATGCGTGCGTTCACACACGGAACCTCGGTTTCTCATCTTATTCGAAGGGCTGTATGGGAAATGGAGTTAGAATGTTAATTCCGAAGGAAAAATCCCCCTGTACCAAAACGGCCCGGCGGA
>CM065736.1:32667762-32680262 GCA_033310375.1 Conus canariensis
TTAGCACGCGCTAAAAAGACACTGTGTAAATGCTGATTTGTGCACAGTGAACATCAAACAATTGTAAAAAAAAAAAAAAAAAATGAAAAAAAAATGCAATTTACATAATGTTGTCTTACATCCTAATTTACTACACGCTAGGAATGCACTGTATAAACTGTGATTTATGTACTAGAGAACATCCAACAATGTAAGAAATGCACTTTACGAAATGTCTTACATCCTACTTTAGCACACGCTAGGAATGCACTGTATAAACTGTGATTTATGTACTAGAGAACATCAAACAATGTAAGAAATGCACTTTACAAAAATGTTGTCTTACATCCTCATTTACTACACGCTAGGAATGCACTGTATAAACTGTGATGTACTAGAGAACATCCAACAATGTGAGAAACGCACGTGACAATGTGTTATTTCCTACCTCAGCATACACTACTATACGAAGACACTGAACGTCGCTGTCCAGGATGCTCTATTTCTATGTTAATGCACTCCGCTCACTTATGTGGCCGCCACACTGTCGCGCGGTGTGTAAATAGCATGAAATGGCCAAATGCATTCGGCTGTCATGTAATTGCTCTTTGATGTAGCCCGATGATTTGAAAGTGTGAAACCCTGTCGACTGTCATTATGATAGACGTGGAAAAAACATGTCAGCGCTTCGTCCCTCCTCCGCTGGCGACAGCCATTTTGCTTTTGGCTTCCGTCACTGACTGCACTATTCATTTCATTTCTTCCTATCCTCTAATCTATGGTCCTCTTGACGGTGACAATGAAATGTGTAATCATAAGTAAATATTTGAGGAAACGAAGACATGAACACATTCATAAAACCACCAGAACGTTGCATTGGAATTTTTGACATTGAAAGAGAGAGAGAGAGAGAGAGAGAGAAAAGAGAGAGAAGACAGACAGACAGACAGACAGACAGACAGACAGACAGACAGACAGACAGAAGACAGAGACAAAGACAGAGAGACAGAGAGAGAAGTATGGGACACTAATTTTTTTCATTCATAATACGGAGAGAGAGAGAGAGAGAGAGAGAGAGAGAGAGAGAGAGAGAGAGAGAGAGAGAAGAGAGGTATGGGACACTGATTCTGTTCAATTATAACACACACACACACACACACACACACACAAAGAAGAGAGAGAGAGAGAGAGAGAGAGAGAGAAAAGAGAGAGAGAGAGAGAGAAGTGTGGGACACTGATTCTGTTCATTTCTAACACGGAGGAGGAGGAAGCAGAGAGAAAGACAAGGCAGGGAAGGAGGAGGGGGCTGGGGGATGGGAAACGAACCGACCCCAGGTCAGTCTGCCCGTCTTCTAACACATCGTAACTTTCATTCTGTCCGTGTGCATGTGCATGTTCAACGCTTATGTTGTTGTTGTTGTTGTTGTTGTTGTTGTCGTCGTTATTGTTGTTGTTATTGTTGTCCTCCATCCTCCTCCTCCAATGTTTTCCATTTTTTCTTACACTTTTATTCTGTCCGTGTGCATGTGCATGTTCAACGCTTATGTTGTGTTGTTGTTGTTGTCGTTATTGTTGTTGTTGTTATTGTTGTCCTCCATCCTCCAATGTTTTCCATTTTTTCTTACACTTTTATTCTGTCCGTGTGCATGTGCATCTTCAATGCTGTTGTTGTTGTTGTTGTCGTCGTCGTTGTCCTCCATCCTCCATCCTCCAGTGTTTTCCTTTTATTCTTATTTACTTTTTTGAACAGTGGGGCCACCATTCTCCTGGTTTTTTCCACTGTCATTTTTTGCTCCGAAACTGACTCGCACTCACCATGCATTTTCTGTGTGTGTGTGTGTGTGTGTGTGTGTGTGTGTGTGTGTGTGTGTGTGTGTGTTTTAACAGATGATGTTCAACGCTTCTAGCGTATGATACAACTTCATCGTTTCAACAGATTTCTCAAAATTTTCACCTAGAAATCTGCCGAGATGACGTATAAACGCAATACATTTTAACCATCACCCCCTTAAAAAAAAGACACACACACACACACACACACACACACACACACACACACACACACATCCACCAACCAAAACAAATTTTAAAAAAACAAACAAACAAACCCCAAACAGCCAGAGCGTGAAGTCACGCTCGTTTGAATAATACACATCACGAAACAGATGAAATGAAGGATGGACAATTGTGACTTCTCTTGCATGCTACAAACTATCCGGAAACTACTATTGCCTAGACAGCGGCCGGCCGGCCGGACAAACTAAGTTTTACGATATTATAGTAGTAATACGAGCCCTGAACGCCAGGTACACCGAGAGGTTGAGATGACCAAGTGGTAGACGAGGCAAAGATTGCATGGTGTCTCTCCGATTCTCTCCCCTTCTCCCACTTCATTCCTCTTTCATCCTCCCCCACCCCTCCCCCACACCCCACCCCCACTCCCTTCCTACCCACCCACCCACCCACCCACCTCTGCCTCCAGCTTCTCCAAAAGTCACAGAGCGGCCTTTCACTGTCAGAGTTCTTTTTGTTACTTACAGGCCGTCCCAGCTTCGTATGGTTTTAGCACCGTAGTTTTCCCTTCAACCCCCCCCCCTCCCTCTCCCTCTCCTTCCCTCCCGTCCCCCCCCTCTCTCTCTCTCTCTATCTCTCTCTCCTTCCTCCAGCAAGTCTCCCAGTGCGCTGTGTGCATTGCCTTTCATAGCATTTAATCCCCACCCCCACCCCACCCCATCCTCCGCCACCCTTCATCCGATCGCTTCATTTCAGACATCCTGCCAATATCATCCTGACTGCGAGATGCCACCGGGGGGTGTGGGGGAGGGAAGGGGGTTGGGATGGTTGAGTGGAAGCAGTGAGGGGAATAAAAAAAAAAAAAAAAACAAACTCGGAGAGCCCTCCTTCATGCAAGTGCCCGTGGGCAAGCTCAAACACATACAAAAAAAAACAAAAACAACCTCGTGACCTCCATTCATGTGAAGCTACGGGAAGGCATACCACTCACCACACCAATCACCCACCTGATACACTCATCACCACTACGGACCGGCGCCCCCCCCCCACCTCATCCCCACTCCCTTTGATTCCTCTCCCCCCGCGCCCCCCCCCTCTCTCTCTCCTCTCTCTCTCTCTCTCTCCCCTCATTCCTCCACTCCTCTCTCATCTCAAGATCACACACACACACACACACACACACACACACACACACACACACAACACCACACACCACACACAAAGTCTGCTGGCCTGGTCTGGTGTGGCCTCTACGACAGCCCACTGAAGACATAAATCCACTGATGGGCACCCCGTGCATTCCTCGCTCACCCGTATTACCACATCAATCCTCTCCCCCCCCCCCCCCGCCCCCCCTCCCCATCCCACATCTCTCACCTCAACCCCCACCCACCCACCCTCCATCCTGTCTTCACTTACCCTCCTGCCCCTCCTCTCTCTCTCTGTCTCTCTCTCTCTCTGTCCTCTTCTTGTCTCTGTCTCTGCTCTCTGTCTTTGTCTCTGTCTCTGTCTCTGTCTCTGTCTGTCTCTGTCTCTTCTCTCTCTCTCTCTCTCTCTCTCTCTCCTCTCTCTCTCTCTCTCTCTCTCTCTCTCTCTCTCTCACCTCCCCGCCCCTGCGGGATGCGCTGCCCAGTAAAGATGGTCTCGCTCACTCACACTGTCACCGGAGTCTGGCGGAGGAGGAGGGGACATCAGTCGTGGATCCCATCTCTCCCCCCCCTCCCCCCTCCCCATCCCACCCCCACCCTCCTAAGACCCGTACAGTGCGCCCGCCATACAATGCTTCGTCTGTGTTCTTCTTCAACGACGATGTTGGCGGGCAAGTGGGGGACACCGGAGAGGAGAGGTCCTCCAATGATTCCCTGGGCCTTCCCTCTTCACTGCAGCGCTGTGAAGTGCACTACGTGCGAGTCGTGAGAACTGTTCTTGCTCTTTTTAACAGACGATTTAGCGAAGACCCTTTTTATTTGTTTATGTTTATTTGTTAATTTACTTAATTAGTTATGCATTCATTCATTCATTCATTCATTTATTATTATTATTATTTATTTATCTGTTTATTGTCTTTCTTGAATGCCTCTTGCTTTTCACAGAAGATTTGAGAAAGGATTTGTTGTTGCTGTTTTTTAATGTCTCTTCTTCTTCATCATCATCATCATCATCATCTTATTATTATTATTATTATTATATTACATTATTAGTAGTAGTAGTACTATTATTATTATTATTATTATTACTCTTCTTCTTTCTTCTTCTTCTTCTTCTTCCTCATCTCATCATCATCATCATCATCATCATCATCATCATCTTCTTCTTCTTCTTCTTCTCTTCTTCTTCTTCTTCTTCTTCTCTTCTTCTTCTTCTTCGCTCTCATTTGCCGATCTTGAAAAATACATCTGGTACCCTTTTATTTATGGAATACCTAATATGGGTATTAGATTAGACGTACATGAAGACCTACTTCATTTTGAAAGAATTTCTCTGTTGCTTTTCTTTTTTTTTTATCCATTCTTGCACGCGAAACAAATTTTTTTTTGAAAAGTCACACAACGATTGTTTCTGCGTGCCTTGAAATCGATACAAGGTACATACTATAGCACGCCGATGCCAAGGTAAGGGTTTTTTTGTTTGTTTTTGTTATTTTTGTTGTGGTTGTTGTTATGGTTGCTGTTGTTATTGTGGTTGTTGTTTTAACCACCGGAGATAACAGAATGGTGGATTTTCAAGTCACCTCCCGGCCAGTTCTATTTTTCTTCCCTCCAACTGAAAGAAACCGCGATCATAAAAAAAATCACGGTAAATCTGAACTGATAATGACATATAAAGTCATTGATAACCGAATGTTTGAGTATTATGACGATGACACACGAGGTTGTGAGTCGTGTAATCATGATTGTGTTGTGTGTGTGTGTGTGTGTGTGTGTGTGTGTGTGTGTGTGTGTGTGTGTGTGTGTGTGTGTTTATTACCCCTTTTATCGTATTTTTCCTTTTGGTTTTTTTTTTTAAAACACAGATCAAGGCCAATTGTGTATCAACAAGTAGGCCAGACAGAGATTGTCATGATCACAGAGTACCTACATGTTTCAGACTGTGAATTTAAATCAAAGAAGAAAACGGAAGAAAAATATAAAGTGGCTAAATCAGAAAAAAAGAAAGAAAGAACGAACGAAAAAAAAAAGAAAAAAAGGGAGAAAAAGACAGTGAGAGAAAAGAAGAAAGACAGTGAGAAAAAAGAGAGAGAAAGACAGTGAGAAGAAAAGAGAGAAAAAGACAGTGAGAAGAAAAGAGAGAAAAAGACAGTAAGAAGAAAAGAGAGAAAAAGACAGTGAAGAAGAAAAGAGAGAAAAAGACAGTAAGAAGAAAAGAGAGAAAAAGACAGTAAGAAGAAAAGAGAGAAAAAGACAGTGAGAAGAAAAGAGAGAAAAAGACAGTGAGAAGAAAAGAGAGAGAAAGACAGTGAGAAGAAAAGAGAGAAAAAGACAGTGAGAAGAAAAGAGAGAAAAAGACAGTGAGAAGAAAAGAGAGAAAAGACAGTGAGAAGAAAAGAGAGAAAAGACAGTGAAGAAGAAAAGAGAGAAAAAGACAGTGAGAAGAAAAGAGAGAGAAAGACAGTGAGAAGAAAAGAGAGAAAAAGACAGTGAGAAGAAAAGAGAGAAAAAGACAGTGAGAAGAAAAGAGAGAGAAAGACAGTGAGAAGAAAAGAGAGAAAAGACAGTGAGAAGAAAAGAGAGAGAAAGACAGTGAGAAGAAAAGAGAGAGAAAGACAGTGAGAAGAAAAGAGAGAAAAGACAGTGAGAAGAAAAGAGAGAAAAAGACAGTGAGAAGAAAAGAGAGAGAAAGACAGTGAGAAGAAAAGAGAGAAAGACAGTGAGAAGAAAAGAGAGAGAAAGACAGTGAGAAGAAAAGAGAGAAAAAGACAGTGAGAAGAAAAGAGAGAAAAAGACAGTGAGAAGAAAAGAGAGAGAAAGACAGTGAGAAGAAAAGAGAGAAAAACTACAAAGTGGATGAAGGACAGAAATACAACAGTCTACCGTGGCAGTAAAGGCGAGAAAAGAAGAACACTGGGAAAACGTAGATTACAATGATATACAGGAAGAAGAAAATGGATTAATACTGTACAGTGAATTTAATAACAACTAACACACACACACACACACACACACACACACACACACACACACACAGAGAGAGAGAGAGAGAGAGAGAGAGAGAGAGAGAGAGAGAGAGAGAGAGAGAGAGAGAGAGAGAGCTACGAACTAGATTAAAAGTAAACTTTAAATTGATTTGAAAATAAAAAGAGGGCATGACGAACTAGATTAAAAATAAACTTTAAATTAAATTGAAAATAAAAAGGGGCATGGCAACTATAAAGTGGGGTTTAAGAACACCGACACGAAGAAAAAAATACGCCTGAAATTGGAAAAAAAAAAATAGAGAGAATAAAACAGACAAAAACTTTATTTAAAAAAAATGTACTGGAGACACAGAGAGAGAGAGAGAGAGAGAGAGAGAGAGAGAGAGAGAGAGAGAGAGAGAGAGAGAGAAAAACAAAAACCGTATACAGAGTATTAATACTATTTAGCGTATGATGGGAAAGTCAAAGTTCCGTAACCGTAAACTTGTCAACCATAACACAAGCAATGAATGAAATTAAATGAAAGTAACGTGGAGTGCGTGTGTTTTCCCTCTGCTCTCCGCCCCCCCCCCTCCTCTCCTCTCTCTCTCAATGTGTGTGTGTGTGTGTGTGTGTGTGTGTGTGTGTGTGTGTGTGTGTGTGTGTGTGTGTGTGTGTGTGTGTGTTCTGTAAAATGTGAGCAGATACTTAAAAAGGAAGTGTGATCATAAAAACAAAACAAAACAAACGAAAAAAAAAAGCCAGAAGTTTTTCTTACCAAAGATAAACATTAAAAACATGAAAGCAACTTAATGCATTAAGAACTTTTTTTTTAAGCCAAAAGAGTTTTTCTTACCAAAGATAAACATTAAAGTAAGTTAATGCATTAACTTTTTATTAAAAAAAAAAAAAAAAAAAAAAGGGGGAGGAAAAAAAACGCCACGTCAAGATTTTCATTAAAGGAAATGAAGGTGTGCAGTGCGAAAAGTTCAGAATTTGAATCGGCAAACGAACAAACAAAAACAACAGCAACAACAACAACAACAACAACAACAACAACAACAACAACATCACCCCATCAAACAAAATAAGAGCAGGAAGAAAAACCCAAACCAAGCAAAAAAAACAAGAGATAAAAAAGCGAGGGTTAAAAAGAAAGAAGACGAAAGAACCTAACAAAGCAAGGAATTTTGTGTTAATGGAGGAGACATGTGACAATATCAAATCAGGTCACACTGTCACTGGGCACGCAGGGTGGGAAAGAGACAGATCGTCAATGACACGGGAGGTGTGCCGACATTTCTATGGATTAGTTGCTCAGGTCAAAAGTCTTCGCATCCCCATATCAAAAAACAAAACAAAACAAAAAAAAAAAAAACAAAAAAGACCAACACCTGTCATCAGCCGCCGTAGTGGAGTGGTTGGCGTCGCGACCCCTGGCTGGCAGATCGTGGGGTCGATTCCCACCAGCGCTATTTGTTTGTGGGATTTTTCTACCCCGACCGGCTCCTACCCACAGTTTAATTTGCTTTTGGGCTGGTTTGTGAAGGCTTGGACCACACGGTCGGATTTCATCCACTTAGCGTCTCTGAGAGTTTTGCTCAAATTTCCTGACCAGCACTGCAAACGACCACATCTCTCGGGCCTGGTTGACGCCGGGTTATGTTATGAAAGGAGACGTAGGGTACAGCCCTGTCATGCGGTCTCAGACCAGAACGGAAATGCGTAGCATCGTCTTCATCATCTTCATCGATCACCATTTTCAACAACAAAAAAAGTCTGATTGTGTGGTTTTTCATGCCCTGCTCTCATGGTGACCTCAGTCTCGATGGCCTGTCCACACCTTAGGCCTTGCTGTGATTCTGCCGTGGTCAGCGATGATGGCAAATCATGAGGACTGTCGTTAGACGGACGTGGTGACGCCCTCCGGAGGGAGAGCTCACTCGCGTCGGCTCCGGGACTAAGCAATTCTTGTCACCAGGGACGGGGTGGGGAGGATGGAGGAGGGTGGGCGGGGAGGAAGTGTGTGTGGGGGGGGGCTTAGTAGGTAGTGTCCTGCGTATTCTGGATCAGAACAGGCACCACTGAACACCCTTGAAGTGATCGGCAGCAGTGCAGTGTCTCCTCTGGTGGGTTGCCTCATGACGACTTGACATTGACGGCTCCGCGGGCCGGGGCTGTGGCTGTGAGCGAAAGTTCGGAAAGAGCGGTGTGGCTGCAGTGCCACTGAGGTGGCAGAGAAGATGAAACATAAAAGAAAACAAAAATAGAAAAAGAAAGAAAGAAAATATAACCGTCAAACCAATCGTTTGGGAGTCGTTTAGCTTGATGGCTCAACCAGGTCCTATCACTATGCAGTCACTAAAGCAAAGGCCCCGTTGTCTCTGATCATGGAGTCAAGGGACCTGACAAAGTTCTGCATTTTGTTGCCATTGACTACGACAATGCCAGAAAAAGGCTTCACATTGGCTGCCTGGTCTCTTCTGTCGTTTGGGCCACCTCAGATCTCACAAAGCGAGGACGGAGCTGAATTCACTACATCTGTCGTCCATGACTCCAAGAACCTGCGGTCAGAACTCGCCATCGTTCCGAAGGCTAAACTATACCACCCTCAGTCACGTGGGTGGGCAGCGTGTGCACACTGTCGTATCCAAGTCGTGCTGATAGCCTGGTTCGATGACAAATGTATGACAGACTGGAACGAGAGGTTCAGATCTCTTCAGTTTGAGAAACAGCAACGACAACGACAACAACATGAACAAAATTAGGCACCACAATGGAAGTAAACAGGTACCCTGTGTAGCTCTTCTTCTTCTTCTTCTTCTTCTTCTTCTTCTTCTTCTGCTTCTCCTTCTTCTTCTTCTTCTTTCTTAAAGCATGCGTGAAGATTGGACAGACGTCTCTATGGCTCTTCTTTAAAATGTTTACCAGCGATTAAAGTAAAAATGATCCCCAGCCTTACATGGTAACTCCAGTTGATGTCCAAGACCAAGACATACCAGATTCAGTTAACGGTTTATTAGCTCATGTACAGATAATTTGTCTTTTTTTTTTCGGGAGGGGGAGGGGAAGGGGGGGGGGGGATATATTCTGTAAAAAAAATAAACGACGAAAGAAAGAAGCAAATAAACAAACCACAGTGCAGTTATAACGTTGGTTTCACTTACACTTGTTAAACAATTAAACCACGAAAAAGATTTAGATATCAAACGTTCCGCAATTTGATTCATATCACATGCAAAAATAACCATTATTCCGAAATGACAAATAATAACACTTCAATGGGAACCAGCTGACGCACGGAACATTGTGTGTGAATAATAAGCAATGTGTGTGAATAATAAGCAATGTGTGTGAATAATAAGCAATGTGTGTGAATAATAAGCAATGCACCAAACTGAAAAAAAAAATTCACGGAAAATGTTTAGGGGATATCTTTGAAAATGAAGATCAGGGAATCTATCTAAGAAAGACCAGGATAAGTGTCTGGACTTCAAAATTTTCAGAAAAATATACACGATACCCGGGCGAAGCAGAGAATATGTATGTACCTTGATTTTCTCAAGCAATAATATACATTTTCCTTAAATAATCATTTTCCCATGTGATGGTAAATGTATTGGCTTAGCCATTTTTCATGCTTGCGTTACTATTCTACGAAGCTAGTACTAAATGTCAACCAAACAGCAATTTTTTTTTCTTAATAAATGCCGGATTAGTGCCGGATAAATGCCGGCTCGGCCAGTAGAACGTGTCACTGCTTCCCCGTGTTCCGTCAGGATTTTTTTTCTTTTTTTTTTTCTTTTTTTTTGTTTGTTTGTTTGTTTGTTTGTTTTTTGTTTCTTTTGTTTTATTTTTGTTTTGTCAGAGGGAGGATCCATTACACCCGTTGTCGACAGAGTGAAACCAGACGCCGTTAAGCCGACACAGCGTGCGTGGCAACAGCTGCATCCCGCTACTGACTATTATTCCCTCCCCCTTAGGGTAGTAGCAGCAGCAGTGTCTCTCTGGGAGTGACTGGCAAAACCAAGATCGCTGCTTTAGTGCAGCCAGCTGTGACTGCCTGTCGTTATGATTGGCTGTCAAATCTGTGTGTGTGTGTGTGTGTGTGTGTGTGTGTGTGTGTGTGCGCGCGCGCGCGCGCGCGTGCGTGTATGTGTGTGTGTGTGCCTGTCTGTCTGTCTGTCTGCTTGTGTGTGTGTGTGTGTGTGTGTGTGTGTGTGTGTGTGTGTGTGTGTGTGAGGAGAGAGAGAGAGAGAGAGAGAGAGAGAGAGAGAGAGAGAGAGAGAGAGAGAGATTGCCAGATTCAGCATTTTTCGACTTTTCCCAAAATTTCTGCAGAAATAATATACAAATTTCGAAGAAGAGAAATCAGGCTTGTGTAATATGTGTTGACATCTACGATCTTGTAACGTTTGCCACGGATCTGGCTTTCAACCCGGATCCAGCGAGTCCGGATCTGACTGAAGTTAAGAGAACTGTTCCACATCGGCAGATGTCTTAACTCTCTCGGATTTTCCACTAACAGTTACGCAGTTATTAGTTGCTACCTCCGCCAAGGAGGTTATGCTGTTGTCACCTGTGCATCAGTTTGTTTGTTTGCTTGTTTGTTTCTTTGTTTGTGTGCTTGTCAGCATAATGATTCAAAAACTACCGAATGTACTTGAATAAAGCGTGGTAGAAAGATAAATAGCGACCCAGGGATGAAGCCAGTGAATTTTGGCGTGAGTCCGTGACGTGCATCCCGATGAAAATGAGGACCCAGGACCAATTTGACCTTACTGCTTTGCCCCACACGTAGAGAGCGGTGTTTGCCCTGCGAGAATAGACGATGTCCAAAATCTTGCAAGGGAGATAATTTGTGTCAAATCTTGTGGTCAGTGAGAGTAACCTTGCTGCTTATATGGGACAGATACCGGTGGGTGAGCACCGTCCAAAGCGATTGTGCTCCATCAGTCAGCTTACCTGTTCCATCGAGAGAGAGAGAGAGAGAGAGAGAGAGAGAGAGAGAGAGAGAGAGAGGCGTGAAAGGGTGCGCCTGTAAATAATCCAGATAGTCGTTATCCTGGCATGCGCTTCCAATCAGATAAAATTATCTGACTCTCTAGATCTATTTGTTTGATCCGTGAACTGAAGAAAGGTAGGTAATTCTGTATGCAAAGGTAAGACAGGCATTATATTCTCCCGATCCCCCCCCCCCCCCCCCCCTTTTTTTTTTTTTTTTTTTTTCTTCTTTTTTTAAATTTTATTTTATGTTGAGGAACAGGTTTATCGCTGGCCGCAGAATTGTCTCCGCAAACCTTCGGAATATTCTGTATACAATAAATTCAACCACCCACCCTTACCCCCCTCCCCCCCCCCTCCCCGCCTCTACCCCCACCCCCACCCCTTCCTGACCACCCCCCTTTTTTCTGTCATTTCCCTTGACCCTGCGCTTTTCATCTTCCTCGGGGGTAGTCGTCTGCTGTGTTTCAGGTTTTCGAGGTTCCTTCACCTGCGTTTAGTCTAGAAAGTGTTTTCTGTTGTCTCCTGTTTCTCTGTGTGTTCCAATTGACAGCATGCTCGTAGTGATGGTGAACATAGGACACTAACCCGGGCTCTGCGTGTCCCCATGGGAGTGGACACTATATAGCTATAGTTAGTTACCTCTTTTCGCGGTGACGTGTGCCTACATGGCCTACTTATGCATTTTTTGTTAAGGGCACACACATGTTCTTGATTGATATTTTGTTCCCATGGGGGTGCTGGTAGATGAAGGGGGGGGGGGGGGGGGGGGGCGAGGGGGAAGGGAAGAACTTTTCTTATAGAGTGTCTCCCTTCCTGAACATTCTGTGCTAGGTATTTCGTCGGTTCCGTTACTCTTTTCGACACTGCCCCCCCCCCCCCCCCCTTCACCTCCCCCCCCTTCACCCCCCCCCCCCCCCACCCGCCACTGTTGTCTTCTGTCTTTCTGCCTTTCATCCTTTCTTTTACTGATTATCTTCTTCTTCTTCTGCTTCTTCTGCTTCTTCTGCTCCTCCTCCTCCTCCTCCTCTCCTCCTCCTCCTCCTCCTCCTCCTCCTCCTCCTCCTCCTCCTCCTTCTTCTTCTTCTTCCTAATATATCGGCAAGATTGTGCAACAGAGCACAATCTCCAGTGTGGGCAATAATCATGAAAAACAACAACAGTGATAATAGTAATAATGATAATCATAATAATAGTAATAATGATAATAACAACAACAAAAATAATAATAATATAATAACAACAAAAAGAACAATAATAATGATAATGATGACGATGATGCTAATAATGTTGATAATGATGATGCTGCTAAAGATAAAAATTATTTTGATGATGATATGATAGACTGATGATGATAATAATTGCTATTATAACATGACAACAGCACATG
>CM065736.1:32690262-32692762 GCA_033310375.1 Conus canariensis
GCAACCCGAGACATAAGGCACCAACAAGCTCCCTCCAGCCCTCTCTGTCCTGGGCAAGCCAGTTCAGTTCATTCCAGGTCTTGCCTGCCTCTCTCATCTCCACCTCCACTGTCCTCCTCCAGGTGCCGAGTGGTCTGCCTCGCTTCCTCTTCCCCGGTGGTGCCCATCTCAGCGCAGTATGAGGGAGTCTGGTCTTGCCCATCCGAAGGATGTGTCCCAGCCACCTCCACCGCCGCTGCTTCACCTCGGCCACAATGTTGTTTATGCCGGTGCGCCTTGACGCTTCCCTGTTGGTGACACGCTGCTGCCAGTGAAGTTTCCTCAAAACGCTGACGTGGATTATGATAGTGATCTGGTGACAAATCCTATTCGTGGCGGGTGACCATGGAAACAAAGAAGGAAACAAAAAGCGCCAAGAAAAGCTATGCAGTGACACGAGCCACGTGAGGTGTCTGTGGAACGCTAGGTCTTCCACAGTGACTGATCAACGTGAGCCCGCCTTTCGTAAATCTTTCCCCGAGTTTTATAGTCACACACGTATTTCTTCAGTTGTAACCCTATGCGCATGATGACCACGTGGGTTAGCCGATGTTGCGTCACCTGTTTGTCCACACCCGGTGACGTCTCACTGATGATGACACCTGGAGAGAGAAAAATGTTATCCCAGGAACAAGAACGCACTGCACTGATTATGTCACCTGTTATAAGAAGAAGAGGAGGAGGAGGAGGAAGAGGAGGAGGAGGAAGAAGAAGAACAAGAAGAAGACAACAGCAACAACAATATCAACAACAAGACGACGAGCAAGACGACGAGGAGGAGGACGAGGAAGAGGAGGAGGAGGAGGAGGACAAGGATAAGGAGGGGGAAGAGAAGGAAGAAAGAGAAAGAAAGAAAGAAAAAAGAAAGAAAAAAGAAAGATAGAACGAAGAAAAAGTAGTGACAAAACAAGGAGATAAAGTACGAAAAGAAGAACAGGAAGAACAAGAACAAGAACAAGAAGAGGCAGCACATAAGAAAAAGGCGACCAACCAACCCAACACGCAAAGACAACCAAAAGAGAAGAACGAAAAAAAAAAAAAAAACCCGCCTCTTGAAGCAAAGTAAGCGAAAATGAAGGAAAGAGAACCACACAAAGAGCAGGAGTGTAACTCAGCAACGGCCTCATAACACACACACACACACACACACACACACACACACACACACACACACACACACATGATCATCATCATCATCAGCTGAAGTAACTGTGATCCTCCAAATCGTGTCCGATGAACGTACAACAGAACGTCTGGTTTCCCTTTCAAATGTCACCTGTGCTGTTCACCTTTGAAAGGACTCCCTCGCCGATCACACCATCCCTGACCGGTTCAGTGGAACTCCAACACCCAGTTTGCCATCAGATGTTTGTGGGCGCCCTACACTAACAGCCGCGATGTATCCTCACAGCATGCCTAAACAGGGCATTTTGCCTTTATTTTCGGCACTTCAAATGAATAACTCAACAGTTTTTGAGTTCTTTGCGTTTTTTTTTTTTTTTAGCAATTCACCATGCAACAACATTAAAAATTCTCAGACAATTTTTCTTTTCTTGGTAAATGCTTTTGTTCCGGTTTGTTTAGTACAGTATTGAATTAAACAATAACGACAAAACACGTTTTCAGATGGATAATTCACCGGGGATTGAAAAGCAAGGGAAAGAACTGCGAGGACTTAATGACAAATATTATGGATTGTAAGTAATTGCACTGAGTACAGAATCCACCATTAAGAAAAGGGTATTTTTAGAACAGTAATGCACCTCCCCCACCTGATGAACGAATGCCATATCATGGTAGCGTCTGCTTTACGCGCGTTCAATGAGAATCGGTCAGTGCCTCTGTCTGCACTATCCCTGGTCCACTGTGTGTGTGGTGTGTGTGTGTGTGTGTGTGTGTGTGTGTGTGTGTGTGTGTGTGGTGTGTGTGTGGTGTGTGAGAGAGAGAGAGAGAGGCGAGTCCGCATGCCAGTAACAAACAGTATCTTCCAATGCGCGTTAGCTGGCGTGATGAACAACACGTGCCATGCGCGGCTTTTGGAAAGAATGAGTAGGTTACAACCGGCTTCCAGACCCGGGTCGTCGCCAAAGAAGTTGGAGCAAGGGGATTCGTCGGCTCATCAGCCTCTGATCTTATGAAACAGCTCGGGAATCCAGGTAAGAAGAGAACCAGAACCCTGAAGGCAATGGCAGAGGCAGCCGAAAGGAGTTCTCGCTGGATCTGGTCGAGGAGGAACAAAAGTGAACTTCCTAAAGCTGAAATTTCCCAACTTAGAACAGGTGTCCCGTTAACAGATGGAAAAGACATCCGCCTAAAAAGGCACTCCTTGAGACGCCCATCCACCAAAAGTTGCGGGTTCGAATCCCGGCAGCGCCAGAGGGGGGGGGGGGGGGGGGGGGGGGGGGGGGGGGGGGGGGGAAGAAATAAAGTTGGCAGTAGAAGAGCATCTTGGAATCATGAC
>CM065736.1:32700262-32702762 GCA_033310375.1 Conus canariensis
AGAAAAAAGTCTGAAAGCGTTTAAACAGCGCATTCTGGAGAGAAAAAAAAAAAGCGAAAAAACAGAACAGTCGTCCTAGAAACACGTCATATGATGAGTGTCGACAACGTGTAGATTATACCACCCACCCACTCGCCCATTCCTTTCTATCTTCAATCCCCTACCCTCTCTCTCTCTCTCTCTCTCTCTCTCTCTCTCTCTCTCTCTCTCTCCTCTCTCCTCTCTCTCTCCCCCCCATTTCCGTCTTTTCATTAAAAGTAAAAGTATGCCGAATGCATGATGAAATCTTTTCCTTTCAACACCCTTCACCTATTGTCTTATTTAGGCGAATGCGCTTTATGCCGTGAACACACGTACATTGTTCTGTATCTCCCTCCTCTTCCCCCCCCCCCCTCCTCTCTCTTCGTCCACCCACCATTTATCCCCCCCCTCCCTCCCCTCATTACCTCCCATCTACCCCCTCCACAATGCTCTTCCACCACCACCACCACCACCACCACCACCCTCCCGGTCTCAACAACCTTTTTTTTTTTTTTTTTTTTTTTTTTTTTTTTAGCGACCGTAGACCTCTAAAGAGAAATGGACCCACCACTTCAGAATGATCCGCCCCCTGCATTATGTGGGGTTCTTGTGCCCCATTGTGTATGGAACCATCGGATGATGTTCGTGTTGGTTTGACTTCTTATCCTGCTGGGAACGATCTTCATGTCAGATTTAGAAGCTCTGAGATTTTTTTTTTGTGTGTGTATATTTTTAGGCATTGGGCGATGAAGAGCTGTACCTAAAATTGGCAGTGTGCGTCCATCTTTTTAAGTTAGGAAAAAATTTGATCCTGATTTCTGTTGTATCTAATGCTGTGATTGTCATTCTCAACAATGCTCGCTGTGGCATCTGCTAAACTATACTGTCATGTTTTGGTCATATAGGGCCTGATCTTACAGAATAAATCTCTCTCTCTGTTTCTCTCTCTCTGTTTCTCTCTCTCTCTTTCTTTTCTCTCTCTCTCTCTCTCTCTCTCTCTCTCTCTCTCTCTCTCTCTCTCTCTCTCTCTCTCTCTCTCCCCCCCCCCCCTGGCCGTGCGTAGATATGTGTATGCGGACAGGTGGGTGCGTACGTGTATATATAGATACGTGTGTGTGTGTCTGTCTGTATGCTGTCTGTCTGTCTCTGAGTAAGTGAATGTAAAAAAACATTTTGGGGTGTGCGCTATTCTTTCTGTCTGTCTTTCTTTTCTTTTCCTTTTTGATTCAAACCCAGCTTTTGTTTAGCCAGACAATAACGCTTCCTGTGTCTGTTTAAAGCTCCCAGACCCTCTCTTGACCACAATGTGTCACCAAATGTCCGAAAATCTAATGCCCCACCCCACCCCCTTGATCCTTCCCTCCCCTTTCCCTCCCAACCCCCTTCCCACCCCCAACCCCACCCCTTCTACACATACAAAGTTGGGTTTCTCCATAACCCCAACGCCCCCTATACCCCCATCCCACCAGTCAATCCCCCTCCGCGCCTCTCTCTCTCTCTCTCTCTCTCTCTCTCTCTCTCTCTCTCTCTCTCTCTCTCTCTTCTCTCTCTCCAGCTCGCTCCTTCCAACAGCACACAATACGTCGAAGACCCAGCCAGGCGTGGACAGGGGCAGGTGTGATTACTGTCCGAGCCGATTCTCCTCAGGGAGCCAGTCTGCCGTGACACCGGGTGCCGTTAATCCAACCACTGCATTGTCTGGCGGCCCCACTCACTGCCGTCTGATGTCTGGCGCGGAGATGGCCTGGCAGGCCGATCACCACCTCACCTTTTCAGCCACCAGGGGGTCGCTGCGGCAACATACGGGCGGGGTGGTAGGGGGGGGGGTAGGGGGGTTCGGAAGAGGAGGTGGGAGGAGAAAGAGGTAGAGAGGAAAGGAAGGAGTGGTGGTGGTGGTGGTGGTGTGACAGAGAAAGGAATTATCAGCTTGACTGCTTGTATAAGCCAGTGGGGGTGGGGTGGGGGGGCGATTGGGGGTGGGTGGGGTGGGGTGGGGGGAAATGGGGGACGAAAGAAGAGGAAGGGTATGTTACAACTCCTCCCCCCCCCCCCCCCACCCCGCCCCGCGCTCCGAAAAAAGTCTCTCTAGAAACAAACAAATGACAAGACAAAACACGACGCGTTTCGAATTCTTTGGTCGTCTTCAGACCAGACAAGCAACAGTCAACACAATGAAAACAAAGAGATAGATTGTCCACTTTGCTGCCCAGTATGAGGAGAGAGGAGACTGGTCGTTCCTCGCTTTCATTGTCTTGAATTTTGTTTGTCTTGCCTGAAAGAGACCAAAGAGGTCGAAAACGCATCGTGTTTTGTCCTGTTTTTTTTTTGTTTGTTTGTTTGTTTGTTTGTTTTTTAATCTTTTTCCTTCGGAGAAGCAGTACATCTTTTAAAGTTTGTTTCAATTTCTGCCTACAGTCACCTCCCTTTGAAACCAACTTTTTTTCCCCTGCTTTCTCTCTTTCTTTCTTTCTTTCTTTTT
>CM065736.1:32712762-32725262 GCA_033310375.1 Conus canariensis
GAAAATTAGCGAAGGCATTTAATCCAAGCCTGTAAACATTACAGGCGTTTTGTGCAGAAAGCATCAGTTGTTACTTCTTGCAGTGTCCTTCTTCACAGTATAGCCAGCGTACAAAAAGCCAACCAAGGTCACTGCAATCTTCCTTATGGAAAATAAAGCATCCAATATGGTCCCACGGCGCTGAACTGACTGCTTGTCAATTCTGCCTTTTTCAAAAAAAGTTATTGGCAGAAACATGCATATCTTCAACACATTTCCAAAGCTACAAATTCAGAGTTGTTTCCGTTGTCAACACCTCACTTGGTTGAGTCCCGGTTTTAACAAAATAACGGAACTCTGGGTAAGCCGCTAGGATGAAGCAAATGGAATGGAATAGCTTTGGCTGGAACAAACGGCCAGTACATGTTGTCTGGATCTGCAGAATATCCCTCGTAACACTAGGTTTGCAACATCTTCACGCCAGAGAGCAAAGCAAGGCTGAAATATTCCTGGTATTTACTGATGTGACTGTGATCTTTAAACAACACGATCGTGTGTGTAATGCGTTCACCACTGGTGATGCACTGATCGGTGAAAGATAAAGCGGAGTAAAAGATTCCTCAGAGTTATCTCGTGGACGACAGTAATGATGATGATGATGATGATGATGATGATGTGATGATGATGATGACGGTGGTGGTAATGACATTCATTAATATTACAGAAGTAGAAGCAGCAGCAGCAGCAGCAGCAGCAGTACTTGTTATTGTTGTTGTGGCAGCAGCAGCAGCAGGAGCCGTGGCAGTAGTAGAAGTAGTAGTTGTTGTTGTTGTTGTTGTTATTGTTGTTGTCTTCTTGTTGTAACGGTAGTTGTAGAGGTATTTTCATTATTATAAATATCAGAAGAAAAATCCTCGGTGGCGAGCAACACCCCCTTGCATTAAAGGGGATGTACAAATGAGAGATAAGTTTTATGCATTTTCTTCATCGATTTTTTTCTTTGTTTATTTATTCATTTAATTGTTTATTTAGTTATCTACTTATCTATTTGATCATCTTTTTATCCCTTTATTTACTTATTTATTCATTCATTTGTTCACTTCTTTATTTATTCACTTATTTATTGATTGATTCATTTATTTACCTAATTAGTTATTTATCTTTTCATTCATTTACATATTTATTTATCTATTCATTTACTTACTTACACGACGACATATGCAGCCATCCGCGCAGATTGACACTGAAACGTACGAGGGTCAATGCCGGAAGCAGAAAGCAATCCGGTGTGTTTAGGCTCGCGTTTCTGATTGGCTGGCCGACAGGGAGTGAGAGGGGGAGGGGGAAAGCAGAGAAAAAGGAGGGAGGGATGAGGGGATGGGCGGTGGGTGGGAAGGGGACTTAAACGCCCTAGCAACTTATTATTTAGTCGTGCTCCTTACCGACGCCAAGAGACAGCGCCACATAAAAGCCGCAGCGAGAGCCCTCAGTCGTGATGGCAGACATCGTGTACCACCCACAGTTGGTGATCGGTGTTCCAGGGAGAAGAGCTACCCTCCTTAATCTTTCCCCCTTCTCTCTTCTGTGAATGTCTTCTCGCTTACCATCTGACACCTGATCACCGATCTCTGTTCACTTTTTTTTTGGTTTTTGTTTGTTTGTTTGTTTCTGTCTGTCTGTCTTTCTGTCTTTCTTTCTGTCTTTCTGTATTTCTGTCTGTCTTTCTTTGTTTCTTTCTGTGTTTCTCTCCTTCCTTCTTTCTTTCTTTCCGTCTGTCTGTCTGTCTTCCTTTCTTTCTTCCTTCCTCCCTTCCTTACTTCCTTTCTCTCATTCTTTCTTTCTTTCTTTCTTTGTTTTTGTCTGTCTTTCTTTCTGTGTTTCCTTCTTTGATCTCATATCATACCAACATACACCATTAAAAAAATTATATATATATATATATATATATATATATATATATATATATATACAATTTATGACGAATTGTGAAAATCGGTGAATAAATGATCATCACTGCATCGTAATGATTAAGCCATGAACGTAAACAACGGGCGTGTCCCAACAGACACAGGAAAAAGTGTGCCGTGACTTTCCAAGTATTAACGAGCGAATCAATAAACGGCCCGGCTGGTGTCCTTTCGCCAATGTCCAGTCCCACAGAGGTAAACAACTGTGCGCACATCACACAAGCAGCTCTCAGCCCTGCAGCGATATTAGAGCAACAGGCTGCCACCCCTGACCACAGCACGTGAGCCATCAGCAGAGCGATGCTGCAGTGGCTTCTGTCACACAGCGGAGTTCCTGGGATGAGCAAGCTGATCACCTGGCCGGGAAGGGCGCTGAAGGAGAATGATTTTGAGCAGCATATGCTACGGCGAAATGCGACGAATCATCAGAGCACTTACGACGCCGACGATGATGTTTCAAAGGTTAGCTACGGCACAATGTAATGAATCATTAGGGAGCTTACGACGTCGACGTCTAGATCAGCTACGGCAAAATGTAATGAATGATCAGGGCGCTTACATCGCCGACGATGTTGTTTTTTTTTTTTGGTTGTTTTTTTTTAGCTTAGCTACGGCAAAATGTAATGAATCATCACGGCACCTACAACGTCGACGATATCTTGATTAACTACGGCAAAAAATAATCATGGTGCTCACGACGTCGACGATGTCTAGATTAACTACGGGAAAATGTAATGAATCATCGGGGCACTTACGACGTCGACGATGTCTAGATTAACTACGGCAAAATGTAATGAATTATCGGGGCACTTACATCGGTGACGATGCTCAGGGACAACCGCCATGTGTTCACCAGAGAGCAGCGAAGTGTTCTGGTTAGATTCCGCACCAGGCACAGCACAGCAGTCTGAGCTGTCTACAGGCCGGAGGCTGAGGCTGGTGCTCTGTCCAACTTGTCCCTGCGGACCCCAAGACCAGACTCTGGACCAGGCGTTCCAGGGATTCCCGCAAAAACAAACAACATTTAGGACAATGAAAACGAAGAAAACGAAGGTTGTTTGTTTTGGCCTGAAGACCCAAGAGGTCAAAATGCATTGTGTTTCATCCTGTCATATGTTTGTCTCTATCGTCTGGCGGAACTAGTACCCTTTCTTTTTAAGATTTGTGTGGATGCTACCGGGAGATGGAAATAACGGCACTATTTGATACATGAACTGGACCGATCATCTCGTCTGCGAACATCAAGAAGATGATGAAGAAGTAGTAGTACAAAGAAGAAGAAGAAGAAAAAGAAAAAGACACACACACACAGCTGTTTATTCTTCAAACTGCATTCTATCAAGAGACACTTTCGATAGGAAGAGTGGGTGAAGCGTTGGGGGTGGGAGGATGGGGAGCGGTGTTTACGCACACTACTTTCGCGACTTGGCAATTATTTGTCGTCAGTAGAGGGTTCAGTAGATGCTGTCCTGCGCTCACAACAGGTACACCACCACCACCACACCACCACTGAACACCACCTCAGAGGTTCAGCAGCGTGTGGCAGTGTCCCAGCTGGCGGGTGGCCACGTGAGAACTGGATACAGATCACTCTCTGTGGACTGACAGCGATGATGCTGCCTGCACCAAAATGCAAAGTCTGGGTGTAGTTGTGTTTAGAGGACACGGAGTGAACGACGTGAAAGTCATGACACTGAAAAAGCACGGGGGATGAGACAAGAACACACACACACACACACACACACACACACACACACACACACACCCCACACACACACACACGCACACACACACACAACACACACACACACACACACACACACACACACGCATTCGATCCATCGGTCTTGATTCACAAACTTGTTGATAACGTACATCGAACAATATACTTTTCATCGAACAACATGCTTCACATCGAACAGCATCTTTACATCGAACAACATGCTTTACATCAAACAACATGGTTTACATCGAACAGCATGCTTTACCTTAAACAACATACTTCACATCGAACAACATGCTTTACATCGAACAGCATGCTTTACATCGGACAACATCCTTTACATCGAACAGCATACTTTACATCGAACAGCATACTTTACATCGAACAACATGCTTTACACCAAACAACATGCTTTACATCGCACAGCATGCTTCACATCAAGCAACATGCTTTACATCGAACAACGTGCTTCACATCGAACAACATGCTTTACATCGAACAACATGCTTTACATCGCACCATCCTGGTGATGAAATGCAAATACTTCCTCGTTTCTACACGCCCCACCCCCACTCCCTCACCCGTCAGTCCCCACCCCCACCCTCACCCCCTCCCCCTGTCCTCTCCATCCCACCTCCTAGTACGAAACGAAACACACAAAAAAATAGTCCAGGGTCATGTTTCAGCAGGGGTAGGCAGAAGCGAGAGGACCCAGAAAGTGGCAGGGCCAGATATCAAGCCGGTGGCGAAGTCTTGGGGCGCGATACACTTCCAACCAGTTCGCTCAACACCTCGGTCCCAAGGCTTTCGCCGCCTCAAAGGAGACGATAGCATCGCCACTGTCGGCCTGTCTGCCCGTCTTCAAGCCAGGCTTCGCGGGTGGTAGTCGCCCCTGAGCTTCCTCTTCCGCTTTACTTCATTCACTTCAGCTTCGTTTCCCTCCTGCTCCTATGGCCGCTTAGCTGGCTTCAATAACCGGGTTTGTGTCGTGGAGAAAAAGCAGTCAGTTTTCTTCAAAGACACCGCCGATGACAACGTGACTGTTGGCACGTTAATATTGATAAGTGTGGTTTTGATGTTTCATAATTATTCAGGTTTTCATTTTTCTTTGGCTGTTCGGCCTTAACATTTCGATCAAACCTGATCAATGTGAATAAAAATGATTGATAACTAACGACATGGGAAGACTGATAATCATGACACGTAGAGATGAGTAATTATGACCCATAAAGACAGATATTTATGACCCGTGAAAAACAACAACAACAAACGACAGATGATTATGAGTCATTAAGACAGATAATTATAATCCATGGAAGCGTTCAAGTATGCCTCATGCGCGCACTGGTATCGTTGTCAATGCACGAACTTCACGTGGAGAAGCTGCGCTCGTGGTGACATCGTAGTTTACTCACAATGAAATTCCCACGTGGATTAATAAACTATAATGAATTGAATTCAATTGCATTGAATGAAACCGTAGGCCTATCAAAGGTTCGTTCCAGTGAGGATGCCCAGGGCTCCTGCCGTACAAACAGCTGAAAGTCCAGTGCTAGCAGTTTCCTCTTTTCCATCGCTGTCCTTACCTCACGTTGAGTAAATAAAAATAAAATAAATAATTGCCGTTCTTTACTGTCGTCTACCTTTTTATTTTATTTCATTATTATTTCATTTTATTTTTATTTATTTTTTGCCTTTATTGGGTACCTTCCTGTCTTTGTCCTGAACACTGTCTCAGATCTTTTCCTCTTATAGTAGTTCATGACATGCCAGCTTTTGTTGTCGTCGTCGTCGTTGTTGTTGTTGTTGTTGTTATCTTGCCATTAGGTAATGAAGATTGACCTTCACACTGTCCAGAATGGACACTAGCTTTCCATTCGGTAGTGTCCGTTTATCTGTGTGGCTTTTTTATGTAATTTTGTGGCATTGAAATAATTTTCTTTTAATTTTCTGTTTTACAATTTTTTTTTTTTATCAGACACTGAAAATCAAGGGGAAAGGCCTAGCGCTCTTAGCAAAGCCTAATTTAATTTGTCTTAAGATAACAACAATAGCTTAGTTTCAACACCTTCCCTGCGCTGAACTCTGAAGCGATCAAAGCTAAGTGAATTTTCGTTGTCCTATTTGTTTGTATCTTGCCTGAAGAAGACCTAAGAGGTCGAAACGCGTCGTGTTTTGTCTTGTGACTCGTTTGTCCACGTTTCTCTGGGCGGTTCCCTAACATTTATTTGAGATTTGAATAGCTCAGCTGTCATGTTATAACCGCTAGTGTTCTTTGTGTCTTTTTTTCCTTCATTTTTTTTTAGGATAAGTTTTACTTTTCGATGATCTGATTTGTTTTGTAATGTGACTGTTTTTCTTGTGTGAATTTGATAGCCCTGAAAAGACTCTGTGATCGATTAAGCTATCATAAAAGTGTAAAAGTTTAGAAGACAATTTTTTTCCAGGGGCGCAGAATACTTGGATCTTGAAATAACTGCAGTAACGAACTGTTTTCACTGCTGACCGCTTTCAAGGGTCATAAGGTTGTTTTCTGTCGTTTGACTCATGATCGGATGTCGAAATAGCGTCAAAACCAGTGAACATGATTAAATTCTCATGACAACGATTGCGGCATCTTATGATTACTGTATTCTTTCGTTGATGATAACAGTAATGATGAGTGTTTTCATGATGGTAATGACTGTTAATATCAATGTTTTCTTAGTAATAAAAACTGTGATTACCACTTTTTTTTCAACGATTATTAATTTTTATATCGTGAAAACAGTCACTTCGACCTATCGATTCTAGAACGTTTCCATATTTTTGTCCTTTTACTTCTCTTGTTTTTCTCAGTTTTTTTCTTCCCCCTTGTACGCACGCTTTGCTTCGTGTCGATCGTGTTTACAGGGGGGTGTCATTCGTAACCAATCTCTGCAGGCGCTATGGCTGATCCCTTACCACCCAGCCCCCCTCACCCCTATCCTACTCTCCGCCCCCACCAACCTTCTTACCTCCCCCTTTCATTCCTGCATTGACCTTGAGGGAAAGAGGACACAGCGTCCAAGTTTGAACAAGTTATTCCCAGAAAAAGACGGGTGTTTGAGGAGAGGGGAGGTGGGGGGGGGGGGGGGGGGGGGGAGGAGTCAGCTGTTTATATACTTGTCTATTCGGACTTCTCGCTGTCTTGTGTGTGATTCTCTTATAGTGTCAATGTCCGCAGAGTCTTGATCCATCTTGTGTTTGTGGACAAATCAAACATTTTTTACATGGACCTGCATTGTACAGAAGCTCCTAGAGACGAGATCTATGTGGTCCTACATGGTATAGAACCTTCTAAGGATGATCTATCAATGATCCTGGGAAGTATATAGACCCCCCCCCCCTTAATGATCTCTCTCTCTCTCTCTCTCTCTCTCTCTCTCTCTCTCTCTCTCTCTCTCTCTGGTCCTGCATATTACAAAAACCCATTTAAAAGGATCTATTCGTGGTCGTCTTGCATAGCATAGAAGCCCCTTTAATATGAGCTCTCAATGGCTATGATAGTACAGAAATGTCTTTGGATAATCTCTTCGTGATTCTGCATTGTATACAAGCCCCTAGAGTTGATCTCTCCGTGGCCCCCAGTAGCATTGAAGTTCCCGTAGATGATTTCCCTGTGATCCTGGGTAGTATTGAAGGATTACAGGGGCCCCTTTAGACGATCTCACCATAGTGCTGGGTATCATAGAAAAATCATTTTCTTAATTTCATGTTCCCAGTTTCTCCATCTTCAAACTACCCCCCCCCCACACCCCCCCACCCCCCCCACCCCCACCCCTCCTTAAGTCCAAATCTTTGCCAAGTCATTGCCATGAAGACAGTTCAGTTGTTGGCCTGTGCTTGTTTTTTTCCCCCCACTATTAGATTGTTCGTCAATGTATTTGTCTGACTTTATTCAAGTTTAAAAGGCTGTGCCAGTCTTGAATAAAAGTTACTCTGTGTTAAGTTTTCTTATGGGAGCAAAAGGTACCCCGCTTGTTTACTGAAATAGAAATTGTTTAGACTAACGAGTTTTAACTTCCACACACACTTTCACGAGGGTACAATGCACAGATCGTGAAACACACACACACACACACACACACACACACACACACACACACACACACACACACACACACACATACATACACACACGGCCATCCACAGAGAGAGCGAGAGAGAGAGAGAGAGAGAGAGAGAGAGAGAGAGAGAGAGAGAGAGAGAGGAGAGAGAGAGAGATGGAGAGAGAGAGACGATGAAAATTCTGATGGGTAAGCAATATTGAAAATCATATTCTTTTAAATCACCAATTTGCAACTACAGGTCACCTTAGCGCTATATCCATCTTCGAAAAAATGTACAAAATATATTTAAATGTCGGTTATGTACTCTGTTAGAGGTTTTTCTTTTCTTTCTTTCTTTTTGATTTTTTTTTTCAATCTGACTGACTAGTTTTATACGTATAATCATTCACACACAGAGACAGACTCACGCACGCCCACGTACATACATGCGCGCGCGCCTGCACACACACACACACACACACACACACACACACACACACACACACACACACACATGCACACACACACACACACACGCACGCACGAGCGCGCGCGCGCGCGCGCGCACACTCACACACACACACACACACACACACACACACACACACCACGCGCGCACACACACACCACACACACACACACACACACACACACACACACACACACACACACACACACTCGACTTTAATCACCTCAGGTACAAAGTACCGCCCATACAGCCGAGCTTGGTTTCATCTTGTTACGCAACAAAAACCACTCCGACTACACCACACACACACATCACTAGCAAATGGCGCCTGTGATTATTTCCCCCATTTCCGGCACGTTTGTCGCACCAATCAGAAGTCAGGAAATCGACGTGACGTCACACGGAGAAAACTGGCATGCGCAGGCGATGACAACATAGCCAGAGAGAGACCGCTAATTTCATTTGGTTGGTATTAGCGGCTGAGCCCGCGTCATGTGTGGGGAGGGAAATAAAGGCGGGGGTTGATGAGGGGGTGGTGGTCATGTTTGAAGTGGGAAGCCGATGGAGGGAGGGTCGCATTTGTGGAGGTGTTGGGGCAGCAGATGAGGGAGGGGGGTGGGGGGGGGGAGGTACCCTCTACGCGTTGGAAAGCACTGATTATCGTCATTGTCGCTGTCGTCACATTTGCAAGCACAGACTTGGTCAGTCAATTGGATGTGTCAATTTGACCGTCGCCTGGCTTGCTAGTTATTGGACTTCTCAGCTTTCCTGTGGGGTGGATTCATAACGATGATAATGATGATGATGATGTTGCTGCTGCTGCTGATTATTAACTGCTGATAACAGCAATGATAATGATGATAACAACAACAATGATAATAATAATTATCATCATCATAATGATCATAATAACAATAATAATAATAACAATGATAACAATAATAACAACAACAACAATAATAACACAAAAACAAAACAAATGACTCGACCAACCTTTTCTGACTCGTGGAGAATGCCAGGAGTTCTTTCAGTGTAAATGGTAACCCCATAGTTCGGTGCTTTTGTTTTTTCTTCTCCTGTTCTGTCCCACTCTTCACTTCGGTTGTTTTGTTGTTAAGATTCCTTTAATGTTGTCCTTTGTTAACCTACTTTTGGGACCGATTTTCTTCTCTCTTATCTTATGGAGTCTTCCTTCTTCTCCCCCCCCCCCCTCCTAACTCCCCCTCCTCCTCCCTCCCTCCCCCCCCCCCCCCCTCCCCATTCCCACGCCTTTTTTTTCTGTTTGTTAACATTCAGAAGACGGCAGTTTTTGCACTGTGATCTGGTGAGTAGGCAAAGAGATTCTAAATACCTAGCAAAGTGGGCACTACCTGTTACCCAGCAAAGTGGGCACTACCTGTTACCCAGCAAAGTGGGCACTACCTGTTACCCAGCAAAGTGGGCACTACCTGTTACCCAGCAAAGTGGGCACTACCTGTTACCCAGCAAAGTGGGCACTACCTGTTACCCAGCAAAGTGGGCACTACCTGTTACCCAGCAAAGTGGGCACTACCTGTTACCCAGCAAAGTGGGCACTACCTGTTACCCAGCAAAGTGGGCACTACCTGTTACCCAGCAAAGTGGGCACTACCTGTTACCCAGCAAAGTGGGCACTACCTGTTCATTGGGAGCGTCTCGTTGCTCGTGTGTACTTTTTAATGCAGCTTTGTGGCACTGATATTACGTTGATTCATTTTCACTTTGTTTGTGTGTTTGTTTGTTTTTGTTCACTGAGGGTGATAAGCCAAAGGAATAACTGGCAAACCGCCCAGTCTTATTGAGAAATTTGTTTGGAGAAACCCTGTACGTTCATTAAATCAATTCAAACTTTTTGTGAAACCAAGATTAAAAAATCAGTATAGCCAGACGCGGACACGCATGGTACATGATAATGGAGTGTGTCGTAATTACCCTATGTCATAAGGAAAAATGACAGTTGGAGGAATATTTGTTGGGTTCACCGCTTTCTTTTCACTGAGTCGTGGGCCCGTGGTTAAATCGAGACTTTCCAATCATTGATTTCCTGCTCAGTGAGACAGACTGAAACACTCAGCCAAGATTTTTTTAAGCATTCATGCGAACTGCATGGAGTCCGTGATAAATTTCATTACATATTTGATTGGCATGTCCAGTCGTTTAAGATTCCAGCTAGAACAAACACTTTCAACATTATCCGAAAGCTGTTGAATTTGGTCTGTTAATGAACTCTCAGCGAAAGTCAAAGCTTGCCAAACATGCAAAAGTCGTTCGTGTGCTGTTAGAGATAGCTGCAAGAACCAGCTGTGTTCTATGTTTACTTTTATACGTTTATTTCCACATTTGTTTATTCATTTACTTTGTACAGGACACTGGTTATATTGCGCTGGCCTCTGCCTTTTATTATTTGGTTTCAAAGTGAGATGACTCTCTGTCATTTATTAGTTGGTTTCAAAGTGAGATGACTGCAGGCGGAAATGGAAACCAATTTTTAAAAGTATTGTTTGCAGGTCCGCCAAACAACAGAGACACACAAATCGCAGTTACAATTGTCATTTGTTTGTCCCTGTCGTTTGGCCAACTCACAAACAATTCTTTTGAAACTATATTATTTGTTTATGTGTACCCTAGTGTAACGCTGTCAGACGATATATCAGCATCCATGGTCTCAACCTGATCCCCGCATTTTGTTGGTTGTTTCCCTTTCAGGAGATCGTGTTCTTTCGATGGTCTCCCTTGTTTTGTGGTGTGACCTTTTTGTTTGTTTGTTTGTTTCTAGTTCGAGTTTGACAGCGCTGGAAAGCCTCTGGTTGGTCGCTCGGCTGGACTGTAACGAGTAGAATTTCAAACTAGATTTTCGGTGGTTCAGTGAAGACTGTTTTTCATGGTTTTTCATTGAACGAACCGTTGCTTGGAGACTGTAGATCATGAACTAATACAGAACCATAGTTTCTGTCTTAACCGAAGCCCGTGATCCACAGTAGAGTTCACAGACACAGACAAAGTAAAACCTGAGTTTGAATTGAAGGTCGAACGATCATTTCTAAGGGGAGGAACTCCCTGCTCGCCGATGCTCGACTGATTTATATTGTTAGATCTCCTGAACTTGGAACTGTTTCAAATGGGCTGTGACATCGATTCCAGCACTATCTTTTTTTTTTTAAACTTTAATTTGTTTGTTAATTTGCAAAGCATTGTGATCTTGAATATTTAGGCCGTACCGAAGGGAGAGAATTACTGAAGAATCAAGACAGAAATTTCAGTCAGATAACTACAAACTTCATTCCATCACAGGGCAGTTGTCATGAACTGATTTCTATTAGAAGGGAGCTTTAGACTGTTACTTCCCCTTACACGGACCCAAAGAGTTCCCAGAACACATCTGTTGTTGTTGGTGGCGGTGTTGCATTTGTTGCTGTTTTTGTTGCTTTTCTCTGTGAACCTAGAGTAAGTGAGATTGACGAACCCCACCCGTCTCTGATCAAGAACCAGAAGATCTGGAAATTATGAAGAAAGGCAAGATCGCCGAGATTTGAAAGCAGAGGAACACAGTTCACGATGTAAGCATTCGTTTCACCAAGACCAGACATCAGGCGGGTTCAAGTTCAAACCAGAGAAAAAAAACTTCATTCCAGAATGACGTCGATTCTGCGATTCACATCACCCCATCCTCCACATCCTGTTCCCCACCCTCTTCCTGCCATTCTGCTCATCTTTCCCCCCATCCCCCCCATGCCAGACATAGACAAGCAGCAGTAGGACCAGCATCTTGAGGTGAAGGGTAAGCGCCTGCCAGCGAGTCAATAGAAGTCGTCTGCCTCCTCAGACCCAAGACCAGACACACAGAGCGCCGGCTGTCATGTCCGTCAGCGGGTCAAGAGTCGGACTCTCGTCTTCAAAGGGCAGTGGCGGTTGATATTGGAGTGGGTGCCGCTCGTGGTCAGTCGGATGGTTCCTATTATTTGGGGTGGGTTGGGTGTTGGGGTGGGGATAGGAGGTCGGGGGGGGGGGAGGGTGTGGCTGGGGGTGAGGTGTGTGTGTGTGTTGTGAGTGTGTGTGTGTGTGTGTGTGTGTGGTGTGCGTGTGTGTGCTGAAGTGCACGCTCATGCAAACAGACGGACACACACACACACACACACACACACACACACACACACACACACACACACACACCAACAAGAATAAGAAACAAAAAATACAAACAGTACCTTACCCTGACACCTATTAGGACATGGAGAAAAACAACAACACACTTTGCGTAACAAAAATAAACTTAA
>CM065736.1:32727762-32737762 GCA_033310375.1 Conus canariensis
TTGTACGGTCCTAACGTCGGTTAGAGTTTGTTTTGAAACAAAAGAGAGAAGACACCAACGAGCTGGTATGATGTGGAGGACGGTGTCCACTAGGTTTGTCTCTTCTCCTTCCCTCACAAACATAACGGGTTTTTTTTCTTTTTTCTTTTTTTCTTAAACAAATTTCCATAAATCAGTCGTGTTACAAGTTACAAGGCACGTTCCGATATCTGCAGAGAATTAATTCTGAAACCTTTTCGCTTCATGAATAAACACAATGAGGACATTCAAGACTAACACCAAAGTCAAGAAACTTGACGAAATCTGATTAGAGTCCGTATGTAACAAAAATTGCTGTTAAACCTTTTTGTTTCCTGAATCTTATCACCAATGATAAACGCGCAATGGAGAGGAATAGAATGGAATGAGATTATCTTTAAGAAGCCTAAAATTATTTAAAGAAAATGACCACATTGATTTATGTTTGAAAGTGTATTGGACCCATCATTAATTGTGCCTGTGCATACGCGTGCAAAAGTAAAATGTTCTACGATTTTTATTTTGTTTAATCATTTTTTATTTACCTTTTTTTGTAACATTAAAAAAAACTCACGTTTGTTTGAGATCGACATCTGAAAATATCGATTTTTGTTTTCTGAATCGACTTTTCAGGTACGCATCAAATGAAAAAAATTCTGACAATAAAAGTATGTCCAAATCTGTGGGAAAACAAAATGTTTTCAACACCCCTACACCCTGTCCCCTATCCCCATCTGTAAGAAAGGGATTGATGAAAAGGGGTCACATTGCCTGGGTTTCTGACCAGCTTATGAAGCCACTTTCTTGGGAAGGAAAGTACACGCCCCCCCCCCCCCCTTCCCAAACACACACACATGCTGGCAACTAATACCAGCTGGTTTGAGATGGGGGGAAAGGTGTTGGTGGCGGGTGGAGGGTGGGGGTCTTCCTCTCTTCAGGATTTCCTTTGTTGTTGGAGTATGCCTTGAAATAACATGGAGGTATTGATAGAAAAAGGATAAGGAAAGGTAGGGAAAAGGGTAGAAAGACAAGCAGAAAAGAGTAGTCAAGAGCAGGAAAAAGAAGGAAAAAGCATTGCTGACTGAACGTACCTAGAACAGATCTCTAGGATCTGCTGCAGCCACTTCTGTCCACTTTCAGAGTTACGTTCAAAGCAAATCTCTCGACTGCTTCTCTTCTCTCCGATTTCTGACCCCCGAAATTGACAGCACATGACCCCCCAAATCGACAGCACATGACCCCCCAAATTGACAGCACATGCCCCCCAAATTGACAGCACATGACCCCCCAAATTGACAGCACATGACCCCCCAAATTGACAGCATATGACCCCCCAAATCGACAGCACATGACCCCCCAAATTGACAGCACATGACCCCCCAAATTGACAGCACATGACCCCCCAAATCGACAGCACATGACCCCCCAAATCGACAGCACATGACCCCCCAAATTGACAGCACATGACCCCCCAAATTGACAGCACATGACCCCCCAAATTGACAGCACATGACCCAGCCCAAATTGACAGCACATGACCCCCCAAATTGACAGCACATGACCCCCCAAATTGACACACATGACCCCCCCAAATTGACAGCACATGACCCCCCCAAATTGACAGCACATGACCCCCCAAATTGACAGCACATGACCCCCCAAATTGACAGCACATGACCCCCCCAAATCGACAGCACATGACCCCCCCAAATCGACAGCACATGACCCCCCAATTTGACAGCACATGACCCCCCAAATTGACAGCACATGACCCAGCCCAAATTGACAGCACATGACCCCCCAAATTGACACACATGACCCCCCAAATTGACACCACATGACCCCCCCAAATTGACAGCACATGACCCCCCCAAATTGACAGCACATGACCCCCCAAATTGACAGCACATGACCCCCCAAATTGACAGCACATGACCCCCCAAATTGACAGCACATGACCCCCCCAAATTGACAGCACATGACCCCCCAAATTGACAGCACATGACCCCCCAAATTGACACCACATGACCCCCCAAATGACCACTAAATTGACAGCACATGACCCAGTCTCTCGTTCACAAGCATTCGCTCTTAGCCCTTCCACGCCCACCCCCACCCCACCCTCTCCCTCCGGCAGTTTTGTTGAGCTTAAGTGTCTAACCTCTTTGAGGTTTGCTTGGTTACATAATTGTGAGTGGTGTTTCTTCTAGGAAGGGGATGTTTGTTTGTTTGTTTTTCAAAGGCGTCTGGAAACCCGTACAGCCAGTGTGTGTGTATTTTTGACATAGATTTCTCCACCCCCCTCCTTACATCCTGCCCTCGCCCCACTCCTTCTACCCCCCCCCCCCCCCCCCCCCCCCCCCCCCCCTCTAAAAAAGGCATCCTACAATCCTCATGATCACTAGAAACTGAGGAAAGTGTTGGTGAGTATGTAATGCATCGAAAACATCCTTTAAAAACAAACAAATGAAACACAAAACACGCGAATTTCAGAGACAACAGACAGACAGACAGACAGACAGAGAGCGCCAAACACAAACCCAGACCTACATGAAATATCAATGTGTGTGTGTGTGTGTGTGTGTGTGTGTGTGTGTGTGTGTGTGTGTGTGTGTGTGTGTAAACGATTTGGCATAAAGATGTACCTATTTTTCAAAACATTCATGTAAATGCAAAATGTGGAATAACTGGGATAAGAAATACTAAGATAGATAGATGGGAACATGTAGGAAAAGATGCGGGGAAAAAGTTGGGAAATACTTGAGGGGAAAAAAAGACGAAAAGATTGAAAAATAGTTCTGAAAGGTCAGAAAAAAATAGGAAAGAGTGAGAAAAGAAGGAGACAAAACAAAAGAGAAAGAAATGGGAAAAACATAGGCAAAGGTAGTTAAAAAAAATAGTAAAAAGTAGAAAGAGTATAAAAGATAGAAACAGGCAAGACCATATATGAAAAGTAAGAAAAGTCGAAGAATGTAGCAAATGAAAGGGGGAAAAGTAGAAAGAAAAGTAGGAAAAGACCAAAGATGGTAAGTAAAAGTACTGCCAACTGAATACGCCCCACAACCAGTTCTCCGGTTTCACCAACGTCACTTCTCTCCACTTTCTGCGAAGTTACGAGCATCTTTCTTATACGGTCCACTTCTCCCTAACTTCTGGCTCTGCATGGATATAACACAACTCAGTTCGCAAGCATTCCCTCTCAATTCCCTGCAACCCCACTCCCCATCCTCCCCGCCCCCCCCCCCCCCCCCCCTCCACTTCCATACATACAAGGATTCTTCACAACCACGTCGACGGCCGTGTTGTTTAGTTAAAGTGTCTACCCCTCCCACCCGCCTGCCAAGTTTACTGGCGAGGTAATTGTTGTGATTTGCGTTTCTTCACTGAAGAATTTGGTTTGTTTTTTGAAGAGGCGTCGGATAGGCTGCACTGTCAGCGTGTGTGTGCTGGTCTGCAATGGAACACCGTGGAAAAAAAAAAACTTTGGGGAAAAAAGCCAACACAATTGCGAATGAAGGACTGGCGTGTGTGTGTGTGTGTGTGTGTGTGTGTGTGTGTGTGTGTGTGTGTGTGTGTGTGTGTGTGTGTGCTGTCAATTTAGAACCAGAAATCTGAGAGAGAGAGAGAGAGAGAGAGAGAGAGAGAGAGAGAGAGAGAGAGAGAGAAAGGAGCGATGAGTATGAGATTTGCTTGCAACTTCCAGTACAGAAACTGGAGGAGAAGTGACATTGAGCAGCCTGGTCCTGCCAGAACTTTTTCTCCTCCACCTTTTCGCTTTTTTTTGCTGGATCTTCTCCTATCCTTTCAATCAGATCTTTTTTCTGATCTTTTTCTGTTTTACATAACCTTTTGCAACACTTTTCTTTCTTGTCCTTCCTTTGCCAACTCTTCTGAAGTGCCTTTCCGAGAGTTCCTGTCTTTTCGCCTTTGCCCTCTTTTTCCGTACATTGTCCACACATTTTCCTACTCTTTTCCACTTTTCCTAGATGTTGTCTACCGTTATTAACCCTTTTTTCCCTACTTTTCATGTCCTTCCAACGCTTTGCCATAGCTTCATAACTTTTCGCTTAATGTCGTCTTCTTTCTTACTATTTGTCCTAAAAATATAAGGCAAAGGGAAGGAAATGGGAAAAATATAGGCAAAGGTAGTAAAAAGAAATAGTAAAAGGTAGAAAGAGTATAAAAGATAGAAACAGGCAAGACCATATACGAAAAATAAAAAAAATATTCGAAGAATGTAGCAACTGAAAGGGGAAAAAGTAGAAAGAAAAGTAGGAATAGACCAAAGATGGTAAGTAAAAGTACTGCCAACTGAATACGCCCCACAACCAGTTCTCCGGTTTCACCAACGTCACTTCTCTCCACTTTCTGCGAAGTTACGAGCATCTTTCTTATATGGTCCACTCTCTCCCTAACTTCTGGCTCTGCATGGACATAACACAACTCAGTTCGCAAGCATTCCCTCTCAATTCCCTGCAACCCCACTCCCCATCCTCCGCCCTTCACTTCCATACATACAAGGCTTCTTCACAGCCACGTCGACGGCCGTTTTATTTAGTTAAAGTGTCTACCCCCCCCCCCCCCTCCCCCGCCAAGTTTACTGGCGAGGTAATTGTTGTGATTTGCGTTTCTTCACTGAAGAATTTGGTTTGTTTTTTGAAGAGGTGTCGGATAGGCTGCACTGTCAGCCTGTGTATGTGCTGGTCTGCAATGGAACACCGTGGGAAAAAAAAAAACTTTGGGAAAAAAAAAACAACACAATTGCAAATGAAGGACTGGTGTGTGTGTGTGTGTGTGTGTGTGTGTGTGTGTGTGTGTGTGTGTGTGTGTGTGTGTGTGTGTGTGTGCTGTCAATTTAGGACCAGAAATCTGAGAGAGAGAGAGAGAGAGAGAGAGAGAGAGAGAGAGAGAGAGAGAGAGAAGATGGAGCGTATGGGAGATTTGCTTGCAACTTTCAGTACAGAAACTGGAGGAGAAGTGGCATTGAGCAGCCTGGTCCTGCCAGAACTTTTTCTCCTACACCTTTTCGCTTTTTTGCTGGATCTTCTCCTATCCTTTCAATCAGATCTTTTTTCTGATCTTTTTCTGTTTTACATAACCTTTTGCAACACTTTTCTTTCTTGTCCTTCCTTTGCCAACTCTTCTGAAGTGCCTTTCCAAGAGTTCCTGTCTTTCGCCTTTGCCCTCTTTTTCTGTACATTGTCACACATTTTCCTACTCTTTTCCACTTTTCCAGATGTTGTCTACCGTTATATACCCTTTTTTTCCCTACTTTTCATGTCCTTTCCAACGCTTTGCCATAGCTTCATAACCTTTTCACTTAATTGTCGTCTTCTTTCTTACTATAAATAGTAAAAGGTAGAAAGAGTATAAAAGATAGAATCAGGCTAAGACCACATACGAAAAGTAAGAAAATTCGAAGAATGTAGCAACTGAAAGGGGAAAAAGTAGAAAGAAAAGTAGGAATAGACCAACACAATTGCGAAGGACTGGTGTGTGTGTGGTGTGTGTGTGTGTGTGTGTGTGTGTGGTGTGTGTGTGGTGTGTGTTGAGTGTGGTGGGTGTTGTGTGCTGTCAATTTAGGACCAGAAATCTGAGAGAGAGAGAGAGAGAGAGAGAGAGAGAGAGAGAGAGAGAGAGAGAGAGAGAGGTGGAGCGTATGAGAGATTTGCTTGCAACTTTCAGTACAGAAACTGGAGGAGAAGTGGCATTGAGCAGCCTGGTCCTGCCAGAACTTTTTCTCCTCCACCTTTCCACTTTTTTTGCTGAATCTTCTCCTATCCTTTCAATCAGAATTTTTTTCTTTTATCTTTTGTCTGTTTTGCATAACCTTTTACAACACTTTTCTTTCTTGTCCTTCCTTTGCCAACTCTTCTGAAGTGCCTTTCAGTCCGTTTCGCCTTGCTCTTTTTCCGTACATTGTCACACATTTTCCTACTCTTTTCCACTTTTCCAGATGTTGTCTACCGTTATTACCCTTTTTTCCCTACTTTTCATGTCCTTTCCAATGCTTGCCATAGCTTCATAACCTTTTCACTTAATTGTCATCCTCTTTCTTACTATTTTTCCTAAAAATATCGGCAAAGGGGAAAGAAATGGGAAAATATAGGCATAGGTAGTAAGAAGAAAATAGTAAAAGGCAGAAAGGGTATAAAAGATAGAAACAGGCAAGACCATATACGAAAAGTAAGAAAAGTCGAGAATGTAGCAAATGAAAGGGGGAAAAGTAGAAAGAAAAGTAGGAAAAGACGAAAGATGTGAAGTAAAAGTACTGCCAACTGAATACGCCCCACAACCAGTTCTCCGGTTTCACCAACGTCACTTCTCTCCACTTTCCGAGTGAAGTTACGAGCATCTTTCTTATATGGTCCACTTCTCCCTAACTTCTGGCTCTGCATGGATATAACACAACTCAGTTCGCAAGCATTCCCTCTCAATTCCCTGCAACCCCACTCCCCATCCTCCCTCCCCTCCCCCCCCCCCCCCCCCTCCACTTCCATACATGCAAGGATTCTTCACAACCACGTCGACGGCCGTTTTATTTAGTTAAAGTGTCTAACACCCCCCCCCCCCCCCCCCCCCCCCTGCCAAGTTTACTGGCGAGGTAATTGTTGTGATTTGCGTTTCTTCACTGAAGAATTTGGTTTGTTTTTTGAAGAGGCGTCGGATAGGCTGCACTGTCAGCGTGTGTGTGCTGGTCTGCAATGGAACACCGTGGAAAAAAAGACTTGGGGAAAAAAAAAACCCACACAATTGCGAACGAAGAACTGTGTGTGTGTGTGTGTGTGTGTGTGTGTGTGTGTGTGTGTGTGGTGTGTGTGTGTCTGTCAATTTAGGACCAGAAATCTGAGAGAGAGAGAGAGAGAGAGAGAGAGAGAGAGAGAGAGAGAGAAAAGGAGAGAGAGAAGTGGAGCGTATGAGAGATTTGCTTGCAACTTCCAGAACAGAAACTGGAGGAGAAGTGGCATTGAGCAGCCTGGTCCTGCCAGAACTTTTTCTCCTCCACCTTTCCGCTTTTTTTTGCTGGATCTTCTCCTATCCTTTCAATCAGACCTTTTTTGTGATCTTTTTCTGTTTTACATAACCTTTTACAACACTTTTCTTTCTTGTCCTTCCTTTGCCAACTCTTCTGAAGTGCCTTTCCAAGAGTTCCTGTCTTTCGCCTTTGCCCTCTTTTTCCTGTACATTGTCACACATTTTCCTACTCTTTTCCACTTTTCCAGATGTTGTCTACCGTTAATACCCTTTCCCCCTACTTTTCATGTCCTTTCCAACGCTTTGCCATAGCTTCATAACCTTTTCACTTAATTGTCGTCCTCTTTCTTACTTTTTTTCCTACCGTTTTTTTCTCTGTCATTTCTTTCTCATTCCTGCTTTCTCCCAATTCTTTTCGTACTTTTCTTCTCCTTTCTCCTCTTTCCTTCTTTTCCTATCATTTTTCTTACTTTGTTTGTCCCTCCCTACACTTTATTCCCTTTTCCTGTTTTTGTCTTTTTACGTCCCACTTCCTTTCTTGTCTTTTCCGCTGTCCCAGAGTTTTCCTTCCATCTGGTCTCTTTTCCTGCTCTTTCCTAGTTTTTTCCCCTACTTTTCTCTCCTTTTCTAATCTTCCACACTTGTTCCTGCCCTTTTCTTACTTTCTCTTGTCTTTGTTACTATTTCCCTCTTTTCCCTATCTTGTTGTACTATCCTGTCCCTTCCGAATCTTTCTCACTTTTCTTTCACCTTTTAGTACTTTCCCTGTCCTTTCCAAATCTTTATCTCTTTTCCACACTATTTTGTACTGTTCCTGTTTATCCTGCCTCTTTCCTACTTTTCGACAGCTTTTTAAAAAAATAATTACTTTTTCTGTTCTCTCCTACTCTTTCTCACACTTTCCTTCCCTTTTCTACTGCTCAGCCTCATCTCTTCTCTTTTCCACCTTTCCATCTTTAATCCTTCTTTTCCTGTCTTTTCTGTACTCTTTACCACTTAAAAACATCTTTTTCTTGTTTGTTTCTGGCATTACCTATTCTTTTTCAAATTTCTTAATGTTTTTCTGACAATTCCTGTCCTTACTTAAAAGGTGGCAAGAAAAGTAGAATAGACAAAAGTTGTACAAAGTACTACAAACTGAATACACCCCCACAACCAGTTCTCCAGTGTAACCAATGCCACTTCTCTCCACTTTCCGCGAAGTTACGAGCATCTCTCTTATATGGTCCACTTCTCCCTAACTTCTGGCTCTGCACTGATATCACACAACACACTTTGCAAGCAACCCCACCCACCCTCCATCCCCAACCCTGCTGTCCCTCCACCGCCCCCCCCCCCCTCCTCCCCTCCTCCGTCCACTTACACACATCAAAGGCTTCTTCACAACCACGTCGACGGCCGTTTTGTTTAGTTGAAGTGTCTAACCTCCCCTGCCAGGTTTGCTGGCGAGGTAATTGTTGTGATTTGTTTCTTCACTGAAGAATTTGGGTTGTTTTTGTTTTTCTTTCTTAAGGCGTCGGACAGACTGTACTGTCAGTGTGTGTGTACAGGTCTGAAATGGAGCACCGTGGAAAAAAAGACAGGAAAAAAAAAAACTAACACAATTGCGAACGAAGGACTGTGTGTGTGTGTGTGTGTGTGTGTGTGTGTGTGTGTGTGTGTGTGTGTGTGTGTGTGTGTGCGTGCGTGCGTGAGTGCGTGCGTGTGTGTGTGTGTGTGTGTGTGTCTGTCTGTCTGTCTGTCTGTGTGCGCGACGCGCTCTGTCAATTTAGGACCCGAAATCCGAGGGACAAGTGAAGCATACGAGAGATTTGCTTGCAACTTCCAGTACAGAAATTGGAGAGAAGTGGCACTCTGGGAGTCTGGTCCTGCTGCCAGAACTACTCCCTTCCCTCCTCCGCCCCCCCCCCCCCCTCCCCCCCCCCCACCCACCTTTCCGCTTCTTTTTTTTTTTTTTTTTGCTATATCTTCTCTATCCCTTCAATCTCTTTTTCACTTTTCCCTTTTTTTTCTTACTTTTCCTGTCTGTTCCTTCTTTTAGCACTTTTCCAAACGTTTTTTCTTACCATTCCTGTTCTTTCCTTCTCTTTACCATTCTGTCAACCCCTTCCCCACTTTTCCTTTCCCTCCATCTCCTTTCCTTCTCTTTACCATTCTGTCAACCCCTTCCCCACTTCTCCTTTCCCTCCATCATCTCCTTTCCTTCTCTTTACCATTCTGTCAACCCCTTCCCCACTTCTCCTTTCCCTCCATCATCTCCTTTCCTTCTCTTTACCATTCTGTCAACCCCTTCCCCACTTCTCCTTTCCCTCCATCATCTCCTTTCCTTCTCTTTACCATTCTGTCAACCCCTTCCCCACTTCTCCTTTCCCTCCATCATCTCCTTTCCTTCTCTTTACCATTCTGTCAACCCCTTCCCCACTTCTCCTTTCCCTCCATCATCTCCTTTCCTTCTCTTTACCATTCTGTCAACCCCTTCCCCACTTCTCCTTTCCCTCCATCATCTCCTTTCCTTCTCTTTACCATTCTGTCAACCCCTTCCCCACTTCTCCTTTCCCTCCATCATCTCCTTTCCTTCTCTTTACCATTCTGTCAACCCCTTCCCCACTTCTCCTTTCCCTCCATCATCTCCTTTCCTTCTCTTTACCATTCTGTCAACCCCTTCCCCACTTCTCCTTTCCCTCCATCATCTCCTTTCCTTCTCTTTACCATTCTGTCAACCCCTTCCCCACTTCTCCTTTCCCTCCATCTCCTTTCCTTCTCTTTACCATTCTGTCAACCCCTTCCCCACTTCTCCTTTCCCTCCATCATCTCCTTTCCTTCTCTTTACCATTCTGTCAACCCCTTCCCCACTTCTCCTTTCCCTCCATCATCTCCTTTCCTTCTCTTTACCATTCTGTCAACCCCTTCCCCACTTCTCCTTTCCCTCCATCATCTCCTTTCCTTCTCTTTACCATTCTGTCAACCCCTTCCCCACTTCTCCTTTCCCTCCATCATCTCCTTTCCT
>CM065736.1:32742762-32750262 GCA_033310375.1 Conus canariensis
CCCCTTTCCGGAAGTAAACACGCAATGAAATAACGTCACTGATGTAAACACGCAATGAAATAACGTCACTGATGTAAACATGCAATGAAATAACGTCACAAGAAGTACACACGCAATGAAATAACGTCACAAGAAGTAAACACGCAATGAATTAACGTCATGGAAGTAGACACGCAATGAATTAACGTCATGGAAGTAAACACGCAATGAATTTACGTCATGGAAGTAAACACGCAACAAAAAAAAGTCATGGAAGTGAACACGCAATGACATAACGTCATGGAAGTAAAACGCAATGAAATAACGTCACGGAAATACACACGCCATGAAGTAACGTCACGGAAATAACGTCACAGAAGTACACACGCCATGAAGTAACGTCGCGGAAGTAAACACGCAATGGAATGTCACAGGAAGTGAACACGCAATGAAATAACGTCACAAGAAGTCAACACGCTTAACGTCACAGGAAAGTAAACACGCAATGAAATAACGTCACAGGAAGTAGATACGCAACGAAATAACGTCACAGGAAGTGAACACGCAACGAAATAACGTCACAGGAAGTAAACACGCAACGAAATAACGTCACAGGAAGTGAACACGCAACGAAATAACGTCACAGGAAGTAAACACGCTTAACGTCACAGGAAAGTAAACACGCAATAAATAACATCACAGGAAGTGAACACGCAACGAAATAACATCACAGGAAGTGAACACGCAACGAAATAACGTCACAGGAAGTAAACACGCAATGAAATAACGTCACAGGAAGTGAACACACAATGAAATAATGTCACATGAAGTAAACACGCAACGAAATAATGTCACAGGAAGTGAACACGCAACGAAATAACGTCACAGGAAGTGAACACACAGTGAAATAATGTCACATGAAGTAAACACGCAACGAAATAATGTTACATGAAGTAAACAAGCAGCGAAATAACGTCACAGGAAGTGAACACGCAATGAAATAATGTCACTGGAGGTGAACACGCAATGAAATAACGTCACGTGGCCTAACCGCGCGCCAAGCTAAAACGAAACGACAGACACAGTGAAGTAAACTGGAGGGGCTCTAATTCAGCCCATCTGTCCCACTGCCTCGTGTGATAGGTTAATGGCACAAAGGGCCTGCCCACGGTGCTAAACGTCTCAGTAAAGCCCTTGCTACACGCTGAGCCGGAGACCGACATCGTTCGTCGTGTGCGACAGCCGTTTGCTTTTTGTCTGGTCGGTTTGGTATGTCTGTCTGTCTGCGCCATGGCATGTTTTAACGAGGGACCGAGCGACCGTGTCTCTCACTCCTCTCTCGCTCACCGTTCCTGCCTTCTTGCCCCCCCCCCCCTCCCCCGCCGCCCTTCCCCTCCCTTCTCCCCTCCCCTCTCTCCTTTTCTTTTCTTTTCGTTTTCTTCTTTTCTTTCCGACAGCATCAGCGCTTCTCTCTCTCTCTGTCTCTGTCTGTCTGTCTGTCTCTCTCTCTCCCTCCCCTCTCTCTCTCTCTCTCGCTCTCTCTCTCTCTTCCAGCCATTTTCTCTTTCTGTTTATAGCGTTTATGTATGTTTACTTCAATTCTAGATTAGTTTTGCTGATGTTGTTATTGTATTTTCTATATATTTCCCTTTATTGAGGGCCGGATGTAAAAAAGCCATTTTGTGCTTATTCCGCTTTTTCCCTCATTAAAAAAGATTCGTTCGTTCGTTCGTTCGTTCTCTCTCTCTCTCTCTCTCTCTCTCTCTCTCTCTCTCTCTCTCTCTCTCTCTCTCTCTCTCTCGTGGTGTATGTGTTTTCCTCTCTCTGTCTTATACATTTAAGTATGTCTGCCTGCCTGCGTGATTGTCTGTGTACCCCCCCCCTCCTCTCTCTCTCTCTCTCTCTCTGAGAAATACTCTATCTTTCAGTTTCTTTTAATTTTTCTAGAGAAAGTCGTGTAAGTTGTAGATGACATGATTAGCATGATCACGTTCATACTTGTGAAAGGTTTTCTAAATACAGACTTTCTCAAACTTCATGTTTCACATAAAAGTATGTTCGCATGAAGATGAACAGACAGACAGAAGTCACACAAAAATCTGTTTGGAGGGTCAGACATCAGTTGTCATCATTTGATATATAAATTTGAAAATGAAAATAATTTCCAATGTTATTTATGAACTTCGGCTAGAGAAGATTAAACGCACCTTTCTTCTGTTTTCTCTTCTTTCCTCCAAAGGTTAAAAGAAATACAGAAATTAACACACAAAACAAACAAACAAACAAACACAAACCAGGATTTTGTTGGGAGGGAGGTTAGTGGACAGGGGTTCACACACACACACACACACACACACACACACACACACGTTAACAATGGAGAATAAAGCAAAACTACGAAGCTGGGACCACAAAGGTCAAGCCACTCTGGGAAGTTTGTGGGAATTCCACTATTATTATTATTATAATCATTATTATTATTATTATTATCATCATTATGAATACTTATATAGCGCCTATCCTCGGCTAGAGACCAAGCTCTGAGCGCTTTACAATCCACACTCATTTACACAATGGGCTGCGTACCTGGGTAGTGCCGATTGAAGAGCTGCCAGCTGGCGCTTCATTCAGTCGTTTTCCGTGCCATCCAGTCAATATCGTTCACTAAATTTCCTTACTTCCTTCATTCTTTCCATTTCTCACGCAGGGTGCATACTATGTGTAACGTGTCATACATACCAACGGCCAAACTGACCTTCTTCCGAAAGTTGGTGATGGGATTTTACGTGTGTGCAAGCTGTTATGCGTGAGTTCACACACGGAACCTTGGTTACTAGTCTCATTCGAAGGACTGTATGGGAAATGGAGTCATAACCAATGTTAACGCCGAGGGAAAAATCCCCCTGTACCGAAACAGCCCGGCGGAGATTCGAACCCGCAACCAAGGATCACCAAGATTACGAGTCCGGCGCTCTACCACGGCCCCCATAATAAGCAACAAACGTTAAAAAGCCAACGCCAGCAGAAAAGTAGCAGGAATGGGGAGTGTGTGTGCATTGGGGGGGGGGGGGGGTGATGGATGAAGAATTTAGATGTCAATCTACAGAAAGAAAGAGAGGGTGGCTCACCTTCACTGAGGCGATCAGGAAGACCCATAAACTGACATACAGTACGTCTTACCTCAGAGCTTACCCCATCCAGAGCCACTGGCTTGTCTGCCTGCCCTCCTTCACCTGGGGTAGGTGTGAAACTGGCCTCAGACATTCCCCTCTGCTCAGCATGGGACGCCTGTTGCTGGCCTTGCTTCCGTCTTTTCTTATGGAAAACAGCTATTGCCCTGAAGGGTACGGAAGGGTATGCTGGAGTAGAGTAGGGTCAAACAACAACACACACACACACACACACACACACACACACACACACACACACACTCACTCACTCACTCACAGACACCACACACACACACACACACACACCACACACACACACACACACACTCACTCACTCACAGACACGCACGCACACCACACACACACACAGAGACTAAAAGTTGTCCAGTTTGAGTCTCTCTCTCTCTCTCTCTCTCTCTCTTGACTTCCCTAGCCTGTCCTTCTCTTTCCCTCTCCTGTATCAACCTAATCGTCACAGCAATAACACAGTCCCTTCCATAAATACACAACAAAAATATACGCAAGTGCAAGTCTGTGTGCATGCATATGCACAGGCACATGCATACACAAAGGGCACATAATCGTGCACACACACACACACACACACACACACACACACACACACACACACACACACACACACACAAGATGTGACAACGCTGGGATTAGTTTAGTTTAGTTGAAAGTCTGAACTTGATCATCTGTGCCCCACAAAACCTCTGGTTTTCATACGGCAATAAAATATGTTCTTGTTCTTGTTCTTGTTCTTCACACACACACACACAAATACGCCCTCGCACGCACGCACGCACACACGCGCACACATGCACACACACACACACACACACACACACACACACACACACACACACACACACACACACACACACACACAAGTAACAGCAAATGCAGAATGTTATACAGGATGGCTCATACACAGAAACTGAAACCGAACATGAACAAAATACACATTATATTTAACACAACACTTCTGAAGCAAGCAAGATTTTCACTGATGTCATGGTCATCCCGTGCACGTGATATACAGGGCTGACCCTAGTGGAAGCAACTAACTTTTCAGCGAGTGACATCCATGTCCGACATATATGAAATTCTCTCTCTCTCTCTCTCTCTCTCTCTCTCTCTCTCAATCAGCTCATGCAGAGCTGTTTTCCATGACAAAAGACAGAGACCCAAGGCTGTAGCAGACGTCTCATGCTGAGCTGAGGTGTATGTTCGAGGCCGCATTCACACCTACCGCGGAGGGACAGGGGTAGGTAAGCTGTGGGCAGGATGAAAAAGACATGCAGGGTGACGGCGGAGTGCCTTGTCACTTTATGGGCATCAAGGTAGAGCCGTTCCTGTTACAAGGAGTGATGGTTGTAAGGGTAAACCTCCCACGTTTGTCCTCTCGTCCCTCTAATCCTTATCAGCACTGCTGTTGCTCCTGTCTTGTCAGTGCTGATTGTAATGGGTGTTCACCCATTCCCCATTATTCCCCAAACAACTTCTGCCTACTTCTGTCCTTTTTCTGTGTGGTAAACGAAGCTGGTGAAGTGTGTGTGTGTGTGTGTGTGTGTGTGTGTGTGTGTGTGTGTGTGTGTGTGTGTGTGTGTGTGTGCATGTGTGTTGTGTGTGTGTGTATGTTGTGTGTGTGTGTGTGTGTGTGGTGTGTTTGTGTATATGCATGCACATCTTGTGTGTGCATGTTTGTATGTATGTGTATGTGGGCACATGTGTGTGTGTGCGTGTGTGTTTGTGTGTGTGTGTGTGTGTGTGTGTGTGTGTGTGTGTGTGTGTGTTTGATTGATTATGTGTACATGCATTCATATGTATGTGTTTGTGTGTGTATTCACATACCTATATGTTTTAGTGTTTATATATATATATATATATATATATATATATAATGCATGTGTGTGTGTGTGTGTGTGTGTGTGTGTGTGCGCACACACACACACACACACATCTATAAATTTATGTGTGTGCCCATACATGTGCATCTGCGTGCTTGTGTGTGTGTGTGTGTGCGAGTGTGTGTGTGTGTGTGTGTATGTGTGTGTGTGTTTGTGCACATATGTGTGTGTGCGTGTATGTGTGTGTGTGTGTGTGCGTGTATGTGTGTGTGTGTGTGTGTGTGTGTGTGTGTGTGTGTGTGTGTGTGTGTGTGTGCATGTATGCACCTGCAAGTGTGTCCATATGTATTTGCGTGCATCTGTGAATGCTAAACTGAGGCGACCAGGCAGACCCATAAACTGACAGTCACGCCACACGGTCATCCCCATGTACGTCTGACCTCAGAGCTTACCCCATCCAGAGCCACTGGCATTGCTGCCTGCCCTCTTTCACCCGGGGTAGGTGGGAAACTGGCCTCCTCTGCTCAGCATGGGGCGCGTATTGGGGCCTTGCTTTCGTCTTTTCTTATGGAAAACAGCTATGTGCTGAACGGTAAGGTCGGGTCGCTAGGGTAAGACAGCATGACAGAAGGAGAGAGAGAGAGAGAGAGAGAGAGAGAGAGAGAGGGAGAGAGAGAGAGAGAGAGAGAGAGGATGGTAACAGTCTGATGTACATTTGTCAGGTTTGTGTGTGTGTGTGTGTGTGTGTCTCTCTCTCTCTCTCTGTCTCTCTCTGTCTCTGTCCTCTCTCTCTCTCTCTCTCCTGTGTGAGGCTAATCGTCACAGCAACAACACATCCACTTCCTCATACACAGAACTATGATAAATGCATACCCATGTACACGTGCATGCATGCACAAATGACACAAAATCATGGACACACACACACACACACACACACACACACACACACACACACACACACACACACACACACACACAACTCTTACTAAAATTACAAAACATAGGTCTTTCAGGTCACATGTTTGACTATATTAAATGTTTTCTAGAGAACCGAGAAATACAAACACGAATTGGAAGTACTTACTCAACGAAAAGGACACTTTAAATGGGCATTCCTCAAGGTTCAGTGATTGCACCCATTTTGTTTTCGATTTTAATGCACGACCTACCCAACACGATGTGTAAAAATGTAGTTTTGGTTCAATATGCTGATGATCTCTGCATGTGGATGGACGTGAAGCTTAAAAAGAAAACTCCCATACGAAGTATAAATTATACACGGAAAGTGTACCAGAGAGAACTTGACAACATAGCAAAGTATATGATGACGAATGGATTGCATTTATCAGAAGATAAAACTATTTTGTACATTTTAATTGTGGCACAAATCCAGAGAGGATGCCTATTTTTAAAGTAAATAATATCACTATCCATTATAAATCGATTTCCAAATTTTTAGGAGTTTTCCTCACTGATAAACTGTCCTGGAATCAACACATCGAATATTTATTGACAAAAGCACGTAAAATAGTAAACTTTAAAAAAAAATCATAACAAAACAAGCATGGGCGCAAGATACTTCCACCCTCATTTGTTTATGTAAAGCACTTGTAAGATCTAAAATAACGTACGCCCAAGAGGTTTTCTTCAACGCACCAAAATACTTATTCAAAAAGCTTCAAAGCATAGAATCCAAAGCATTAAAAATTGCATTAGGTCTCCTAACACACGCTTTTGTATACGAACATACAAGCAAGCTCAAGTTTTACCTCTAGATGAAAATACGAAAGTTGCTTGCGCTAAATTTCAAATGAGAATCATGTTTGTAGAGAATGATTTGAAAACTGAAATGAGATTAAGATCAGATACAGACTTCCCTAAACGAGCGAAATCCATAGCATCTCAAATTACAATTGCAACATATACATCTGATGTTATAAAAGGCTCGGGTATTAATCTTGAAAAGGAGTTTGAATTCGTTAAGCCACGCTTTTCCCCAACACCATCGTGGGAACTACAGCCAGCCAAATTTGATATCAATCACACAGATATTAAAGAGAGTGATCATATAGATTTACTAGGTAGTCACGTCAGACTTCCTATTGAAGAAAATTATCCCAACCATTTGAAGATATATACCGATGGGTCTCTAATACAGAAAAAGCAGGTTCAGCATTTTCAATACCAGATCTTAATGTTGAAAGATCATTTCATATTGGAGAATGCAAATCAGTATCTACTGCTGAACTTACAGCAATTTCAATGGCCTTAAATCATCTTATAAATTTTCGGAAAAATGTGTTTCAGATCCTTTTCTGTGTTGATTCCAAGTCAGTGCTTCAAGCAATCCAATCACTGAAATTACACACAAGACCAGAAATGATTATTGAAATCACCTTTTTAATTCATGAACTCTCATTGCGAGGCACAGAGATCACTTTCTTTTGGATGCCATCACATTGTTCAATTTATTTTAATGATAAAGTTGACAG
>CM065736.1:32760262-32790262 GCA_033310375.1 Conus canariensis
GTGAAGACGAACCACTCTCGCTTTCTTCCTTTCCTTTTCTTTTTTTTTCACATTAACATCCATCCTGTCACCTCACCTCTCTCTCTCTCTCTCTCCCCTCTCTCCCCTGCTGGCTTTGGCTTTTTGCCATTTGTTACTTTTTGGTGGAGTAATTTATGTGTATGCAGGAGAAGGGGGAGAAAGGGAAGGGGATTAACTGTTGTAGAAGCTGGACTGACGTAGAAGAGCAGCGGGATGGGGAGGAGGAGGAGGAGGAGGAGGAGGAGGAAGAACAAAGAGAAAGACAGACAGCGACTTGAATAATAGGGGAGAGGGTTGGTGGAGGTTTGGGGGTGGGGGAGTCAGTGGGGAGGGAGGAGGCGGGGGGGGAGGAGGGTGTGGAGGGGGTGGCAGATGGAAAAAGATGAGATTCAGGACAGAGTGTGCCTCATGTGCAATCATGTTTTTCCCCAACGTTATTTAACATCATCAGCTGAAGATTTAGAAAGAAGTGAGCGTTACTTGTAAACACGAATACACAGCAGATACAGCAAATATTCATTCACTTACCTAAGACAGTGTTGGACAGAGCGGAAAGTGAGTGTTCTTCACCCCTAGCCCTGTGCAGCACATTCTCAGACCAGTCCAGACCTGCTTTCTATTGGTATTTGAGAAAGACTGTATGGCCGAAACGCGCCAACGCTTTCGTTCTTTTCTTGCTCTTCTCTTATCTTCTTAGTGGATTCCGGTGTTCTGATAATTCTTTTTCACGCTCTTCAGTCCTTTTCTTCTACTTTTTCCCCTTGTCATAATTCACGTCAACTTTTTATTGTGATTGTACTCAGGTGCCTACATCTTTTTTTTTTTCTTTCCGCGTACGCAGGCTGACACTCCTGTGGACACTCCCTGTATAGACAGGCAAGGATTAATCCCATCTACCCAGCAAAGGGAATGGAGTTTTGTGTGTATGACAGTTGTTTTACCCCGCCATTAAGGCAGCCTTACTTCAACTTCGGGGAAGGTGCATGCTATGTGTGACGTGCCACCCATACCAACGGCCAAACTGGCCTTCTCTTCCAAAAGTTAGAGATGGGATTTTACGTGTGTGCAAGGTATTATGCGTGCATTCACACACGGAACCTCGGTTTCTAGTCTCATTCGAAGGACCGTATGGGAAATGGAGTCAGAACCAATGTTAACTCCGAGGGAAAAATCTCCTTGTACCGAAACGGCCCGGCGGAGATTCGAAGCCACAACCCCAGGATCACCAAGATTACGAGTCCGGTGATCTACCACTGAGCTATTCCGGCCCCCCGCCTAGGACTTGAAAATGTGCTCTGGTGTGAACACTGAATGTTTTTTCTGAAGTGTCTATTTGCCGAAACATCTTCTTGTATTTTTTTCCTTTCACAATTCAATGTTTATCACCGGTTTATTGTCGTTTCACCTTTCCTGTCAGTCTGGGAGTGAAAAATTCAGTGAAAAGTTTTTGCGCTCTCAACATGGCCTCGTCTCATCCACCTTAAAAGAAGTCTAGGTTTAGCTGTTATGCTGTTGATTGATTGTCTCTTTGTTGTTTGTATGCAGATTTTTCGCTTTTTCTAGTTTGCTTCTTTGCAGGATAGGGACTTGATTCTCCTGCGTACTGACAGCCCTGAAAAGGATCTGCGTGGTCGGCTGGTCTATGATTATAAAAGTCAGAAATAAACGACTTTCTTCAGAGAACGTTTCTTCAAAGACACATAGCTTTCCCAGAGACAAGCTCCTTTTTTTTGATCAGACATTCCTTTTCCAGAGACCCGCCTTCTCCAGAGACACATACCTTCTCCAGAGACATACCTTCTCCAGAGACACATACCTTCTCCAGGCACGCAACACACTCTTAGGATGCACATGCCTTCTTCAGATAATCACGCCGTCTCCAGAGAAACACGCCCTCTTCACAGACACACACTTTTCTCGGAGAAATCTTGGCTCCATAGACACACATCTTTTCCAGAGACAAGTACCATCCCAAGATAGACATACCTTCTTCAGGCATACACGCCTTTCTAAGAGACACATACTTCCTCCAAAGACAAATACCTTACTCAGAAACCCTTGTCATCTCCAGAAAACATACCTTTTCTACAAAGACACCACTTCTACAGAGACACACACCGTCTTCAAAGACACATGCCTTCTTCGGAGACAATACCTCCTCCAGAGACACATACCTTCATCGGAGACAGTACCTTCTCCAGAGACACATGCCTTCTCTAGACATTAATACCTTTTCTGTGAAACATGCCTTCTGCTGATAATTGTAATTATGTTTTAGAAAAAAAATCTGTTTTTCAGAAACACACACCTTCATAAAAGACACATGCCTTCTCGAGAAAACAATGCTGTCCCAGGGACACACGTTGTCTTCAGAGACAGACGCTTGCATCAGAAATACGTACCTTCAACACAGAGGCCATTTTCGCTCGGTATTGCTTGGCACGTTTTGGCATGGCATGGCATAGCATAGCATGGTATAGCATAGCTTGGCATAGCATAGCTTGGCATGGCATGGCATGTCGAATCACGGCACCGCACGACCAGGAATGGCACGGCATGGCACGCTCGCTGTTTCACGTCTTACAATGATACTCTGCACGCAGCAAAAAGTCAGCTGCAACTTGGGAAGCGAATGTGGCCCAGTAGGGGCTTAGAGTGACCCATGCCAGAAGAAGGACCGTAAAACGGCCCGGAATAGTTCGTCATGGCAGCTGTGACCTAGGTTTGGAGCGGCTCGAAAAAGAAAAGTGGCATTGTGATAGACCCATGAACGTTCTTCTCAAGAGACACCTTCCACAGAGACAGAGACAGGTACGGACAGAGAGAGAGAGAGAGAGAGAGAGAGAGAGAGAGAGAGAGAGAGAGAGACAGGTGCGACAGAAAGAGAGACAGAGAGAGAGAAGAAGAAGTAGAAGGAGAGAAAGACAGACAGACAGACAGACAGAAGGACGCGCAACAGACTTAAAGAAGGAAGCACCAAATGAAAGTGCATGAAGGCAGGCCATCTGACCTCAAACTTACAAATTCTTCATAGACCCCAAGTCCGGTAGTCCACGTCCCCGACATGACCTTCCGAGCGACCATCACCCTAAGCGTTGCGTAAGGTATATACAGAGATGGAAGGGGAAAGCAGGGGGGGGGGGGGGGGGGGGTGAGGGGGCTGGTGAAGGGATGTGGTGGTGTTGGTGTGGGGGTGGAGCTAGAGCGGAGGGGGTAGGGTCGGAGTGACGCGGGTCTGTTAGCTGTCAATAGCTTATTTGTTTTGCAATTGCGCGCGCGCGCGCACACACACACACACACACTCTCACTCACTCACTCTCACGCACACACATACTCACTCACGCGCACACACACACGCGCCTGTGCGTGTATGTGTGAGAGCGTGCGCATGCGCGCGCGCGCGTGTGAGTGTATGTGTGTGTGTGTGTGTGTGTGTGTGTGTGTGTGTGTGTGTGTGCATCATTCACACACACATACATCATTGAAAGAAAGAAAAGGAAACAAAAAGCAACAAAACAAACAAAAAGCCAGGCGACACATAGATGCAACGCAATCTTATTAATAGAAAATTGACACCTTTGGAAGAAGAGAGGCAATTTGCCCATTTGACTAACATGTGATGAATACATGCAACAGCAGAATGACAGCCACAGCAAGGACGTCAAAGAGAGAGAGAGAGAGAGAGAGAGAGAGAGAGAGAGAGAGAGAGAAAGGATATGTAAACGCAATTCCAGGAACAAGACGTTAGGAATAGCAGGCGACTTTTAAAAAGTTCTCTCCCCCTTAGACTATATCTTGACCAGTTATGCCTGGCATTCCACGGGACTGTCACTCCTTCATTCCTCTTCACTCTCCTCTCCCTCCACCTCCCCAGATCGCTCTATTCTGTCGCTGAAGAAAATCATTCTTTTCCCATCGACCTCCCCCCCCCCCTCCCCCAAGGGTCCTCCTCCCCTGTCCGCCACTCACCCCTTCTGTTTTCAACTTAACCTTGCTCCAACAGTTGCAGTCTTAATTGTGCTGACCATGCTTACAGCTGCTGTCACTCCCGTTTACTCAGTGACCTGCTGTGCGCCTCTCCAGTTGAAGAGGTCTCACTCTGTCAGACCCTTTGCTGTCAGCTCACTTCATCTTTGTTTTCTTCACCAACAGGTCATCTTCGTGATGAGAACGTGCATCATCAACGTGACATTTTGACGTAAAATCCGCGAGGTTTTTCTCTACTCTATATCTGTGGTATATCTTAGTTCTACGTTTAGAAGTACGTTTTTTTTACTCATACCCACACCCCTGTTTAGCAGAAATGGCATTACATGACCAAATCTTTGCCAAATGTAAGGTGATATTTGTTTCTCTTTTGTTTTTTTCAAATTGAGCGCAAAGTGGGCGCAAATATTTATTTGTATAGTTTAACATATATTCGTGCAAAACATATCTTGAAGCATACATTGGAACACCTGTGGTGAAAGAGCAGAGAGAGACACGTCCATTTTAGCGCCCAGTTTGAGGAGAAAAGCGTTTGCTGATTCTTCGTTTTGAATTGTCCTGCATGTTGTTTTTCTTACCTGAAGAAGACCAAAGAGGTCGAAACGCGTCGTGTTTGTCTCGTTCGCTCGGCGGAGCAGTAATCTTTCTTCGAAATTGGTTTTCATTTCCGCCTGCCGTCACCTGACTTTTAAACGGACTGTTCCATCTGTCGTTCTGTCGACTGGTGGGGATCGGGTACATCGAGTTTGACTCTCTCCGGTACGATAAGTCTGATTTTTCCTCCACACACACACACACACACACAAATAACAATACAAATATATATATATATATATATATATAAACTAATAAATTCCAAGGATAAGTAACCGAGCACCATTCCAGCAACTTGCAGAGCAGCTTGGTGTTGCAATGACTGCAAGAAATATTCAATTATAAACAAAGCTTGCTCTTATGTCTTAGATTGAAGAAATAGGGGGAAGATAAGCATTCATATCTGCAGTGGTAGATAATTCTGCCTAACCAACAGTAGGCTATGTGCTTGAGTGGGTGAATGGAGAATAATAAATGCCTCTCAAAATGAGCCTTCAGGATAGCAACGCAAGAAACAAGCTTGTAGATTTTAATACTTCATTTTTAAAAAAATATTTTTTTAACTATAATATATATATATATATAATATATATAAAGAGCTTTGTTTATAATTCAATATTTCCTGCAGTCATTGCAACACCAAGCTGCTCTGAGAATTGCTGGAATGGTGCTAGTTACTTACCCCTGGAATTTATTAGATTATATTATATATATATATATATATATATATATATATCACCACGGTCATTCCACAGTGTAGATGCATAATCAATATAAGTTTCATACAGGCATTGTAGAACATTTTACGTGAATTATTACGAATGGAGTATCCAGACTGTTCAGGGTGTATTCATTTTCGAAGATAATTTTGCACAAATAGTTAATGCGAGTCTCCCACTGGATTTGGTTATCTACAATTAGTCTTAAATGTCGACGTTCACTGACTTGAGAAATTTCTTGCGGTCCTTTGACAAATAAATTGAGAGGAATTGAACTTCGGGATATTTTTCTCACGTGTGGTTATGACCATACACTCCGGTTTTGGTATGATTCAAGAGCATTGAGTTATTGTCACGCCAGGTTTCTACTTGCACAGAGAGAGAGAGAGAGAGAGAGAGAGAGGGGAAGAGAGAGAGAGAGAGAGAGAGTGAGACAGAGACAGAGAGAGAGAGAGAGACTAATTCTCTATTTCACAATGGTAAAAGTATTCACTAAGTAAACCATTTTCTCACTTACCGTCCCTGTTCTACTAGACTAGAAGAAAATGATACAACGTGTGCATGTAAACATGGTTAAACAAACAAACGACAACAAATCAAACAATCAAAGAACCACCACCACCTCCACCACCACCACCACCACCACCAAGAAACAAGTACTGACATCAACAGTGAAATAAACAAATAAGAGCAAAACAAGTTAAACAAGCAAAAAAAAAAAAAGAGCAAGAGCAATATAAACAATCAAAAGTAAGCAAATGAAAGCAAAGCATGAAAAAGAAAAACAACAAAAGCAAATAACAGCAACAAAAATAGAATATGAATGGCAATCATCAATGGCATTTGCAAATTAAAAGGGAACAAAAAATGAATACAAAAGAAGAGAGAGAGAGAGAGAGAGAGAGAGAGAGAGAGAGAGAGAGAAGTTTGCATAGTAGACATGAGGCAATCCTAAATGGCAATTTGTAAGTCAAAAAAGGAAAAAAATAATGACTACAAAAGAAGACAGACAGACAGAGACAGAGACAAAAAGACAGAGACAGACAGGCAGACACACACACACACACACACACACGCACGCATGCACGCACGCACACACACACACGCACGAAGAGCGAGAGAGAGAGAGAGCCTGGGCGGAGTTTCAGCCCCTAACCCTCCACCCCTTTCCCCATCTCACCCACCCACACCCATCAAAACCTCTTTAAAGACTCCCGGGCCGGCCGCACGACCCAGGGCCCTATCCCAGGGGGCTTCAACTCCAAACGGACGAACCACGGGACATCTTCAGCTTCGTTAGCCACCTCAGCCCTCTAAAGGCCGCCACACACGTTCTGTCGAGCTTGTTTTATGACGAGCGGCTTTACCGCCTGACTGTCCTCCCGCGCTTTGATCTTCCGACGAGAACTGAAGCAAGAGTTAAGTCCCTTACTTGGGTGCCTTGCTTCGCCGACTCACAACTACGTACTTTTACGTTTTCTCCCCCCGAGAGTACGCAGGGAAGGCACTTACAGAGCATTGGAGATTCAGTGACGATTCGATACGGTGACGGTTGTTTGCGGGAGTATGACGAAATAAAAAGCGGGGAGTGTTTGCAATTTTGTGGACAGTTGCTAAAATCGAGGATCATTTTTCTCATCCCTGCGTGAGATGTTGGGGGACTTTGGGCGTCTGCTGAGCACGTTTAATAAAACAGAAAGGGAGGGGGGGGGGCAAGAGCTTGGGAGGTTGACAGGAAAGGAAGGGGAGTAAAGGCGGTTAAAAAAAGGGGGGGAGGGGGAGGGCGGGGGCGGGATAGCTAGGAGGGGGCGGGATAGCTAGGAGGGTTAGGGATGAGATGGGGTTGGGGTTGGGAGGGGGAGGGGGAAGGCCCATAAAATACAGAGTCGTGAATTGGAGTTAGGAGCTAGAGAAATATGTTTGATGTTGTTTCTTTGTGCATTGATGAAAGGGATGGTGGTGTGCTTCGCTGTTGTGTCGCGTGAATTGAGAAAATGCGGGGAGTTATTCATTTTCTTCTTCTTTTTTTTTTTTTACTGTCGGGAAAGTGGGAGGTGGGGAGGGGGGGGGGAGCGCATCTCATATGGGAGGACAGAAGAGTCCGTTTTTTTGTTGTTGTTTGTGGAGGAGGTGAGAGGAGGGGCAGAAGATGAGAAGGCAGCGAGGACGCGTGGGGACTGTATGGATGGGTGGATGGGGGTGGAGGGTATGAGGGGTAGGAGGTGAAGGAGGAGGGGAAGGGTGTGTGTGTGTGTGTGTGTGTGTGTGTGCCTCAATAGAGGCTCCTGACGTTTGTCTGTGTTAGCTCGGATACGCCATCAAAGAAGGGGCAGGTGGGGTGGGCTGCTCGTTTTTCTTTTCTTTTCGTTTTGTTGTTGTTGTTGTTATTGTTGTTGTGGTTGTTGTAACTATCATAATTAGAGTATCCATATAGCGCCTAATCTCAGAGACCAAGCTCGTTTACACATTAGGCTGCCTACCTAGGTGAAGGCCACTAAGAGCTGCCTGCTGGCACTACACTCACTCGTTTTCCGTTTCATTCAGTCTAATATCAGTCATTTAGCCATTCTTTCATTTGTTATCCACGAAAGGTCCACGCTATGTACATACGTGTCGTCTGTACCAACGGCCAAACTTGCCTTCTCTTCGGAAAATTGGTGATGGGATTTTACGTGTGTACAAAAATTTTATGCGTGCGTTCACACACGGAACCGCGGTTCGTTGTCTCATGACTTTTCGGGAAATGCAGTTAGGACCAATGTTATCTCCGAGGGACCAAAAAAAATCCCTCTATACCGAAATTGCTTGGCGGAGATTCGAACCTGCAACCCCAGGATCATGAATCCGGCACTTTACCAACTGAACCATGTAGGGCAGGCACTTTCCGTAGGAATTAACCACTCGTCTACTTTTGCCATTGAACTGTTTGACTCCTTCCACATCTGCAAAGCTTTGGCACAGGTGTCTGGTCTAGCAAAGAGCGTGTCCCCTGGCAAGAGATGGTTCGAAGCACCGGCCGGCCTGGATCAGGTGCCACGAGTCTTGGTACAAGTATCGGGTCCACAGGAAGTGACTGTGCCTGAGGCGATGACGGAGAGTTCTGAGCTACAGTGTTCCGGGGAACAGATGGTGCACATAGAATGCGCATGGCTATATCAGCCGTGCTTGGTCATCCCTTGGCTGGAGGTGTACCTTTTTTCTAACCGTTTTGGCTACCTAATAGAGTCTTAAGAAGCCAACCCATCAATGACTGGCTACATACTTCGTGACCGACTACCAACAAGGTGACCGGCTACTGCATCCTTTTTGTGAAAGGCTACTTTTAATGTGACATGCTACTCGTTGTTGACAGTCTACTTCAACTTTTGCCTGCACCACATCTACTTAACGGTGACATGTTACGCGATGTAGACTAGCCACTTTAATATCCAGCACCACGACAACTTAAATCCAGCACCACAGCATATTCAGTAACTTATAGGCACTGGCAATTTGGAATTGCTGTAACCACAGAGCGATACACATTAAAACACTCATGAAATCCGTTTCATTTAAGTTGTCTGATCCCTGAGCTTTTCCCAAGAGACCTGCTTTCCTTTCAGAGACTCTTTTTACACACTGCCTGTCGGTGGTCTCCACATTGTCGGTGTATTCCAGCAAGGAGAGTGACTGGATGAGAAACAGACATTGAGGGAATGAAGTGCATGGACTTGTTATCAACGACAGGGCAAGACTAATGGAACGATGGCCTGGACACAGTAATAGATGATGATGTGTTTTACAGATATGGCAAGTTGTTTCTGAAAGTTAGAGACGCAAAATTTATGTTTGTTCATAAATATGCGGTGCAAAAAACACTAAACATTTCTTCTAATTGACTTTTAAAAGCATTTAATCATAATCTATGAAATGATATTGTATTTAGGTAAACACGCGACAACACTTTTCCTTCTAGGGTTTACATTTTCTGAAAAGTAGGACTCTGCCCGACAGTCTTTCAAAAATCGATGTTTATTCTTCTGTAACGATCAAAGTTGATTCTCAAATGAATTTGGTCCAGTAAATACGTGCATATTACTTGGAATAACAAATGTTTTCCCTTTCTACTCCTTTCGCCAGATCATGACTAGGATTTCTTACGTGAAAATATCCAGACAAAGGTCTTAAGTGTGGGGTGTGTGTGTGTGTGTGTGTGTGTGTGTGTGTGAGCGAGAGCGAGAGCGAGATCGATCTAAGCTGGAAACGTCTTTCTTTCTTTATCTATCTCTCTCTGCGCGAGCGCGCGCGCGCGCGTGTGTGTGTGTGTGTGCGTGCGTGCGTGCGTGTGCGTGCGTGTGTCTGTGTGCGTGTGTCTGTGCACTATGCAGATAAAGCACCTTCTACACTTTTACACACACACACACACGTGCGCGCGCTGTGCCCATATATTTTCAAAGAGAGACGAGTACGTGCATGCACAGGTGGACAGAACACGAATTACTGACAAACGAAAGAACATGAAAAAAAAAAATCATGTACCGCTCATGACACAACTGAAAATCAGCCAGTGAAAGTATGCATTCTCGTTATACACGGTAGAAACGTTTGCTATGTTTCTTTGGAATGACATACAAATATGCAGACAGACCATCAAGACAATAACATGTGCAGACCAAGCTCATGCCTTCACCAATAGCAGTAACTTCCCTTGTGTCTAACGGCGTCCCTTCCTCATCCATCCCCATCCCCACTCCCTTGCCCGATTCATCCTAAATCAAGGTCCACAGCTACTGTGGCTTCAAACAAGGTCTCCGACTTGCATTGTATAAACTTAGTGTGTGAAAAACAGTGAACTCATGGTCTTCGTTTAAAAAATCAATTGTCTTTGGACACTTCCGTGGTGTACACACACACACACAAAATCCCTGAGTACGTGCAAGTGCGTTTTCAGACTGGTCATTTATACACATGTGGTCAGAACAGTATCATCAAAGACACATACAAACCTGCGTTAGCAATCCTCTCTCCCCCAACACCCCCCCCCCCCAACCGCCACTGATGCATGTCCTTTGCAGATGCACAAAACATCACGACTAAATTTTTCATTCCGTGTCTACCAACCTCCCAGTCTTTGTGGTAGTTTGATAAGAAGTGTAAGCCTCTCTGTTTTTCTTTTTCTTTTTTCTACTGTCACGGACGTACATACTTTTAGTTGATAAGTCATTTCTTTTCAAACCCAGTATAAAGTGGAGTGTCACCAGTGACTTCTTTACTACACTGGCCGGGTGTTGACCAGTGTGCTATTTTTGTCATCCCGGGTGCGCTACGTCCGTGCATTTCGCTCCCATCCTCCAATACTTCTCTTCGTTTTTTTTTTTTCTCTTTTAACGCCTTCTTTTTCTGTTCTTTAATCGCTTTCCACGTGGTTCATCAGCTGATGTCAGGTGCCACAGGTGAGCTGTTTTTACCTGTTGCCATCTTGGTTAGGCTAGTGGTGTGGCACTCGTATACGGACCGTCGAGTCGGAGAGATCTCCATCTCTGCTAACTGGGCCCACTTTTCTTTATCCACTTCGGTGTGGGTTGTGTGGAAGAGTCTTTCACCCTTCAGTGGGTCGGAAAGTATTCCACTGGACACCCCTGGGATCCCTATCACTGCCAGCTAGAAGAACCACCTTGGGTCGTCCCTGACCTGGAGTCCCCTTCAGTGTGGACCGGCACGGTTTCGGCTTCCACCCTTCGTTGGACTGGGGAGCAAACCGTTTCTCACCTCGCCCACCCGCCATTTTGGTAACTTTATGTTCTGTTTTGGACAGTGTTTTGTTTTATTTGGGTTTTCTAACCTTTCAGCAGTTGAGAGGTTTTTCTTTTCTCTTCATGTGCTGTTGGCTCGGGCACACCTTTTCCGTGTGTAACTGCTCCAAAGAGGGGAAGCAGGTATGGAACTGGCATAGAGATATGCATCTTGTTGTAGAATTGTAGAAACGCATCATCTTTAATTGCGTTTTCGGTCCTTAGCGGCTAGGGCTCTGTCACTTTGGACTAAGTTGAAAACCTCTTACTATATATTCCTTCATTTCGGTCAATGGAAGCTGTGTGTGTGTGTGTGTGTTTTTTTCTGATTACACAGGTTGAGTCAATGCTTATCTCCCCTCTTTTCCAAAGGTGTCATACTGGAATTATGTGATAAATATTGTCTTTCGCTCAATATGTGATTTTGGCCGGAAGGATATCAGAAATGTTAGTTTCATTCTTCCTTGTTGCTGCACAGACACGAGACGGATCGTGGAACGCATGAACGTGCGAACGGCTAAACATTTAGACCGCGGAGTGTGGAATTCCTGCCGTATCGCCCCACATGTGGTTCCGTTCTCGTTGTGTCCTTGTCTTATATGTTTGTGTGACAGACGTGTGGATGAATTCTAATTGTGTTTTTTCATTGGAGCTTTTGTTGGCTAAGGAAATTATCCTTAGCACAGGTCACGTAAAAGCAAAGGAGAAAGGAGTTATTCTAGTTCATTTGCCCTTTTGTAGTGACAAAGACATTGTTGACCTTATCTACGGTATTGTGACCCTTCATACTGTGACGCACTGCCGGACCCACTATGTGGCCACACACCGACTACAACAAGGATATAGGGTGGTGACTTGTCTAGAGACTGATCTCCGCCGTAGGGCGGGATTTTTCGCCCTTTTCCTTCAGCTGCAGCTCCGGTCTTGGGCTGGCTGGGCGACCAACATCTACGGACCCTGCAGTCATCCTTCGCCCAGGCACCAGTCGTTACTCAGACCTGCGGACTGGTGGTGCGGACTGGTGGTGGTGAACCTTGTCTCCTTCACCGAGACATCTGTTTCACCTCGGACTGGAAGACCAGCCCACTACGAACGTCGCCCCTCTACCGGATCCACCTCCCTCTGCGAACCTCCTCGGCTCATGGACTCGAGTTGAGTTTTTCATCTTGAGAAGTGTGGACGTGGGTCTGGCGTGCGTGTGCGTGGGTTTAAAGCCTGTCCCTGATTCGTTTTGTTTTTTTGTTTTTTTTTTTCAAATTTAACTCTAGCTGTGTAGGCCCTGTTGGATGTAGCATTGTTTCTAGAAATGTCTTCTGTCATTCTGCTGAATGTCCTTGTAGCAGGTTAGTGGGTTAGGTTGGGATGGTAGCGGGATCCTGGGATATTTGGGTTTTTTTTGGTGGTCTATTCAATTTACTTTGTCCCCTAGGTCAGCTAATTCTGAATAGTGCCTTTCTCTTCTATGCCCCGTTTTTTTGTTTTTCCTCTCTCGACTATCTTTTCTCTTTATTAGGATCCATACCCCATCTGGAGTGCTAGTGCGAGTGAATGATTGTAATGTGAATAAAAGTATTGTCGAAACTTCTTCTTGTGGTCTGGTGGTGTGAGGGATTGAGTGATCGCTCCGTTTCTGCCACTGCACATTACCTGTATAAGAACCCCCCCTGTCAGGTGTACTCCCACTTGACAATTATGGTGGAGATGCGGGGTACAGGAATGTGTATGTGGTAGTGTAAAAGCGACACTCTGAACTCGCTACCGCCCGACCCTTGAGAGACCTGTCTATCTTTCTTTACGTGTATTTGACGGGTGGTTGGTTGGGTGGGTTCTAGAGTTAGTAGGGAACCCATTGGAGCGGACCGGTTTTGGGGGTGCTGTCGGCAGTAGAGTCCCGCGCTCCGTGGTCGGACCTTCGGCGCTTCCGTTCCGCGTTCGTCTCCGTGTTTTTTTTTGTTTTGTCTAGTACCGCCGACTATTGTTTCTAGAATTCCGTTCTCCTTTTCTCATTACCTTAGAATAGGTACTTGGGTGGAGAAAGAAGGGGGTTTTTGAATTTTAGATTAATAGGTCTTGCTTGTGCAGAGTCATCGATATCAGTGCTTGTGCTGATTTAGGATTTTGGTCTGCATTGGCCTGTACCCAAGACGCCGACTGTGTTAGCAAGGTAAGTGTAGGCAGGTTTGCCAAGCATTTGGTGCTTTGTTTACAAGGCAATCTTTGACACTAAGTTCCGGTACCGTGTTTGCGCGAAACTCGGTCTTATATGTCTATCTACTTCAGTTCACAAAACAAGGAAAGACTATTCTTGGTGGTGTGTGTTATTTCATTATTACACACTAGGTTGTAGGATCTGTGTTTAGTCTAAGGGGATTAGCCCTAAGTTGACAGGCTTTTCTCTTCTGTCTAGCGCACATACAAGCAGTTTATTTGCTTTCCTATCTAGCTGTTGATGTTAGGGCTTTCTTAATTGTTCAACTGTGGTGATTGGAATAATAAAATTGTCAGTCGTGTGTTGAGAATTTGAGTGTAGCGTCTTCTGATATATTTAAGTGTTTTTCCAAAGAGCCTCTTGCGTCTTTTTCTGTCGCTCCCTCCCCCTCTCATCCGCCTCCCATTCAGTTACCGAGCAGTGATTTTAGCACGTGGGTCCCGTCTTTGGACTAGATCGTGTTGCACGGGAGTTTCGGCGCGCACATCAGGCCACTGTTTTGATCGAGTCAGTTCTGTCCCGGTGCCCCAGTGACCGTGTTGGTGCACGTGCGCTTCCGTGTTTACGTCAGTCGCCGGTAGAATTTAGGTTAGCTGTTTGACCTCGCGGTACGGGTCGTTTAAATTCTATTGTCCGTCCCTGCCTTATGCGTGTTGTCTTGTTACTTTTCTTTGGATAAGTTGGTTGCTGGCTGGAGTAACGCGTTGAGTTATAAATTCCAGTTGTATAGGTTTGTGATTTCTTTGGCCTCTGCTGGGTAAACGTCTTTGAAGTCTTATTTTGAGAAATCAACATTTGATCCGGATATAGGTTTGTTACCCAGGGGTGGTAACTTACTTTGGGTTCTTGGCACGCCGGTGCACAAGGGCAGTTGTTATACAGTGATAAGCTGTCGCTTTGTCGATTTGTTAATTCCACGTTGTGTCGGAATTGGTTCATGTTTGGACATTGCTTTCCATAGAGGAAAAGAAACTGTTGAGCTTGGACCACGTTTTTCTGGCCAGCGTTTTTTTTTTTTTTTTTTTTTTAGATTGCTGCTCACAACGCTCTGAAGTGTTAAAAACATAACTGGGTATCTCCGTCGTTGGACGTCAGGGGAAATAACTCAAGCTCTTAGCTAGTTATTGGAGTTGGATACTCGGCGTTCATTTGGTGAGAAGAGGTTAGTTTGCTTTACTTATTGAGCTTAGCCAGGGTTAAGCGATTCAGTTCGTTGGGGCTAGCTTAGTGTGGCAGTACTCTTGACTGTAATTTGGTTCGTGGAAGCATTTCTCTTCGAGTTTGAACGGTTTTGTGGATTGACTACACTTAGTCATAAAGTCATACAGTGTTGACTTTGTTGTTCAAACTACTCTTTTGTATTGTGAGACATACCTTAGACTGTAACCTACGGTTGGAGATTTGGTGTTGACTACAATTAGTCAAAAAGTCATACGTAGGACTTTGTCATTTCTCCTTCCCTGTTTTGGGAATATTGTTGCAGTTGTTGACTACCCTTAGTCATAGTTACACTTGTGGAACGTTACTACTCCGTATTTCCTTCTCGTGGGAATACAGCTGCAATTCAGCGGATTGGAGTTGCTGATACGTTGTGAGCTTACTCAGTTTCGGTTCCCATTCTTGGACTTTAACTTTTGTGGTTCTATCTTGGAGGAACTCGGACTTCGGAGGAAATATTGTTGATGGGCCACTCTTGGTTCGTTGGATAGAAGTACTTCCTCATGCTGTTTTGTTAGGGTTGCCCATGCGTGTTTGACTTGCATCAAACCCTTACGTCATTTCTCATTCATTATCTTTCAGTGAGTGTTGTCATTCTTGGTGAGGGTGGGTTAACCATCGTGTTGGTGTTACCCTATATGACTCACTGGTTTAAGATAGTGCGTTTTTCCCTTTGGAAATTGGGGATAGTTCTCTTCAAACTTAGTGACTATTCACAGAATCTTCTATTTATATCCACTTAGTGTCGTCCTGTACTGCTGGCTTGTGGGTTCAAATACTTTGTGACCTTCGAAGTAGTCGACTGTGGTACTAAGTGCGAAGTGGACACACACGTGGGAACCTTCGTGGGATTTCGTTCGACAGGGTTCTAAGTGGTTGCGCAAATCTTGTGTATCACTTGGTGATTCGGTGACTTCGTGTGTGGTGAGGTGTACTGTGAGTTATGGAACACGTAGACGACGGGCGCCGGATCACACGCTCTCAAGACAAGTGGTGCAGGAATCCTACCAGGGATGGGGAGCCCCATGACTCAGGCGACGACTGGCCCTACTACCCAGGTCGTGTTTTCTTCTGGTGGGACTCGTCCTCCAGTCACCGCAATGTCCACAATGCAGGAGATGACCCCTCCCGAGTCACTCTCTCCGAGACGACCTCTGCCCACTCCAGTCTCGGGACTTCGCCCTCCGCCGTATCTGCGAGATGACTTCCGCTTTCGGCCTTCGCCTATGCCTCATCCTCCTGGACCAGCGCCCGTGGATCCCCTTATGCTGATGAGGATTGAGAGAGAAGAAAGAGAGGCAAGGGAGAGAAGAGAGAGGGAGGAGAGGAGACTGGAAAAGGAAGAGAGAGGCGAAAGAGAAAAAGGAAAAGGAAGAGAGGCGAAAGAGAAAAAGGAAAAGGAAGAGAGGCGAGGGAAAAGAGAGAGCGGGAGGAGAAAGAAGCCAAAGAAGAGACGCTGGAAACTGGAAATGGAGAAGAGGTTGGAGAGGGAGAAGGAACGGCGATGGAGAGAGATGATGGAGGAAAGGAGACTGGAGCGAGAGTCGAAAGAGAAGAGAGAACAGTTAGAAAGAGAGGCCCAGAAACAGAAAGAGTTGGACTTTGAGGCTCGTTTGGAGGAGGAAAGAGAAAGACTCCGGGCCGAGCTAGTTCAACAGTTGGATGCAGCCGAACGAGAGGAGGCACAATCTGTGGTTGCTTCCGAGCATGGCTCTGCCCATCGGGAAATAGCGGATTTTCATCAGGGCGTGGATATTGCGGTGGCTCCGCCCATGCTACATATGCCAGTGTACAGTGCTAGCGATAACATAGACACCTACATCGAGCACTTTGAGGCGGTAGCCGCTGCGTACCAGCTGACCGACCAGAGGAAAGCCCTTTACCTCATCAGTAGCCTGACGGGGAAGGCTGAGGAGGCGTTTGTTGACATTCCACCCGGAGCTTCCTATACCGAGTTAAAAGCGGCTCTTCGCCGGAGACTGCACATGACTGCCGAGTCCTATAGAAAGCAGTTTCGCACAATGAGGAAACCTTCAGAGGAGACTTTTCACCAGTTCGGGGAACGCCTCCGACGCACTATGGAATATTGGATTGAAGCCTCAGAAATGGAAATGGATTGTTTCCTCTTGGAACAACTTGTGAATTCGGTATCTCAGGAACTGCAGTTTAAGTTGGGCGAGGAGAAACCAAAGACATTCGCCAGGGCAATCGAGATTGCTGAAGCCTTCGCAGATGCGCGTCGTCACTATTGGATGCCTACACCAGGAACTAGTAGGAAACCCGCCGATCGGGAGTCACGTGACCTCAAACCACCGTCACCCTCCAAAAGCGATGTCCCCAGCAATTCCAGGAACGTTGGAGCCAAGCTCAAGCTTTGCTTCCTCTGTGGGGAAAAGGGACATTTCGTCCGGGATTGTCCGAAGAGGAAGGACAAGACAAAATCCGACGTCTCGCACGTTAGGGTGGCATTTGGAGAGAACGAGGTCACGTCCCCATGATATCCTACCTTCCCGTCGGTGGTGTGTGGCAAGAAAGTGGAAGCTATTGGGGACACCGGAGCTACAGCGGTCTTCATCGACGAGCAGCTGGTCCCTACTGAGGCACCTCGAGGGGAAGAGTGCCAAGTGTCAGGAATCGAGTCATCCTTCAGGGCAACCCGATCTACAGTATTGGTAGATGTCTCTACGCCATATTTTAAAGGAAAGGTATGGGCAGTCGCCCTTCAGCAACCTGCGTACTCCCTACTGATTGGCAATTCAGTGTGCTTTGGGGATGGTCAACGTCGGGAGATATCGTCAGAGTTGCCATCTGAGGTGTTTGTGGCCGCCACCACGCGTTCCCAAGCACAGAGAGAGGCACTGAAACCCCTCCTGAAGCCCCTGACTCAGCATGACATCTTGACCATGGATCCCTCAACTGTAAGCAGCTTGCAAACAAAGGATCCATCCCTCAACAAGATCCGGAGTTTGGTTGGGGAACCAGCAAGGACGTCCCGCAGCAGCGCGGTAGAGTTCGTGAGACGCAAGGGACTGGTACACAGACGTCATATGTCATCTACTTCGTCTGCCACTCAACTTGTCGTACCAGAAGCTCTCCGCAGCACTGCCATGCGCCTAGGCCACGACACCCCTATGGCAGGACATTTGGGGGCACGTCGAACCCTGGAGAGAATCCAACAAGACTTTTACTGGCCAGGAGTAGCAAAGGACGTCAAAAGGTACGGTCGCAGCTGTGATGTTCACCAACGAACTACTCCGAAGGGCCGGAACACCAGGATGTCTGTGGCGTTGTTGACATCAGCAGGTTCTGCACCCTCGAGGAGTAGAAAACCATTGCTAGCAAAGCAAAGGAGCAGACGCAAAATGAGTCAAACATGCGCTGAAATGAGAGCGAATGAGAGGGAGTCGAACACCAACCAGGACCGCCTCACAGCCATGGAGCGACACCTGGGCCAGTTGTGTGACAGCTCTGTCTCCTACACACGTAAAACAGCACGTCTACGTAACAAAGGTGACCACGTATGTAGGAAGATAACAGAGAACGCAGAACATGTGAAATGGAACCCTTCTCTAAGCAAAGGCATGACCCATTTTGCTGAAAGTCCCTCAGCTGGTCGGAACTACAGGGAGGCTCGGGTGAATCGGCTAGAAAAGAAAGTGGTGTGTAATCTCAGTGGCTACGGACTGTTGTGCGAACAGACCAAGAATGACTTGAAGGAAGCCTTCAATGCCCAGTCCAAGGAAGCGATGCAGAAGAGGCAGCTGGAACAGATCAAGATGATGCCACAGAACCGACAGCAGATTGTGCAAGTGGAATCGGATCTACAGAAGGCCAGTTTGGAACCTCACAGTCATCACGCCTTGGAGCAACAGGTTCACAGCTTTCAGGCCAAGATCACAGACATGAAGAAAGTGCTGACAGTTTGTCAACACTGAGCTGGTCTTCCATGCCAGGACCCTGGAGCTCTACGCACAGTGCTTCCAGACACTGAACGTCATCGACCCAGGCGGTGACCTGGAGATGAAGCCAGCCGAAGCAGTGCATCCGGACATAGCACGCATGGCTTCCCAGCAGTCCCTGAACAACAGCAACAACAGCAGCAGTCGTCCTGCTCCTCGTCGTACCCTATCCCCTTGTCTATCTCCAGTGCCCCGGTTAGCAATGGTGTGCCCAGAAAGGCACTGGATGATGTCACTGATGACTGAAAATGATGATGATGGCTGATTACCTCAGCCGGATGGAGTAACGAGTCAAGGTTCAAGAGTGAGGAAAGTCTACATGAATGTAAGGGTATACAGAACGTATTGGAGGCTGTGATAGGCTGTGCCTCAGTGGCACAAGCCTCTTTGGTTGGGGGGTGTTGTCACGGACGTACATACTTTTAGTTGGTAAGTCATTTCTTTTCAAACCCAGTATAAAGTGGAGTGTCACCAGTGACTTCTTTACTACATTGGCCGGGTGTTGACCAGTGTGCTATTTTTGTCATCCCGGGTGCGCTACGTCCGTGCATTTCGCTCCCATCCTTCTCCATTTTTTTTTCTCTTTTAACGCCGCCTTTTTCTGTTCTTTAATCGCTTTCCACGTGGTTAATCAGCTGTCAGGTGAGCTGTTTTTACCTGTTGCCATCTTGGTTAGGCTAGTGGTGTGGCACTCGTATACGGACCGTCGAGTCGGAGATCTCCATCTCTGCTAACTGGGCCCACTTTTCTTTATCCACTTCGGTGTGGGTTGTGTGGAAGAGTCTTTCACCCTTCAGTGGGTCGGAAAGTATTCCACTGGACATCCCTGGGATTCCTATCCCTGCCAGCTAGAACCACCACCTTGGGTCGTCCCTGACCTGGAGTCCCCTTCAGTGTGGACCGGCACGGTTTCGGCTTCCACCCTTCGTTGGACTGGAGAGCGAACCGTTTCTCACCTCGCCCACCCGCCATTTTGGTAACTATATGTTCTGTTTTGGACAGTGTTTTGTTTTATTTGGGTTTTCTAACCTTTCAGCAGTTGAGGTTTTTCTTTTCCCTTCATGTGCTGTTGGCTCGGGCACACCTTTTCCGTGTGTAACTGCTCCAAAGAGGGGAAGCAGGTATGGAACTGGCATAGAGATATGCATCTTGTTGTAGAAACGCATTATCTTTAATTGCGGTTTCGGTCCTTAGCGGCTAGGGCTCTGTCACTTTGGACTAAGTTGAAAATCTCTTGCTATATATCCCTTCATTTCGGTCAATGGAAGCTGTGGGTTTTTTTCCGATTACACAGGTTGAGTCGATGCTTATCTCCCCTTTTTTCCAAAGGTGTCATACTGGAATTATGTGATAAATTGTCTTTCGCTCAATATGTGATTTTGGCCGAAAGGATATCAAATGTTAGTTTCATTTTTCCTTGTTGCTTCAGACACGAGACGGATCGTGGAACGCATGAGCGTGCGAACGGCTAAACATTTAGACCGCGGAGTGTGGAATTCCTGCCGTATCGCCCCACATGTGGTTCCGTTCTCGTTGTGTCCTTGTCTTATGTTTGTGTGACAGACGTGTGGATGAATTCTAATTGTGTTTTTTCATTGGAGCTTTTGTTGGCTAAGGAAATTATCCTTAGCACAGGTCACGTAAAAGCAAAGGAGAAAGGAGTTATTCTAGTTCATTTGCCCTTTTGTAGTGACAAAGACATTGTTGACATCATCTACGGTATTGTGACCCTTCATACTGTGACGCACTGCCGGACCGACTATGTGGCCACACACTGACTACAACAAGGACTATAGGGTGGTGACTTCTTGTCTAGAGACTGATCTCCGCCGTAGGGCGGGATTTTTCGCCCTTTTCCTTCAGCTGCAGCTCCGGTCTTGGGCTGGCTGGGCGACCAGCATCTACGGAGCCTGCAGTTATCCTTCGCCCAGGACTAGTAGTTACTCAGACCTGCGGACTGGTGGTGGTGAACCTTGTCTCCTTCACTGAGACATCTGCTTCACCTCGGACTGGAAGACCAGCCCACTACGAACGTCGCCCCTCTACAGGATCCACCTCCCTCTGCGAACCTCCTCGGCTCGGACTCGAGCTTTTATCTTGTGTAGTGTGGACGTGGGTCTGGCGTGCGTGGGTTTAAAGCCTGTCCCTGATCCGGTTTTTTTTTATTTTTTAACTCTAGCTGTGTAGGCCCTGTTGGATGTAGCATTATTTCTAGAAATGTTTTCTTCTATCATTCTGCTGAATGTCCTTGTAGCAGGTTAGGTTGGGACGGTAGCGGGATCCTGGGAGGGATTTTTTGTGGTCTATTCAATTTACTTTGTCCCCTAGGTCAGCTAGTTCTGAATAGTGCCTTTCTCTTCTATGCCCCTGTTTTTCCTCTCAACTATCTTTTCTCTTCTTTATTAGGGATCCCATACCCCATCTGGAGTGCGAGTGAATGATTGTAATGTGAATAAAAGTATTGTCGAAACTTCTTCCTCTGGTGTGAGGGATCGAGTGATCGCTCCGTTTCTGCCACTGCACATTACCTGTATAAGAACCCCCCCCCCCCCTGTCAGGTGTACTCCCACTTGACATCTACATCACCGTCTCCTTGCCTCTTCCCACCTTTTAATCCCTCTCTCCGTATGGTGTGTCTTCATGTCTCTTTCCTCTCTGACTGTCTCTCCCTCCCCTGCCCAATCTTTCTATCCGCTTTAATCTGCATGGTGGCGAGTCCATCTGCACCCATGTCTTGCACTGCGTCTGTGCCTCCTGTCCCAATACACCCACCCATATGACGCGTTACATCCGCGCCCAACTGTCCCAATACATCACCATTCCTCGCTCTTCATCCCTGCCCCAAGAAGACACCAATGTCGCGCTCTTCATCCGCACCCCTCTTCCCCAAGAAGACACCAATGTCACGCCTTTCATCCGTGCCCCTCTACCCCAAGAAGACACCAATGTCACGCCCTTCATCCGCACCCCTCTTCCCCCAAAAAGACACCAATGTCACGCCTTTCATCCGTGCCCCAAGAAGACACCAATGTCACGCCCTTCATCCGTGCCCCTCTGCCCCAAGAAGACACCAATGTCACGCCCTTCATCCGTGCCCCCTCTGCCCCAAGAAGACACCAATGTCACGCCCTTCATCCGTGCCCCAAGAAGACACCAATGTCACGCCTTTCATCCGTGCCCCAAGAAGACACCAATGTCACGCCCTTCATCCGCGCCCCCTCTGCCCCAAGAAGACACCAATGTCACGCCCTTCATCCGCACCCCTCTACCCCAAGAAGACACCAATGTCACGCCCTTCATCCGCACCCCTCTGCCCCAAGAAGACACCAATGTCACGCCCTTCATCCGCACCCCTCTGCCCCAAGACACCAATGTCACGCCCTTCATCCGCACCCCTCTGCCCCAAGAAGACACCAATGTCACGCCTTTCATCCGTGCCCCCTGCCTCAAGAAGACACCAATGTCACGCCTTTCATCCGTGCCCCCTCTGCCCCAAGAAGACGCCAATGTCACGCTCTTTATCCACACCCTCTGCCGCAAGAAGACACCAATGTCACGCCTTTCATCCGTGCCCCCTCTACCCAAAGAAAACACCAATGTCAAGATCTTCATCCACACCCCTCTGTCGCAAGAAGACGCCAATGTCACGCCCTTCATCCATGCGCCCTCTGTCCTAAGAAGACACCATGTCACGCCTTTCATCTGTGCCTCCTCTGCTGCAAGAAGACACCAATGTCACGCCCTTCATCCATGTCACGCCCTTCATCCATGCGCCCTCTGTCCTAAGAAGACACCAATGTCACGCCCTTCATCCATGCGCCCTCTGCCCCAAGAAGACACCAATGTCACGCTCTTCATCCACACCCCTCTGCGCTAATAAGCCCACCATACAACGCTCTTTATCCACCCCTCATCCACAATAAGACACCCATGTCACGCCCTTCATCCGTGCCCCCTCTGCCCCAAGAAGACACCAATGTCACGCTCTTCATCCACACCCTCTGCGCTAATAAGCCCACCATACAACGCTCTTTATCCACCCCTCATCCACAATAAGACACCCATGTCACGCCCTTCATCCGCCTCCTCTGCCCCCAATACGCCCACAGTGTCACGCTCTTCACCTGTTCCCTCTTTGCCCCAAAGCGCCCACCATCTGACGCCCTCCATCCGCGCACACCGTCCCAATACGCCCTTCATCCACCCCTTCTGCCCTAAGACAAACCGTGTCATGTCCTTCCATCCGCCCCCTGTGCCCAATACACGCACCATGTCACGTCCTTGATCCGCGCCCCAATACGCCAAACCACGTTATGCCCTTCATCTGCGGCCCCTGTGCTCCAATACGTCCACTGTGTCACACCCTTCATCCGCCCCCCTCTCTGCCCAACACGCCCACCCACGTCACGCCTTTCATCTGCCCCCTCTGCCCAGATCCCCACCAACGTCATGCCTTTCATCTGCCCAGATCCCCACCCACGTCATGCCTTTCATCTGCCCAGATCCCCACCCACGTCATGCCTTTCATCTGCTCCCCTCTGCCCAGATCCCCACCAACGTCATGCCTTTCATCTGCCCCCCCCTCTGCCCAGATCCCCACCAACGTCATGCCTTTCATCTGCCCCCCCCCCCCCCCCCTCTGCCCAGATCCCCACCAACGTCATGCCTTTCATCTGCCCCCCCTCTGCCCAGATCCCCACCAACGTCATGCCTTTATCTGCCCAGATCCCCACCAACGTCATGCCTTTCATCTGCCCAGATCCCCACCCACGTCATGCCTTTCATCTGCCCCCCCTCTGCCCAGATCCCCACCCACGTCATGCCTTTCATCTGCCCCCCCTCTGCCCAGATCCCCACCCACGTCATGCCTTTCATCTGCCCCCCCTCTGCCCAGATCCCCACCCACGTCATGCCTTTCATCTGCCCCCCCTCTGCCCAGATCCCTACCAACGTCATGCCTTTCATCTGCCCCCCCTCTGCCCAGATCCCCACCAACGTCATGCCTTTCATCTGCCCCGATCCCCACCAACGTCATGCCTTTCATCTGCCCCGCTCTGCACCAATACGTCCACCATGTCACGCCCATCATTGGTACCCCCTCTTCCGAAGTGCGCCCACCCGTGTCACACCCTGCATCTGCGCCCTCCATACGACCATACAGGCCCTGAAAACTTACTTGTTTCCCACTCACGTCATGTCCTATACCCTCACCCATGTCACGCCCTGATATCTGTGCATCCTGTTCGCCCACCCATGTCACGCACTGTATCATCCCTGTCCCACCCCATCTATGTTATGCTCTAAATTCCGCACCCCATGTCCCAAATGCACGTCATGCCCCGAAATCAGCCTCCCCCACCCTTTCGCTACCCCACCTGTGTAAGGTGCCGGACAATCTCAACCCTCTGTACAGTCTCGTCCATGTCACACCCTGAAATTCATACACCCTCCTCCCCTCTTTTCCCGTGCCCCAACCTATACACATATATGATCTGAAATCCGTGTCCCCTACGCCCATCCGTGCCAAGTCCCAAAATCTGCACTCCCTGTTCTCGCACCACGTCACACGCTGCATCCACGCCCCTCCGCCATCCCCCCACCCATGTCATGCCCTGTATTTGCATCTCCCCTCACCCCACCTATGCCAGCGACCGCTGTACCATCATCACCAATGTCATACGCTGTCCTTGTACACTGCATCCGTGATCCCCTGGCCGGCATAATAATAATGATTTATGGCGCTTAATCTTACATAAGCCCTAAGCACTTACAAATACAGAAAAGATTAAAGAAACCATATGAAACAAATAAGATAAACATTGCAGCAAGTACCATGCACCCACAAACAAGAGTGCATGTTGACACACACTCACGCGCACGAACACACACACGCACGTAAAATGCTGATAAAAACAAGAACGTGTTGGCTTTTCCAAGCTCTTCACAGTTCTCTGAGCATGGCTCCTCGTCTTCTCTGTCCCTTGTTGTGAATGCATCCTGAAGTCCCTGCAGTGGGATGGTCCAGCAACAGTCACGTTTCTTCCGGCATTCCCTGGGAACAGGTCCTCTGGAAGCCTGTAGTAACTCGATGACGATGTAGGTAATATCCCGTCCCTGGAGTCGGTTGCCCTTGGTGAGGATGGGGGTGGTTGTGGAAGATGAAGTGCGACATCTTGTGGTTGACTGGTAGCGATTCTCGTAGACAGCCCATCCCTCACGACCTGCCACAAACGAAGCCGCGGATTAAATTCTGACCAAGAAGTCGCTGCTAAACCATCACAAACACCACTAAAGCATGAACAGTAGAAACTAACGCCTAGGAATGACGTTCATACACGCTGAGAATAAAGAAGACAGTAAAGTCTATGGAAAAAGGAAGATGCTGAAATGTTGGAAAGAGAAGACTGTGATGGATGCTTAAGCCTAGAAAAGACAAATCAACCTACGAAAGAAAGACATTTTGAAGAAGAGATACATTACACAATATGAACGGGTAACATTTAGCTCAATAATAGAAGCTGACATTAACCCTTCTCACAAAAAAAGGTTTATCAGCCCTATGGTAAGGTAAGGTAATGTTGCCTATAGCCCAGCCGACCGGAAAGGGCCACATCAGGGCTAGCACCGCGTTGGAGTCAACTCACAAGTCATTACAAAAAGAAGTCATTCACGCAACCATTTGAAATACACCTACACACACGCTTGAAAGTTTGTTAAAATCTTGCGATCTGATGAAAAATGTTAATCTCTTTCAGAAATTCGAAGATCACATCAGGTGGGACATCTTTAAACCTGGGTGTCATGGAATCTGCTGTAAAATGTTTATGTCTCACATCGTGCAAGTCCCAACACTCTAAAAGAATATGTTTCACCGTGAGTGGTACATGACATGGAATGCACCACGGAGCAGCTTCATTTTTTAAAATTTGAGAATGGGTGTAAAAGGAGTGCCTGTATGCAAAGGGCGCAAGACTTTCTCCTTTACGGCCGCCTCGGGAACAAGGTAAAAACTCTTTCAGGTTTGGACGGATTTTTAATAGTTTATCCTTTTGCAACTTCCATTCTTTTTGCCCTGAGGTCTTTGACATAAGCCTAGGTTTGGGTTTCAGATCAGTGTGAGGGAAAGACAGTCCATTCAACTCTTTCAATGTTGCGCTCGTGGCAAGTTGATCAACCAACTCTTTGCCTCGAATGCCCACATGGCTGGGAACCCAAGCAATAACTATGTTGTATCCATCTGATTTCAGTGAGGTGTACAGTTCGAATAATTTCAGCAGTTGAAGGTGCCTGAGGTTACGGCTGGCAATGGACTCCAACGCAGAAAGGGAGTCCGACAAAATGAGGAAATCTTTATGTTTGGATTTAGAGACCATTTCAAGAGCCAGGACCAAGGCTGTCAAACTCAGCAGTAGATGGAGCTGTCAGTGGGAATGTTTAGAATATCTCTGAGAAGGACCTGTTGCACAATACACAGCAGGGGCAACCCCCTCCTCAGATTTGGAACCGTCGGTGAAAATTATTCCGAAGGATGGAAATTTCGAACACAGTTCGGCGAAAAAGGGCTTGTACGTCAAGGAGCTAGTAGTATCTTTACGGTACGAAGCAAAATCAAACCGGATCCCTGGCGTAAAGAAAGTCCATGGTGGGTCATCAGGAAACTTGGATAAATCACACACGACTCCAATGTCAATATCTGCATTGTTCAAGTTGGGAAGCATACGAATTCCCATGAATGGAACTGGGGTGGTCATGGATTTTCTTTTGGAACTTGGGGTAAAAAACGCAGTCATAAAAGCATCTTATTTGACAGCAAACAGAACGTGTAGAAACTTTTCTTCACGACCGAAGTGCACGAATAAACTTCAGTAGACTGACTGCAAAAGACCTGCTTGCGCGCCTCGAAAAATGGAATGTTATTTTCCGTTTTAACTTCTTGAATGTTAGCTTGCTGAATCAGAAGTGGGCAGATGCGTGAAGAGGAGGGGTGGTCGCCATCGCAGTTTGCACAGTGGGTAGGATCTTTACACGGCCCATTATGGGTTGCTTTGCAGCAAACACCACACACCACTTCCCCAGAACAGCGTTCTTTGACGTGGCCAAACTTCTGGCACTTGAAACACCGCATCGAAGACGCAGGGTAATGCTGAAAGTGCACTTTGATGACTTGAGGCAACAAAGGGGTTCAGAATGTCAGAAAGAGGGGGGGGGCACTCTTTCTGTTCCTTTACGAATTGTGACCCTATGCACGTCAATTACACCTTGGGATACAAGTTCAGCTTTATGTCTCCAAGACGCCTCCAAGATCCGGGCATCTCATGAGTTCCTTGGACGCATTCAACTATTTATGGGGAGTCACCCGGATCTCTCCGTCTAGTTTTGTGGCATTCAGCAGCTGTTTTGACAAGTGCTACAGTAGGAAGGTACTAAAACCTATCATAAGACAATAAATGGATGAAAGAAGTCCATAAGTGTAAGAAAGGAGAACACTGAAAGATTTGAAAAGAAGATGCTATGTCTGTTGAGTGAAAACACCACAGCTTCTAAGGAGGAGAAACCACCACCTAGAACTACTACACTAGCCACTTAAAAGATACTAAACCCTCTGAAAGGAAACAAAAGGAGAGGATACCAAATGCTATCATAGGAGATCGAGAACACTTGCACTACTTGAAAGGTGACCACCAGCTCTCATAAGAGTAGGACGTTAAAACCTATGAAAAGATTCACACGCTGACTGATTACCATGTCAGGTTTTCTGTGGAGAAAGGACACTCAGATCAGGAGTACCAGGTGCGCACTAGGGAATATTTCAGGAAGAGGATTAAAGACTTCAAGAGCTCTGCAGCTCAAACCAAAACGATCTGAAAACATGCGTCCATGTTCCAGACCTCTTGATTCACGAGACCTGCTCCAGAGCTGGAGTCGGCCTTTCATGCCTTTCCGAAAATACTCCCTCTGGTGCTCCCTGTTTTATGTCCTCGTTCCCCAGAACACCGACATTGGAAAACATCATCTCTTCTTGGCCATATGAAAAATTGATACTGGATCCTAGAAAAGAAGACTGGAACCCCCAAGAGAGAAGCCAAATAAACCTGTGAATGAAGGAGACATTAAAGCACGGACAGAATACTCCAACACCTGTGAATGAAGGAGACATTGAAGCACGGAGAGAATACTCCAACACCTGTGAATGAAGGAGACATTGAAGCACGGACAGAATACTCCAACACCTGTGAATGAAGGAGACATTGAAGCACGGACAGAATACTCCAACACCTGTGAATGAAGGAGACATTGAAGCACGGACAGAATACTCCAACACCTGTGAATGAAGGAGACACTGAAGCACGGACAGAATACTCCAACACCTGTGAATGAAGGAGACACTGAAGCACGGACAGAATACTCCAACACCTGTGAATGAAGGAGACATTGAAGCACGGACAGAATACTCCAACACCTGTGAATGAAGGAGACATTGAAGCACGGACAGAATACTCCAACACCTGTGAATGAAGAAGACACGATACCCAGATAAAAATGACATTAAACCCTTTGTATGGAATAGGCGCTGAACCTTGAAAAAAAAATGTGAAGAGAAGAATTGCCGAGTTGTTTCTGAGCTATAGAAACTTACATTCCCAATTATCATCATTCATTAATTGAGCAAATGTAATTTTCGGAAATCTGAAAACTTTCTTTTATTTATCTATTTATTTAGTTTAGTCAGTTGGTTAGTTAGTTATTGTTACACATGTTTAGCATTTCTTGTCATTTACATGTATTGTCAATCCACACTCACACTTTGTGTTCACGATCATGCATGCAGTCACATACATACACCTTACTTGGTATGAGTGAATCAGTGCTCCATACAGTAGGTCACACAGAAACCCTGGCTTTTTGTATCAACCCCTAAAATGTAAAGTATATTCCTGTTGTACAAGTCTATAGAACACACACGTCATTATAGGAGAGAGCGAGCGAACGAGGCACGGAGACAGGAGAAGGACAGTCAAACGGAATGAATGAGTCAGTACACCGTACCTTAAGTCACACAGAAACCCACACTCTTTTATACCATAACATTACACTAAACGTTCGTCACAAATGTCCGTTGTAAAAATTCAAACAAACAGATATATGTGTGTGTGTGTGTGTGTGGTGTGTGTGTGTGTGAGAGAGAGGAGAGAGAGGAGAGAGAGAGAGAGAGAGAGAGAGAGAATAAAAAATGAAAGACCGCCTTTACAAAGAAAAAAAAAGAAGCAAAAAAACGACCAAAAAAAATGGTAAAGGCGGGAGTGGTGGAGGGTAAAAAAAAAAAAAAAAAAATTGTGAACCTGTGAAGGAAGAGACCCCGAGTTCTTAGGACAAAAACAAATCAAAACAAACAAACAAAAAAATACCAAACCATTTGAAAAATAAGGTAATGTTGCTTATAGCACAGCCGACCGCAAAGGGCCATATGAGGACTATCACCGTGTTGAAGTCATTCACACAACTCTTTAAAATACACTTTCTAAAAACATACCGGAAATTTTGTATTAAAAAAAATACAACCTTTCTTCTGCAAAAATCTTACATTAGATGAAAAGTGTTGGTCTCTTTCAGAAATTCAAAGATCGCATCAGGTGGGACATCTCTGAACAAGGTTTTCGTGGAGACTGCTGTAAAATGCTTATGTCTCACATCATGCAAGTCCCAACACTCTAAAAGAATATGTTTCACTGTGAGTGGTACATGTTGGAAAAAGAAGAAAGAACAGTAGATGACAAATCATAACTAAAACTTCCCTTGTATTGGTGTTGCCTTCCCCACGTTCATTCTCACTGGTCCCCGTTTTCCACGGTCGTTGATGCACAAGTGCTTGCCCCTGTTGAAAAAAAAATCGATATTTTCTGTGAGCATAGAATATTCTGGGCAAATGATTCTGACTCACTAAAATTCAATGAAACGATTTTGATTTTGTAAAGTATCTGCACGTTCTGTCATCTTGCAATCTAAACAATATTTAGGTTAATACGATATGTTATGTGATCACGTTTTCCACGGTCGTTGATGCACGAGTGCTTGCCCCTGTTGAAAAAAAAAAATCGATATTTTCTGTGAGCATAGAATATTCTGCGCAAATGATTCTGAGTCACTAAAATTCAATGAAACGATTTTGATTTTGTAAAGTATCTGCACGTTCTGTCATCTTGCAATCTAAACAATATTTAGGTTAATACGATATGTTATGTGATCAACTTAACAGGTTTCAACAATTTTCCATTAGAAAACATAGTGCAGTATCCTTCTACACTCCTTTTCATTTTACATAGCTGAAGACAGAGATTGCTATAAATGAACTGGTCGATCAGATATTCGGTGGAGGAAGATTTAGCAACGCCAATAACTTCATTTAAAAAAAGATTAACGTTTCTCAGCCTCTCACCCTTGTGTGTGGTGTGTGTGTGTGTGTGTGTGTGTGTGTGTGCGTGTGTGTGTGTGTGTGTTCGTGCGTGCGTGTTGCACACAAACGT
>CM065736.1:32792762-32797762 GCA_033310375.1 Conus canariensis
TCGCTTTTTGTATGTATGTGTAGAGAGAGAGTGTGTATTAGAGAGAGAGAGAGAGAGAGAGAGAGAGAGAGAGAGAACTGACCCTCGTGTTCAACACTGCCTTTCCTATCTCGCTTCCAAATGAGACGGTTGCCCAGACAACCGACAAAACACCAAGGAACCAGACGCCAGGTCGATTGATGCAGCAGAGTCCAACTGCTGACCGAATCCTTCACCGACGTTTCTGGCATCTGTGCAACTGTTCAAGCCGTCCTGAAACATACAGTACTTCTGTCAAATCTGCAGAGGTGAATAAACACGTATTCCTCCGTTTTTTAAGAATAAAACCTAGTCAAGACTACAGAACGCTCTGAAAAATGTCTTTAGATCCGAAGAGATAGAAAAGACAAATGGGGTGGAAGATCTAAACGAGTTATATGTTTTTGCTTGCTTACGGTTGGAGGTATTGATTTGATTTTAACAGAAGACGGTGGTTTCAGACATTCCATTTGAACTCATAGCACTCTCAACTGTCCAAAGTTGCGAGTGCTATGGGTTCAAATGAATGTCTTGAAACCACAGTCATGGTTCATTTCACATGAAGAGAAGAAACAAGCGGGTTTTTTTTTTTTTTAATATCAAACTTACCGAGTAATTCTGCACTTAGCTCTACCTCCTGGGCTTAGTAGATGATAGTAATTATTATGAAACATCCCTCTGTGTGTGTGTGTGTGTGTGTGTGTGTGTGTGCGTGCGTGCCTGTGCGTGTGTGCGCGTGTGTGCCTGTGCGCGTGTGTGCGTGTGCGTGTGTGTGTATGTGCATGCATACACATGTCGGCAGGAGGAGATTCGAGGAGAGGGGGGGCAGCAAGGGGAGGATGGGGGAGGGGAAAGGGGGAGGAAAGTATGTTATCGGGGTTCCCTAGAAATTTGTCACCCACTCAACTAGATGACAGTGAATCCTACGAACGGAGAACACAGCTTACTGTTTGACGGACGGCAGCCTGTGAAAGGCATTACTACCAATGGAAGGATCCACATGCTGACTCGTGATTATCATGTCGGACTTTCTGTGGATTGATGGATACCCAGACCAGGAGGTACCAGGTGCGCACACAAGGAAACATTCCGGGAGGGCCAAAACATTCCTCAACAGCACTGCAGCCAGACCCAGTTTACCTGAAAACACGCGTCCATGTTCCAGATCACCGAATCATGTAACACGCTGCAAAGCTTTGAGTCCATCTTTCACGCCCTTCCAGAAAACACTCCCTCTGGTACCCTGCGTGATGTATCCTTGTTTCACAGAAAACCGACATAAGAACCCAGAGCACACATGCTGGTCATATGAAAAAAAAAGTCTCTGTAGAAAGGACAACTCTAAAGCTCGAGAAATAAGACACACTTGTGAATGAAGGTGTCTGTAACTTGGGAAAGAATACCTAACGAAAATACTGAACACTTTGAATGAGGGGGACACTCAATATGTAAACTAGGTGACTGAATCCTGTGACTGAAAAAGACACGGAGTCCTTGGGAAGTGGGGAGGGCAATTAAACCATATAAAAAAACAACCCCCTCCAAAGAACCAGGTGCTATGAACACCGCTTTGGACAATACGCTGGTGAAGCTTGTGATTCGCTGCAGTCACGTGTCCTGGTCACCCTCTCCGCAGCCAGTGAAGCAGCAGTTCTCGCTCCTGTTGACAGAAATGTTAGTATTTCCTTTTAACACACAACTTTCTGTATAGAGAAACGTTATCCACTCACTCAGTTGAGCCAAACTGTTTTGATTTTAGCAAGTCTTTCTTGTCTTGTTCTCTGGCCATAAGACAACACTTTGGTTAACAAGATATATTATGTGAACAATATTTAAAGCATTTCATCAACTTCCATATCAAAATGTAAACGTTTTCCAGTTCAAACGCCATAAGGAGATGGGTCGCGATGAATAAAACGCACCAGAACAGAGCTGCGTACCATTCGTGCCCTGCTCTCAGAATGGCCTGAATTTCAGTTCCCTCTCCATGTGCTGAATTTGAGCTCCAGATGTCGGTGTCGGCAAGTGCCTGGGGACTGTAGCAGCCAGCGTCAGCACCGTCTTCACACAGCTGTCCGCTTCTCTCTGCAGCAGTTGGGAAGCACACATACGCACGCACGCGCACACGCACACACACCACCACCACCTTCTTAACACTGAAACCTATTTTAAAAAAAAGGCATTTAACAGTGGGAAATAACATTCTAAATCCCATGACTTGAACCCATGTCCTACACAAAACAGCCATTTGAAAAAGAGAACTAAATTATTAAAAAGCAGATTGCACTAGACCGTACTCATGTAGGACACTAGCCCTACATAAAAGACACTGCACGTGACGACAGACGACTGTGCACCCTGTGGGAGAAAAAACGTTATAACTTAGTGACAGAGGACAACACACAGTAATGACGCAGACCATAAACTCTTAAAAAAAAAGAAGACATTTTCCCACACGAAAGGAGGATCCAGAGCCCTATGAAAAGAAGACACTACACAATACAAAGGACACTGAACACTACGGAAAGAAGGCACTAAACTGTATGCAACAAAAACACAAAAGAGTACGGTTTATAAGCCTATGCTTGTTGTACTCCATGATTTGATGAATATTGCTGCAAAAATTGTTCTCGAACAAATAAAATTTGTTTAAACCAAAAAACACAATATTCCTGGAAGAAGAACATAATAAACTGTACGAGAAGAGACCACTAGATTCAACTAAGACACACACACACACACACAAAGCCATATGAACGTAGGACAATAAATCGCAGAGAAGATAAAAAAAAACCCCAAAAACATACAAAGACGACACCAATCCATGCAAATGGTGAAAGACACTTTCTATGAAAAGGGGCACGTAACTGTATAAAAGGACACAAAACCCTCTGAAAGGAGATGCTAAACCACACGTAAGGACGACACTGAAGCAAGCGAAAGGAGAAAACCAGTAAACAAGTGGGGTATTTTTATCTCCCATAAGAAAACCTAACACAGAGCAACTTTTATTCAAGACTGGCACAGCCTTTTAAACTTGAATAAAGTCAGACAAATACATAGACGAACAATCTAATAGTGGGGGGAAAAAAACAAGCGCAAGCCAACAACTGAACTGTCTTCATAGTAATGACTTGGCAAAGATTTGGACTTAAGGAGCGTGGGGGGGGGGGGGGGGGGGGCTTTGAAGATGGAGAAACTGGGAACATGAAATTAAGAAAATATGTTACAGATATGAAAACTCTTCACTAGCCGCATAAGGGAACCATTTCATTTCCGAAAGGAGAAAAGTAAACCTGAAAGGGCGACACTAACCCTCATTAAAACGACAGTAAATCCTTTGAGAAAACTCTAGACTAGTGAAAACAAGACACGCTTAAAAGGAAAACACCAACCCTGTGTGGAAAGAAGAGTGAAAGAAGAACAGGAAACTCCGTGGAGGAGGGTGGGGGTGTGGAAGACATCGCAACATTGTATGAAGAGGACACGAAACACTGTCAGAGGAAAGAGATAGCGAACCTTCCAGAAAGAGAACAATCGACTCTGAAAGAGGAGGGGGGGGGGGGGAGACCGCGAACCTTGTATAAAGATGACACGAAACCAAGAAAGGGGGAGGGGGATAGTGGGGACTGAGCAACGAAGACTTGTAGAAAGAAGGCGTGAAACACGGAGATGCGGGGGGGGGGGGGGGGGGGGGGGGGGGAGGCAGGAATAGAGACAACGAATCTTAAAGAAAGAGGACTCAAAACCCTGTGTGTGGGTGAGGGGTGACGGGGGGGGGGGGGGGGGCGAAGGAATAGAGCAAATCGAAATGCACCGAAATTTGTTCAAAAGAAGACTGAAAACCTGGAGGTGGGGGAGGGTGGAGGGAGAGACACCGAGCCTCGCAGAAAGACGACATGAAACCCCGGGTTGGTGGGAAGGGGTGGGGGGGGGGGGGGGATGGGGCGGGAAAGATAACAGAACCTATTACAAAAAGAACAGGGAATCCCTGTGAGGAGGAGGGGTGGAGGTGTGGGGGGGGGGGGGGGGTTGGGGGGGGGGCTAGGCACACCGAACTTTTATGGAAAGAGATCTCGAAACCCAAGGGGGGGGGGGGGGGGGAGGGGGTTAAACCGAACTTTATAGAAAGAAGATACGAAACCCAGTGGATGGAAGACACCAAATTTTACAGACAGGAAACCCCGGAGGGCGGGGGGAGGTGGGGCGGGTGGATGAAAGACACCAAACCTCAGGGGAAAAAAGACGCACAAATTTATGGTGACAAAACAGATACCGACTATTGTGAGACAAAATTCTGGAGTGGGGAGACACCAAACTTTTGTAGAAAGAGATCCTGCAACCAAGGGGTTGGGTGGGGAGACCGAGTCGCATAGGAAAAAGAAAGGACACAAAACACTGTTGGGTGGGGGTGGAGGGGTAGAGACACCGACCATTATAGAGCAAGTTCACAAAATACCGAATCTTACTGAAGGACAAGAAGTTCTGTGACGGGGGAAAATAGACACCGAAAATTACTGGAAGAGGACACACAGTAAGGGGGATGGCGATTGTGGTGGAGGGTAAGATACATCGAGCATTATAACAAGACAGTAAAGGGAGGGGAGGGTGTTCGTGAGTGTGGAATAAACATCGAACGTTATAGAAAGAGGACAACACTGGGGATGGGACACCGAATCTTAAGGGAAAAACCACACGGAAATCTGTGAGGATGGTGTACTGGGTGTAAGGTACACTGAACTTCATAGAAAAGACAAGCCCGTGGAGGGGGTCAGGAAGGCGTGGTGCAAGAGACACCCAATGTTACTGAAAGAGGATGAGGTAAGGAGGGCGGGGGGGGGGGGGGGGGGGGGCGAAGAGACGCTGAACCTTATAGGAAGAGGACAGGAAACCCTGGAGGTGGGGAGAAAGGGGAAAAGACAACCTTGGTAAGCAGACAGCACAACTCACAGATATCAGACACGAAGCCCTGTGGGACGCGA
>CM065736.1:32802762-32812762 GCA_033310375.1 Conus canariensis
CCGTACATTCTAGAAAGAGAATACAAAACCCTAAGTGTGGGGAGGGGGAAGGCGGGGTGGAGGGGGGGGGGAGATGCCGAGCCTTGCAGAAACAGAACACAATATTGTAATATGTGGGGAAAAAAGGTACCAAAACTCATAGAAAGAGAATACAAAACCATGGGGGTGAGGTGTGGGGGGTGGGGGATGGGGTGGGGGAAAGAGACATTGAAACTTATACGAAGAGGAAACTAAATTGTGCGGTCTGAAGAGAGGACGCCAATTCTCAGGGAAGGTAGAGAAGAGAGAGGGGGAGAGGGAGAGAGAGAAGGGGGGGGGGGCAACGAACTAGACAGAAAGAGTACAAGTGAACCAAAGGTGGGAAAGACACTGAACATTGCGGACAGAGGATACTAATCCATGGGAAGAGGGAGGGAGGGCCGGGGGGGGGGGGGGGGTGCGGAGAAGAGAAATACCAAACCTTGGGAAGACACGAAACCTAGGGGTGTGGGGAGGGGGGGAGAGGAAGCGAAACCGAACCTTACAGGAAGAGAAGATGAATCCACGTGGGAAAGGGGGAGGATGGGAGAGAAAAAAAACAGCTTATAGAAAGTTAACTCGAAACTTTTTTTTGGGAGGGTGGGGGGGGCGGGGGGGGGGGGGCGTGGGGGTGGCTGCGAAGAGATGGGGGGGGGGAGACACCGAACCTTACATTAAGAGGACACGAAACTTTGATGGAAAAAGAACAAGAAATCCTGTGTATGTAGAAACACGAGCCCAAACCTTGGGGAGGGGGGTGTGGGGAGGGGGAATCAGAAAACGAAGCTTATTCTACGAGGACACAAAAACCAAGGAGGGGGCGTGGGACACTAAACCTTATAAAAGAAGGGGCGTGTGACACTAAACCTTATAAAAGAAGGGGCGTGGGACACTAAACCTTATAAAAAAAAAAAGGGGGGCGTGGGACACTCAACCTTATAAAAGGAGGGCACGAAACCGTGTGGCGGGGAACAGGCACCAAATCTTCTGGAAAGGGGACACGAAACTGCTTAGGATAAAATCAGACATCGATTCCGAGAGAAAAGGGACACAAAGCACGGGAAAAGATGGGGTCACAACATTTCCAACAGGACCCAAATCCCTGTGGAGGGTAAGAGACACTGAGCCTGGTGGAAACCCTATTGGAGAGGAGAGGGTGGGGGAGGAGACACGAAATCCTCAGTGTGCGTGGGGATGAGGAGTGGGGGGGGGGTGCAGGGGAGGGGAGCATCGAACCTAGTATAAAGAGGACCGGGGGGTCGGGGGAGGGGAAGAGACACCAGACCTTGCAAGTTGAGGACACGAAGCTGTGGGGGTAAAACAGACACTGAAGCTTACAGAGGACATGAAAGCCTGTGTGTGGAGAGGTAACAATGAGGCAGAGAGTGGGGGGGGGGGGGAACAGGCACCAAATCTTGCACACAAAAAATGAGGACAAAAAGGGAAAGGAGGGCAAACCATGGGGGGAGGGTGGACCGAAGAGACATCACACCTTACACAAAGAGAACATGGAACTCCGAGGGAACGCGGGGGAGGGGGGGGGGAGACACCAAATCTTTGCAAAGACAGGAACCTTGCGAGAGGGAAAAGAGACACTGAAAGACACAGGAAGGGTACAAGAAACAGCGAGGTGCATAAAGAAATACCGAACACTGGCGGGAGGGAGGGGGGCAGGCGGATGGGGAAGACACACTGTACACAGAAAGGGAAAATGAAACCACAGTGAGGTGGAGACACCGAACCTTATGGAAATAAAGATACCAAACTTTGGAAAAAAAAGGAGGAAGAGGCACCGAAACTTACAGAAAGACCAGAAAAGCAGGGGGAAGACACTGAACCTTATTCAAAGTTGACATAACTCTGTTGGATGTTAATTAAGCTACACCAAACTCGCTGTTAGAGGGCACCAAACCCAAGGATGTGGAAGGTGGAAGAGACACACACCCCTATAGAAAGAGGACACTGGGGGTGAGGGGGGTACAAACGAAAACCTTTGTCGAAAGCAGACACGAAATTCCGAGATTATCAGAGACACTGAACCTTAAGGAGAGATGACACGAACCCTGCAGTCAAAAAGAGACAGGGAACCTTACTGAAAGAGAGAGCACAAAACTTACGTGGGGAAAGGGAAGGAAGGGGAGGAGGGAAGACATCAGACCTTCTAGAGAGAAGACACGAAGCCAAGGGGGTGATGAGGGGTAAATTACTAAGCCTTACAGTGAGCAGACACTAAATAATGGAGACGGGGGCGGGAGTGGAGAGACACTGAGAATTATAGATAAGAAAGACAAAAACCTGTGTGCGTTTGGGGAGGGGGGGGGGGAAGTCTTTTAGAACATCAAAGCCTGGGAGCTGAGGGTGGGGAAGACGCTAAGCCCCATAGGAACAGGACACGGAAGTTTGGGGGGGGGGGGGGAGGGGAGAACACTAACCCTTATAAATGGTCAGGACAAACTGTGAAGGGGGGATGTGGGTGGGGGAGACATCAAAATGGACACGGAACCCAGGGGAAGGCTTGAGGGAGCGGCAAACATTCAAAGGACGCAAAACCCTGTGGGGAGAAAAGGGACATAAAAACTTTGGGAAAGAAGACGCTAAAACCTGTTGGAGGAAAAAAAAAAAGACTCCCAACATTCTAGAAAGAGGCAAGAAACCGTGTGATAGTGGAAAATAGCAACGAACAATACAGAACGAGTGCCAAATATTGTAGAAAGAGGGCATGAAATCATGAAGGGGGGGGGGGGGGGGGGGAGGCGAGAGACACTGAACTTTAGAAAGAGGGCAAGAAACCCTGGGGATGGGGGGAAGACACATCGAACCCATGAAAATGAGAAACCCTGTGGGGAGAAATGCAGGGGGGGGGGGAGGGGAAGGAGGAAACCCAATCTTATAGAAAGAGGACACAAAGCACTGAGGGGTGTAAAGAGACGTCGAACATTACAGAAAGAGAGCACGAAACGCCTGGGAAGGGGGGTGTGTGTGTGAGGGGGAGACACCGAACGTAATTGAAAGAGGACATATTAATCAAGTTTGGAACAAAGGTACACCGAACTGTATTGAAAGAAGACACAAAACCCTGGAACGGGAGGGGTGGAAGAAACACTCAACCTTATAGCTAGGAGATACGAAACCCTTTGGAGGAGAAAAAGGCACTAAGCCTAATAGAAGGGCATGAACGCGTGTAGGGGGAAAAAGACACTAACCGTTACAGGAGGAGGACAAGAAAGCATTGGGGGTGGAGGAGGGAGGGAGAGACATTACACCTAAAGATGACACAAAAACCTGAGAGGCAGAGATGCTAATCCGTACAGAAAGCAGATACAAGGGGATACAGTGGGAGACACCAGAGATGAAAACCTTGGGTGGGGGTGTGGTGGGGATACATTAAGCCTTATAGGACACAAAAGCCGTGGGGGAGGGTGGGCACTAAACCTTACGAGGACACGAAACGAAGATGCTCGCGGGGTGGAGAGGGGGAGGGGGGGGGGGGCGCGAATAGCACACCAACCCTTCTAAAAAAAAAAAAAAAAAAGGAAAAGGGGGAAGACATCAGAACTTAGAAAGAGGACTCAAAAGCCCGCGGGGGGGGGGGGGGGGGGGGGGGGGGGCGTAAGGAAGGGCAGATACCAAACGTAAAACTATGACACGAAATCCTTTCATTGACAAAGAGAACCCGGAACCCCGTGTGCGTGCATTGGGGGGTGGGGGAGCGAGGGGTGGGCGGGGAATGTGATGGGAAGAAACACAGTATCTTATAGAAAGAACACGAAACCCTGCAAGGGCAGAAAAGAAACCAAACCTTACAGACAGACACGAAACCCTGCAAAGGCAGAAGAGAAACCAAACCTTACAAACACGAAACCCTGCAAGGGCAGAAGGGAAACCAAACATTACAGACAGACACGAAACCCTGCAAGGACAGAAGAGAAACCGAACCTTACAGACATAAAACCCTGCAAGGGCAGAAGAGAAACCGAACCTGACAGACACGAAACCCTGTAGGGGCAGAAGAGAAACCAAACCTGACAGACACGAAACCCTGTAGGGGCAGAAGAGAAACCAAACCTTACAGACACGAAACCCTGTAGGGGCAGAAGAGAAACCAAACCTTACAGACACGAAACCCTGTAGGGGCAGAAGAGAAACCGAACCTTACAGACACGAAACCCTGTAGGGGCAGAAGAGAAACCAAACCTTACAGACACGAAACCCTGTAGGGGCAGAAGAGAAACCAAACCTTACAGACAGACACGAAACCCTGTAGGGGCAGAAGAGAAACCAACCTTACAGACAGACACGAAACCCTGTAGGGGCAGAAGAGAAACCAAACCTTACAAACACGAAACCTGTAGGGGCAGAAGAGAAACCAAACCTTACAGACAGACACGAAACCCTGTAGGGGCAGAAGAGAAACCAAACCTTACAGACAGACACGAAACCCTGTAGGGGCAGAAGAGAAACCAAACCTTACAGACAAGACACGAAACCCTGTAGGAACAGAAGAAAAACCGAGCCTTACAGACAGACCATCCGAAACTATAAGGGAGAGGAAAAGGCACCGATCCTTACAGAAAGAGGACACAAAACCCTTTCCAGGGTGGGGGTGAGGAAAGTGAAAGTGACGCTGAACCTGAAAGAAAGAGGATGCAAAACCCTGTTTGGGGGCAATGAGAAACTGAACCTTATACAAAGAATACACAAAAACCTGGAATGGGGAAGGGGGGGGGGGGAGAAAACTTTACAGAAACAGGACACGAAAACCTGTGAGGGGCAATAGAGACACTGAACCTTGTAGAACGTGGACACGAAACGGTTTGTAGAGAAAAGAGATACCAATTCTAGAAAGAGGACAGTCCTGGAGGGTAGAAGGGGAGGTGTGTGTGAGAGAGATACAGAACCTTATATAAAGAGAACACACTTTGAAAGAGAACACACACACTGAAAGAGGACACAAGACCATGTGATGGGAGAAGAGGCACAGAATGGTATAGAAAAAATAATCCGACAGAGAACACTATTTTTTTTTTTTTTTTTTTTTTTGGGGGGGGGGGTTGTAGTGGGCACAGAAAGAGGACAGGAAATCTGGGGGAAGAGGGAAGGAGACACTGAACCTTATTGACAGAGGACAGGAAATTCTGTGGGGAGAAAAGATACAGGACAAAGCAGAAAGGGGAGACAAAACCCTGAGAACCGGGGGGGGGGGGGGGGAGGGAAGGGGCAGAGGAGTTGAGGCTGGGTGTGCGTTTTGAGAACAATCTTTGTAGAAAGAAAACCCGTAGCACTGTGGAGAGGGGATACGAGGTACGAACTTTGTAGAAAGAGGACATGAAGCTCTGTGGGTGCGAAAAGAGACGACGAATCTTAAAGACAAAAAAACCCTGGGGGAGGGGGAGGAGGCGGGGTATGAACAGACACCGAACCGTATAGAGGTCATGAGACACTGCGGGTTGGGGGGGGGGGGGGGGGGCGGAGAAGAGACAGCGAACGCTAGAGGAAGAGGATTGGAAATCCAGGAGAAGGGGGTGGATACGCCAATCCTTACAGAAAAAGAAGAAACCCAGAGTTAGGGCGAGAGAGGAGCGACACCAAACCTTATGGAAAGACAGGCAACACTGTAGAGGCAAAAAGGAAGATACAGCGTGCTTTACAGATAAAAGAAACAAAACCAAGTCGCAGGGAATAAAACAAACCGAAACTTGTACACAGAGCACATAAAATCCTGTAGAAGTGGGGGTAGGGTGGTGGAAGAGATACCGGACCTTGTAGAAAGAACACAAAACCCTGAAAAAGACAAAAACCGAACCCTGATAGAGGACACGAAACCATGTGGTGGGGAAAAAATACACTGAACCTTATATACAGGGTAGTCACAACCGCCCAGGGGAAAAAAAAAGACCTCGATTCTTGGAGAAAGACGATATGAAACCGAGGGAGGTGAGGAAGCGGTGGAGGAATAGACTGATCATAGAAAGAACATGAAACCCTGTAAGGGGGAAGAGACACAGAATACTGTAGAAAGAGGACAAGAAATCTTGTGGAGGGGAAACAAGAAATGGAACCCTGTAGAAATAGGACACGAAACCCGGTGGGAGGTAAAGAGAACCCATACTCTACAGAAAGAGGACACGAAACGCTGGGGTAAAGAGAGGACGCCGAACCTTACAGAGGACCACGAAAACGCTGGGGTAAAGAGACGCCGAACCTTACAGAGGACACGAAACGCTGGGGTAAAGAGACGCCGAACCTTACAGAGGACACGAAACGCTGGGGTAAAGAGACGCCGAACCTTACAGAGGACACGAAACGCTGGGGTAAAGAGACGCCGAACCTTACAGAGGACACGAAACGCTGGGGTAAAGAGACGCCGAACCTTACAGAGGACACGAAACGCTGGGGTAAAGAGACGCCGAACCTTACAGAGGACACGAAACGCTGGGGTAAAGAGACGCCGAACCTTACAGAGGACACGAAACTAGCAGGGGGACTGGAAGGGGGGGGGTGGGGGTGGGGAGGGCGGTGCGGGGGATGGGCTCACCCAGTTTCATGGAAAGAGGACACAAAACCCAGGGATGGGGGTTAAGAGTGAAAAAAAAAAAAAACACCTTAACAGGGCAGGAAACCCCGTGGTAGGAAAACAGTCACTAAGCCTTACAGGAGGGCAGGAAACCCCGTGGTAAGAAAAGAGTCACTAAGCCTTACAGGAGGGCAGGAAACCCCGTGGTAGGAAGTCACTAAGCCTTACAGGAGGGCAGGAAACCCCGTGGTAGGAAAAGAGTCACTAAGCCTTACAGGAGGGGGGCAGGAAACCCAGTGGTAGGAAAAGAGTCACTAAGCCTTACAGGAGGGGGGCAGAAAACCCAGTGGTAGGAAAAGAGTCACTAAGCCTTACAGGAGGGGGGCAGGAAAACCAGTGGTAGGAAAAGAGTCACTAAGCCTTACAGGAGGAGGGCAGGAAACCCCGTGGTAGGAAGAGTTACTAAGCCTTACAGGAGGGGGGCAGAAAACCCAGTGGTAGGAAAAGAGTCACTAAGCCTTACAGGAGGAGGGCAGGAAACCCCGTGGTAGGAAAAGAGTCACCAAGCCTTACAGGAGGGGGGCAGGAAAACCAGTGGTAGGAACAGAGTCACTAAGCCTTACAGGAGGAGGGCAGGAAACCCCGTGGTAGGAAAAGAGTCACTAAGCCTTACAGGAGGGGGGCAGGAAAACCAGTGGTAGGAAAAGAGTCACTAAGCCTTACAGGAGGAGGGCAGGAAACCCCGTGGTAGGAAGAGTCACTAAGCCTTACAGGAGGGGGGCAGAAAACCCAGTGGTAGGAACAGAGTCACTAAGCCTTACAGGAGGAGGGCAGGAAACCCCGTGGTAGGAAAAGAGTCACTAAGCCTTACAGGAGGGGGGCAGGAAAACCAGTGGTAGGAACAGAGTCACTAAGCCTTACAGGAGGAGGGCAGGAAACCCCGTGGTAGGAAAAGAGTCACCAAGCCTTACAGGAGGGGGGCAGGAAAACCAGTGGTAGGAACAGAGTCACTAAGCCTTACAGGAGGGCAGGAAAACCAGTGGTAGGAACAGAGTCACTAAGCCTTACAGGAGAACAGGAAACCCAGTGGTAGGAAAAGAGTCACTAAGCCTTACAGGAGGGGGGCAGGAAACCCCGCGGAAGGGTAGAGGAGGGTAGACACTAAGCCTCACAGAAAGTGGACATGAAACTCTGTGGGATAAAAAGACACTCAGCCTTGTAAGAAAAAAGTCTGAATGACTGATGTTCACCTGAATGACGGATAATGACTGATCTGCATCAGCAGGCGGCTCTTCATTCGGCTCCACTCAGGTAGGAAGCCCCTTGTGTGAATGAAAGTGTGGACTGTGAAGCGCTCACAGCTTGATTTCTAGTCGATGATAGGCGCTACATGATGACAATGATGATAAAATAATCTGAAATAACACACCAATACCAGGTACTAAACTTTATTCAGGAACAATGCAAGCCCACGACAGTCCACTCGACTGAAACAACAGGCACACTACAGTCGAAGAAATAGAGAATGAAGAAGAATGAGAAGTAGAGTAAACAGAAGGCCACTTAGCTGCATCCCCGAGTTCAGTTGTCCTGGTCTCCGTCTTCTGCGGCCATTGATGCAGGAGTTCTTTGGTCCTGTTGATGTAAACCACATTTCATTTTAACATCTGATCTTCACAATTAATCAACGTTTTAGATGTTTGACGCAAGGTGAAGTAAAAGAAGAAAATGAACGCACTTAAAGTATGAAGTAGCGTTCGTATAATATACAACAGCAAACAGACCATCAGATTTTTGACTGTTTTCTTCACACGTATCAAACATTGGACATCAACAGTGCACAAAACAATTCCTATCCGGGCAATATTGTTTTATGCATTATTCTGTATCAATCTGACGATGACACGACGTGGAGTATCTTCCTAAGCATGTTTTTCTTTTGTTGTTCGCAACGTCTGAGGGATACATTTTGTCAAAAATTCACTCTGTTTTGCCGAGCTTGGATCTAGAGTCTGTTTCAGAATAATAGAAGTCTGTCTTCACCTGTCCAAGTGGAGCAGCATGTGAGTGCGTCCCTTGGTTCAAGCCCTCGACACTGGATGCGCGTCATCGTCCATAGTACAGAAAGGTGCTACCGCAGGCACTGCAACACGACGAGACACTGTGTCAGTGCACGAGGTGGCTGGAACGTGCAGCGTGAAAATGCCCTCGAGAGAGGTACGGACATCAAAAAGTGGAAATGGAAATATAGAACACAAAGACATAGACAGCACTCTGAATGGGTCACCTCTGGTGTTTCACGAATGGCAATCTCATGACAGAGCACCACCTGTCGAAGCTATTCCTAAACGGTTCATATCCGGATATAGAACAGTATTGAGAATCTCAAGCGCGCATATCGATTCGTGACATAAATGCCTGTGTGTGTGTGTGTGTGTGTGTGTGTGTGTGTGTGTGCGTGTGGTGTGCGTGCGTGCATGAGCGCGCGCGTGTGCTTGTGTGTATGAGGTACGGGCGGCGTCTGGGATGGAGAGGTTTGGTGTGCGTTGCACGGGAAGGATTACCTTTCTTCACCCCTCTTCTGGTCCGCTTGACATTTCATTCTGACATTTGTAAAAGTTTTTGTGCGAGTGTGTGTGCGCGGTTGTTTTTTTTTTCTTTCCTTGATTAAAAAGTAAGCTTAAAATAATCACTATCAATAATCAACGCTTACCATTTTCAGCCATTAAATCAGGGGAGAGACAAGATACATTGCGAGCTTAAGCTTGTGGCTGTATCCTGATACACCTCCCGAATTGAACACATTCCACTTATGGGGAAAGTGACGCTTTCAGAATATATCGTTAAGCTTCTTTCCTTCAACAAATTAACTACTGTGCAGAACTTCCGTTACAGGGATACGTTATGGCTATAGCCATTGATAGCAATTAGGTCTAAATCAGCATACACGGTCAACTGACCGGGTCAACACAGAATCACGTTACAGTCAATATTACCGATGGGTGATTAGATTCTGAACTAAGTACCAAACTAGGCAGGTAAACCATTTTTCATACCGAGTTCAGTATTGAGGTTTGATACATCTATCAAAATCTGAAGGTGGGAAAGTAGATCTCATCAGCCTAACATTACCACCGATTAGATGTATATCAGTGAAGAGAGTATAAGAGTGTAGGTGGGGGGGGGGGGGCGGAGGAAGTGGTGCGCCAAGGGCATGGGGGGGACTTGGAGAGGGAGCAGGGTCAGGGAAGGGAAGAAGTACCTTTCTCATCTCCTCTCTCGCACGATTCAACTAAGGTGGTGCGAGGGCGGGGGGGGGGGGGGGGGGGGGGAGAGGGTTGTGGGGCAGAATTAGTGTGCGTGGAAGGGTTGGCTCTGGGGACCGGGAGTCGAGGGGGAAGGGGAGGTCGAGTTTACCACAGATTTCGATTAAGAGAGAAGATGGCAAAGATCAGGTGAGGGTCGGGG
>CM065736.1:32832762-32835262 GCA_033310375.1 Conus canariensis
AGTGACAAAAAAAGAGTGAATGATAATTGATTGAATGACACGGAAAATGACCGAGTATAGCGCCAGCAGGCAGCTTTTCAGTTGGCTCTACCCAGGTAGGCAGCCCGTTATGTTAAGGAGAACGAGGATTGTAACCCGCCGAGAGCTTGAGGACAGGCTCTGTGTATAGCTAGACTCTGGAACGACACTGTTGAATTTGGGCTGTGGACCCATGATGTGGATCTAGATCATAGGAGCGACGGGTCCGCCCTCGTGCAGCAAGATCTAAATATACACGAGCGGTAACTGCTTCATTCCGTACCAACGATTACTTCCCCTACCTCAGATACCGAAGATGTTTCCATTATTGATAAGACTATTACAAACCTTCCGCTGAGCACAAACACTGTGTTCTTCCAATGGCAAATCGATGACAATGTGCAATGAAGTGTTATTTCAACGGAATATGAAGACTTTCTAACGACACGAACGTTGTGTTTACATGTTCTTTCGAGAGACTTTTTATCAGTTGTTAAGAGTTTGTCTGCGGAGCTGGCGATCGTAATTTCGAACCACACGTGAGGTCGGATTGCTTTTTAAGTATGAAAACCCTCTCTGTCACCCGGCAGTAAATGGGTATCAGATTCAGGTCAGGGAAGGTTAAAGGCGGTGGAAGATGAGGGATGGGCTCCGCATTCCATCATGCTGTGCCCCAGACACGGTGAACCTCTGACAGTGCATTGCTTATCCGGCCATCAGGCTATGGGGTTTTATCCTTCATCTTTATTTTCTATTACATGAAAGTTCAATCCATGTCATCAATCAGATCCCCAGGCGGAAATCAATTTGTTTTCGTTCCTGAGCTGAGTGAAACAGGCTGATCCAAAATTATTTGTTCGGGTTTGGCGGAGGTCTTAGTTATCCCTGGTCCCTTTCTAGTTGGTAGATGTTTTGGTGAATTCGATGCATCATTTTCACGTATCCTATAATTTTGTTTGTTCTATTTGTTTGTTTTATAACAAAACTGAATTTTTTTGTAGATTAATTTTAATACACCACTTTTCAGGTACCCCGCACTATTGTTACGGTGGTTTTGGTGGTGATGCGCTATACTTTGTTTGCTTAATTCATGTTTCATGAAATCATTTCAATGTATTACTTTTCAAGTAACCAGTACCGTTTATGTTAATGTTCGAAATAGTAAGATAAAATTTTACCAATGTATCTCTTTACGTGTACTCTATACTGATGTTTTTTTTATGAAATGAATTAAACTGACCACTATCATGAAGCCTGTATTGTTTTTCGTTATTGATTTTACGCATGCAAGCTTCATGCTTGGGAGAACATAACTCCCAGCACCAGTTTTCATGTAACCTGTGCTATTTTATTAAAAAAAAAGTTCATCTCTTGACGAACTGAAGTCAATGTCCCCTTTTCCATGTACCCTCTATGTGTGTGTGTGTGTGTGTGTGTGTGTGTGTGTGTGTGTGTGTGTGTGTGTGTGTGTGTGTGTGTGTGTGTGTGTGTGTGCGTGCGCGTGCGTGTGAAGCACTTGTTTTTAATGACTGGAATTTAATGTACTATTTTTCATGTACGCTGGATTGTTTTGTTCTTTCTTTTTTTTTTCTTTTGAATCAATTCAATGTTTTGAGGAAACAAATGCAATGTTCCATCTTTAATTCACTCTGTAAATTTTAAAAATAAAAATCACGTGTTCATAAACTGAAACCAGTGCACTATTTTACCCGCTTTTCGTTTATGATTTTTAAATAACACTCATGCTTTGATGAATTGGTTCAGCTACTGTCTTTAATGTCATTTGTATTGTTTCTGTTTGTTGGATTTTCCCCAGTGAAATGCACGCATTGATGAATTCCTTGCACTAATTTTCATGTCCCCCCTCTCTTTTTAAAAAAGAAAATTCTTCGCCGTTAGTTTTTCGCCCGTTTATTATTCACTGATGATGTACTTTTTCGTATGATGTCAACGTCAAGGCTTCATAATGACAGTGAGTGATGTATTTTGGTTGAAGTCTGTTCTACAGGGTACAGAGGGCACTGAACGTCCTACAGACAGGCCAAGGAAGTCCTCGGTGGAAACCTGAAGTAATGCACTGGTTGCAACGTCTCTTCGCCAATGTACATGACTGAGTTGATCCCCTGACTACACAACTTATTATTGTCCATCTCGGCAACCCTGCGGTCCACGGGTCACAGGACAATCAATTCTTCTTGGTCTTCTTCTTCTTCTTCTGCTTCTTCTTCTTCTTCTTCTTCTGCGGTCAGTATGCCTGGTTGCGTCAGATCTGCAACCCGATGGCCATGACGAATTCCACGGTCTTCTCCAGGTCGTGACTGCTTTCTGAAAGATGCACCTGCAGCTTCGTGCCGTGCCGTGTCCAGGTTTGACGTTGCAGAACCTCGTAAATAGGACAGTCCTGAAGGATGTTGTTCTGGGGTGTGGCCATGACCATTCCTCGGTGTAGGCAATCTGGATCGGTTGAGATGGCTTGATAGTC
>CM065736.1:32840262-32845024 GCA_033310375.1 Conus canariensis
TACTGGGTGTGAGGGCAAGCAACGGGGTGCATGAAGGGCTAGTTATACATACAGGTCAGAATGCAGGCAAGTGGTGTATATATGGGGGTACTGGGTGTGAGGGCAAGCAACGGGGTGCATGAAGGGCTAGTTATACATACAGGTCAGAATGCAGGCAAGTGGTGTATATATGGGGGTACTGGGTGTGAGGGCAAGCAACGGGGTGCATGAAGGGGTAGTGATACATACAGGGTGCATGAAGGGGTAGTGATACATACAGGGTGCATGAAGGGGTAGTGATACATACAGGGTGCATGAAGGGGTAGTTCTACATACAGGGTGCATGAAGGGGTAGTGATACATACAGGGTGCATGAAGGGGTAGTTCTACATACAGGGTGCATGAAGGGGTAGTTCTACATACAGGGTGCATGAAGGGGTAGTGATACATACAGGGTGCATGAAGGGGTAGTTCTACATACAGGGTGCATGAAGGGGTAGTTCTACATACAGGGTGCATGAAGGGGTAGTTCTACATACAGGGTGCATGAAGGGGTAGTTCTACATACAGGGTGCATGAAGGGGTAGTTCTACATACAGGGTGCATGAAGGGGTAGTTATACATACAGGGTGCATGAAGGGGTAGTTCTACATACAGGGTGCATGAAGGGGTAGTGATACATACAGGGTGCATGAAGGGGTAGTTCTACATACAGGGTGCATGAAGGGGTAGTTCTACTACAGGGTGATAAAGGGGTAGTTACAACAGGGTGCATGAAGGGGTAGTGAACATACAGGGTGCATGAAGGGGTAGTTTACATACAGGGTGCATGAAGGGGTAGTTCTACATACAGGGTGCATGAAGGGGTAGTTTACATACAGGGTGCATGAAGGGGTAGTGATACATACAGGGTGCATGAAGGGGTAGTTCTACATACAGGGTGCATGAAGGGGTAGTGATACATACATAGAGGGTTTTCATACAGGGGTGAGGGGGTAGTTAATAAGGGTGCATGAAGGGGTAGTCATACTAGGGTGCATGAAGGGGTAGTTTACATACAGGGTGCATGAAGGGGTAGTTCTACATACAGGGTGCATGAAGGGGTAGTTCTACATACAGGGTGCATGAAGGGTAGTGATACATACAGGTGCATGAAGGGTAGTTACATACAGGGTGCATGAAGGGGTAGTTCTACATACAGGGTGCATGAAGGGGTAGTTCACATACAGGGTGCATGAAGGGGTAGTTTACATACAGGGTGCATGAAGGGGTAGTGATACATACAGGGTGCATGAAGGGGTAGTTCTACATACAGGGTGCATGAAGGGGTATTTGATACATACAGGGTGCATGAAGGGGTAGTTCTATACATCGGGTGCATGAAGGGGTAGTGTATACATACAGGGTGCATGAAGGGGTAGTTACATACAGGGTGCATGAAGGGGTAGTGATACATACAGGGTGCATGAAGGGGTAGTTTACATACAGGGTGCATGAAGGGGTAGTGTCTACATACAGGGTGCATGAAGGGGTAGTGATACATACAGGGTGCATGAAGGGGTAGTTCTACATACAGGGTGCATGAAGGGGTAGTTACATACAGGGTGCATGAAGGGGTAGTTACATACAGGGTGCATGAAGGGGTGTGATACATACAGGGTGCATGAAGGGGTAGTGATACATACAGGGTGCATGAAGGGGTTGACATACAGGGTGCATGAAGGTAGTATACATACAGGGTGCATGAAGGGGTAGTTCTACATACAGGGTGCATGAAGGGGTAGTGATACATACAGGGTGCATGAAGGGGTAGTGTACATACAGGGCATGAAGGGGTAGTTTACTACGGGTGCTGAAGGGGTAGTTCTACATACAGGGTGCATGAAGGGGTAGTCTAATACAGGGTGCATGAAGGGGTAGTTTACATACAGGGGATGAAGGGGTAGTTCATAAGGGTGCATGAAGGGGTAGTAATAGGGTGAAGGTTTTACATACAGGGTGCATGAAGGGGTATTCTAAAAGGGTGCTGAAGGGTGTTACATAAGGGTGCATGAAGGGTAGTTTAATACAGGGTGCATGAAGGGGTAGTGATAATAAGGGTGCATGAAGGGGTAGTTCATACAGGTGCATGAAGGGGTAGTTTACATACAGGGTGCATGAAGGGGTAGTGAACATACAGGGTGCATGAAGGGTAGTGTACATAAGGGTGCTGAAGGGGTAGTGATAATACAGGGTGCATGAAGGGGTAGTTTACATACAGGGTGCATGAAGGGGTATTAATACAGGGTGCATGAAGGGTGTTCATACAGGGTGCATGAAGGGGTAGTTTACATACAGGGTGCATGAAGGGGTAGTTACATACAGGGTGATGAAGGGTAGTGATAATACAGGGTGCATGAAGGGGTAGTTTACATACAGGGTGCATGAAGGGGTAGTTACATACGGGTGCATGAAGGGGTAGTTACATAAGGGTGCATGAAGGGGTAGTTACATACAGGGTGCATGAAGGGGTAGTTACATACAGGGTGATGAAGGGTAGTTTAATACAGGGTGCATGAAGGGGTAGTTTAATACAGGGTGCATGAAGGGGTAGTTTACATACAGGGTGCATGAAGGGGTAGTTTACATACAGGGTGCATGAAGGGGTAGTGATACATACAGGGTGCATGAAGGGGTAGTTTCTACATACAGGGTGCATGAAGGGGTAGTTTACATACAGGGTGCATGAAGGGTAGTTACATACAGGGTGCATGAAGGGGTAGTGATACATACAGGGTGCATAAGGGTAGTTTAATACAGGGTGCATGAAGGGGTAGTGATACATACAGGTGCATGAAGGGGTAGTTTACATACGGGTGCATGAAGGGGTAGTGATACATAAGGGTGCATGAGGGGTAGTGATACATACAGGTGCATGAAGGGGTAGTTTACATACAGGGTGCATGAAGGGGTAGTGATACATACAGGGTGCATGAAGGGTAGTATACATACAGGGTGCATGAAGGGTAGTGTACATACAGGGTGCATGAAGGGTAGTGATACATACAGGGTGCATGAAGGGGTAGTTCTACATAAGGGTGCATGAAGGGGTAGTGATACATACAGGGTGCATGAAGGGTAGTGTACTACAGGGTGCATGAAGGGGTAGTTTACATACAGGGTGCATGAAGGGGTAGTTGAACATAAGGGGTAGTTACATACAGGGTGCATGAAGGGGTAGTGTACATACAGGGTGCATGAAGGGGTAGTTCTACATACAGGGTGCATGAAGGGGTAGTTTACATACAGGGTGCATGAAGGGGTAGTTTACATACAGGGTGCATGAAGGGGTATGATACATACGGGTGCATGAAGGGGTAGTGTACATACAGGGTGCATGAAGGGGTAGTGATACATACAGGGTGCATGAAGGGTAGTGATAAGGGTGCATGAAGGTAGTGTACATACAGGGTGCATGAAGGGGTAGTTTACATAGAGGGTGCATAAGGGCTAGGGTAGTACATACAGGGTGCATGAAGGGGGTAGTGATACATACAGGTGCATGAAGGGGTAGTCTACATACAGGGTGCATGAAGGGGTTCTACATACAGGGTGCATGAAGGGGTAGTGATACTATAGGGTGCATGAAGGGGTAGTGATACATACAGGGTGCATAAGGGTTAGTTCTACATACAGGGTGCATGAAGGGGTAGTGTATACTACAGGGTGCATGAAGGGGTACATACAGGTCATAAGGGTAGTTCAAAGGGTGGGTAGTATCTAATCAGGGTGCATGAAGGGGTAGTGTACATACAGGGTGCATGAAGGGGTAGTGATACATAAGGGTGCATGAAGGGGTAGTGTACATACAGGGTGCATGAAGGGGTATGATACATACAGGGTGATGAAGGGGTAGTTCAATACAGGGTGGCATGAAGGGGTATAGGTATAAGGGTGCATGAAAGGGTAGTGTAAAGGGTTTGCAATAAGGGTGCATGAAGGGTGTCAGGGTGCATGAAGGGGTTTTCATACAGTTAGGGTGCATAAGGGGTAGTATAATACAGGGTGCATGAAGGGGTAGTTACATACAGGGTGCATGAAGGGGTAGTGATACATACAGGGTTGAAGGGGTAGTTATAGGGTGCATGAAGGGGTGTCATAAGGGTAGATGAAGGTAAGGTCATAAGGTGTAGTGAGTCATACAGGGTGCATGAAGGGTAGTTTACATACAGGTGCTGATAGTGGGTAAGTGATACATAGGGGTAGTCATAACGGGTATAAGGGTATTCTACATAAGGGGTAGAGTGTTACTGTTACAGGGTGCATAAGGGGTTGCATACAGGGTGCATGAAGGGGTAGTGATAACAGGGTGCATGAAGGGGTTATACTAGGATAAGGGGTAGTGTACATACAGGGTGTCATGAGGGGATAGGTATACATACAGGGTGCATGAAGGGGTAGTTCATACAAGGGTGATAAGGGTAGTTCATATCAGGTGCATGAAGGGGTAGTGATACATACAGGGTGCATGAAGGGGTAGTGAGTACAGGGGCATGAAAGGGTGAGTTCTACATAGGGTGCATGAAGGGGTATATACATACAGGGTGCATGAAGGGGTAGTGTACATAGGGTGCAATGGGAGAAGGGGTGTTCATACAGGGTGCATGAAGGGGTAGTTTACATACGGGTGCATGAAGGGTATGATATACATAAGGGTGCATGAAGGGGTGTTATACAGTCAGGATGCATGAAGGGAGTTATACAAGGGTGCATGAAGGGGAGGTTAATATCAGGGTGCATGAAG
>CM065736.1:32845124-32865124 GCA_033310375.1 Conus canariensis
CGAAGAGGTGAAGGGATGAGGACACAGCCAGATGTGCACGTTAGAGGGGGTAGGAATACAGAAGACAAGAATGTACGTGAAAGCGGGGGGAGGGGGGGGGGCAAAACGAAGAGGTGAAGGAATGGGGAGACACAGCCAGATGTGTACGTTAGAGGGTAGGAATACAGACAAAAGTGTACGAAAAAGAGGGGGATGGGGGGGGGGGGGGGGGACAAAACGAATTGGTAAAGGGACGAGGACACAGCCAGATGTGTACGTTAGAGGGTAGGAATACTGATAAAAGTATAGATGAAAGGGAGGGAGTGGGGGGGGGGGGGCGCCAAAACGAAGAGGTGAAGGAATGAGGACACAGCCAAATGTGTACGTTAGAATGCAGACAAGAGTGTACGTAAAAGAAGGGGGGGGGGGGAGACAAAACGAATTGTTGAAGAATTCAAAATACAAATAAACGCCGAAAACAAGATGTAAAGTAACGCAAATTTAATAGACTGTACAAAACAGACAAGTGAATTTTCGACACAAAGTCTTCATCAGACGTGACAAGGTGCAAACAAACATGAACAATTGGTGAAGGGATGAGCACACAGGCAAGAGTGTCCGTGAAGGGCTGGAGACAAAGACAAAGAGTGCGCGTGAGGGAGGGCGGGGAGGGGGAGGGGAGGGGGAGGGGGGGGGGGGGCAAGACACAAGAAAGACTGTGCGCGAAGTGTTTGGGATATAGGCGGCAGTGCGAAGGGCAAGATTGTACGTGAAGATGTAGGGTCCACTGGATAACTGTGGGGTTGGGGTACGGGGCAAAAAGGAGTAGTTAGGGAGAGGAAAATTCTTTAGCTGACCAGTTTCATACTTATCCTCACTCTCGCTGTCTGTCTGTCTGTCTGTCTGTCTGTCTGTCTGTCTCTCTCTCTCTCTCTCTCTCTCTCTCTCTCTCTCTCTCTCTCTCTCTCTCTCTCTTTATCCAAAAGCAGTTTTCTCGTAATCGTAAGCTATATGTTGCTTTTATAGATTTCCAAAAGGCATTTGATTCAATCAATAGAAATATACTTTGGCCAATACTACAAAAAAATGATATATGCGGTAAACTCTATAGGTGTATTAAAAGCATGTATAATGTTGTTAGAGCTAGAGTCCGTTGTGGAGGTAAACTGACAGATTTTATTAACTGTACAGCTGGGGTCAGACAAGGAGATGCATGTAGTCCAGTTTCATTTTCTTTGTTTATAAATGAACTAGCTATAGAAGTTATCAATAATGGTAGACATGGTGCCTTGTTGTCTCTTGATACCTTAGAGTTGTTTATTCTCTTATTAGCTGATGATATTATTTTGATATCAGAAACGCCTGTTGGTCTGCAGACTCAGTTGAATAATTTACGACGTGCTGCTGGTACACTTCAATTAAAAGTTAATATGTCAAAAAGTAATATCATTGTGTTTCGTAAGGGGGGCTATCTTGGTGCAAGGGAAAGATGGGTTTATGATGATGTTAATATGCCACTTGTTAATGCATACAATTATTTAGGTACAATGTTTTCTACACGGTTGAGTTTCACAGGTGCTTGTAAAGATTTGGCAAGTAGGGCAAAGAATGCTTTACTCTGTATTATGAAAAAGTTGTATGTTTTGAATAATACATCCTTTAAGGTATTCATCAAGTTATTCGATACCCAAGTACAGCCCGTTGTACTTTACGGTTCTGAATTATGGGGCTTACACAAAGCTGCAACTTGTTGCGAATCTGTTCATTTATCTGCTCTAAAAAAAAGTTTCTTGGTGTAAACAGACGTACGCCGAATGATATGATATACGGAGAAACTAATCGCTACCCAATATTTGTTTTATCTGCTGTTAATTGCATTCGATATTGGCTTAAGTTATTGCAAATGTGTAACGATAGAATTCCTAGAAAAGCCTACAATATGCTTCTAGATATGGACTCTAAAGGTAAAAATAACTGGGCCTCCAAAGTTCGTATTTGTTTGACAGAATATGGGTTTGGATATGTCTGGCTAAATCAGGGAGTGGGAAATATCAAAGCATTTATAAGTATTTTCAGACAACGATTAATAGATTGTACATGGCAAAAATGGTCTGACCATATTCACAATAGTGATAGATTTAGTTTCTATACCAATTTTTGCAGTGTGCGTGATTTGAAACCATATTTGACCGCTAATATTGATAGACATTACAGTATGTTACAACACGGTTTCGATTAGGAATATCAGAATTAAAAGTGCACCTTTATAGATACAGAATGGCTAACAACGAGGATCTGATTTGTCCATTATGTAATGTAGCACAAGAAGATGAAATACATTTTGTTCTTTGCTGTCCAGTTCTTAATGGTATTCGTGAAAAGTTCATCAAACCTAAGTATTATAATCAACCGTGTTTATTTAAATTGTGTTTATTAATGTCTTCTCAATCAGTTGAAGTTGTTAGAGGTCTTTCAATGTTTCTTTCAAAAGCATACAAGTTCAGAGAAACTGCCACATCTTAAGAATTTTGTTTGTATCACCATTGTTATGTCTTTGTTAAGTCATAACTAGCGCTGCTTCAATATTCTTTTGTTGTTCACATTCCCCTCATAAGGGGCCTTGGCCTAAATGAAATTAAACGGGATTCTGAATTCCGAATCTCTCTCTCTCTCTCTCTCTCTCTCTCTCTCTCTGTGTGTGTGTGTGTGTGTGTGTGTGTGTGTGTGTGTGTGTGTGTGTGTGTGTGTGTGTGTGTGTGTGTGTTCTGCAACGATTGTATAAAATTAATGATACTTCGCTTAAAGTAATGTTAAACATTTTTTATGCTCAGGTGCTGGATGCGGCCGCTGTTCATATTGAGGGGTTCATTTGTATGCTCTTAAAAAGTTTTGTAGGAATCCATATAAAAACACCTAACGATTTAGTTTATGGAGATACCGGATGTTATCCTATTCATATAAATTCACGTGCGCAATGTGTTAGATACTGGCTAAAGATATTACGGATGACTGATAGCAGGTTATCTTTGAAACCTTATAATATGTTATTTTGGTTGGATTCACGTGGTAAGACCACATGGACGTCAAGTGTTTGTAAGATACAATTTTTGAATGGCTTTGAATTTGTGTGGCTGAACCAGGGTGTGGAAAATGTGAAACACTTCTTGCAAGTATTTCGGCAGAGACTCATTGATAACAGATGGCAAAACTGGCATGAACATATTCAGGAAAGTGATAGGTTTTCGTGGTACAGAACGTTTAAATCATCTAACAATTGCGAAATGTATCTTTCACTTGATATTGACAGACATATTAAAAATTACATGACGAAGTTCAGATTTGGTGTGTCAGACACGGCAGTGCATCGTCAGCGGTACGATGTCATTTCTGACAGCAGTTTGGTATGCCCGCTCTGTCAAAAGGCAAACGATGATGAAGTACATTTTTGTTCCTCTGCCCTGTTCTCAGGGACCTACGGCAGGAATATCTTCCATTTAAATATCATGCAAGCCCATGTCAGTTTCGTGTCATTCTTCTAATGGCGAATGAAAATTAAATGATTATGAGGAATTTGTGCATATATTTGTATAGAACTTTTAGGAGGCGAGCTGTTATGTTTCCCAGTAAGTGTATGAAGGCGCCGATGTTGTATGAATACTGCTTTATTGGACTGCAGTTAATACCTGAGTCAGTACATTGTACTTCATGCGCTGGTATAACAGATTGTGCTTCATGCATCTTTGTATTATGTTATTTTTGTTGTTACACTCACTATGCTTTGTTTTGAGAATAATCCCCCTTCAGAAGGGGCTGTGGCCTATCCTGAATACATTTCATCTCTCTCTCTCTCTCTCTCTCTCTCTCTCTCTCTCTCTCTCTCTCTCTCTCTCTCTCTGCTCCACACACCCACTACCACCCTCCACTTCACAAGTAAACAGAACTTGGCTTTAAAAAGAAATACCCTCCCCCCCCCCCCCCCCCCCCCTTCCCGCCGACCAGTCTCATCCCAAACAGAAGACAAACAGCCAAAGACAAGCCAAAGAATCTGACACCAATCAGCCACTCTGCCATACATTCAACCACCGTCTGCCAGTCCAAAGGAGTACCAGCAACCAGCTCGAACTCGTGCTGCTCTGCGGTAGACATTAATTTGCCGGACAACAGACTCCGAGCTTTTCAGATACCCATGACCGCATCACATTTAGTTGGTTAACCGGTCTAGGAAAGAGACGGGGTGTTATCTTCAATCAGAAATCGAGGTCAGTGTAATCAGGTGTTGACCCCCAGTGTAAGCAGAGTGTAAGTCAGTCAGTGTCAACTCGGCTTCCTCAGACCTTATCAGTTGTGATGGCCACTCCGTCAATGTGCGCGCGATTCCAAAGTATCGCAGGCGTTGTATGGGCATGGCAGTGTTTACGTTTTGGTCGGTTTGGTCGGCAGAGAAGGATAGGGAGGCGGAGGAGGTGGAGCAGAGAGCAGGGGTGGTGATTTATACGACTGACGCTGTCTGGTACCGGTTGGGCAGAGTACTGAGAGTTTACAGTGAGAAATTACAAGGTTCAGTTTCGCTGACACCAAACAAAATTGTCGTTTCGCCTCCCCAGGTTAATGTGATTTTGTGTTTGTTTGTTTTTGTTTGGTCACAGACTAGTGTAAACAGCTCATGTCAAACATCTATAAATGCGGAAACGACCTACTGGGCTAGTACGCCCATCTTGTTGTCGTCTTGGAACAGTTTTTTTTTTTTTTTAGCCAGAGTAAGGATTTTTCCATAATGAGTTGTTTTAGTAGAAAGCGCAGTAACTGTGTGTACACCACCTATGGTGTACCAGAGATTCTTGTGTGCTTCCACTGTGGAGTGCCATGGTTGATGTTTAAATTAACCGAGGCAGGTAGTCTGATGACCCCCGATGAGTTCGCCCAGTTGTGTGGCGATCTAAGGAGGAATCCCTTTGTGGGCACTGACCGGCGACGGGCCGGAAATTCCAAAGAGGGAATACTCTCGGCTAGAGCCGGGAAGAGACCGGGGAAAGTTTATGGAGGTGCCAGCCCCGTTATGTAAGAGGAAGATCAGTAGTTGTGGGAGGGGCTTACTATTTAGGATGTTGCTCAGCCGGGGAGATTTTAAGGGAAATAGTTCTGATTACTATTTTTTATTTCAAACTGGTGAGACCTCGGATCACGCAATGTTTGAGAAGATGTTGTATGCTTAGGTTAGAGGGACATGTAGGTGATATGAAGTTTGCAGTTAATAGCTGCTGTTAAACATATAAGACGCTTATAAATATTCATGAGGCGTAGGGATCTGATAGATGGCGTCCCTAGGTGACGCTAGGGGAAGCGTTGGTGGCTTGGGAATTTACTGAGTTATTCAGTCAGGCCCCAAATCTCAGACGGAGAGGACTACACCTTATTCTGTGAAGTGTGGTGATGGTGTTCTGATGGCACCAGAAACGTAAGTTTATGCATGTCTTCATTTCTGTATTCTGGCCGTGCATCTAAGTACTATGTACTTTGTGTTTTGCTATGTGCGCATTATCATCATGAAATGAGATTTGATTGTTCCATGCTTTGTATTCTTGATCCTTTGGGTTTTCTATAGGTTTTATTGAGCACTAAGATTTTGAAATCGTTTTAGAAGTCGAGTTCATATTTGAAGGAAAGACCTACTTAATTGCAGGATAGAAATTCAGTTAAGGATTCAGTTCTGTGACAATAAAAAATAAATAAATGAGATAAAATACAGAAGTTATGGAGTCCTTAAAAGTAAGTGAATAAGCAGATAGTATAGTGATGTAGAGGACAGATTGTTAGTGGTGTTTCTAGAATTTGATAATTGAGCAGTTGAGACAGGAGTCGTTAAATGATGGCCGGTAAGGCAATATTGCTGTGTGTTATTGGCTTATGGGCTATTGTACTAGATGATTTTGCAATGCTTTTTGACCGGAGCGATAAGCCATATCTCTCTCTCTCTCTCTCTCTCTCTCTCTCTCTCTCTCTCTCTCTCTCTCTCTCTCACTCTCTCTCTACTAAGTATATTTCTTTTCTGAAGAACATGTTACCATACCGGCATATAGGTATGTGTCTCCCTTATAGGCATGATGAAAGTTACAGGCTTGTTGCCAATATAGGCTGTTTGCATTTAATGTCGACTGAAATTAGCATATTTCTTTGTTGCTGTTTCGTGGGTTTTTATCATTTCATGAGTCGAAGTGTTGCGCTTGATTCTGTTCACTGTCGATTCCTTTGACTGGTTGTAATTTGGGGATGAAGTCTGTTATCCCATGTTGCTTAATTATAGAAGCGAAGGATGAGCAGTTTATGATGGAACACATGGAATGAGATGGAATAATTGTGTTAGGGATATGAATCCCACATAATTGGCAGTTGCTGTTCCGACTTAGGGCAGCACAGGGTTGAACCGTGTCTTTGAGGTTAGGTTCACCCTGGTTTCAGAGTGGTCGTTTTGTCACTCGATTACTTCTTGTTTGGATAGGTTATCATTGTTGATAACCTCTGCGCAATTCCAATGCAAGAGACTAAAAGAGCTATAGTGGCTGAACCTATGGTTCTGAATACCATAGTATAGCACATTCCTGATTATGTGTCTCCTGAATGATAGGCTCTGACTTGCTGTTAGAATGAGGGATATCTTATCCCTGAGCCTGACATAGTCTCGTAATTTGGTTAAATGATGTTTTTCTGTCATGTTGAAGAACTTATGAAATGATTCGGATGTATGTGAACGATGCAATGGTGTAAGATGCATTTGTGGTTTACGTTCGTTTGCATTTTCATTTACAGGCCACGGTTGCTAGAGCCCTTTTCTTATTGTTTTCGCTTTATTTTTTTCTTTTCCCCTTTATTTTTCCTTTTTTTCCCTTTACCTTAATTTTTTCCCTATTCCTTTTTGTTGGGCATTGTCACCAGCCCCTTTCATGTACAAAAAGCTGTGGACCAAATTAAAAGAATGAAAATCTTCACTGGGCCTGACTCATTTGTCTTTTTTGGATGAACCTAGTCCAACTTTCTCCCGAACCCGATCTCCCCTTGTGCGTTTTTTTACAGTAGGAACAAGGGGAGGTTTACATGTGCATAGCTACATCTCAGATAATAACCGATATCTTTTCTTTCCTAGCAGGCATAGCAGAACAATAATGATCTGTCTCAACTGTTTGTATGTGGTGTGTCTCTATTTTGACAGACGTGGTGCTGTGTTTGTAGACCAGTCCCTACGTCATTTATTGAACCTTGCTTGACGATCTGAAACTCTGTTGAAACATACACTTTTCCCTTTTGGCGGAAGTTGCCGTTCAGTCCCTGTTTCTGTGAAGAAAGTGTATAACGCAGGTGGACCAAAAGACCATCAGTAGAGTTTGTCTTCCTGGCCTTTTGTTTGTGGCTGTGAGTCGTGTATACCGTCTCGCACACAAGTAAAGCCAACTTGTTGTGGCTTTGCAAAATCATGAGAATTTCATGAGAGGGCCGACTCTGCGGCAGAGAAATTCCTCGACGTACTGAGACCTCTGATTAAGAGACTCTGTCACTGACACCAGATTCTGTCCTGATGAACGTTGAGTGCCGATGTGTTGAGCATGTGTTAATGCCACAGCCAATGTTAGGTAGGTACCCAAGGTCTGACCAGCGCGTTGGGCAGCTGCTAAGGCGTAGCCACGAGACCCTCTTCTTAAATTCTCTCAAGTCATGGATTCATGTATCCATTAGCTTTAGATCATGGGCAGTGTGGTCTCAAAATTCAGCGGATGTGGTGTAGCGTGTATAGACTAGTCCACACGCAGTGACACCCCCTTGATAAAACTGAAACTGAAACTCAGGATGGAAGACGTTCGACCTCTCCGGACTCCGTCGCAGACACGGGTGTGGAAACGACTTGTCATAGAGCTTCAGGCTAGAAGAATTTAGATCTAGTTGCAAAGTGAGACGACTGCAGGCGGAAATCCAAACAAATCTTAAATAAATGTTAGCGAACCGCAAAAAAAATAATAATAATAAAAATCGTGGACAAACGAATCACAAGACAAAACACTTGTCCTGTGATTCGTTTGTCCACGGCTTTTTTGGCGGTTCACTAACATTTATTTAAGATTTGTTTAGAAGAACTTAAACCTCTTCATCATCGCAAGCACCTGCCAGTTATGATCTTCTATGAAGTGACGTCCATTTCACAAATGCCTCGCAGCGCATGGAATTATTTTGAGGTCATTCAGAAGGCACTCCAAGAGGTGCACGACATCCCCACTGCTGGCTGGGACTCCCTGGCAGGAAGTCACAGCACCTGGCGCATGTCTCTCTACATGGGTGTTCAGGCTTTCCAACGGGAACGGCCGAAGCATCCGGACATGAAGCGGAGTGCCCAGAGAGAGAGAGAGAGAGAGAGAGAAAGGACGCTTCAGTAGATGCATGTCCAACGTGTGGCCATCTCCGCCCGTCAGATTTTAGGGACTGCGATCACACCTTTGGCGTTCTGGATGCTTCATGGGCCTACAGGTATGGTGTTTCATCGTCACAGCCCGGCTGAAGCACACAGGGCATTGTCAAGGGCTGTCTGTCAGCTGAACCACACAGGGCACTATCAAGGGCTGTCAGCTGAACCACACAGGGCATTATCAAGGGCTGTCAGCTGAACCACACAGGGCATTGTCAAGGGCTGTCAGCTGAACCACACAGGGCATTATCAAGGGCTGTCTGTCAGCTGAACCACACAGGGCATTATCAAGGGCTGTCTGTCTGCTGAACCACACAGGGCATTGTCAAGGGCTGTCTGTCAGCTGAACCACACAGGGCATTATCAAGGGCTGTCAGCTGAACCACACAGGGCATTATCAAGAGCTGTCAGCTGAACCACACAGGGCATTATCAAGGGCTGTCTGTCAGCTGAACCACACAGGGCATTATCAAGGGCTGTCAGCTGAACCACACAAGGCATTATCAAGGGCTGTCAGCTGAACCACACAGGGATTATTAAGGGCTGTCAGCTGAACCACACAGGGCATTATCAAGGGCTGTCAGCTGAACCACACAGGCCATTGTCAAGGGCTGTCAGCTGAACCACACAGGGCATTATCAAGGGCTGTCTGTCAGCTGAACCACACAGGGCATTATCAAGGGCTGTCTGTCAGCTGAACCACACAGGGCATTGTCAAGGGCTGTCAGCTGAACCACACAGGGCATTATCAAGGGCTGTCAGCTGAACCACACAGGGCATTATCAAGGGCTGTCTGTCAGCTGAACCACACAGGGCATTATCAAGGGCTGTCTGTCAGCTGAACCACACAGGGCATTATCAAGGGCTGTCTGTCAGCTGAACCACACAGGGCATTATCAAGGGCCGTACCACACAGGGCATTATCAAGGGCTGTCTGTCAACTGAACCACACAGGGCATTATCAAGAGCTGTCAACTGAACCACACAGGGCATTATCAAGGGCTGTCTGTCAGCTGAACCACACAGGGCATTATCAAGGGCTGTCAGCTGAACCACACAGGGCATTATCAAGGGCTGTCTGTCAGCTGAACCATACAGGGCATTATCAAGGGCTGTATGTCAGCTGAACCACACAGGGCATTATCAAGGGCTGTATGTCAGCTGAACCACACAGGGCATTATCAAGGGCCGTACCACACAGGGCATTATCAAGGGCTGTCTGTCAACTGAACCACACAGGGCATTATCAAGAGCTGTCAGCTGAACCACACAGGGCATTATCAAGGGCTGTCTGTCAGCTGAACCACACAGGGCATTATCAAGGGCTGTATGTCAGCTGAACCACACAGGGCATTATCAAGGGCTGTATGTCAGCTGAACCACACAGGGCATTATCAAGGGCCGTCAGCTGAACCACACAGGGCATTATCAAGGGCTGTCTGTCAGCTGAACCACACAGGGCATTATCAAGGGCTGTCAGCTGAACCACACAGGGCATTATCAAGGGCTGTCAGCTGAACCACACAGGGCATTATCAAGGGCTGTCAGCTGAACCACACAGGGCATTATCAAGGGCTGTCAGCTGAACCACACAGGGCATTATCAAGGGCTGTCTGTCAGCTGAACCACACAAGGCATTATCAAGGGCTGTCAGCTGAACCACACAGGGCATTATCAAGGGCTGTCTGTCAGCTGAACCACACAGGGCATTATCAAGGGCTGTCAGCTGAACCACACAGGGCATTGTCAAGGGCTGTCTGTCAGCTGAACCACACAAGGCATTATCAAGGGCTGTCAGCTGAACCACACAGGGCATTATCAAGGGCTGTCAGCTGAACCACACAGGGCATTATCAAGGGCTGTCAGCTGAACCACACAGGGCATTATCAAGAGCTGTCAGCTGAACCACACAGGGCATTATCAAGGGCTGTCTGTCAGCTGAACCACACAGGGCATTATCAAGGGCTGTCTGTCAGCTGAACCACACAGGGCATTATCAAGAGCTGTCAGCTGAACCACACAGGGCATTATCAAGAGCTGTCAGCTGAACCACACAGGGCATTATCAAGGGCTGTCAGCTGAACCACACAGGGCATTATCAAGGGCTGTCAGCTGAACCACACAGGGCATTATCAAGAGCTGTCAGCTGAACCACACAGGGCATTATCAAGGGCTGTCAGCTGAACCACACAGGGCATTATCAAGGGCTGTCAGCTGAACCACACAGGGCATTATCAAGGGCTGTCTGTCAGCTGAACCACACAGGGCATTATCAAGGGCTGTCAGCTGAACCACACAGGGCATTATCAAGGGCTGTCAGCTGAACCACACAGGGCATTATCAAGGGCTGTCAGCTGAACCACACAGGGCATTATCAAGGGCTGTCAGCTGAACCACACAGGGTATTATCAAGGGCTGTCAGCTGAACCACACAGGGTATTATCAAGGGCTGTCTGTCAGCTGAACCACACAAGGCATTATCAAGGGCTGTCAGCTGAACCACACAGGGTATTATCAAGGGCCGTCAGCTGAACCACACAGGGTATTATCAAGGGCTGTCTGTCAGCTGAACCACACAGGGCATTATCAAGGGCTGTCAAGCACAGGCGGGAAACACGGTCACATTCTGAAGAAGAAAAAAGAAAACATGAAACCCCGGAAAAGCAGCAAACAACCACAAGACATAAATAATACCATGGTAGCTAAAACTACTGACATCTTGAAGGTGGCTGACACTAAACCGCTCCCACCATTCCGCGGCACACATTAGTCAAAGATTCAAGAAAGAGCAAAAGAAACTCGGTGAACGACACTGAAGATCATTAAAAGGCAGCAACAAAGCATTTTGGAAAGGGCCATCAGGACATTATAGACACCGCACAAGGGGCAGCAAATGCTCATTTCAGATAGCCTGTACAATTTTCACTAACTACTCGTCAGATTACAAGAAAATAGCCAGCATGCCAGAGAGTATGACCTGCAAGTTAAAAAAGGAAAAGGGAAGAAAGAAAGAAAAGGAAAAAAGAAAGAAAGAAAGAAAGAAAGAAAAGAAAAGAAAAACCAAGAAGACCTGTGTAAAAGAGGTCCCATAACAAAGACAGGAGGAATGTCCACATAAGCAGAATTGTAAAGAAACGATGACAGACGACAGTAAAGACAGATAAAAATAACAAACCAGAGTCTAGAAGTGCGACAGAAAAAAAGAAAATTAGTCATACAGTACTTGCAGACGGCGGGAAAGCTATTTGTACCGAAAGAACTTCCGACTTTCTCTCGAACATCGTGTGCGACAGAATAATGTTAAAAAAAAAAAACAAGTGAAACATTAATAGATGCGAAAACGATATATTAGGCTGGCACACCCATCTTGTTTTTTTTTTTTTTTTTTTTTTTTTTTTTTGTAGAAACAGCTTTTAGCCAAAGCTAGGATTTTTTTCTATGTGTTGTTTGTTGAGGCATCCCCGAAGATAACTGGTGATGCCTATCTTAAAAACAAATCAGTACACGTCTGTGTCCTACAATTTCTGTACATAATACCAAGTTCAAGAAAAGACACACAAGAAAGAAGCCGAAATCCAAGATGTGCTCAAACTATGGATGAAATCATTACAAACTTTCCACTAAAGTTCATGTCGGGAATTAAAACATTTTCATCGAAGTTCATGTTTTCTTGGAGTACAAACACTTCTAACTAAAAAACTTTATGTTTCGTATTTTGTATGTTCTATGAATACATAAATCAATGAATTAACACTAAATGAATTGTTAAATAAATAAACGGGGGATAACTCCGATGATAATTACTCCCCCAGGCGATAAACACTCTTGTTTTCAATCAGGAACTGATTCTAAGGACGGATCCATGATTCGTCTGACGCTGACAGAGGTCTCCGCTGTCCGCAGTGTCCTTCTAGTTTTTCTCTCTGTGTGTGATTGTGTGTGTTTGCTGTTGTTGTTGTTTTTTTTATTTGTTTGTTTGCTTGTTTGTTTGTTTGTTTTTCGTTCTCCTTTCATTTCTTACTACATCTTCTGTTTTCTTTTCCTCTTCCTTTCTTTCAGTCTTGTTTTCTTTCTTTCTTTCTTTCTTTCCTCCCTCAATATCCTCCTCCTCCTCCTCCCCCTTCTTCTGCCGTAACATGTCCGTTTTAAGCTGTCGTGTTTCATGGCCAAAGTCACTGCTTTGAAATTTCATACCATTTGACGTGGGTTGTTTGTGTTCAAGCTGGACAAAAATGCGCGAAATGCATACTTCTGCGCGACAGTCCCTTGCACTAACCTCCGCTTTCTCTTTTTCTTTTCTTTTTTTGTTTGTTTTGTTTTGTTTTGTTTGTTCTTTTTGTTTGAGGGGATTTTTTTTTTGTTTGTTTTCTGGTTTTGGTTTTGTTTTGTTGTCAAAACCTCCGATTGAACTGATGCACTTCTCAGTAACTGCAGCCTTTTATCTGTTCGTGAAGAACGTGGACGCCAAGTACCAAGTCTTCAACTGGCAGTTCTGTAAAAAAAAAAAAAAAAAAAAATCGGCGCTCATTCCTTGAAAGCATGTGCGTTCTATACTCTAAGCAGGTCTGAATCTTGAAGTATGTGACCTGCAGTAACAAATGTAAACGACAAAACACAAAAACAAAACAAATCAATACAATACAAAAACAAACGCAAACAAACACTTCCGAAAGAACATCATTACCCTTCACTCTTCCTCTCTCCACCGTACCCCAACCATCTCATCCCCTTCCTCACTCACGCTTCCCCCCACCTTCTCACAGAGAGAGAGAGAGAGAGAGAGAGAGAAGAAGAGAAGAGAGAGAGAGAGAGAGACAGAGACAGAGAGTCAGAGAGAGAGACAGACAGACAAACAGAGAGAGACAGAGAGGCAGAGAGACAGACAGACAGAGACACAGAGACAGAGAAACAGAGAGAGAGAGAGAGAGAGAGAGAGAGAGAGAGACAGACAGACAGACAGACAGACAGACAGACAGACAGAGACAGAGACAGCGAGAGAGACAGATACACAGAGAGTGAGAGGTGTCATTTCCCCCCTGCACAATTGCTTGACTCGATCAAGTAGTTACTTGCCAAAGCTGCCTGGCGCTACACACTTTTCCCGAGCGGACCCCCTCACCCCCCCCCCTCACCCCCCCACCCTCCCCCTTGTTCACGGAGTCAGTCTTACGCCGTTAGCATTAATTAGCTTTTTAGCCAGGCCGACGGGAGAGATAGATCGGGGAGATAGACAGATAGTGGCAGGCTGGGCAGACGGGTGGGGGGGCTGGCTCTAGCCAATGAGCGGCTTGCAGGCGTGAAATCTAATCAGCGGCCGTTTAAGCCACCGGAGCTAAGGTAATTAACTGCCCGTGTTTGTTGTTGCTCAGATCCCCAGGGCCCCGTCCTCGTCTTTTGACGTCTACTGTCTCTTTCATCTGCCTCTCCCCGAGCCTTTAAAACTTAACGAGATGCGGAGGATGGGCGGGTGGGTGGGTGGGTGGGTGGGTCGTGGGTTGCAGGCTTGGGGGGTGAGGGCGGGGGTGGGGAGAAGTCGGGGGGGGGGGGGTGGGAGAGGGGAAGGGAGGGGAGGAACTCGGGGGTAGTTTGGGTGGTGTAAGGAGAGTTGGGAAAGGATGAAGATGGGGAGGGGCGAGTGGGGGGGGAGAGGGGGGGGAGGGGATCGATATTGTGAGGATGTGGTGCAGCGGATAACAACACAGCCGCCTTGAGAGACACGGGGAGTTCCTAAACCAAGTCCTCCTCCTCCTCCTCCTCTTTCACCTTCTCCTGCTCCTCCCACTCCTCCCTACCCCCCTTCTCCTCCTCCATTTCCTCCTCCTCTTTCTCCTCCCTGTCCTTCTCCTCCTTCTCTTCCACCTCGTCCTCCTCCTCCTCCCCCTCCTCTTCTGCTGGACCAATCTTGTACGGTCGGCTGGGTGCTAGTCCTTCAGATGAAACGGTAAACTGGGGTGCTGTGAGTGATATGCGTCTATGACTGAACTATGAAAGAACAGACGACATTGGAACCATTGTCTTTACGCAAACATTTGGTTGCGGGGGGGGGGGGGGGGGGGGGGGTTGCAAAAAACACACACACACACACACACACACACACACACACACACCAAACAGCAAACAAAACTTTTATGTACAGAAGGAGTACAGAACTTTTCATAAGAGGGATTGTCTAATAATAATGTAAAAAAATAAATAAATAAATAAGAAGAACCGTAACCGCAGGGGGAGTGAACTGTTGGATATTCGTCATGTCTAGGGTTGAGCATAATGCTATGCCGAACCCAGCTTTGGTTCTTCCGCCACCTCCCCTGAGCTGAATCAGTGACCCATTTAGTGCTGGATAGACAGACAGTTATTAAGCTGCAAACATTTGGCCCTCTGGGTGGCTGGCTCGACCTCGCGATCGTCAGCGCCACAGCCAAATGCTTTAACCATTTTGATCGCGGGACCACCGATAGATGACGAACGTCAGTTAACCTTTTCAACACCAGTCGTTTCTAGCCACAGCATGCCCTAGAACCAATTACTTTTGCACTCGGTCTCTTTAAATACTTGTTGCCTTATCAATTCTAAATTAACTCTCCTTTGTCCCTCTGCCTAAAAAAAACAAAGAAAAATGACTGAAGGTTACGCAGGTCAGAGTTGAGGCTTGCAGTAGCTGTCAGGTAGTAATGGTACTATTTTCACACAAGGAAATCGTCCTGCTTCTGTACAAAGTTTCTTTTCAACCGTGAAAAAAAAATTGTCCTAGGATTAGGGTTAACAAACTAGATCAATGATATGTATGTAAACAAAGGTAGAGGGAATAGGCGTGACCCGTGGGCTCCTCGCGTTCCTACGTTACTGTTCGGGTGGAAGGGTATATGAAATCTAGAAGATCACAGGAAAAATGGGTCCTGTGAATTATGCTAGCATAGAAAACAAAAACAACTGCCTCCGAGTCAGGCAGAGTATGTCTCAAGGGTTGAACTGTGTGGTGGATTTGCTTTAATGAAGGCTACTTTGAAGGACGCAGCATGTGGATTTGAGTGCAGTTGAGAATATAAAGCGTTTCGGAGGCCTAATAACATAACATCCGTGGACTCTGACCTTAAACCCCCATGAGGTGTCGTGTATTCCCACAACAAAGAGCTACCAATCTTACAGTAGCAGGGCTTGACTAGCGTTGTAGCCACATGGACGCAGAGACAGTTAGCACACTGCCCTGAATGAAGGTCCGTGAGTTTTTCCAAAGATGTAGACTGGGAGGATCGGTGCCTCTCCTTGCTTAACCGCCAATCGCCTTTGCTGGACTCCCCTTTGCTTGTGCAAGAAGCTAACCTCTTCCGGAGTGAGAATCGTTCCGTTGGACGGGCTGCCTTGTCAGTTAACCCAGTATACTATTCTTTTCTTTCTTTCTTTCTTTCTTTTCTTTTCTTTCTTTCTTTCTTCCCTCCTTTCTTTCTTTCTTTCTTTCTTTCTTCCTTCCTTTCTTTCTTTCTGTCTGTCTTTTTTCTTTCGTTCTTTCTTCCTTTCAATTTTTTTTTCTTTTTTTTTTTTTCCCGGTGTTTCCCGAACTCGGTCCACTGCCTGCACGTAAACTTTGCCGACGGCCCGCACGATCTTCTGGCTTCAAACATGATTGTTTGACACCGTCAGTTGTCAGCTGCATTGAGCAGACAGCCAGCACGTAAACAGACGGCAGGTACAAAGCCATTCACTTCACAGGGAGTAGTCAATGCCTTCAATGTGCGTTGGGGCCGGAATAGCTCAGTTGGTAGAGCGCCGGACTCGTGATCCCGAGGTTACGGGTTCGAATTTCGGTACAGGGGGATTTTTCCCCCAGAATTAACATTGGTTCTGATTCTATTCCCCACACAGTCCTTCGAATGAGACTATGAACCAAGGTTCCGTGTGTGAACGCACGCACAACATCTTGCACACACGTAAAATCCCATCACCAACTTTCGGAAGAGAAGGCCAGTTTGGCCGTTGGTATGGATGACACGTTAAACATAGCATGCACCTTCCCCGAAGTTGGAGTATGGCTGCCTTAATGGCGGATTAAAAAAACGGTCATACACACAAAAGTGTCTGAATCTTCAACTCGATGAAGGTGGACGCTCAAAGAAAGAAGAAGGATGTGCGTTATGGAACTCCAACCAGCACGAGACGAACACACTGCTCCTGTCTCCGCTACACTTTTGGTTTTTCCTGAAAATGTTGCTGAAACTAAATTTTTCTTCTTTTTTTTCTTTTTTCTTTTTTTCTTTTTTCTTTTTTCTTTTTTTCTTTTCTTTTTTTTTTTTTTGCTCGTTTTTTCTTTTCTTGTTCCCCTCTTTTCCTTTTGTAACTCGTAAGAAACTGGAAGAAAAAAAATAATAATGATAATGATTATGAAAAGAAATGTTGCATAGGAAATTAAAGTCCCAAATACAACTGTCAGTGCATTTCAGGGTAAATGCTGAACATGAATCAAATAGACGATGAAGTGTTGAGTAAGAGCTGTGCTAATGATGCCGATGCTCACTGACCACTTCATATGACACAACTTTCACCGTTACAGACATGGACTGTCTTGTATGCAATGTTGACGTACTTTCTTTCTTTCTCTTTCTTGTTTCTTTTCTTTTCTTTCTCTTTTCTTTCTTTTTTTTTTTTTTTTTTTCAATTTCAAACAAGAAAGTCACGTTTCAACCTGCGCATATTGGTTTGTTTGCTTGTCTGTCCGAACCGATGTTGACGAATTTCGGTAAAACTTTGCAGTATGGCCCATGGACGAATTCGCTAAATTCTATTGGATATCGGGATCGAAGGGCGGATCCAACCTTTTACTATTATAATAACAATAATAATGACAATCATTATCATCATAGTGAAAAACATTATCTTTATTATCAATATTGTTATTACTATCATTATCATTATTATTGTTGTTGTTGTTACTAATATCATTGTTGTTGTTATTGTTATTATTGCTACTGCAATTATTATTATCATTATTATTATCTTTATCATTATCATTAGTAGTACAATTATTATTATCGGTATGCTGCATACCGAATAGAAAGGAGGATCCACCTTTTTATATATTGTTGATATTATTATCATCATTATCGCATCGTCATCACCATCATCATTAATTTATGAAATCTAACATTTCTTTATCGTGGCTAAACATTTCCAAGAAATAAAGCATAGATTTCAATAGAATAAAAAAAAAGTGGCTCATACAATATACTGACATTTACGAACTTGTAAAATTTGGTGTGGACTCGAATTTCAACCCTGGGTCCAGTAAGCAAAATAAACTTCTTACACGCGAGGTGAAAGGGGAGATTGTATGTATATGGGAGGTAGAGGGGAGAGTGCGGGGGGGACTCATTCACTCACTATACAGCGACAAACTGAGCCAGAAACCAGTAACTAGCATCTAAGCGGAGCTGAGACACTGAGAAGGCAGTTATAATAGGTACAGACAGTGTTGATGTGTCTGTGACAGTGTTGGAGATGTCTCGAAAGATAAGGTCTAGGCTACGGTGGATTCCGGTTGAGTTTGATTTAACGTGAGAGGACTGTTTGCCCTTAGCGGAGGTCAACGCTCTCTTGGGCGTGCTTGTTCCCTGTCTCTGTCTGTCTGTCTGTCCTGTCTGTCTGTCTGTCTCTCTCTCTCTCTCTCTTGTCTCTCTCCCTCTCTCTGTGTTTCTGCCTCTGTCTCTGTCTCTGTCTCTCTCTCTCTCTCTCTCTCTCTCTCTCTCTCTCTCTCCCTCCCTTTCTCTCTCTCTCTCTCTAACTGTCCACACTTTTTTTCTGCCTTTGTAGCCGATGTACCTGCCTTTGCTCTAGAAACACTTTACCACCTCAGTCTTTCTCTTTCTTTACATTCGTCCACCGTTTTTCGTGTCGTGTCGTGTCGTGTCGTGTCGTGTCCTTTCGTTTCGTTTCGTTTCGTTTCGTTTCGTTTCGTTTCGTTTTTTCAAAATATTTTTCTGCATTGACAGTTCCTTCACCAAACTTTATTTTAGGAAGCCGTTATCCTTTTTTTTTCTTCTTACTGTTTACAGTTTTTTTTTTTTTTTTTTTTTTTTTTTTGCATCCTTTCAACGCAGGCCTGGTATGGCCCCTCGTGCTCGGCACGGCTATAATAAACAACGTGAATGTTCAGGCGACTGGGTAGTGAGAGGGTAACCAATCCAATGTGTGGTAGCTGACCGTTCTGTTTCACGAGTTGCTAACAGGATATTTTCATGTGTTTTTTTGTTGCATGGACATGTTTTTTTGTGAATGATATTTTCTCCTTCTGAATAAAGAAAAAACATCTGTTCGACATAAAGTTAGGGGAATGGTTAGCCTCATTTCAACGCGGCGTAGTTTTATCCATCATAAGAATAGCAATATTTTGATTAGTATGCTATTAATTGTTGTTAAACCATGTACACACACACACACACACACACACACACACACACACACACACACACACAACACACTCACACACACATGTATACACACACACACACACACACACACACACACACACACACACACACCACACACGTGTGTGTGTGTGTGTGTGTGTGTGTGTGTGTATCTACATATGTATATACATATGTATTGTGTGTGTGTGTGTGTGTGTGTGTGTGAGGATGAGAGAGAGAGAGAGAGAGAGAGAGAGAGAGAGAGAGAGAGATGAAGAATTTAGTAATGGGGGTGGGGGGGAAGAGGGCCGGACAAGCACTAGCTAACAATTTTTCCGTCATTATGTTAATGACTTTGCAAAGATTTGAAATAAGATTTTTTAAAAAGGAAGGGGCGGAAAAGAAATAGATAGATAGATAGATAGATAGATAGATAGATAGATTAGATAGATAGATAGATAGATAGATAGATATTGCAGGTAGAGATAATTGACAGAAATGATTTCTCTTAATTCAGGACTGACAACCCAGAAAAAGGCCGCGTGTGATCACCTCTATTATGACACCAGAACAGAAAAAAGAAACTGACATCTCTTAGCAATGGTATACCTAGCCCCAACGTACATCGGTACTGCTTCGTCAGACATCAAGAAACCGATAATACCTGGTTGATCCATTTGGCGGAGGGGAGTTGAGATAGAGGCAGGAGAATGGAGGGGGTGGGGTGGGTTGGGGTGGTAGGGGAGGAAGGATACGTGAATTCAATGCATATGTCACGTGCCCAGTCACGCGTATAATGAAGTTCTTGACAGCTGTTTATGAGTGAGTATACCTGTCAGAGAGGTACCGGAAACTCTTTATGATGGGACAGGGCAGACAGGTGCGCGTTTCCATGTTCCACTGTGTCTCTTATCCTCTTTCCTACGCGGACTAGAATGGATACGTGTGTTGAGATGCAGCAACACCAGCTTTCACTCAGTTATCAACAGTGGTTCTGGAACCCAGCTTTTCCCCAGCACCAGCTCATTTTCCATATACAGACTCTTCGAATGCCAGAGTATGCACCAGTTCCCAAACAAATCTCTCACATTTTGTATTTTTGATTTTAAAAAAATACTCGTATTTTAAAACACGTAGTCTGCAAAAATGATAAAGAGAAAAATACATCTGTATTGTCC
>CM065736.1:32877624-32907624 GCA_033310375.1 Conus canariensis
TCTCTCTGCCTCTGTCTGTCTCTCTCTCTCTCCCTCAATCTCTCTCTCTCTCTCTCTCTCTCTCTCTCTCTCTCTCTCTCTCTCTCAAGTGATCCAACATTTTTGCCTCGGTCTTGGGTTACGGACCACGTGACAGGCAGACCCGCCATTCACATTTGTGACAGACAAGCTTCCACGGTGGAGTGGATAGAATCGCGGGGTATGGGCCGGGAGGCCGTGGGTTCGAGTCCTCCAAGAGGCATATTTCTTTGTGTGTTTTTCACAGGGCCTCGGAGTTATGCAGAGTGTTTTAGGCTCAAAACAAAATGCCCAGAAACACACGTATTCTTGCTTCATGCCCTGCTCTCGAAGAGATCTCAGTTTTCAATTCCTGTGTCCATGTCATTGGTTAGTTCACGTCAACTTTGTCGTCAATAGTGGCAACGTCATGGGGACTGTTGATGGACAAATGTGGGGTCGCCTTTAGAAGAGGCACGTCCATTCACACAGACACAGCGATTAAGCAGTTTTTGCGTCGACAGGGGACTCAGTGGATGGTGTCCTGCATCACGTGCGCGCACACATACACAAACACACACGCACGCACGCACGCACACACATGCACGCACGCACACACACACACACACACACACACAGGCAAACACACACACAGAGAAAACACACACACACACACACACACACACACACACACACACACACACACACACACACACACACACACATACCACACACAGAGGCAAACACACACACACACACACACACACACACACACACACACACACACACACACACACACACACACACGGGGAGAGAGGCAAACACACACACACACACACATCGATATATATCATCAGCGATGCAATGTCCTCTCTGGTCGGTTGCCTCCTGACGTCCTGACATTGATTGCTCCGTGTGGAATTCCGGTGGTAGGGCTGCCACATGATGAACTGGGTACGGCTGTGTATCTTGGAGCCACATTGAGCGACATGGAAGAGCATGGAAGTTGACAGCAAAAGCTCAAAGCTCAGGCCATACGGACTGACCTTGACCTTCAGCCAAGGCCAGAGCGTCCACTTGCTCACATGGACAGCGAACACTTTTTTTTTCCACTGACCATTTCGTGGCTTGTTATGAGGATGCATCGAACGATGATTGGAATCTCTCTCTCTCTCTCTCTCTCTCTCTCTCTTCTCTCTCTCTCTCTCTCTCTCTCTCCCCCCCCCCCCCCCCTAGCTGGACGTAACAGCAAGTTCCTCAGCCCGCAAGCCATCGACCGCCCAGCCTGTTGAACTTCCCTTCCCAAATTCAGGGATGTGGTGTCTTAGCATCGGGACTTAAACATCAAATTTGACGAGATAAAAGACATCACCCAGTATGACTTAGCTGGTCTACGGGACCATATTCAGCTGCTGTACGAAGAAGAGGTCGACCTTCATAGAAAAAAAAATTGAAGGTCTGAGGAAGAGCGTGGGCGGAACGTCGACGACCTGGAAGGACGCTCCAGACGTAACAACTTAGTTTTCTACGCTCTTATCTTCTTCCCAAACACGGCGAAACGTAGGCTGAATGTAAAGGCATACCAAGTCATCTGTCATTTTCTTCTGTATATTTTCTGTCTTTCCTTTTAAGATTCGAACTCATCTGCCTGGTTGGAACTTTATAGAGGATTCGCAAAATCATAAGAGTATTTTGTACTTTGTGAACAAGCAATTAAGATTTTTTTTAAAATGAAGACGACCAGGTGCTGAGCATATACATATATGTTATGTTTACGAAATTAAGATGGATTACTCTACTTCTCTTTTATTTTTGATTGAATACCATCTTTTATGTGTGGATGGTATCGTGTATGAACTCGCATTCAGCCTCAGGGCTGACCTTATTGTACTGTCTCTGATGCTGACCACGGGATAAGTGAGCTCGAAGGCGTTTTTTTTTTTTTTAAACTGTTTGCTCGTATGTGTGATTTTGCCAGTTGATTTGAATGTAAAACCTCTCATATTTCTCACGGTATTTTTGAAACGGTTATGTGTACGCCAGTTGTGTTTACAACCCTTCTGTTTCTACAGGCAGCAAGAAAAAATCTACAGGTAATGTATTCATTGATTATGGCATATGCAAAGGTGATACTGATAATTTTTATAGACAAATGTCGGAAACACGACGTGGCGTCAGTGAAAACTATTTGCTGTCTGAAGAACTGCTTTTAAAATATGTGTTACCATGTGAATTAACATTGTCAGAAGGAACAGAACCAGGTTTTTAGCTCTCTGATTCATAACTATAGATTAACAGAAAGAAATAAACAGTGCACATGTATACCCCATTAAATGAGACCGGTTCATTGAAAACACTGTGTGGAACAGGACTTCAGAATAAAAAGAATTCATATGTAACATTATTACTACTGGATGGTGGCGTTAGTATGATTGATCACGATTTCAGTAATGCCATGAATATTTGTAATGGTCGTATGAAAAAAAAAAAACTAATTTTGCGAAAAGAAATTACCGTGACAAAAAGGATTAAAAGAATGACTGCTACTGTCAGGAATGTATGTAAGGACAGGTAAAGAGCAAAATGAGTGCTTTCTATTTCTAGATTAAGAATTCGTGGCGGAAAGAAGACAGTGACACCTACTTGTTAATAACAAAAAAAAAAGAAAAAAAAAAAGAAAATATAATAATCTGGCAGAAAGAAAATAAAATTTGTACGGAACAGGACTTCAGAATAAGATGAACTCAGATAGACTATTATTACTAGTTGATGGTGCGTTAGTATAATGCTCACGATTTCGGTAATGCTCGGAAAATGTTTAATGGTTGTATGAAAAACGAGTTGACTACTCAAAAAAAAAAAAAAAAAAAAAAAAAAAAAAAATGTGACAAAGTGGATACAGATAATTTCTGGTGTTGTAAGGAATGTATGAAAGACAACGTAATTAGCAATTGGCCTGCTTTCTATTTTTAGGCTAAAAATTCGAGGCGGGAAAAAGAGTGATTCCTACTCGTAGAAAAAGTTGAATATAATTACCCAGTAGAAAGAAAATAGTAACAATATAATGATTTTGTGTCAGACAGACATATCTCTTCAGCAATCAAATACAGGGAATTTGAGAAAACTGTCCATTAACCATCCTTCTAAACTAGTTCAAAACAATCTTAACATCGATTATCGAATCAAACATTCTAAAAATTAATTTGAATAGAAATGCTCCAGTAAAAAAAAAAAAAAAAAAAAAAAGAACACACCCCAGTGGAAGACAATGCCTGTCTTTCAATTGCAAATACAGTTACCTTTTCACAGATATAAAAAAGAAGAAATATTTCATTTGAAGCGCATGCCAGAATACCTATTGGCATACTGACTGTCTGCATTAACAGGTGCCACAGGCGCACCGTTTCACACCCATATTTTGGCCTTTTCTCACTCTCAACAGTTAAACTAACTGATGGAGCAAACTTGCTTTCGGCGTGTCTACCAGTGGCATTTGTCCCATGAAAACGGCGGGTTTACTCACTTTGAACGCGATTTCTGACACGCATTACCTCCCTTGCAGATTTTCCGTACATCGTCTAGGTCTAAGTGACAACCGCTGTAACAAGTCCAGCTGAGAATGGCAATGAAGAATTTATCAGTGATGATGATTAAGTAAGGGCAAGTTCCATGAACCGCCCGATATTCGAAAGGAGATTGGTAAGACTGCTCGCAAGACCAAAAGTTTACCGAAGACCAATAAACGCTTCACCATGCCTCTCCCCCGTCCCCCTTCCTCCCACCTCCCCACCCCAACAACAACAACAACAATAACCCAACAACAACAACAACAAACCAACAGCGTGAAGGATTTTGAAGGCGTGAGGTTAGGAAGAAGTCTGTCAGTATCACTAGAACCGTCCAGACTCAACGACTCAAGAACAGAAAAAGAAAAAGGAAAAAAAAAAAAAAAAAAAGAAAAAGAAGAAAAGAAAAGGAAAAAGAAAAGAAGCAGCAGACTGGCGCGTTGCCTGGAAACAGATGGAAATGCAAAGAAACGCACAAAACCAAGTGTGAAGTAACGCAGACTTCATGCACAATACAGCAGATTTTCAGCCCATGCTGTCTGCTAGGAGAGGAATATTTTGGCTTGTTTGTGTTTTTTGCTTGTTTGTTGTTCGCTTGCTTTTTCTTTTTTTTCTTTTTTTGTTTGTTTGTTTGTTTGTTGGCCGGAATAGCTCAGTGGTAGAGCGCCGGACTTGTAATCTTGGTGATCCTGGGTTTGCGGGTTCGAATCTCCGCCGGGCCATTTCGGTTCAGGGGGATTTTTCCCTCGGAGTTAACTTGGTTCTGACTCCATTTCCCATACAGTAATTCGAATGAGACTAGAAACCGAGGTTCTGTGTGTGAACGCACGCAAATCATTTTGCACACACGTAAAATCCCATCGCCAACTTTCGGAAGAGAAGGCCAGTTTGGCCGTTGGTATGAATGACACGTTACACATAGCATGCACCTTCGCCGAAGCTGGAGTATGGCTGCCATAATGGCGGGATAAAAAAACGGTGATACACACAAAACTCCACTCCCTTTGTTGGGTAGATGGGATTAATCCTTGCCTGTCTATACAGGGAGTGTCCGCAGGAGTATCAGGCTGCGTACGCAGAAAAAAAAAAAAAAAAGAAAGAAAGAAAGTTTGTTCGTTTACCGTTTCTGACATCTGAAGAAGACCTATTTGTCGAAATTTTACTTCTCTGTTTTATACTGTAAGCTAAAATGTGTGTTACTTCCCACCTTGAATTGTGCGTTTCTTATTTGTATTTTGGCCTCAAGTGTCATCAACAGGTAAAACACCTGTCGCACACGAGACAAGAATCCCAGACACACCTCCCTTCTGTGACGTATCCTCGCCCACCTCTCCCCTTCTCCCCTGACTATCCACTCCCCCAAGCCTCCCCCCCCACCCCCCCCCCCCCCCCCCCCCCGCACCCCCCTTGGTGTCGCATCTCCCACTTCCCACCGGGTTGAAGTTGAAAGTAGGCCTAATATCCCGAGCGTGACTCGAGCCGTCATCACGTGGAAGCTGCTGGCGCCACCTTGGCGCACGGCAAGGGAGGTGACTCGGGTGTTAATGAAGAAAGATGGTGACTCTTTTCAAAGGCTGGGGCTGATTCATTATGAATGGGAGGTGGTGGTGGTGGTGGTGGTGGAGGAGGTGGAGGGTGTTTCTCTGTGTGTGTGTGTGTGTGTGTGTGTGTGTGTGTGTGTGTGTGTGTGTGTGTGTGTGTGTGTGTGTGTGTGAGACAGACAGACAGACAGACAGACAGGGACAGAGAGAGACACAGACAGAGAGAGACACAGACAGAGACACAGACAGACATCACCTTTTAGCGAAGAAATCTTAAATCTGAACACACACGCACGCGCTCACGCACGCACACACACACACACACGCGCGCGCGCGCGCGCACACACACACACACACACACACACACGCACACACACACATTACTCTTCTTCCATTTGTCATATGGTCACATTTAGACATACAAGTGAATTATAGGTCCTAAATGGGAAAGAAGAAGGTTTCATTTTAGTTCGTGCTGAACTGTCATTTTGGTTCCTTAACATGGTGGACAGCTCCGAGTAAGACACAATGAATACAGTGACATTGAAATCTATTAGCTTTTTTTTAATTTCTTTTTTTTTTTAACCTGTGCTCATGTCAATGGCCTTGTGTATGTGTAACGCGCACCAGCACAATTCATGTTTACAATCCAGCCCTCGTTTAAATCTGGGTTATCGTATTAACGTATAGAGGTCATAATAATAAACAAGATGGAGGAGTAATGGAGGTCATGGGCAATAGAGTAGAGGTCATGGAAATCAGGTGCAACAGAGAAGAGGTCATGAAGGTCATGGTTAACACAGTAGGGAAGTCAGGGAGGTCAAGGTTAACCCAGTGGAGTGGTCTTGACTAACAAGATGGAGGGGTCATGGAGGTCAGAGGTAACAGAGTAGAGGTCATGGTTAACAGAGTAGAGAAGTTAGGGAGGTCATGGTTAATTCAGTGGAGTGATCTTAACTAACAGGATGGAGGGGTCATGGAGGTCGTGGGTAACAGTGGAGAGGTCAGGGAGGATCCTGGCCGACAGAGTGGAGAGATCCTGACTAACAGAATGGAGGGGTCATGGAGGTCATGGGTAACAGAGTAGAGAGGTCATGGAGGTCATGGGTAACAGAGTGGAGAGATCATGATAAACAAGATGGAGAGGTCATGGAGGTCATGGGTAACAAGAGGGAGAGGTCATGACTGACGCGAACGGGTCATGGAGGTCATATATAGCAGTGTCGAGAGGTCAGAGAGGTCATAGTGAACCGAGTGGAAATGTGTGTGGAGATCGCAGCTAACAGATGGGAAAGGTCAATGAAGTCATAGTGGTCTTAGTCTACCAAAGAGCTGGGTCAACTTTCCCTTCCAGCTTTGTGTTCGTCCGCCAGTCGGTGCCAACAGCTGACAAATGACTCTCCTGGATTTTCCACGGCAGATCGCAGGTCCTGCCAACATTACACACTCACCCACCACACACAACACGGTGCTATCTGGCCTGGGGATCACATCCCATCTCTCCACTTTTCCCTTTTCCTCTCGCGTTTGGCAAGTCTGTGACGGCTCTCCCGTTTTCCGGCTAGATGTCGCCTTCGATAGAGCACGCGCGTGCCAATCACGTGCTGTCCATCCAGTCTACACACACACACACAGCGCCCGCGCAGACGACAGTTGTCGTGGAGGCGCCGTAGTGACGGGGTATGAAATCAATGTCTCGTGTTTCTCCGTTGTTCAGTCTGTGCTGTGTTTGTGATGTCGTTCAACGATCAGCGTCATCCACTTCCGGATTTTTTTTTCTTTTAGCTACCCGTATGTTTTAACATATGTTTGGGTTTGAATTTGGCGCTTTTTGTTTGTTTGTTTGTTTTTCTTTTCTTTTCTCGTGGACAGTATAGCCTCTGTGTGTGTGTGTGTGTGTGTGTGTGTGTGTGTGTGTGTGTGTGTGTGTGTGTGTGTTCAGATACTGGTGAACTCTGTGAGCAGCAAACAGGGTGTCGACGTTATCGCTTTATGGGAAGGGTGCGGTGCCTGTATCACCTTTATTTTTGTCCAGAAATAAACACAGGAAACATGAAGAAGACACGAGGCACTCAGCGGTGAACTACGACATTGCTTTCTCTGAATCAGAAAGAAGGTAACAGAATTGGACGAATCACGTAGTTCGTTAAATACTATGACAAATTTTAAATAAAAGAGATGCAGAGAGATGATAAACAAAGAAGTTTAAACAATTTAGAGTCTTATTTAGTTCTTTGCGTTTAAAATCTTCCTGACCTTCTATATGCGCGAGAAAAAAAATGTTGTCTTGAAAAGCTTAAGGCCGATTGTACTCAGCCATTATCTTTGTCCCATGCACTACAAATAGAAGCGCCCGTTTCATTGGTACAAGAAACCCCCGGCTTCTCACTCTCACTCGGCCAAGTCTGATTTCCTTTCAGAACTCGCTGTGCTGGGAATATATGTCACATAGACACATTATGTAACTTTACCATCACAACAAGAATTTCTCACTGTGAAATTCACTCTTTAAAGACAGCGCCTTGCCAGAGCACTGGGCTACTATAGTTTCCCGCTTGAGTATGTTTTCGTTTACTTACGAAATGTCTCTCTCTCTCTCTCTCTCTCTCCCTCTCCTCTCTCCCTCTCCTCCTCTCTCTCTCTCTCTCTCTCTCTCTCTCTCTGGGTGCGTTTTAATTTCAATTTTACCACGAAATTTTCCCTGGCTGCCGTGGGATCTTTCACACGGTGTCTCATCCGAAAGAGTAGCACCCAGGCCATCATTTTGGATCTAATGGTGATATGAAATAGAAGACGCCACTCCATGCCAGACTAGAGAGCAAAGAACTGTAGCCTACCAGGTTGAACACGCCATAATCACTGCTCTGCACCCAGAACATTGCCAGCAGTCGTGATCTGCTCGGATTTTGATCAGGTGGCCCTCATTGAAAACTCCACAAGATGACTTCCCCCTGACAGACAGTTTTCTTCTGTCGAAGGTGAAGATCGAATTTGCATACACAGTATTTGTTTATGTGTGTTTTCATTCGGGCGTTGGCTGAACATGAAGTTGTTTCCTAACGAAATTTACTCGGATCTTTCACACGATGAACAGACAACGGAGAGAAAGTATGAAAGACAGCGAGTCAGGGTGAGCTCTTCCCGAACGGAGCGAGTCTGGCCCATCACACCGGGCATTTTCCTGCTGCCTAAGTGTGCTGTGAAGTGAAATCGTTGTCCAAAATGGTCGAGAGAGAACCACCAAACCGCCACAATGGTGCAGTAATCAGAGTTACGAACTGACGTGGATGGCACTGGGTGTTCTTACCCAGAGGCAGATACGTAGGGGACCTTGGCCTTCTCCAACATAGGACTGAAAGCACGGACAAAAAGACTGAGACCACAAGGTTGAGTTTCCTCCACTTGACGATTGCGCCTTTGAGTGAAACGTTCAAAACCGATTGCTAACACCTCAGGTGCCTGTATCTCTCAGGCGAGGTCGACGTTGGTATATATCATGAAGGGTAGAATAATGGGGCAGGGGAGGGGGGAGGAGTAGTCTTGAGGATGTGGGGGAGGCATAGGGTGGGGGATGAGGGCGCGTAAAGAAGGGCTTTCTACAACACGGCGGCATCAACGTTGTATGTGTATTTACCTGGGCGAACCACTTCGTCCAAGCCGGGGGAATGGGGGCAGTGGGGAAGGGGGAAGGGGATGGGTAAGGGGAGGAGGATGTCCATTTTCTCGGCAGACATCTACACACTCACACACACACACACACACACACACACACACACACACACAGAGAGAGAGAGAGAGAGAGAGAGAGAGAGAGAGAGAGAGAGAGGGAGAAGCTATAGAGAAAAAGAAGTGTATGCAAGCGCTCGGGAGAGCGCTGACCTCTACAAAGGTCCAACGAATCCTGGATCTGTCCTTCTATCCAGATCCGTATCAATATACCATGGGTTCGGCCGCCGTGGTGCAGTGGGTAGTGTCACGGACTTCCTCGTGGGAGGTCATGAATTCGGTCCCCATCAGAGTCGTTTATTAGTGGGATTTTTCTGGCCCGACCGGCTTCTACTCAGAGTCGAATTTGCTATGGGCCCAACTGAAGTGACTGGAATTGCACAGGCGAGTTCATCCATTTAACGTATGCGTCGCTGAGAGTGTTGCTTAAATTTCCTGACATCAAGTCTCAGACCGAGATAGAAATTCCATGGCATCAACATCATCATCGTGTCGTCATCGATCAGCATGAAATTAAAAAATAAAAATAAAAATCTGTGGCGGTTCGTGCCATGCTCTCTTGGTCACCTCATTTTCGATTTTCTCTCCACGTCCATGATAATTATTAGTGAAGTTTGTGTCGATGCCGTCGTTCTCGGCGAATTCACTGGATGGGATCCCCAGGCTAGATAGCACCCTGTGTGGTGGGTGAGTGTGTAATGTTGGCATGACCTGCTATCGGCCGTGGAAAATGCAGGAGAGTCATTTGTCAGCTGTTGGGCACCGACTGGCGGACGAACACAAAGCTGGAAGGGAAAGTTGACCCAGCTCTTTGGTAGACTAGCCGACTATGACTTCATTGACCTTTTCCACCTGTTAGCTACGATCTCTACACACTTTCCACTCGGTTCACTATGACTTCTATGACCTCTCGACACTGTTATCTATGAGCTCCATGACCTTTCCACCTTGTTAGCCATGACCGCCATGACCCGTTCGCGTCTGTCATGACCTCTCCCTCTTGTTACCTGTGACCTCCATGACCTCTCCATCTTGTTCATCATGATCTGTCCATGTTAATAACACATCGCCACTTCGAACATTCTCATTGAGCAGTCTGTTGAATGGCTTTCCTTGCATAGGATATTTGGAAAAAGCCTTCGACGGCGTGAATAGGGAAACTCTCTGGAAATTGATACAGCTCTATGGAATACCTCTGAAATTCATTAGCACCATCCAGTGGATGTATGGGGATTCCACCTGCCTATTCATCACGACAGGAAGTTAACCACCCTTTCACAGAGGAGTCCGGTGATGAGCCAAGGCTACATGCTGTCGCCGGCAATCTTCCTGACTGTCATCGACTGGATCACGGAAATCACAGCCATGAGTAGTAAGTAATACGGGCATTCAATGGGTCCTCACCAGACAACCTGAAGATCTTGACTTTGCAGACGATGTCAGCCTCCTTCCTCACAGACAACAGCACGTGCAGTCAAAGCACGGGAGGCCCTGAAGCTCAAGAAGACAGGAGTGATGAGCATCAACGACAAGCAGAGAGTCCCCACTTCAGCTTCATGGAAAGAGCATCAAGGAGTCGGACTATTTCACACTCCTCAGGATTACTGTCGTCGGCAAGGCTGGCGCCGCAGGCGAGGACATAAAAAAAAACAACAAACAAAAAAGAATCAACAAAGGAAGGCTTGCATTTAACACTCTGCGATTCATCTGGAACTCCAAGGTACAGTCTCTCGGCAACGAGACCAGAATCTTTCATATCAAGGCATTCCTGCTCTATGGACCCGAGTCATGGAAATACCTTCACCAATAGGCTCCAGACGTTCATTAAGAGATGCCACGTCACATCCTGCACATCAGGTGGCCTGAAAATATCCCCAATGCCGACCTATGGGGGAAAAAACAGAATCCTTTGAGCCAAGACGTGAAGAACGGAAAATGGGGGTGGATTGGACAAACCCTACATAAACCTGCTGAGAACACCACAGGGCTGGCTCTGTAACTGGAACCCACGAGGGAAGAAAAGACCTGGAGGCTGAAGCAGACGTGAAGAAGATCGGTCGATTCAAGGGAGCTGCCGTTTGCGTGGTGTGATTGCAAGGTGTGATGTGGCCGGCCCTATGCTTCTGCAGGAGTTCAAAGGAATAAGTTCAGCCCCTTTCCCTTGACCAAAACAGAACACACACACACACACACACACACACACACACACACACACACACACACACACACAAGCGCAATCATGTGTAGATGTCTGCCGAGAAAGTGGACATCCTCCTCCCCTTACCCATCCCCTTCCCCCTTCCCCACTGCCCCCATTCCCCCGCCTTGGACGAAGTGGTTCGCCCAGGTAAATACACATACAACGTTGATACCGCTATGTTGTAGAAAGCCCTTCTTTATGCGCCCTCATCCCCACCCCTATGCCTCCCCTACATCTTCAAGACCTCTCCTCCCCCGCTCCCCCATTCTTCTTCAGCCGTAATCCCGGAACCCGACACGGAATGTGAGCTCCTACAAACTAGGGGGCAGTTCTCCAGGGATTTAGGTCAAGCCTCCTCGTGATAAAACATGGGCTGGCCCTTCAGGACACAGTGTATGACACGTTGTAGCCTACAAGCTATTGCCTTCCCTCACGCCCCCTTCACTCCCCTCTCCCTCCCCCCCCCCCCCCCCCCCCTCTCCGACCTCCGCGTCTGTCCTTAACCTCCCCCATCCCTTTCCATCGTCCTTTTTCGCCCTACAGACTTGTAAGGGTCGATGGTTGCATCTCGTGTTCCCCCGCCTTCTTCCCGCCCAAGTGCTCTATTACTTCTGTTACCGTTCCCTATATTCACGCAACCTACTACTTAACTCTTCCCTCATCTCTTCTCGTTTTCCCTCACTACCTCTTCCCCCTCCCTCCCCGGCACCCAGCATCTCCCCTCTATCCTCCCGCTCCCCCCAAGCCCCTCTCCGGTCCGCCCCCCGCCCCCTCTCTCTCTCTCCAGCCCCGCTTCCTCACTCTCTCCTGCCGTCACAGCGCCAACGGGGGTTTCCACAGAGAGGAATTTATAGCAGCTTGCCACGTCTAGGTGTCGCCACCTACATCAAGTCAGGCTTTGGGGCTGTCGTGCCGGTAATCAAGGAAGATAAACCACGGCTGCAAAGGGCGACAACTCTCGTGTTGACCTCTTTCACGCCTGGGCGCCTTCTGTTTAGAGCACGTGCTGAGAGAGAGAGAGAGAGAGAGAGAGAGAGAGAGAGAGAGAGAGAGAGAGAGAGAGAGAGATTTGGGGACACTGACTCGAACACCATCTTTTAGAAAGGCAGAACACTGAGTAGAAACTACACTTTAACTCAAAAATTGTCAGGGAATCTAAAAACTTTTTTTTTTTCCTTTTTCTTTCTCTTTTCTTAAGTTTTACACACTCATCTATCAGTTTTCTACTCAGACAGGAAAACTGGGCAGAGTCCCATATTCTGAAATGAAATGTACATAAGATATTTGGGAGAGAAGAGAGGCTGGCTATTTCGACGTCTTCAAAACAAACACCTTATTCATTAAACTGGTTTGCTCCTGTAATAAATGAATAAACAAATAGATGAATAAAATAAATAAATGAATTAACAAATAAATGAAACTGGCACGGTTTGGTTTACATAGTTTTATGGTTTATTTCATTTCCGTTATATTTTATCATAGAAAAACATGTTGCTTAAGTGAGCTAAGTTCATCAAGTGACACTCTTGTGTCTAAATCAACTCATGAAACAGTCTTCGATTTTTTGCTTGTTCTTTTTGTTTGATGTATTTTTCCCCTCAGTTTGGTTTGCTAAGACATGCTCACCGCTTTGAATCGACCATGCCAGTACAGGGGTCAAAAGATGAAGACATTCTGCCTTCTCTTGGGGGGGCTATTGGTTTAAACAATATTCTCTTCTAAGTCATTGCAATACAAATTTTACTTGCCCACGAAAGGGCAACAACAAACTGATAGCTTATTTCGCTCTCGGAAACATACATACAGTGACAGGAGGACACAGACAAGTTCTGTTATACGAACAATAAGGCCTTTCAGGAAACATTTCAATCATGGTGAACACAATAAGCTACTGACAGACGAGAGAGAGAGAGAGAGAGAGAGAGAGAGAGAGAGAGAGAGAGAGAGAGGGAGAGAGAGAGAGAGAGGAGAGAGAGAGAGAGAGAGAGAGAGAGAGAGAGAGGTACCAAACATCTCATCACAACTGAAGTGTACATTTGAAAGCAAAATTCTCCAACCAGTAATTCGTTATGTCAGAACGACACATGCCCACATACTCCACCACACACAACACATTCTAGTTTGAATCGATTCGAATCGGAAACGGACTTGTCTAATCTCTAAAATATTAACATAATATTAGTTGCCCGGTTTCGTTCTGAAGTATATAGGGCTGATTCCTGATGACCTTCGACATATTTTTTTATCAGTATCCTCCCTTTGTTAGTTTTGAAATACGAGCGTTGCTTAGAGTTACCTACTGGATAAATAGAATTTTAAAAAGCAACAACACAATCATCCTGTGAAACCCAATGTAAGTCACGAAAATCTCCTTCTCTTGCCCCTCTCTGCACCACCTAAGCGCAAAGTAAATAACTCCAGTTAAAACTCAAAACTTGTAGCTCCAGTTATGGGTTACGTTTGAAAACATTTGGTTGTAATGTTTGGTTTGGTTTGTTTGGTTTTCGTCTGCTCGTCTGTTTCATAATTCGTCTTTCCATTAGGGTTATTACCGTCATGGCGCTACCATGGCCCTACTGCGGTCAAAGAGCCATACCTTTCAATCAATCAGATTGCCAAGATCGGGACCTTTTGTTTGCTTGGCGTCGACGCCCGAAATTACTATACCCGCCATCCCATTCCTGCGGTGTGTGTACATCCTTGCGCGCGCGTGCGCGCGTGTAAACTCTCTCCCTCACACACACACACACACACACACACACACACACACACACACACACACACACACGCACATAAACATGCTACCACTCTCTCTCTCTCTCTCTCTCTCACACACACACACACACACACACACACACACACGCACGCACGCACGCACGCACCACACACACACACCACACCACACAAACACTACATTACACACACACACACACACACACACACCACACACACGCACACACACACCACACACCCACACACACACACACACACACCACACACACACACACACACACCACAACACAACACACTCACACACACACAACCACATATACACACACACACACACACACACACACTTGAGAGAGAGAGAGAGAGAGAGAGAGAGAGAGAGAGAGAGAGAGAGAGAGAGAGAGAACTCAGAACTCAGAAGCAGTTTAATGTACTTCGGCCTTGGGCCACAATACAATCCAATCGGGAGGGGGGGTAAGGGATGATAAATGGATTAAATGGAAGGAGGAGGGGGGGGGGGAGGCGTCAAAGCAATGGTCATAATATTTTCATCTTGAAAGGAAAGCTTAGAATCCAAATAAGAGTACGAACGCATAGACACATTTTATAGACTGCACGATTATCACACAGTTTAACTTGTTACACAACCAATGCCGTTAACAGTAGTGGCCTCTGAGCAATTTGAACTTAAGTTTAATTTAAACTACTGAATTGGAGCGAGTGAAACAATACATCAAAAATAAATAAATGTAAATGTTCAACCTTGAGAAGTTATTTTCTTCCTAATATTATTAGCATGAAACACATACCTGGACAAATTATGCCTGTGGGTGGCATTATTTACTTTAAGCAAATCAGGGAGTGGTAAAAATTTACAATCTCCCAAAAACTTTATTCTAAGGTCATCATACATGAAGCACTCGAATAAAAAATGGAATTCATCTTCAATTCTGGTATTACAAAAAGGACATAACCTATCTTGGCTGTTATTACTATATCGATGGACATTGTTGTTGAGTGGCAAAGCATTTAATCTTGCTTGTGAAACAGCGACTCGAAAGCAATATGTATCCATGCAACTGATATATTTCTCTTTTTCGAAAATGGTTTTAAAGGATCTGTAACTATCATACCTATCTCGATCTCTGATAGATCCGGGAGAGAGAGAGAGAGAGAGAGAGAGAGACAGAGAGAGAACAGAGAGAGAGAGAGAAAGAGCACACATATAGATATACACACACATACATACAGGCGCGCGCGCGCGCGCGCACGCACACACACACACACACACACACACACACACACACACACATACACAACACGCGCGCAACAACACATTGTTGCTAATTTTTACGCCTCTTTGTTTATCCCTGCCTACAGTAATAACATACACTAACTGCGCCCTGTCCTTATATTCCCCAGCCCCAAAGTCCACCTTCTCCATAATGTACTCTCTACCTATTCCACTCAATTACCTATTCAACTGCTGAGGTTCTTTCTTACTTTATTTTACTTCATTCCACAGTTACACTTTATATTTTCTTGTTACTTAAATTCATCCATTGTTTTATTCGTCAAGACTTTCGCATCTGCTAATTAACTTCATGTTATCATTCATAGCTGTTTATCCAATTATTGGATTTTTACCAATATGTTTATCCATGTCATTTATCTGGAGACGACTTTCGTCCGCTGTATCGGACTCATCAGTGAAACCTGGCTGATTGAGTTGATCCTCACTCCACATCAAGTAAGAGGAGGTTTACCTCTATTTGATGCTCAAGGAGGACCAGCATGTTCAACCAGGCTCCACTGATGAGTCCTTCCTCTTCTCCTTCAGCGTTCCAGTATCTGGTAGCGTGTGAACTCGTTTTACCCTGTTGGGATACTCACACTATACTCGAGAGTATAGTCAGTTCACTCCGACTTCGTTGAGTACAGTCATTTGTGGGAAGAGGTTGTGAACAACGATAGATAAAAGACATGGTAGACAGAAGGACAGTAGACGACAGTACAGCAAAGGAGGAGACAGAGTTACTGAGAGCGAAAGGAAAAGGGGACGTTACTAGCACAGAATGTCCAGAAGGAGGGGGAACTATATGTACAAACGACCCCCCGGTATCCCCACGGGGGACACTGATGAGTCCGATACAGCGGACGAAAGTCGTCTCTGTACAGGTAACATGAACGGTCCTGCTTTCATGAGGAACTTTCATGATCCCTTAATGCTACTAGTGAAGGAATTCCATGACGGCGTTGTAGCGCTCTCTTTCTTCCCCCCTACTTGCCTCCCCCTACTCCCCCTCCCGAGTTTCATATTCAAGTATGGATTCATAGACATTTGTTGTCTCAATAACGGAGAAATTTCTTGTTTGTCATTCTTTTCCACACTGATGTTCAGCTTCTATGTACACATACGCCCAAAGAAAACTGACAGAAAACAACCAATACATCTGGTAATTTCCGTTTTTTTTTTTTGTTTTGTTTTGTTTTTTGTTTTTTTTTTTAACCAATCTTGGTCTTCCTGGTCTTCCTCTGGGCACTTTCATGACGAATTTGGGTATCACGGTATTTGGAGAGAGAGACAAAAGAGAGAGAGAGAGAGAAGAGAGAGAGAGAGAGAGAGAGAAGAATGAATGAATGAATGAATGAATGAATGAATGAATGATTCTTTAATTGTAAAGGCCACCAGCCCATCACAATAAAACACATAAAAGATCGTCACACATGATCAAGCACGCAAGGAAAAAAAAGGAACACAGCTAAATCATACTTATTCGCCAGCGTAAAATTATATACAAATCTATTTAAACATACAGAAAATGTAACCAATGAAGCAATTAAGACACAATTGGCAATGAAGCGACTAAACACAGTCACTAATGTACACATTAGGAATTCAAGTTTCTGATACACAGAGCTTTGTGAACAAAAAGTGCGACTTCTTTTATCAGTTTGTGGTTTGTGCTTGACATCAACAATATAAATTTAGAGAGAGAGAGAGAGAGAGAGAGAGAGAGAGAGAGAGAGAGAGAGAGAGAGAGAGAGAGAGAGAGATTTGAAGCCCAACGACTCCCACTAATCATATATGATAATTGTACGCATATCCTGCCCATTTCTTTTCAATTGTTTTGTTTTGATTATTTCATTTATTCGCTCGTTTATTCATTCACCTATTCATCCACTTATACCTCACCTACCATGCTTTTAAAACGTATCTTAAATCTCTCTCTCACCTCACTATGAGCATGAATTTTTTTTACAAAAGAATCTTTAGTAACTTATTCATTTCTTTCTTATTTCTTTGTTTCAGATCTGATTTCTATCTTTCATAATGCAGTCCTCTCTATTCATTTACATATTCATAAACTTTCACCAGCGAGTCTTCAATATTCCATACCCACATAAATCACAGGCCATAAAGAATACAACTCTCATCACGCTTCCCTTTCACTGCAGGAAACAAACCTTTCTTCTCTACCAAGTCATGTATTTGCTCTTTGTTGTTTGCTTGTTTGTCTCTCTTGTTTGCCTCAGTTGTTTGTCTTGGTTGAAGAAGACGCTGAGATGCGTTGCTTCTGCATTCTCATTTCTTTGTTCTATTACAACTCACCTCTTATCCCGGTACCATATTGTCATGAATTATAAATGTCATCTTTCAGTTAGGCTTATATTACATATTTCCAGAGGAAGCATCTACCAGTAGATAATTCACTTTAAAATTCACGTAAATCTGCTAATTAAAGTAATAAATAAATCTACATCGGGGCAAGTTTTACATGTTTGTTTCATTCTGTTTCTGAAATTTGAAGGCTTCAACATTCAAATATGCTACCTTCTTTTGTATTTATGCATGTCAGGCCTCCCCCAGTTCTGAGTTATGAAGCGGTGCGCAGTATTTCAAACACAGGATTTTTTTTTTAAATATTACATGCATACAGCTGTGGCAAAAGAACAGGACTGGAGCCATTCACCATGCAGACCCTAGGGTGAAAGTAAAGCTGGCAAGACACACCTTCAGGAAGCCAGCATCCAACACCACCTGTCTGGCTGAGTTCTGGAACCTGCAGGAGAGACGGAAGAGGGGACGACCTAGAAACAGCTGCAAAAGACACACAGAGGGGACGACCCAGAAACAGCTGGAAAAGAGACACAGAGAGGACGACCCAGAAACAGCTAGAAAAGAGACACAGAGGGGACGACCCAGAAACAGCTAGACAAGAGAAACAGAGAGGACGACCCAGAAACAGCTGGAAAAGAGAAAACAGGGGACGACCTAGAAACAGCTAGAAAAGAGACACAGAGGGGACGACCCACAAACAGCTAGAAAAGAGACACAGAGGGGACGATCCACAAACAGCTAGAAAAGAGACACAGAGGGGACGACCCACAAACAGCTAGAAAAGAGACACAGAGGGGACGACCCACAAACAGCTAGAAAAGAGACACAGAGGGGACGACCCACAAACAGCTAGAAAAGAGACACACAGGGGACGACCCAGAAACAGCCAGAAAAGAAAAAGAGGGGACGACCCACAAACAGCTAGAAAAGAGACACAGAGGGACGACACACAAACAGCCAGAAAAGACACACAGAGGCGACGACCTAGAAACAGCTAGAAAAGAGACACAGAGGCGACGACCTAGAAACAGCTAGAAAAGAGACACAGAGGGACGACCTAGAAACAGCTAGAAAAGAGACACAGAGGCGACGACCTAGAAACAGCTAGAAAAGAGACACAGAGGCGACGACCTAGAAACAGCTAGAAAAGAGACACAGAGGCGACGACCTAGAAACAGCTAGAAAAGAGACACAGAGGGGACGACCTAGAAACAGCTAGAAAAGAGACACAGAGGGGACGACCCACAAACAGCAGAAAAGAGACACAGAGGCGACGACCTAGAAACAGCTAGAAAAGAGACACAGAGGGGACGACCAGAAACAGCTGGAAAAGAGACACAGAGGGGACGACCCAGAAACAGCTAGAAAAGAGACACAGAGGGGACGACCCACAAACAGCTGGAAAAGAGACACAGAGGGGACGACACAGAAACAGCTAGAAAAGAGACACAGAGGGGACGACACAGAAACAGCTAGAAAAGAGACACAGAGGCGACGACCTAAAACAGCTAGAAAAGAGACACAGAGGGACGACCTAGAAACAGCTAGAAAAGAGACACAGAGGGGACGACACAGAAACAGCTAGAAAAGAGACACAGAGGGACGACCTAGAAACAGCTAGAAAAGAGACACAGAGGCGACGACCAGAAACAGCTAGAAAAGAGACACAGAGGGGACGACACAGAAACAGCTGGAAAAGAGACACTGAGGGGACGACACACAAACAGCCAGAAAAGACACACAGAGGGACGACCTAGAAACAGCTAGAAAAGAGACAAAGAGGCGACGACCTAGAAACAGCTAGAAAAGAGACACAGAGGGGACGACACAGAAACAGCTGGAAAAGAGACACAGAGGGGACGACACAGAAACAGCTAGAAAAGAGACACAGAGGGGACGACACAGAAACAGCTAGAAAAGAGACACAGAGGGGACGACCTTGAACAGCTAGAAAAGAGACACAGAGGGGACGACCCAGAAACAGCTAGAAAAGAGACACAGAGGCGACGACCCAGAAACAGCCAGAAAGAGACACAGAGGGACGACCACAAACAGCTAGAAAAGAGAAAGAGGGGGCGACCCAGAAACAGCTAGAACAGAGACACAGAGGGGACGGCCTAAAAACAGCTAGAAAAGAGACACAGAGGGGTACGACCAGAAACAGCTAGAAAAGACACAGAGGGGACAACACAGAAACAGCTAGAAAAGAGACACAGAGGGGACAGACCCACAAAAAGCTAGAAAAGAGACACAGAGGGGACGACCACAAACAGCTAGAAAAGAGACACAGAGGGACGACACAGAAACAGCTGGAAAAGAGACACAGAGTGGACGACCCACAAAACAGCTAGAAAAGGACACAGAGGGGACGACCCACAAACAGCTAGAAAAGAGACACAGAGGGGACGACCCACAAACAGCTAGAAAAGAGACACAGAGGGGACGACCCACAAACAGCTAGAAAAGAGACACAGAGGGGACGACACAGAAACAGCTGGAAAAGAGACACAGAGTGGACGACCCACAAACAGCTAGAAAAGAGACACAGAGGGGACGACCCACAAACAGCTAGAAAAGAGACACAGAGGGGACGACCCACAAACAGCTAGAAAAGAGACACAGAGAGGACGACCCACAAACAGCTAGAAAAGAGACACAGAGGGGACGACCCACAAACAGCTAGAAAAGAGACACAGAGCGGAACCGAAGAGGAAAGGAATAAGCAGGGCGGAGGCAGGGCGGACAGCCCAGAGCTGTCTTCCATCGCCTGTGGTCCCTCGAGGCCGAAGAGACTAGGTATCAGTTTGTATGTAGAATTCTGCGCATGAATGAAAGCAAACTGTCGCAGAAAGCTGGTAAAACGTTGGTTTTGGAAGTCCGAGGAATTGTAGTCTTGAGTGTCGGGCATTTTTGTGAATTCAGATTTCAAAAAGAATATGGTTTTGTATAGTTCAATCAATATATGGGAAATGTAATGTTTTCAAAAAGAACTCTGATAGAACTAGCTAATTAAAGATGGCAAACCTTGCAAAAATATTCTTTAAAAAAAAAAGGAAAAGGAAAAACCAGCGTCAAAATCTCTTTTTATGGAACATGTAAGTTATCTTCTAATCGAAAAGACTTACTAATCTTTTCTTTGGCATACATCTAAGCCAAATTTCGTATACTATGTGACAAGGTTTAGATTCAGAATACCGGATATCACAGTATAACGTTATGAACATGCACACTCTGCAGACAAAAACACGTGACCATCATGGAAAATTGCAACAGAAAATGAACGTTTTGATGTTTTTTCCCCTGCTTTTCGAATTCCATGACAAGAACACATACAATGAAAGTTTTACGAAACTCTGGAGTTATGATATCCGGTACTCATGAGAAGGCAAAACCAAATAATGCTGAAGAGTAAGAAGTACTGAACCGGAGTCAAATAGAAAGAACCCGGTAATCATATCTATGATGGCAAGGTATGATTTATGATGGTATGGGATGGGATAGGATGGGATGGTATAGTAGTGGTATTTATGATAGTATCTATAATAGTATGACGATATGCTCTCCCCCCCCCTCTCTCTCTCTCTCTCTCTCTCTCTCTCTCTCTGTCTGTCTGTCTGTCTCTCTTTCTCGTGTACTGCTGTTACTGTTTTCATAATTTCTTTTGTAACAATATGATTGACGGGTTATTATTGTATAACCTTCAGAAGGGGCCATGACATATCCTGAATAAAATGTAGTTCCTTCCTCCACCTCTCTCTCTCTCTCTCTCTCTCACACACACACACACACACACACACACACACACACACACACACACACTCACTCCACACACACACACACACACACACGCACACACACACACACACACACACACACACACACACACACAGAGCTTCGTTTGTCCAGCTTCAGCTCTCCTCCGCCACTGGGTCACACACAACCACAAACAGCCAGTTCTGTTGCAATCGCAACAAGCAACAGAGAGCCACCCAAATCGGGTCTCCACGTGGCACCCCGGCAGAGGAAATACCGCCGAGTCAGTTCGGTGCTGTGACTCTGGTGCCTCATTTGACCTTACATGATGATCTTAAATGTTCATGAGAACACCTACAAAGTTCAGCCTCTCTGCATTTGTCCAGGCCCTTCCGTGCCCCATACTGACCACCATAACAACTCACTGGAAGAACCAGAATTTTTTTTCATGAGCGTCTTCCTCTAAATTGTAATGTGGCACAACTCTGGTTCAGAGCAAAATTTCTGTAGTGTGTTTTCAACGACCAAACACACTAACAGACAGCACAAACCCTACTCACCCTTCCACGGGGGAAATTATGCAAGAAAAACACACAGACGAAAATAAAGCCCATGAAAAAAAAAACCGAACAAACAAACCCATAAAAAGAGGCTGTCAGCCTTGCCCCCGATTCTCGCTTGTAACTTCTTTAAAAGAGGGAGCGAGAGTAATAACAAACCGACAGCTGACAAGGACAGAGTAAACACTGCAGTTTACACCTCCACGACACGTCCACAGACACACCGAGTGATGACACTTGTCGCTTTCTCACTGCATGGGGGACCGGTGCCGCCGTCTGGGAAAGGAGAGATCTGGGGGAGGTAGGGAATGGGGGGGGGGGGGGGGGGGGGAACGTAGGTGGGGTAGGGGCAAGAGGGATGGGGATGGGGGGAGAGTGGGAGCTGGGGTGAGAGGGGTCACATAGAGCAAAACGGAAATCGGCGACTTTCTGTTCCAATGTCCTGTACGTTGTGTGGTGGTTGGAGGAGGTGATGGAGATGACGTGTAAGTAGACTGGGGATGGGGACAAGTAAGGTGAAGTCATGTTGTTTTAAAGTCCAGTCGACTACGGAGGCCACGTCGGAACTGGAAGCAGGGGTGTGGGAGGCAGGGGCCGGGGGGGGGGGGGGAGGTGGAAAGGCACAACTAGCGAGGACTGAGATGGGGTTAAAAGAGTTCGCTTGGCGTAGCGGTTAATCAGCAGTGATAGAGATGGGGTTAAAAGAGTTCGCTTGGCGTAGCGGTTAATCAGCAGTGATAGAGATGGGGTTAAAAGAGTTCGCTTGGCGTAGCGGTTAATCAGCAGTGATAGAGATGGGGTTAAAAGAGTTCGCTTGGCGTAGCGGTTAATCAGCAGTGATAGAGATGGGGTTAAAAACGTTCGCTTGGGGTAGCGGTTAATCAGCAGTGACAGAGATGGGGTTAAAAGAGTTTAGTTGGAATAGGGTTAATCAGCAGTGATAGAGATGGGGTTAAAAGAGTTCAGTTGGGATAGGGTGTTAATCAGAAGTGATAGAGATGGTGTTCAAAGAGTTCGTTGGGATAGGGTTGGTCAGCAGTGGTAGAGATGGGCTAACAGAGTTGGGTTGGGTAGGGTGGTTAATCAGCAGTGATAGAGATGGGGTTAAAGAGTTGGTTGGATAGGGTGTTAATCAGCAGTGATAGAGATGGGTTGAAAGTGTTCGGTTGGGATAGGGTGTTAATCAGCAGTGATAGAGATGGGGTTGAAAGTGTTCGGTTGGGATAGGGTGTTATCAGCAGTGATAGAGATGGGGTTGAAAAGTGTTCGGTTGGGATAGGGTTAGTCAGCAGTGGTAGAGATGGGGCTAAAAGAGTTGGGTTGGGATAGGGTTAGTCAGCAGTGGTAGAGATGGGGCTAAAAGAGTTGGGTTGGGATAGGGTTAGTCAGCAGTGGTAGAGATGGGGCTAAAAGAGTTGGGTTGGGATAGGGTTAGTCAGCAGTGGTAGAGATGGGGCAAAAGAGTTGGGCTGGGATAGGGTTAGTCAGCAGTGGTAGAGATGGGGCTAAAAAGAGTTGGGTTGGGATAGGGTTAGTCAGCAGTGGTAGAGATGAGGCTAAAAGAGTTGGGTTGGGATAGGGTTAGTCAGCAGTGGTAGAGATGGGGCTAAAAGAGTTGGGTTGGGGCAGGGGTTAGTCAGCAGTGGTAGAGATGGGGCAAAAAGAGTTGGGCTGGGATAGGGTTAGTCAGCAGTGGTAGAGATGGGGCTAAAAGAGTTGGGTTGGGGCAGGGGTTAATCAGCAGTGGTAGAGATGGGGCTAAAAGAGTTGGGTTGGGATAGGGTTAGTCAGCAGTGGTAGAGATGAGGCTAAAAGAGTTGGGTTGGGATAGGGTTAGTCAGCAGTGGTAGAGATGGGGCTAAAAGAGTTGGGTTGGGGCAGGGGTTAATCAGCAGTAACTGAGGTGAGGGTATAAGAATCAGGATGGGTTACAAGGGTGTCCAACGGTGATAAAGACTTGGACACTGAAATCGGAGATCACCAACACTGACAGAGATAAAGGGGGAAAGTAACCAGCAGTGATGAAAATGGCGGTATAAAAAAAAATCAGGATTAAGTGAAGATGCTGGCAGTGGATCAAAGGGGTCACCAGCAGTGACAATGATATTAGGATTGGTTTCAGTGCTACCAGCGGTGGTAGAGTTCAGGGTGTAAGAGACTGGGATGAATTGAAGGGACAACCAACAGATGGCAGTATAAGATATTGGGATGAGTTGAAGGGATAACCAACAGATGGAGATATAAGATATTGGGATGAATTGAAGGGATAACCAACAGATGGCGGTATAAGATATTGGGATGAGTTGAAGAGATAACCAACAGATAAAGATATGATATTGGGATGAGTTGAAGGGATGACCAACAGATGGAGATATAAGATATTGGGATGCGTTGAAGGGGTAACCAACAGATGGCGATGTAAGATATTGGGATGAGTTGAAGGGATAACCAACAGATGGCAATATAAAATATTGGGATGAGTTGAAGGGATAACCAACAGATAAAGATATAAGATATTGGGATGAGTTGAAGGGATAACCAACAGATGGAGATATAAGATATTGGGATGAGTTGAAAGGATAACCAACAGATGGCGGTATAAGATATTGGGATGAGCTGAAGGGATAACCAACAGATGGCGATGTAAGATATTGGGATGAGTTGAAGGGATAACCAACAGATGGAGATTTAAAATTTGGGGATGAGTTGGAGAGATCAGGGTATATGATATTGGGATGAGTTGAAGGAATAACCAACATATGGAGACACAAAATTTGGGGATGAATTGAAGGGTAGCCAATAGTTGGACAGATTGGGGTATAAGACATTGGGATGAGTTGAAGGGATATCGGGAAATCCAGCGATGCTAAAAACAAGGACATAAGATACTGGGAGGGTTGAAGTGGTTACCAGCAGTGGGAGAGATCCAGGTATTACATCTTGGTACGAGTTGAAGGGATTACCAGCACTGATAGAGATTGGGATACAAATACTGGGATCGCCAAAGGAGTAGAATTTAGGATACAAGATACTCGGATGAGCTGCAGGAGTAACCAGCAGAGGTATAAAAAAAATCTGGGTACAGTGATAGAAAGTAGGGTGTAAGAACTGAGGTGGGCCGCACAGGTGGCCAGCACGAACATAGATTGGGGTAGAGTGAGCGGGTTGCGGGTAAGCAAACCAGCAGTGGTAGTGATTAGAGCTTAACAGTAGGGATGGTAGAGAGATCATCAGCAGTGACAGAGATGAGGGCATAAGAACTGGGATGAGTTGCAGGGGGTAGCCAGCACTGGTAGAGATCACAGCAGAAGGCTTGGATTGGTGGAGCGTTATAATGAACAATGATAGGAATGAATATAAAAGAACTGAAATGGGTTGTGGGGGTAGAGCCTGGGGTATTACAGTAGGGATGGGAGCGTAAGAATAGACGATGTTCGGACATGTACAGGGGAGGTAACATGTGTTAGAGCTCGCGTTCAGCTATCGTGACTTGTCGTTTTCACGGGATAAAGATGCACACTGGCGGGCATGCTCAAAACAATTTCGCCCAATCAGTCAGCTGAACAGTTCGATCAGAGAGAGGAAATGTCAACAACGGGGGTGTGAAACAGAGTGCCTGCTAGACAGACAATCGTTATCACGTGTGCGTTTATCTTAGTTTACTTATGCATTGTATTCGTCGTATTGTTTTAAGACATTGTTGTTCCTCTTTCCCCTAGCAGTTACCTTCCCCCCTCTCCCGGACCGTTTACACGCTCCACCCCTATACCCACGCCAGAATCTAAACTCTTCTGCCGCTGTCTCTAGAATTTATTGACTGTTGGTGTGCATTTCAGATAAACTATTTGACCGTCTAGATGTATACTGAGAAAAGGTCAGTCTATTTGCGTCGGAAAGTGGCGTTATCTTCCCCTGATTTTTTTTTCTATAACAAGTCTATTAGGATGGGGGATGGTGGGTGGAGGGTGGGCTACAGAGATAACCGACATGGATATAGATCAAAATAGAAGATTTGCGATTGAGGGGGAGAGGAAGGGCAAAGAGAATGCTGTAAACCGGCTGTGTATGACTGGGTTGTAGAAAAGACCACCTGCAGTGAAGGAGATAGTCTGGAAATAGGAACAGAAGCTGCCGGTGTCCTTTGTCATTTGTGTCCACCACCTACACCCCCACTCGTCCTCCCTCGCCACCGTCACTCCATACATCTTGAATCATTGTTATGGGAGGCGAACACATGGGTAAATGGTCAACAAATTCCAGAAACGGTGGCAGAAGACTTGGGATTCTGGTGTGGGGATGGATATGGGGTGTGCAGAGGGTCACGGAGAGGGGGTGGGGAAGGTAACTGCTAGGGAAAAGAGGAGCAACTATGTCTTAAAACAATTTGACGAATATAATGCATAAATAAACTAAAACAAACACACGAAAAGAGACAAAGAATGATAAGATGGGTGAGAGGAATAGGTGTGGGGGAAAAGAGGGAGAGATTGACTGGATCCTCGGTGTGTGTGTGTGTGTGTGTGTGTGTGTGTGTGTGTGTGTGTGTGTGTGTGTGTGTGTGCGCGCGTGTGTACGTGTGTGTGTGTGTGTGTGTGTGTGTGTGTGTGTGTGTGTGTGTGTGTGTGTGGTGTGTGCATGCACAAGCGCGTGTGCGCGTTTGCTTCCCCTAAGAACCAAACTGAAGGAGAGAGTGAACGTGGCAAAAGACCGGCCTGGTAAACATTGCAGTTTACACCTTTACGCTATGTCTGGAGCCGCACAATCTGACACGTTGTCACTTTTTACTGCCTCTGTCTGCCCCACTCCCTGCTGAGTTATGACTAGGGGGCTAGAGTGGGGGCGGCCGGCGTGTTTCGAGAGTGGGGACTGAAGAGAGAACTGGGTGGGGGGCTGGGGTGGGCGGGTGGTGTCCAACAAAGGAGAAGAGACCGCCGTCTGTTTCTGTTTTCATCGGTTGATAAAATACGTAATGGGAGAGGGTTGGCTGTGATGGGAGGGTGGGAGGGGGAATGGGGGGGGGGGGGGGGTTAGCAGTAGGCGACAAGGGGATGAAGGGTAGGGGCATGGGGGTGTGAGCTGGGAATTTGGAGGTAGGAAGAATGAGTGAATTCTCTCTCTCTGTCTCTGTTTGTCTCTCTCTCTATCTGTACGTTAGGCATAATGTTGACAGTTGCTTAATGTTTACATTAACGTTTTACATTAATGGGGGGGGGGGGGGGGAGAAACTGCTGTTTGCTGGCATAATGTGTACATTTAACAACAGACACATTGCTTGGATAACATACACATCAGGCAGCTGTCAACCTTATGCACAACATACACACAAAAAGTTGGAAGGCTGGTCCTCCGCCTGACTACGTTTGTCTTCCTTTGCTATTGTCCACTGTTTTTACCGTCATTGTGGTCAATTCACCAGTCTTTTATCAAGAACTTCTTGAGCATCCCTCCCTCTCCCCCGACCCCCCCCCCCCCCCCCTTCCCTCCTCCCCCCAAATCTCTCCCATACAGTTTTTGCCGGCAGTATTATTGTATTATACCGTACGACAATGTAGTGTGGCAGTGCATATTGTCCAGACTGTACACTTGCTGTCCGCTATGCAGTGTGATTTTCCTGTGTCGCGTATTTATGTTTGTTGTTGTTGTTGTTGTCTGGTCATCTCGTGATAATTTTTACATTCTTTCTAAACTAGGCAATGGTCAGAGGTAGGTAAATGGATGATTGTGGATGGGTAGGTGGTCGCAGGTTGTCGGGTGGGGGTTAGGGGCTGGCTTGGTCGAGTCAGTGCTTGTTGTCCTCAGCGCGGCTTAGCCTTGTTTGGCTCAAGGAGGTCAACAGATTATTGATGATGTTATACATCTGATATCTAATTGTGTAGATACATTGCGTCTGTTGAGTTTTATTCGTTTGTTTGTTGTCTGTTGGTGGTTGTGGTGGGTTTTTTTTTTTCAATGGACTTTTTTTTCCCTCTGTGATTTCTTCAAGCGAATACTTTGCAGGGCTGATGTAAGTGGATGGTGCGTTATTTGCTTCGTAACAAATTTCCCTCGGAAAGTTAACATAGTTGAATCATCACATAATTGAAGTAAATAAAGAGTTCGTTGTAACGCAACTTGAATATCTAACGTACATAAAATCTCACCATATTTCGGAATATTTGTCTGTTTGCTCGTTGATATGGATGATTTCACTACAACAGCAATGCAAGCGTAAGAAATGAAATAAAAGAATGAAGGAATAAGAAATAGTGAACTATAATGAGATGGGAAGACTAATGAACGACAGTCTGTGCCTACCAGGCAGCCAGTTGTGTCAACAGTTATTGATTGAATAAGTGAAATTGGATTAAGGCATTGGTTTGTGACAGGATGTCGGCTTAGATTATGACTTATTATTTATTAACTTCGCGGGCTGTGTAGGTAGGCTTTATTGCTCAAAAATCCCATGTGAAAAGATTTAGCAGAATGAATAATACATAACATCAAATAAGTAAATAATGTTTTTAATGCAACTGACATTCCTTACTACAAAATGTTCTATACAGCACATTTCTTGTTCTCTATATTGTTTTCATAATGTAATACGAAATAATCAAATAAATAAATGAACAAATAGATGAATAAATGAATAAATAACATGCCCAAGCCTAGGATTCTTATGAATAGAATGATCAAACTTGCTTTGAGAGTCGTCGGCAGACTGTAAAGTGGGATGAGTAGGATTTAGAGTAATCGTGTCTTGATTTTCACGCTTTTACTCCTCCTAACAAAGTTTTTAACGCCGATGGCCCTTACTACCACCAAGCTTTCGTTTTGGTATCGCAACAAATAATGATAATTAATTATATACAAATATTATAATAACAATTGAGTTTTTTGTTGCTTTTTTTTTTTTTTTTTTTTTTTTTTTTTGCTGCCTTCCAGCTCTTTACGAAGAGGTCCAGAAAAAAGGTTGGGGTCACAAAGAACAAGGACCGGCTGTTCTCTCTCCATGTAATGTTTGTTCTGTGTCTCCTCTGTGTTTTCTCTTCTCTCTCTCTCTCTCTCTCTCTCTCTCTCTCTCTCTCTCCCTCTCTCTCTCTGAGCCTTGATTTGAAAACGAAAATCTTCTCAGACCTTTTGTTCTTGTCCTCCTCCTCCAATCCCACCCCCACCTCTCTTCTCTGCCTCCTCCTTCTGTTTCTTCTTGATTTTGTCCTTCTTTTTCTTCTTTCGCTCCTCCTCCTTCTTTTCTTCCCTTTCGTTTTTTTTTTTTTTTTTTGTTTGTTTTTTGTTTTGTTTTTCCTTCTCTTCCTCTACTTCTTCCCCAACTCCTTTTTCGCTTCTTTTTCTCCCTCCTTTCTCCTCCTGCGTCTTCTCTTCTTTTTCTCCTCCTCATCTGCATCTCCTTCTCCATGCCTTCCCCTCCTTTTTTTTGTTTTTTTTTGTTTTTGTTTTCTTCGATTGATTCCTCCTCCTCTCTTTTCTTCTCTTCCTTCACCTTTTCTCTATTCCTCTTCTTCGTTCTCCTCAATCTCGTCATTCCTCCTTCTCCCCCCCCCCCTCCTCCTCCTCCTCAATCCTTCATTTCTTCGTGGATCAGTAGTAGCAATAAAGATTTTTTACAAATATGAACGGAGGTGGGGACAGGGTGAAACAGACCAAGTAGAATTATTTTGAGTAGCAAGTTGGGGCGGGGGGGGGGGGGGGGGGGGGGGGGGGGGGGGGGGGGGGTTGCTTTCCCTTGAAAAAGCACAGATCAAGAATTACAGTCAAAGTCCAGGCCCGGCTTTTGCAGAAGTGAGCTGGCTCATAACTAAAAAAAATATTCATATTAAAAATAATAAGTAAACCAGAGGGAAAACGCACTTTCAAATATGAGCATCTCAACTGTGTCATTGTATCATTTCAGTGCCTTCGTTCATTAAACTGGCATGACTGCAGATCACTCACAAAGTCATGCCGTTTCAATTCGATGTTGTCAACCCCATAAAGTTTTCGTCTTCTCTTTTTCTTCCGTCTTTTTCTTCTCCTTCTGCGATCGCGACTTTGTTTCCTTCTCCATTGTTTTCCTCATTCTTCTTTTTTTTTTCCCCCATTCTTCTTCTCCTGTGTGTTTTACCTCTGAATAGTCCTTCAATATAGCATATACTAGTCTTTTTCTTCGATGCGTGATAGACAGTCCTAATCGGTACGTATCTCAGTAATTTTAGCCGAGAAAAATACCAATATATTGCGGCTGAAATGCAAATGCATGAACTTTACACTCTAAAGAAACGAACCTTCTCACGTCACCAAACTGTATATGATCACTGTTGAAAGAAATTTC
>CM065736.1:32920124-32932624 GCA_033310375.1 Conus canariensis
CACACAGAATCTGAATTTGCACAAACAACTGTATGGACAAACTACATCTGGTTTTCACTCATTAAAATTTCTAAAATGGAGTGAAAACACCTCTACAAATTGAAACCAGACAGTGAAGCAATCATTTAAACAGTGATGTGAAGTGGAGCCCTGACCAGTCAGTTTAACAGTTTCGGATAGCTGCATTCATTTCCTGTTTGATAAAAGGGGTTAGTTTCTATCCAACAAAAACATGCCATTCATATAAACCAAAGCATGTGCGCAACGTTATGCTGACTATTAATTTACGATGTAAAGCCAAACAGGTATAAATCGCCGAGCGCTTACCTGTGGCACTTTGAAAATTACCTTGGTTCCATAGGAAAGCCGTTTTGAACCATGGCGCCAAGTTACCATAGTCTGCCGCAGATCCTGAGTGCCAGTATCCAGGAAAGGTTTGTCATCTCCACTCTTGCCGACTTTGCCATGGTCTGGATCTTTACCAGGTACACCTCTACCAGCTGAGACTCTACTGCCAGTATTAGTTTTTTCCAAGCCCCCCACTGGTTGAGTTACTATGACTTCCATTTGTTGCTGCTGCTGGTTTAGTTTCCAGCCCGATCCCTTGAATTCTTCTTTCTTTAGTGTCGTCTCTTGCGCCATTTTTCGAACAATCTCCTGCGAGGAGACGGGGAACACGCCTGTCATGCTTGTCATTGAGGAGGACGGGGATGCAGTTCTGGGAGGAACTGGGACTGGCCTGAGAATGGAATTTTTGCAACGAGTCTGGACGATTGGCTTCCGTACTATGACAACAGTAGCCTGAGGCGGTTTCAGTGTTTGCTTCGGCAAAGGTTGATACCCAGAGTTTTCCGATAATTCTGACACCTGCTTTTGTGATATCAGTGATTTGCTGTGAACAACCTGTTGGTTTTCTTTGGTTTGTTTTGCCTGAATCGTCAATGTGGGACGAAGAATTTGTCCAGCCGGCTGAGCAGGAGGCATACTGGTGTCAGCTTGTTTTCTCTGTTCGTCGGTGTTGGCACCAAATCCTTTCTTCAATGTCAATTGAGGAACAGCATCTTGTGTTACGTAAGTGATTTCACCTTCTGCTTCCAATTCACCTTGATTGCTGTATACTGCTGGATCTGTTTGTCTAATTGTGTTGGTAGTTTGTTTGCTCTGGGAAGATGGTGGCATAGGTTCATTTTTTTCTACTACATGGTCCCTGCACTCTCTGGTCAAGGCTGTCTTGCTATTACCACTTGATCCCTTCTCTGAAGCCCATTGTTGCACATCGTAGGGAAGAGCTCGGTCGGTCTTCTGATGTTTTGCAATGGGAGAGATGGAAACTATCACCACCGAGTCATTGCTGGCTGTGTTGTGAGGCGGAGACAAACTTCTTTGTCTTTTGGTCGTTTTTGATAGAAGGTTCCCCGCCAACGTAATTTCTTTCTGTACTGTACTCTGACCATTACTGACTTGATCACCGATTGTAGGTTTGGTTTCAGAAGTTCCTGTCATATTCTTGATTTTCACATTTAGATCTTCAACACTTCTTTTTGTGCCATTTTCCAAAGGACCGCTTGCAACCATATTCTTCAAATCGTTGCTTTGCTCTGATGATGGCTGGCAAAATTGCGTATGTAGCCCAACATTTCCACCACTTTGTAGAACAGACGGAGATTTTGTCACGGAATCAGGAGACAATGACCCATAATCTGGAGGTAATGTTGAATCCGGAGACATGGGTGCTAAGGACAGAGGGCCAGATGTATGTTTTAGATTTTTTGAGTCGTGAGGCAAAATCACCAAATCTGCATCCTGGAAACTAGAGGCTTCCATTACCGCATTATCAGTTTCTTGAGTTTCTGAGCTGTCTCTGACCGGGATATTCATCCTGTCTTTGAGCGACTTTGACACATGTTGAGGTCCGCTATCCACAGCTCCAAGGGACTGCAACACATTTTTACCACGCACATCTTTACTGTCCTGGATTCGCGAAGAAGGGACATCTAATGGTCGGCTGTTCTTAGCAGCACTGGAAAGTTGTGGTGGTTGTCCTTTTCTTTTTAATGCACTGTTCTGAAAAGAAATCTCGGGGGAACATTCAGACAAAAGTGCCTGTGGAGTCTTAGTCAATGAGCTAGAGAGATATTTATCCTTGTCAGCTTTGGTATGTATCTTTGATGTAATCAGACTGCTCAATTCCTGTGAGCTTCTTTGTTTTTCTCTGTTACGAAAACTCATGCTGGCTGGTATCTCCGACTCTGTCTCCATCAACGTAACGTCTGAGCTCTCTTTTGCACATCTCTCTTCCGCTCTGAACGTGGGGTAGCCCGACTTCAAACTGCTGTCACTGGACTGTAGCCCTGTCACCGGCCTGGTCATCAAAATTGACTGTGACCTCAAACTGCTGTTGTCAGCTGCTTCTTCGTCTTGTGCATCAGTTGTACTTTCAACGCGGCTTTTCATTTCACCGACTTCGCATGGTGCGTTGTCAATTGAAATGTGTCCAGACTGAACGTCTGCGGATTTCAACGGAAAATTTTTTACAGTGTCTACTTTGTCTCCAATGTTCGCTTTACCTTGCTTTATCTGGCCATCCCTGTCACGTCCTGGCTTCGTTGTGTGAACCGTGAGGTCGTCCTCTGAAACGTTGCTCAGTGTATTATGGCCGTTTTCACTTGGTGTGGCCTGTATATTTGCAGCCTGCTTGATTTTGTCGACATACTGACTACCTGGCTTCTCTGCTGCTTGCGTTGAGTGTCTTTCTGTTTGTGGACTGGGCGAGGCTGTGTCAGAACTCTGAGTCTCGTTGAAAGAAGATCTGTTATTGCTGCCACTGCTCTTCACTATATGTGTTGATGAATCACAGTCCGTTGGTTTGTCTTTTGCGGCTCGGTTAGAGCTGACCAACAGAAAAAGACAGATATTTGATAAACAAGACACGATGACAAAACTCCTATACTGCCTGGTCTGTTTAACTTCACTTTTAATATTACTATGGGGGCAACTGTTCTGTGGTCTGTGTTGTCATCTGGACAACAAACAACTTGAGTGGGTTCGTCCGTATTCGTAATGGCGTTTTACAGACTTTAATTCATTTCACAGATTCAAAAGGAAATCTTCCTGAAAAGGAAGATACTTTGTGAGACTTGTAATTAAAACTGTTCATCATCAAACCAAGATATCCAGTTCTTACCCGCTACCAACTCCCTCTGGGAACTTAATGTCCAACTCAAGTTTAGGGGTGACACTGAAAAAGACGCAGTCCGCTTCGTTTCTGGTGCTCAACAAGTGAGCTACGAGGCGTGATTGCACCTAAGCAACCAATGGCTTCTTCAGGCTTGCTAAATCTGGTTCCAAAACACGCTGACAATCACGCACAGTAAGCAGTCCTGTAATATCGAGTAACTGACTACCTAACATCATCGAAGAAATCCCATCGCCAAATGTCATGGAAACTAAATAGTTGTAGAAGCCTTTACTTGGGAAAGCTCTAAAAATTAAACATTATCTGAGAGATACGTTTTGAAGGGAGTGACTGTATGAAGTGAGATAAACGGCTTCTTTTCATACTATTCTTTGTATTCTCTCTATACTATACCCACTATCTTCCAAGCATTTTTTATGTAATTTTTTCCGAAACTGGGTTTCTTAAAGGCACCAAAACTGACAAAGAACACAACCATTCGTCTGAAATGCCAATGTCCATTTTCTTGGTGATTATCATGATTTGCAAAGCAGTATCACACTCACCCCTGCTTACGTTGTGATCCGTTTTCCTATGTGTTGGTCACAGTACCCACCACTAACAACCATGCCAGTGAGAGATGGCACTTGCAAGCAAATGTATGTTGTCCTTAGGATTTTTTTTTTTTTTTTTTTTTTTTTTTTTTTTTTGCAGCATACAAAAAAGTCCAGAAGAGAAAAGGACAAACGACATTTCCTAACCGTTTCAACTCTCGGTGGACCTTCACCACTGCCTGCAAGGTGGTGCAGCGTGCCGTCAGCTGCTGAAGTCGTTGCTTGGTAACTGATTTCTCCGCTGACGTCATCTTTCCGCGCTTCACTCGGTCTGCTAGAGTGGTCTTTTCTTTTTGTTGCCACTTGTTGATGTCCCGGATGACGACTTCCGCTGTTCCCGTCATACCAGCTGCAAAACACGGGAAATCTTTAGAAATAATGTCTCGGGAAAGAGAGAGAGAGAGAGAGAGAGAGAGAGAGAGGCTAGGGCAGACGGATAGGATGATGGGTAGGCTAATGGACAGACTGCGAGAGAGAGAGAGAGAGAGAGAGAGAGAGAGAGAGGTGGGTGGGAGTGAAAGGGGGAGGATATGACAAGGAGGAAGGAATGGCTGAAAGGAAACGACAAATCATTAACCAAGACCATGTATGACTGAATAGATTGGAGACTAAATGTATGAATACAGACTGAAAGAACGAGCGAATGAACAAAATGAACAAACGAAAAGACATTTTTTAACACGGCTTTTAGAATTTTGAAGTGTGCTATGGGAGAAGATTTTGGAACCACACAGTCAAGTTTCGTTCACTTAATCTTTAGTGGATGTATTCCTGACGGTCTTGCTCGAATTTCCTGACAAACATTACTGGTATCTTATCTCTCGGACCTCGCTGAAGCCGGGATCTTGATATTATTGAAAGGAAGCACAGAATACAGCACTGTCATCTAGTCTCGAACCAGAATGGAATTTCCATAGCCATCAATTTAAGTATCCTCATCGGGCAATACTATGGCCCTTCATGCCCTGCTCTCGTGGTGACTTCGGTTGTTTCCTCTCTGTGTGCTTGCGGTGATTTCGTGTTAAATGTTTTCAGTGGTGGCGAGTCAATGACCTCTGTTGTTAGATGGACATAATGGCGACCTTTAGATGTGGGCATTCACTCAAGTTGGCACCACGACGAAGTAATTATTGTCGCCACTATCCGGCGGTGTCCTGCCCATTGAGCAGAACAGACACCACAGCACACCACCGAAGAGACTCAAGGGTATTGCAGTGTCACCTCTGGTGGGCTACTTCATGACAACTGGTATGAATTGCTCCCTGTAGATTGTCGATGCTGAGGCTGTGGTAGGGCGAACGTGGGTGTGGATGTGTCTGTCGAGACTGGAAGGAGCGTTGTGGGAGCACTGACCGAGAAGGACAGGGGCAAGGGTCAAAACGTTGCTTTCTTGTGGTTTGCTTTTTTCTTCAACTGTGCATGCCCAAGATATTTTTGTTGTGTAATAACACATTACTTCAGAATCAAGTCAGGATTCTTACTCACAAGCCGACTACAGACGCCGTATCGGAGCCGTGTCTGGTATTGTTACTGTATCAGTTTGCATGAGTTCCAATAGATTATTTTGAATTTTTCTGCACATTGAATATGAACATTAGCATGCTGTATCAGTTTGCATGAGTTCAAATAGATTATTTTGAATTTTTCTGTACACTGAATATGAACATTAGTATGCAAGCGTCATACTCACTTTGATTTTTTCATTTTCACGGCTCAAAGCAAACTTTTCGTTGCCGGTTTGTTTTCGCAAGACAACAACCATAAAAACAACAGACAAGCAAACGGAAAAGAACAGCTGAGGAAAAACAAGTTGCAACGATGCAACTTAAATGGAGACGTAGACGCAAACAACAACAAAAAAAACACATCTCTCCCCAGCCGACTCCTCCCAGTCTCTCTCTGTCTACACGCGCGCGCACACACACACACACACACACACACACACACACACACACACACACACACACACACTTACACACACACACACACACACACACACTGACATAGTCCTACTGCCCGTACCTCTTTGGTCTGCAGACCAGGCAGAAGCTAGACCTAAAGCTTCAGCGTACGTTTCATGAAGCTGCTTCAGCAAGACCAGCTCTCGCTTATGATCCTGAAACACACAGTTATGTTATTACTACTACTTTTACTACTACTACTACTACCACGTTTACCATTACTTCTACTACTACTACTACTTCTACTGCTACTACTACTGTTTCTACTACCACTACTACTACTACCATTTCAACGACGACGACGACGACTACTACTACTGCTGGTGCTGGTACTTCTATCACTGCTACTGTTTCAGTATTCACACGATGAAGTTGGGTTTTTTTTTCAAGATCGGCTATCGTCCATAATTGAAATCTAAATTACAATAACTCTGCAATTACCACTTCCACCACCCCTATTATCATTATAGCACACACTTATTTAACTTTGAAGTGTTGGCATCTGATACTGATTGTTCCGTTTTCAATTTGCTCTCCTCATCGTCCTACCCCCTCCTGCCACATACAAATTCTGTTTCATAATAAATTATCATTCCTAAGAATTTCAATCAGTGAATCGGTTCATTTTCGTTTCTCCTTCTGCAGTCCGTCACTGTTTCATCATGCTTCGAGTGGTTAAAACCCCATAAACGGCAGCGAGCACTGGATGCAAAAAAAAAAAAAAAAAAGAAAGAAAGAAAAACAACAACAACAACAGCACACCAATGTCCATTAATTATCCCTAAGAAAATGAAGACAAAAAAAGTGTGGCCATACTGACCCCCCCCCCTCTCTCTCTCTCTCTCTCTCTCTCTCCTCTCTCTCTCTCTCTCTCTTCTGGCATGGGGAGCTGATCTGAGGGTGAGGCGTCTGACTCTTGTTCCAAAGTCGGAGTTTCGATTTTCACTCGAAGACAGCCAACAATGCAAATTCCAGTCTCCTCCCCCCCCCCCCCCCCCCCCCCCCCCATCCCCTCTCCCCCCTTAATCTTTCGGATGAGACTTTAAACCGAGGTCCTGTGTGTGAACGCGTACATGAAAAAACAAAATTCAGAATGTACGTTAAATTCCATTAGTCCTCCGGAAGCCAGGCCATCGTATGCCGGGGAGAAGGACGACACGAAAAAAAAAAAAAAAAACACGTTCATACTAGTACTGTGTTCAAACATCATCCCCAAAACGGAGTGTAGTTACCTTTGATGGCGGGATTAAAAACGGTCGCAGTTTTTCCTCTTGCTTATTATTTGGGTCTACTATTCAGTCTTTCTAGCCTCGCTTAAAATCTCCAACAAACCTCAAAGTTAGCAGCCCCCAACTTTCGACATTCCCTTGTCTTCAATCGCAAATGTTTTTCCCGTCATGTCTTCATTCTGTCGAAGATTAATTTAAATGAAAAGAATGTATGATGATATTAAAAATGCCAAATAATCACACCAGTTGGCGCATGCTGACCAACTTATGCTTATTTTTGACAGAAAGAGGCTATTTTTCAGACAGAATTAGTTGCTGGGTCTTGGATTGAGAGGGGCCTGCAAAGTCCAGGACCGCCAGAGTTTCTTGCTAAACAAAGAAGCACAACAGACACAGTCGCCATACCATTTTACCGTGGATCCGAACAGTATCGCTGATGGCCCTCACTCGACTCAGAATGTTCTGGAGTGTCTGATCAGTCCTCTCTCCCTTAGATGTCTTTTGGTGTTTCGGGGATGGCGAATTCTATATATTCACACGCACGCACGCACGCACGCACGTACGCACGCACCACCACACACACACACACACACACACACACACACACACACACACACAACACACACGCACGCACATTGCACCAGTTAGAGAGACAGAAAGACTGATTGACATTCACATACAAGAGCAGACAAGAAGAAAACGCTGATGGTAACATGATGATGACCATGGTAGCGGCGACGATGACGACGATCATATTGTTGTTGCTGATGATGATGATGATGATGATGATGATGATGATGATGATGATGCAAACAACGCCTATAGGAAAATGGGGTGTCGTTGACGTCGGTTGACCGACGTTCAAATAATGCCAGTTGTTGTCTTCGTTAGTGGATATAGCTGGTCGATTCGATTGTGAAGGCATACATCCGAGGACACTAGAGTGGCGACATTGGGATCCTGAAGACAGCGTGGGCGTTGATGCCTTCCTGCATTCCCTGGCACCTGTGATCCCCTCCCTCAGGCTGTTATCGAAGGAGATGAAGGCCTCGTTAGCCAGCTGCTTCTCTCCTCAGCACAAGCCTAGAGTTCTCTTGGCCGTCATACTTCAGGCTGTCCCTGCTACAGTTTCAGTGTCGCCTTTTCGATCATTCTGTCTTGTGGTGCCAAACAAGTATCCAGCGTCCATTCGGAACATATGGTTCACCCATCTCAGCTGGGTATTCAACATCTAGACGTCAACGCGGACAAGGCTGGCTGTATCCAGAGCCTCCAGATAGTTCACCTGGTTCTGCCATCTGAATGCCCAGCACTGAATGTAGGGGTCTCATACGGAAACGCTCAAGCTGCCTGACGTGTTTCTGGTACAGCGTCTTGGAATCACAGGCAGGATGGAGGCTTGTGAACATGCCTGCCTCGTCCACTTTGACTTTGGCTGACAGCTTGAAGTTCTGGTGGTTCAGCACACGACGGCAGTGGTGTTCAGGAGCTTGACTGGACGAGCCGCAATCTCCTTATCCAAGTCAAGTCAAGTCAAGAACACTTTATTATCTCCAAAAAGAAATTAAAGAGTGGCCATAAAAGCGTGACTATGGATCTATATCTAACAAATCACAACCCACCCATCCATCCCCACCAACCCACACACCCACACACACACACACACACACACACACACACACACACACACATATATACAAACAAGCTTTCTGAACCGGATCTTACTGAAATATCAGTTTTGATTCAGGGGAATTTGGAACGAAACTGTTTTTAGTTTTATTTGTTTTGAATTTTGGAATTTGGAATCTTCGTCAAGATGGTAGAACATTGGTTTTTTTTTGTTTTTTTTTTAATAACATGAGAACTGTCGGCAGCAATGTTCACAGCTTTTTGTGTGACACGACATTCATACAATTTATCTAAGTGTTCTTGTTTTTTTTTGCCAATAATCTTTCCACATGTATTCACCACTCTGATTAAAATGTTTTTTGTTTTTCACGCTAAGATTTCCAAACCAGCATAAAAAGTCTACGGACAGCACTGATTATACAAAACATTGATAAAACATATCTAAGTTGTCCTTTTTAACAACAAGAGACTGAAGTTTCTGAAGGCAGTATATTCTAGATTGGCATTTTTTGTAGATAAATTGAGTATTCGCATTAAAATCCAGCTTATCATCTAAAATAGTGCCCACATATTCATATTCACTTACGCGTTCCACGTTGGTGTTTTCAATATACAAGTGAGGGACAGGAGCTGGGTTTCTGCGAAAAAGGAAATTACCATCTCCTTCGTCTTACTAACATTCAAATCTAGACAGTTCTCTTTGCACCATTTACAAAAACGTGACCCCACCCCCACCCCGTTCCCTTCTCTTTCTCGCTATCCCTCTCCCAGAACCAAACATCAATAATCAACGTGTATTTTTCCACGAACCTGCGCAAACGACAGACCGATTCTCGGACATTCTTGCGGGCGTCTGCTGTCACTGACTAAGGTCCCGCCTACGTCGCCTCCTTCTGACGCCACACTGCGTTCGTCGTCGATCTTATTATTGGCAGCAACAACCGTCTCATCATCATTTTGACTACTGGTATTAACTTCTGTACCACCTCTCTTTCTGACAGTTTTCTCATCTTCAGAATGACGATTTTCTCTGCTTTCACCAGGGTGAGGTTCCCAACGTTCGGACGTGGTATTTTCAGACGCATGTCTGTTTTTTGCGGATGTACCGTCATGTTTATTTATGTTATTAACTGTCTGGATGAAATACCCGCTCTGGTGAGACCCTCGTTCATTTCGGGAACGCTCTTTGTTTTCTGTGTGGGTGTCTCTGTCCTTGTCTTTCTTCTTTTGGAAATTTTCCCCCAGCTCTGTAACAGCTTTTTCATTTACGTTTGTGCTCTTTCCTGACAAGGAGTTCTCAATTTGTGTCGGTGGAGCACTCGTTTTGTGCAGTCCCTTTTTAACCGGAGAACTAAGTTGGCAATCGTTTTGTAGGTGACTCATCCCATTCTTGTTGATCAAGGAGGAGTTCATGTTTGTTCCGAAATTGTTATTTCGGGTGTGAGCAACCGAGTCTTCATTTAACCCGCAGTCTGTGGGAACATCATCAACGTACACTTGCTTTTTGCGCTCAACTGGCGATATTTCAAAGAACGATTTTACGCTGTTACTGTTACGCTTGCTGTGTGCGTATGGGACTTTGAATTTCTGTGATATTCTTTTTGTGCGTGGGCAATTAGCTCTGAGGGAAGTTGAGGGGTCTGAAGTGGAGCCGGTGGAATCCCCCTGGATAATTTCGCCAATGGCCGAGTCACTTGCTACGCAGCTCGCCGATTCTCCGTTCGCGGGACTCTTGCCGCTGTCAGTGCCATTGGCCGACCCACATTTAACGAGTCCATCATGTCTGATGTCCGAAATGCCTTTGTTTACAACTAGTAACTCCTTTTCATAGCATCCACCCGTAGTGGCCTGATCATGCACAAGTCTGCTCCCGCAATGATCTTCAGCTTCATTTTCTGTGGCTGGCTGATTCACGTGGGTGTTTTCTGCTATTTCTGACAGCGGGTTTTCGGTAGGATAATTTAATGGAAAAGCGATGTTGTCGTCTGGTGCATTATCATCCCGTTCATGGTGATTCTGGCCGTTCTGTCCATTTTCTGACGGTGCGGTTGATCCAACACTGGAAACTTCCTTAGTTCCTATGTCACAGTTAAAATCTTTCGCTCCACCCATGCCGAGGAATCCATGTTTCTTTTCTTCGTTAGGTTCAAGACTGGTCTGATTCTCTGCAAATCCTGATGGGCTCATTGTCGGAGTGGGCATTACCTGTGTTGAATCGCTGCAGCTAAAGGCAAAAGTTGCAGAGTCAGGGTGTTCCTGGGATTCCTGTACAGCCATTGGTTGAAGTTCCCGGTTATCGGCAGTCTCGCGGGTCGAGATCTGGGTGGGTGTTTGTGTGCTGTCATCCTCTGCCGAGGCACCCAGTCGTTCACACAGTGTACTGATGGCGTCATGCAGCGCTGCTTCTGTCTCCGTGTTTTCTGCACCTGTGGATGAAATAATGAAAGAAGGAAAGAAACAAACGTGCGTGCGAGTACTTGTATCTGTATGTATGATGTGTGTGTGTGTGTGTGTGTGTGTGTGTGTGTGTGTGTGTGTGTTTGTGTATCTGTGTGTGTTTGTGGTGTGTGTGTGTGTGTGTGTGTGTGTGTGTGTGTGTGTGTGTGTGTGAACAGTCAGTGACGCCTCCTCATTTTCGAGTGCCAAGCATTAACAACAAGAACGCAACACAGGACAAAAAACAGAAACAGGTAAAAAACACCTAAAACACAAGGTACACGACATTACACACACACACACACACACCACACACGCACGACGCACGCACATACACACACACACACGCACCACAACAAACACACAGCACGCACCGCACGCACGCACGCACGCATACACATTCATTCACGTACACACGCACTCACATATACAACAACACACATGCACGCGCACACACACACGAACGCACGCACGCACGCACGCATACACATTCATTCACGTACACACGCACTCACACACACAAACACATATGCACGCGCGCGCCACGCACGCACACGCACGAGCACACACACCACACACACACACACACCTACACAAACCAATACAGAAGTCCCCCCCCCCCCCCTCCTCTACCAAAAGTCCCCCTTTCCCCTCCTCTCCCCTCCCCCCCCTCCCCTACCTCCTAAAAAGTCCCCCTTTCCCCTCTCGCCCCCCCCCCCTCCCCTACCTCCTAAAAAGTCCCCCTTTCCCCTCTCGCTCCCCCCCCCCCCCCCCTCCCCTACCTCCTCTCCAAGTAAAAAGGGAAAAAAAATTCGAACACCACTTTTCACACATTAGACCGACGACAAAACATTTCACCTGTCGCTTCTGGGAGTGATTCCTGACTAGCAACGAACATCTTCTGCGAGAAGAACGAGTCGTGCTCGGGAGGCGTTAGGGTCACGTCGCCCTCACCAAGGTTCAAATCCCCGAGGCCCTCGTTCTCTGCTGTTGAACTGATGGGTGTGAACAGAGACTGGGAGGCCTCGGGGTTGTAGTCATGGGAGTCCCAGCCGTCTGCGATCTGATGGAAGAACAAACAAATACTCCAGACCACCCATTCTACAGTACTGCTCGTGGCCCGCAACTGTCTGGGATCTGCTAAAAACAAAACAAAACAAAACAAACAACAAACTCCGGACAGTTCGGGTCACAAGCGGTACTGTTAAAATCGACGTTGATCCTGCCGTCTGGAATCTGCTTAAAAAGAAAAAGAAAAAGAAAAAAAGGTAAATTGTGAAACAGTACCCAGCGTAGCCCCAGTCGTCTTTGAATCTGCTAGAGAAAAAAGACCACTATTCACCAGTACCACTCCTGAACCGTTTACACAACCATCTGGAACCTACAATATAAAATTTAAAAAAATGAAAAGATACTGCTCGTGACTTTAGACACAAGGGGTCTGCTTCAAAAAAAA
>CM065736.1:32942624-32952624 GCA_033310375.1 Conus canariensis
GCGTCTCCCTCCCCATCAATAAAAAAAAAAAAACCTACTCCTATCCCACTCCTGTCATTCACACCATCTCTTCTCCCCCCCCCCCCCCCCCCACCCCCACCCCCATCCTTTCGTCTTCCCACCTCTTCACTTGCCCCTCCAGTTCAGTGAACATGCCTTACCTCATTTTCATCGACAGGCAAGGCAGGAGGACCGGACTATCTAAAAAGGCGTCTTCTTCGTGTGACGTTTCACTGACAAATGACGTCACGGACATCCGGTCACCCTCCAAGTCCCCCATTTTGGAGGAAGCAGATGGCTCCGGTCGAAACAGGTCAGCTCTGCCAAAGTGAAACGTAACAGACGCTGATGGTTCATTGTGTATAATATGACTGATGACACTGACACACTTGTTGTTGCCATCTGCAAATAAATCCTTTGGCAAGGGGGTTACAAGTTCAGAATGAATATACTGCGGCAAAATACATAATTTACAATAGAAATTAAAATTTAAAAAAAAAAAAAAAACTGGGGCAAACTAATGGCAAGCTACGTGGAAATCTCCAGTACCTTATCAAACACACACACACACACACACACACACACACATCTTAAGAAAAAAGAAAGAAAGAAAGCCATCATATAATTATTGTGTATATTAAAGATACAGAGGTCCTTTGTAAGATATGATCTGTTTCTTTTTGTGCGTGCGTGCGTGTGTGGGCGACAGTCATGGGTAACAGTCATGTAAAATAGATGGATCTACAAACATGCTCATAAGTAAAATAGTTGTGTCTAAAACATCTTCTGTGTCCCATGATTATTTCGGTCAATTTGCTGATAATGTAAGTTTGCTCAACATCATTAACACCATCTTACACATGCACTTACCGCAAACATATACATTAACCCGCGCAAACGCTTGTCTGCGTCATGCTAGTTCCACACAACCAAACACATGACATTTTCTTGCCCAATATCACTCTTGTGGGAAAAAAAAAAAAAAACACCCATAAAAGCAAAGACGACGACAACAACAACAACAACAACGCACACACATACACACACAACCACCTCCCCCCCTCCCCCCCCCCTCCCCCCGTCACCCCACACGGCTAACGCAAACACACACACACATACATACACACACACACGGCTAACGCAAACACACACACACACACACACACACACACACACACAAAACACACACGGGGGGGGGGGGGGGGGGGGGGGGGGGGGGGGGGGGGGAGGAGGGGGAGGCTAACCATAACCTGATCCGAATTTTGACCAAATCTAATTAAATCCTACCCCTAACTCTTAAACATTTTTCTTTAAAAAAAAAAAAAGGGGGTGGGGGTGGGGGTGGGGGGGTGGGGAAGAAAGAAAGAAAGACAAATTAGGCTTCCTGCTTTTCATGATACTCGTAAAAATGTTTTTTTCTGATCATGACATATGTGTTCACGACAAACGTTTTTCCTGTTGAGATCGAACGTTTAAGTGACTGTTGGATTAGCCTGTAAGCCCCAAGTAATCTAACCCATTGGTTCAGCTCTCTTTGAATGATAAATATTTTTACCAGATGAAGAGTTGTTAAAACACAGGCCAACTTTTAAGTTGTAAATATATTTGGCATTCACAAATCTCGGTTTTACAATCAATACTTTTAGTCATTTTCAACGAAAAAAAAATTAGAAGGCGAACGTGGTGTCGACGTAATGACTGAAGAACACATGCGCTCTACGGAAATGTTTCCGTACTTAAGAAAAACGAAGTTAATTTTTATACTTAATTCAAAATTCAGAGTTATGTTCTTGCAAAAACAAGTAATGTATTGCAGTGTTAACTTGTCTGACTATCGCCTTCACCTGTTTAAAATTCGTGTTGAGTTGTCAGATCTGCTGTTGGCAACTTTTCTCATGAAGAAAGTCGTCTGCTTACACCAAGGGCGTTAATCCCCAAGAAACAGAATCGAGAAACATGAACTGCATGTATGAGAGGAACCAGGGAGACCAGTAACATAGACATTTGAGGAAAAAAAAAAAAAAAAAAAAAAAACATTAAAAAAGAAAGAAAAATATGCTTGCCTTCGGTATGATGTGTTCATTACTAATAATGTATATTCATGTGACATTGTTCTGCTGCAGCGTAGTTTTTGTCAATTTAAAAGAGGCAACTTCTGTTGAAACAAACAAAGTAATTGAGTTAGTCGTGTCGTTTTCATTCGGTCGCGTTTTACAGTCACAATGTTGTGTGGTACAAGGGTTGGCTACGTCATAAGCTTATTTCGTCATTCTATGACGCCGAAAACTTACTCAGAATGGAAGAAACAAGCGACTCGAGTTCGTGTTGGATCTTTTAAACCGCTGCTGACTGAAGACACTTGAACACACGCGTGTCTGAAAACATATGTTTGTGTGGGAGAGGTGAGCCAGTGTATGCGGTCACTCGGGCCAGAATCATGGATGAAGTCTCAAGAGGACTGGACGAAATGGCTCTTCGTGCGCCGGACAACACACTGCCTCACAGTCACAGAGATGGCTACATCGCCGTCGAAGCCTGCGGCTGCGCTGAAGTTGCAAGAAACGATTCTGTAGGAGATCTGTCCACGTAGGTATTCGTATAGATTTTTTTTTTTCAACATAAACACATAAATTATGCACGTAGGTATTCGTCCGGAGGTTTTTTTGTTTTGTTTTTTCTCGACATTGATGTGTAAACTGTATTCCTGTATTCGGATGTTTTGATAGTGTGGAATGGTGGGGAAGATTCAATGTAAGATTGTGCGAAAGACGGAGTGGCGAGGAAGGTGCGATGGTACGCGTTTGATTTTGTTTGCGTTACAGATGAAATTGTCGAGATGAAGTTAACGTGAAAAAGGTTTACCATGCACACACACACACACACACACACACACACACACACACACACACACACACACACACACACACAGAATCGAAACATTATGAACTTATGTTACAGATTTATAACACGGAAGGGTAAAACAAAATGAACTTTGAAAAATCGAAGTCTTCTTGTTTTCAAAGACACGTACTAATATGTGGCAAAACAATATCCGTCATTAGTCATTCCGCAATACTGCAGACACACATATACACTAGCATCCCACCCAGCCTGGAAGTTTTGTGTATGGATAATCCCTTCACAACTTGAATATGGGTAGGACACTCTAATCCTGTTCGTCTTCCCTCAGTCTGGCTGCAAAGGAAATCAATTTGTAAATTATTCTGTTGTCTATGGATGGAAAATAACGAGTGGGATTATGTCCACAATGTCAGTAAAAGCTAGTCTATCTTTATTTACAAATGCATCTGGGGCGTCTCTCTCTCTCTCTCTCTCTCTCTCTCTCTCTCTCTCTCTCTCTCTCTCTCTCTCCTCTCTCATAATTGGCATTTGTTGAATTCTGTGATTTCTTGGACCTGTGTGTGTGTGTGTGTGTGTGTGTGTGTGTGTGTGTGTGTGTGGTATGAGTATGTGTATGCGTGCGTGCCTGCGTGCGTTCGTACGTGTGTGTGCACGCACACGAAAGATACTCACAAGTTTTGCTGTCCGTGTTAGTCAGTTGGATGTTAGTGACTGTTCTTGTTTCTTTCTTCTTCTTTTTTTTCACTTTCAATTTTTTGTTGTTTGTTTTGTTTTTCTTGTTTATTTCAAATTGTTCAACGGTGTCCCAGTTTTCAAAACGAACAAAAAAGTGTAGGTTGATAATGTAATTGAATTATTCTGTTGATGCCGTCGGGGTGACCTTGCAGACCTCTGCACCGGTGCAAAGGGCGGCACCACTTGCCCATCATCGGCGAGGAGATGCAAGGGGACCAGCTTCCTAAAGGTAAAACACTAGCAGGTAGACAGCAGTCAGATTTAGCTCTGGGACTGTGGAATTCTTTGAGAAGATCGTTTGCTTTTGGTTGGTAATACACACACACACACACACACACACACACACACACAACACACACACACACACACACATATATATATATATATATATATATATATATTTCACTTCTTTGAAATGTATTCCTTTTACTTCCAGACATCTACAAAACCATACTAGACTTGTAATACTATGTAATGTTAGGATGGGTGGGTGCATGTGTACGTGTGTCTGTCTGTTTGCGTGCGTGCGTGTGTGTGTGCGTGCGTGCGTGCATGCGTGCGTGCAAGACAGAGATAAAAAGAGAACGTAGCTGTGTACGTATATGTGAGAAGGAGAAAGTAGGCTACATATAAACCAGCGCGCGCGCGCGTGCACGTGTATGTGTGTGTGTGTGTGTGTGTCCCCTCAACTGATCCCATCCCCCCCCCCCCCCACCCCCCGCCCCCTCCTATCCTCTCCTACACACATATACACCGTAGCACAGAAGCAGTAGCACGCGGTACAGAAGCAGGAGATAAAGAAGGGATGGGTAGGAGGGTGCAGGGAAAGGAGGGTGGTGTGCAGGGGGTAGGGGAAGGGGGCACAGGAAGCCTGCTACACCTTTGCACCGTTGACGTGGACATGATAGAGATTAGACTGATTGAGAGAGGCTTTGATATCTGCAGAGGGAGGAGGGTGAGAAGCAGGGAGGAGGTGGGGGAGACAAAGGGGCATTATCTACTTTGAAAAGGCCAGTAGATAGCTAAAACCACGGTTTTCACGCGACATATCCATTTTCAACATAATTACGTGTACAAGTAGAAGAACTGGTAGCAGTAGTAGTAGATGTAGAAGTAGTGGTAGAAGTAGTAGTAGTAGTAGTGGCAGCGGCACCGACGGAAGCAGCCGCAGCAGCAGCAAAAGCAGTAGTAGTGGTAGCATTTTCTGACTCATCTGCCGTGTCCCGAAAGTGGCATTACTTACATACTGGTCGTTCCGCTCCCCCTCCCCGAAAGTGGTTACTTACATACTGGTCGTTCCGCTCCCCCTCCCCTCACCCCTCACTGCCATCCCCCCCCCCCCCCCCCCCCCCCCCCCCCCCCCCCATTCCCATACACATCCACACCCATTTCTGTCCTCTTGCAGGCTGAACACCGGCAGTTCATAGAAAGCCGTCAATATTAGGTCGCCTGGAGGCAACCCACCTGAGCACACCCCGCGCTGCTGCTGAGTCACTTCGGGTTGTGTGCAGTGATGGTCTGCTGCGATTCGGTACACGCGGGACACCAGCTGCTAAACTGTTAGCTCGCGGCCATGATTTTTAGTCCGGGAGTTCCTCAGGAGCACGCCATCACGCCCGTCAGTCAACTTGTCCATACTGAAGACTTTGTCATGACCTCAGCGAGGGCATAGACGTGGACAGGAAAATCTAAGTGAGGTCACCCCGAGAGCAGGGCACGAAGAGCCACAGGACTTGAGCCTTTTTATCTGATGGTGACATTTCATGTGGACGAGTATGATCAAGATGACGCCATGGAGATCCATACTAATCTGTGGCCACATGCCAGGGGGTGTACAGTGTGCTTGCGTTCATACTTAATCCCAGCGTCGACCAGCGCCGGATAGAACAGACACCTGCACTGTAGGTCAGATAAGCTTCGTGCCCTATCTACCGCTCATGCACTAATGACGTAGGGGGTGACACAAACTGGACCTGTTGAGAGAGAAGACGGGGTAGAAAGCTACAGGAACTGAGGAAACTATGGAGAAATGTCAACTTCAAAAGTGTGTAAAATAGTAATAATTACAGTTTTCATGTACATGATCAGTTTTGTTGCCTCGAGACTATCTGACCATCACGAAAACAGTGACTGATAACGACAATAATCATGATTCACGTTCACATACACACTGACATTGTTCACAAGGAAAACGTACTACAACGAACGGTCACCTGAAATCGTTTTCACTGCATACCGCTTACTAATCGTTTTCACTGCATACCGCTTACTGTGATCCTAAGGTTAATAAGGATTGTTTTGACTCGCCATCCTGTGCCTACAGGGCTCCAGAAGCAGTGAAAAATATTACCTAGACGTCCTGTGTAGCGTTTTCTTCATGCACACAGCTGGGACTTTTCAGGAGGGAAATTTTGAAACCAGTAAATCTGTCAGTGTTAGTGCTTTCCTGTACGAACCGGCTAAAAATGATCGCTACATTCTGAAAGCGCAGCCAGTACCGTGGCGCAGGGACCTGGTTTGTTCCTAGTTTGAGAGAGGTCAGCAAAACATTCATGTTTGGTAAGAACAGCTCGCACACACTGGATAAAAATGTCCTGTTTACAGACACCGTTTTCGATGGGAGCATAGCTGTTTTGTTAGCTTGTTTTCCAAGTTGTTGTTTTCCCCCGAGGGAGACGGTGATTACTTCTTTTTTTTTATGAAAAACGACGTTAATACCTGTATGTCTTCGGGAAAAGTACTTGTTATCAGTTACGTTGAAGGACAACTGCGTTCATAAAGCCAAAGAAACAGAGTCCCTTTTTTGTTTTTCAAAGAAAACAGCTATTACCCTCTACAAAAACCATGTTAATATTTTTCCCCAGGAGTAGAGCTGACATAAATACTGTTTTCTTGATGGATGATTGCTGTTTGCGTGGGTAAAACTGCCATAATAGCTGACTTCACTCTTATCAGTATTGTTTTGAAGGGTGATTATTGTTTCCACGGCGAAAGCAACCATGATTGCAGATTTCATTGCTATCAGTGTTTTCTTGAATTTTGATTACTGTTTTACCAGGGACAGCGGCCATAACAGCTGATTTCACTATCATCAGTGTTTTCTTGAAGGATGGTTGGTGTTTTCTGGGAAAAAACAGTCATAATAGTTGATCTCACTACCATCAATATTTTTCTTGCAGGATCGTTTTTTCCTCCGGAAAGTAACGATAATGACTGATTGTCCTGGCATGACCGTTTCTTGGAAGATAATCACTTTCTTCCTCTGCAAGAACAAACAAACAAAAAAACACACACACTTTTCTTTTGTGCTTTCTGTTTTTGTTTGTTGTTGTTGTTGTTGATTTTTCTCCTTTTTTTTCTCTGTTTTCCGTTGTTCCTTTTTTTCTTTTCTTTTTATTTTTATTTAACTTTTTTTTTTTTTTTTTTTTTTTTGGGGGGGGGGGGGGGGTGTTAATGTTTTTTGCCCCTTCGGTGACCCTCATCCCATCGGCTCCCATTCTAGCTCCCCGAACACAACCATATCCAGCCTTATCCAGTGGCAGCCTTCAGAGATACATCCATGTAGTGCGTGAAGCTCAACAGCATGGTTCCAGTCTTCCCGTTCAGCTAAAACCATAAGCACTCTCTGCTCTTGAGCAGCAGCCATTCCGGACCGACAAATTCCACAGACAAAAGCCTCTGATGGTAAGCAGCATGCCAGACTGCAAATCTGCGATGCTAACAAAAAAGAAAGAAAGATAGAAAGTAAAAAAAAAAAAAAAAAAAAGAAAAGACACACAAAAAACGAAACAACACACACACACACACGCACACGCGCGCGCGCGCGCGCGCACAAATGTATTACAGTCTTGTGAAGCTAGAATGCTGCTATAGCTGTCAGTTCCTTTTTTGTTCTGTCAGTCCATGCGGACAAGCCACAGGACAAGGACAACAACAGCCCGGAGCCCACCAGCCAGGAACCCGCAGCAGCAGACCCCTGCGGCAGCCACAACCTGGACCCCGGGCAGTCCCAGGAGTGCGCCGCCCGCTCCTGTGACGCCGTGCTCCAGTCCCCCGATTTCCTGCCCGCCGGAAGCGAGGATCAAGCGTGCCCCCAGGGTACACGGAGCGCCGAGGAATCCAGCATGGCCGCCGCGGAACAATCGAGCGCGAACCGAGGGAACGGGAACTCGGTGGTGGCGGCGCAGGCGGCGGGGAGCGAGAAAAGGGAGCAGCAGCCGCAGCAGCAGCAGCAGCAGGAGCAGCAGCAGGAGGAGCAGCAGCCGCAGCAGCAGCAGGAGGAGCAGCAGCAGAGGGGGGTGGCCCATCAGGTGTCTCAGGAAAGCGACAGCGTTTGCTCTGACATTAGCGTACACCCTACGGTGATCTGAAACCGTATGAACATGTCAGGTGGTCGGGACGGGATGGAGAAGGGGATTTGATGTGACGGGGTTTTGTCCACCTCCTACCATCCACCTCCCACCACCACTCCATGTCCCCGTCCACTCGCCTCACACCATACACCATCCTCCTCATCCCCACTTCCCCTTCTGCATGCACATGCACCCCCCCCCCCCCCCCCCACACACACACACACAAACACACACTCACTCACACTGAAATAGACAAACAAATCAGCCAGTAAGAATCCGTTAGTCCCTTTCACCTCTTACTACTTACCTCCAAACCTCCATCTTTACCTTCATCTCTCCTTGTCCATCTCACTTCCCTCTCCCTTCCTCCGACCCCCACGCCCCCACCCCCGACACCTATTCTCCTCACCCCCCACTCCTCTTAAAAGCATTCTGCTTCCGAAGTCATACAAGTCGAAGACATTGAACCCAAACGGGTTCAGAAACACAGTAAATGAAAATTGAATTCTTTGTTTCTTCTCGGCTTGAAATTCATGCAGAAATCAGCGGTTTTGAAACAACGGCCCCATTCTAAAGATCAGCTGGAGTGAAGAGGAAGTTGGGGGGAAAAAAAAATGAATGAACTGTAGTTAGTAGTTCGTTACAAACAGAAGGTGGGAAAGTCTACACCCACATCCATACTACCGCGCCAACAGGAATACATTCATGTCACGATGTGCTGTGTCAGTCACATCATTGTACACAAAATCTTCTCTCTCTCTCTCTCTCTCTCTCTCTCTCCTCTCTCTCTCTCTCTCTCTCTCTCTCTCTCTCTCTCTCTCTCTCTCTCTCTCTTAGTATTGAAAATGCCCTTTTCGGTTTTGCCACGTACATTTATGAAGCACAGTAATGTAAACATGCTTAATTTAACAATCGTAATACTTTGGTAGGGCGCGTGTATAATTATCTCTTTCACCCTGTGTTGTGACGACAGTTGGCGCTTTGCATGTTACAGGTGTTACCTTATCAGTATTGGACTATGGCCTATGATGCCATTAGACAGTCGTACTTGTTCTCTCTCTCTCTCTCTCTCTCTCTCTCTCTCTCTCTCTCTCTCTCTCTCCTCTCTCTCTCTTCCTCTGATTCACCGGAAATGAACATTCACTGACAATTTAAACGTTAGAGAATTCGCTGTTCAAATCCCAGTGCTTGCAAGAACCCCACTTTTCAAGCCTTATCCCGTTCCAGTTTTATTTTGTAATAGAGACGCCATTAAAATGGAGGTCAGCAGTCTCAATGTTGTTGCTGTTTGTTTGTTTACGACAGTGGCGTTTAACTTTTGACATGGTAAGAATGGAGTGTTTAATGTTTAGGCATCATCACCTCGTATCTTGAAGCGTATGGACAAGGGCGCATTCCACGTGTGTGTGTGTGTGGTGTGTGTGTGTGTGTGTGTGTGTGTGTGTGTTCATGTGTGTTTGTGTGTAAGTAAGGGAGAGGAGAGAGAGAGAGGGAATCTAGTATTATAGATGACGGTCAGGGGAACCAGCAAAGGGTAAAAGCAAAAAAAATGGACGCCTTGCCATGGGAGCTAACTCTGTTCTTAATACTACCTGCAAATCATAATTTGAAATACAGAGTATCGCGCCTTTTCCGTTAATGGCCGTTCCTAGCGCAACCTCGCAGCATAACATGTTTGGAGCCCATCTAATTTCTCGTGCGTGGATGATGTGTAATCGCCACGCTCAGCCACCTGTCTACACATTATTCCAACCATGGCACGAATCGCGATTGCTAAAAGATTCCGTAGTCATTAGGCACATAACGGGGCAGAGTGAAGGGAACTAAACAAACCAGAAAATGAGACGGGTATATCGCTCAACACTGTTAAAATGGCATGAATACAGCTGCAAAGCAAACCCGACGACAGTGTATGGCTGCAACAGAACATGACTATGAATGTTTATTGGTCACATTATCTACAAGAAAAATCACATCTGTTCGGATTTGATCTCCGAGTGACTGAAACAATGTTCGGACGTATAAAAATTTCTTTATCCCAAAATGATGGA
>CM065736.1:32960124-32986763 GCA_033310375.1 Conus canariensis
CAAACCAGAAATCCTCTCACAGACAGCGAAGTCAATATTAACATAGTCCAGACTAAAACCTGTGTGGAAGGGCAGTAAATCTCCATGAAACACAAGACCAGGCTCCTGCGTACCCATTGTCCATATTCCATCTTCCATATATATGCAAAACATGGACCTCACAGCGTACCCATTGTCCATATTCCATCTTCATATATATGCAAAACATGGACCTCACAGCGTACCCATTGTCCATATTCCATCTTCATATATATGCAAAACATGGACCCTCACAGCGTACCCATTGTTCATATTCCATCTTCATATATATGCAAAACATGGACCCTCACAGCGGATCCGGGAAGAAGAATCTAAACCATGGAAAGAAGAAGAAGAAGAAGAAAACAACAACAACAACAACAACAAGGATTTATTAAGCGATGTCCTGCTTACGTTGGGTACAGCTTGTATATGAGGGCCAAAAACATCGGCCTGGGAGTAGTGACACCGGGGGATCACGAAAGGTAAGACAGCAAACAAACAAACAAAACAAAAAATAAAGATGAGAGAAGAAGAAGAAGAGGGAGAGATGACAACTATCTGCATTTCAAAAACAATAATCAAAACATACGAATTAACGCAAAGGCCAGGAGAACATTTATATACATTTTGAAAAAAATACGTATTAGATCAACAGACGGACACGATAACATCTCCTTAACATGAATGTATTATACCTCTTAAATAGTGAAAAAAAAGAAGCTTAACAAGGACTCACATGACACAACTGGCATTTTAAGGTTGAAAATAAGCTAACATTAAAACTATTTCGACATTACAAAGTAATAGGTCAACACCAGCAAGTCAAAATGTATTATCATGACATAAATGTCGCCAAAGCGTATCAAAAACAAAACTCTTAAATATGAAAATCAGATGATCGAATGCATAAGCATAATGCGATGTCCATGTAACGGTTCGAATTATATTAAAACAAAACAACTTTTACATAAAACAAGTCAATATGTAGGAAGAGAAAAAAAAAGCTTGAATAAATCCGAAAGCACATGATGATCAGCGCTCGTTATTTACTAAAAACAGGTGTACCTCAAGCTGAAAAAGGAATCAGTAAGAAACCCTTCTTTTAATGGCCTCAAATCATAATCAGATGAAATGAAACATACTCGCTGATGAAAAGATCCTAGGTACCAACTAAATCCCATTCAGACTGTCTGAAATCACACAAATTGTGAAATCAAACGGGAAAGATGTTCTTTCAACAACAAAAAGGTGGATATGGAAGGAACGAGCGGAGGAGGTGGAGGAGGCAGATTGTAAAAAAAAGAAAAAAAAAGAAAAAAAAACACCTTTCATTAAATTAGTAGTAAAAGATTTGTGCATGACGTCAAGGAAATGCAGCTCTCATCTAGAGATTTTCAATGCTGAGGGATCTATCATACCAAGGATTCTGTACACCGTCTAAGTCGTAAATACGGAGGAGAACAGAACGGAGGAGGGTGGGTGGGTGGAGGGCGGTTGGTCCAAGCGCAGACTGCTAATCAAAGCCTCATTTCAATTTCCGATGTGAGAAACAGTAGGATGTCCTTTCGGTATAAGTGGACATGAGGTTCTTTGGTGTCGGTCAAGATGTTTTATAATTCCTTTCAGATTTATCTTTATTTAATTGTTTGTTTGTTTTTAGCATATAATCTTTTTTTTTTTTTTTTTGCCGTCCCCTCTTCTGTGCCACCTCAGTGGCAGTGCACCCACGCCGCTCATTCCGACACCCCGTCCATAGCCACAGCCCGGTCAGTCCCGCCGCAGCCCCGGCACCGGCAATCCACACGGAGCAGTCAATGTCAATTCGTCAAGAGGCAACCCACCGGAGGAGACACTGCACTGCTGCCGAGTCACTTCGGTGGTGTTCAGTGGCGCCTGTTCTGATCCAACATACGCAGGACACCACCTACTAAGCCCCCGACAACTATCACTGCTTTGTCGCGGAGCCGGCTTGAGTGAGCTCTCCCTCCGGAAGGCGCCACCACATCTGTCCAACGACAGCCCCCATGGACTCGCCGAGAGGACATCGAAAGTGAGATCACCATGAGAGCAGGGCATAAGGGCCACGGAATTTGAGACTTTTTTTTATGCTGATTGATGAAAATGAGGATAATGAAGATGATCCTACGGGTTTCCATTCCGGCGTGAGACTGCATGACAGGGCTGTACTCTACGCTTCCTTTCATAATATATCCTGGCGTCAACCAGGCGCGAGAGATACAGACACCTGCAATGTTGGTCAGGAAATTTGAGCAACACTCTGAGAGACGCATCCATTTAGTGGATGAAACTCGACTGTGTGGTCCCAGTCTTTCCAGCTGAGCCCGTAGCAAACTCAACTCTGGGTAGGAACCGGTCGAGGCAGAAAAATCCCACATGACTCGGATGGGAATCGAACCCACGGCCTCCCAGCCAGGAGTCCGCGACGCTAACCACTTCGCCACGGCGGCTAGTGCACATGATCAAGATTTGTCTAAGAAATTTCAGCACGCGAATTAACAGATTTTCGAGTGTGGTCTGTCACTTCATGTCCATCTTGTTGTGATTTCTTTCCCGCATCAGACGTCTAACATTGAGGGGAAAATCCACAGACATCACCACTAAAACCAAGAGGTGACAATGAACAACAGCGTACGCCCTGAGCGTGTGATCAGACGACGCTCCGTAGGAACCCTTAGCAGGACTCCAGATGGTGAAAGAGCACCAGAAGTAAGTTATATGCGGCAAAGAACTGTAGACATAGAAACAAAAGCAAAACAGCTATACCTGCGCGAGAAGAAGTGAGCGCAGATCGACCGGGTCGAGACAGACTGCAGAACACAAACAGTAAACACGTAACTGAAAGTAAACGGCTATACCCAAGGGAAGCTAGCACAGCTAGACCAGACTAGGATGGACGCAGCAGTGAAAGACATGAAAAAGAAGGACCACACCTGGGGAAGACCATCAACACCCTACAAGACTATTCTCTAAGACAGACGTGGCGCAGAACAGTGAACAAAGAACTGAGAGAAAACGGTTACACTTTACATAAGCTAGAACAAATAGATCAGACTAAGGTGGACATGGTACAGAAACGCGGGCTAAGAAAGAAAAGGAAAAACAAGAACTATGCAAAACGGGAATCCAGCACAGGCACAGTTGTCTGAGAGTATGTTGGCGAAGACCGGCAGATAAAGAAGCTGAGAGAAAACGGAGACATGGCACTACGAGAGAAGACAAACATAGACGTTATGCAGAACATGTGTACCAAGAACTGAAAAAGAAAAAAAACCACCTACCCAGGAGAAAGCTAACATTAGGTAGAGCGAAACAGGGAGCAGTAGAACTCTCTGGCAATGACACCACAGCGCTCAAAGAGAAAGGCATTTTCCACTACTAATCAATCAGCCGCCATCGTGCATATCCCTACTACGGCTAGTCCCATCATAGACTAAGAATTGGCATTCCACATGTAGGAGTTAATATGAAATCGTCCACAGGTCACAATTGTCTATTCTGATCCAACATACACGGTACTTAACCTACGAAACCCTTTGTTACGTAAACATTTCGTAGCAGCGGTGCCAGACTGCAAGCATCTGCTCTAGAGTAAAATACTCTAAATTTCTTTGCAGCGACCGGTGCAATCCGCACCCCCAGCGACCCATGTTCAAATGCGGTAAGTGGGGAATCAACTGTTTTCCTGTTTCTATATATTATTATGCAGATATGAAAAAAGTAAGGCATGTAAGAAAGATTCTCCATGTCTTAACAAAGGAAATAAGCTCATCTTTTTTTGGTCAAAACACTTAGCCAAACTTGAAGCCATTTTCTTTCGTAGAACTGTCCGAACTTATTAAGCACAGTTGAATCTGAGAGCTCAGGGCAAAATTTCTACCAGTGACAACTCCAATCGCCTCCAGAAGGAGTCGATGACGTGAGGACACTCCTCCCACTGTATGTAAGTCGTGGTCTGAAGCACCGCCGTCATGGTGCTGGTCAGGTCACGTGACGACGCGTCATCCAGCAATAACACTACCAAGGCGTCGTCATTGTCCAGCACGTGACCAAGACACAAATCCAGCTCAAACTGACACCAGCGACTCTTGGCGAAATGCTTGGAGAAGACCAACACAAACTTCTTGCTGCCCTTGACGCTGTCCACGATGTTGTCCAGAATGTTTCTTCCCGGAAGAAAGTCTCGTTTGTGGAAGCACACCCGGAGCCCTTGCCTTCCTTCCAAATGAGGCAGAAGATGCTGCAGAATCCACACCTCGTCTTCTTCGGCGTACGACAGGAACACGTCGTAGGTAAAGTTCTCCACAAGGAGTCGTCTCCTCATGATCTGACTGTGTCCACGGAAAGCCAGCAAGAGGCGAATGTGCCAACGGTACTGGTATACAACAGACGCGAACAGAAGTAAGGACAGTAAGATCAATGCACATGCAATTAGGATTTTGTTTGTTCCAGGGCTGAATACACAAGCTTGCTCATTCAAAATGAAAGATTTCAGTGGAAGATTGTTCATATTTTCACATGTGTAGTTTGCATAGTATTTACCAAAGAGGGGTGGAGAAGAAAGAAACCACTTTTGGAACCAGAGCAGGTCGCAGTTACACACAAAAGGATTGTTGCTTAAATCAAAATGGCGCAACCGCCTGCGAGTCGCTTTACTGAAAGTTGTTTCCTGAACGACCGTTATTTGATTATCATTTAAATTAAGATCTGTCAAATTCTTCAAAGCATCAAATATTCCATCAGGGATCTCCCGAATTTTGTTCAAGTACATGTCAATTCTCTCCAGGGACGTCAAGCTAGAAAATGTCTTTTTACTGATCGAGTATAGATCATTACCTCCCATAAAGAAATGTCGTACATTCTTTAAGGAGCCAAACAAACGACTGAATTTTTCGTCTGGAATATCGTTGCCCAAGTTGTGACCAATCTGTAAATATTCCAAATGTGATAGTCCAGCAAAGGAATCGGGGTGAACAAAAGCCGACCTGAAGGAGATCTCACAGTACATCAAGGACAGTTTCCTCAGCGTGGGGCTTCGAAAAGCGAACGGTTCTAGTTTCGATAATGTTAACACAGATTCCATTGACAGTCGTGTCAAATTGGGAAATCTGTGGCTGTTGAACATATCAGTCTCCAGGACTTCTATTGGATTTCTACTGAGCTCCAGAAATTTCAATTTTGGCAGACACACGTGCGTACTAAACGCAGTGAATTTGTTTTGGGCGATGAAAGCTCTTGAAGCTTTGGAAACATTGAAGTCCCGTTTCTACAAGACTCGGGTAAATCATACAAGGCGTTTGACTGCAGTTCTAGATTTGTTAATTGAGGAGAATGGGAACTGATGATGGTATCGACACGGCTGTTAGTAACAATCAAATGACTCAGCTTGTCCAGTGTTGACAGTACAGAGAAATCAAGGTGCTGAAGACGGTTACCAGCCAGATCCAGTTTCAGTAGAGGAGGCACCGGCTTTTGCTTGAACCAGTCGTCAGGAATTTGCCCGAGGCCCATGTATGACAAATGCAAGTTAGACAATCTTTCAGCCCAAAACACCGGAGTAATGGCTTTATAGGTCAAACTGTTATATCCCAGATACAACGTTTTCAAAGCAGTCAAACCACGGAAAGCTCCTTGGCTGATATATTCAAGTCCATTATCGTTAAGAGCCAGGACCACTATTCTCGTCACGTTATGAAAGAAGTTGTCTCGCGAGATCCTCGTCAGATTGTTGTAGGAGAAGTACAGAGTTCGGATGTCGTCAGGCAGTTTAGGAACGTACTTCAACCGCCCGTAATTGCTGGAGCAGTCCGCCCTCGTCCAGGTACACCTGCAGAAGTCTTTTGGGCAGACTGATTCTCCACTGCGTGAAGGGTCACCATGATGGCTATATTGTAGTGCTGAACCTCGGCTGGAAACATCGGCTGGCCAGCTGATTGACGCCAGACCAGCAAGTATAACAAACAAAGGGATGACGTGCATGTTCTTCTCCATGGCTCTGGGCAACACCTCCAGACGGACAAGCAGCCGATTTCTCTGGAATAAAGCAAAGGAAAATGATAAACAGCAAATAGTTTTTCACCACATCTGTCAATCACCAACTACCTAAATGTTGCTGAAACTACTTCTAGGAGAGTTGTGAACACAAATTCTTACGCCGGCAAATTTAGTAAGGACGAATAGAGAAGCTGTGACCATACGATAGATCTTGATCCAAAACCAAGTATTACATAACATGATCAGACAGTTATGATCGGAAACTTTCCCCACACAGGTTGCATAGAAGTCACCAAAAGATTACAAACTTAAGTCTGTGCTTATGAATAATCATGTGCCAGTGTACGGGAAATGTGAGATAACTCTTAGTGTGGGAAAGGTGACAGATAGTATTATACAAAAAAGACAGACGCTCAAGTATTGCTCAGACTAACCATATATTATGAGATATGACTGGTGATCTTTTGGTTCTTGTCGTGTGACAAACGGAACATCATAGATCTTGGTCTTGTGGCAAATTCTTCTGCTGGTGCACATACCAGCAGCCTGTTACCATGTAAAAAAAATAATTTTGATAAATAGTTCAGAACGAATGTTTCAATAAAAGTGCGTTGAAAAGTTTTGATAGTGTACGTGCAATAGCAAGCAAACAAAAAAATAACCAGCAAAATTGGGGATATAGTGGAGAAAGTACGGGTGGTCCAATGTGCTATTGCACCGCATAAATGCCAGAAGAAAAAAAAACAATGAAAAGAAGAGGAATCGTGAGAATCTAACTTGACTGTTAACATTTTATCCTGTGAAAGATTATTGCACAGCCCTGCCAACAGGCTCTTGTCAGAATGGAAACTAGTCTGGAATGCCGCAAAAGAAGAAGAAAAAAAAAAACCAGCGAGTCGCAGAAAGTTCTCTTAAATCCTGAAATTAAGGCAACCATCACGAAACATATATGCCATCGAACCTCTTAACTACAGAGGTAAACAAAACCAGCAGTGAAGGTGAAACCAACTATTCCACCCTCTAGATCACCCTTGAGACACACACACACACACACACACACACACACACACACACACACACACACATATATATATATATATATATATATATTGTGTTGTGTGTGTGTGTGTGTTTTGTGTGTGTTGTGTGTGTGGTGTGTGTAAACTAATAAATTCCAAGGATAAGTACCGAGCACCATTCCAGCAACTTATAGAGCAGCTTGGTGTTGCAATGACTGCAAGAAATATTCAATTATAAACAAAGCTTGCTCTTATGTCTTAGATTGAAGAAATAGGGGGAGATAAGCATTCATATCTGCAGTGGTAGATAATTCTGCCTAACTAATAGTATGTGCTTGAGTGGGTGAATGGGGAATAATAAATGCTTCTCAAAATGAGCCTTCAGCAAGCTTATAGTCTCCAAGGGGGAGACAATCTCCAATGGGGAGGAAACTCACTAACATATAACTCCCGGGGAATCTACCACTGCAGATATGAATGCTTATCTCCCCCTATTTCTTCAATCTAAGACATAAGAGCAAGCTTTGTTTATAATTGAATATTTCTTGCAGTCATTGCAGCACCAAGCTGCTCTGTAAGTTGCTGGAATGGTGCTCGGTACTTATCCTTGGAATTTATTAGTTTATTGTAATTTAGTCCCTTGCGGATTCATTCCAAGAACTGGCCCTCAGCACTTGTGTCTTAAGAGGTTATCTTTTTTATATTTTCTACTTTTCACAAGAAAATGTAGCTTGTTTTGCTCTTTCATGATTTTCTTTTGCTTTCTTACGTGGTACCTTTGGTTGGTTTTTTGAAAACCCAACAAACATACTACGGTATTGCACACCAGCCTTTTTCTGGGATAGCATTCTTCTTAAAACCGAAAAGGCAGAGGAGTCAAGTTACCACTTTCCGCGGTCACTGAGAAGAAACAATCAGGTTTCGAAATATCGGTATCTGACCAGGAGTTATATGTTAGTGAGTTTCCTCCCCATTGGAGATTGTCTCCCCCTTGGAGACTATAAGCTTGCTGAAAACTCATTTTGAGAAGCATTTATTATTCCCCATTCACCCACTCAAGCACATACTGTTAGTTAGGCAGAATTATCCACCACTGCAGATATGAATGCTTATCTCCCCTATTTCTTCAATCTAAGACATACGAGCAAGCTTTGTCTATAATTGAAAAAAATATATTATATAGATATATAATATATATATATATATATATATATATGAGGATGATGAAAAGGACAGCTGGAGTCCCAGGTCCGACAGAACCGTACATTGATTTAATTTCACAAAGAATCTCCAGGATGGGACATGGAGACTTTCTTTCACCAAACACAGATGAGTGGGTCAGGACGGCGCAGAGAAAGACGGGATAGAGCGGAACATGTCAGTTAATTAGAAAGGAAGGAATGGGAGCGGAACACGTCAGTTAATTAGGAAGGAAGGAATGGGGATACTTGTGGCGAAACTTTGCAGATGGCAAATGCCTGATCTACGCTTAATACCAACGCGCTGGTCAACTCTTTTGAGAGGGGAGAGAGAGAGAGAGAGAGAGAGACAGAGAGAGAGAGATGTCTCCTCTCTCTCTTATATATATATATATATATATATATATATTGTTCCCTCCTCTCTCTTGATAACGTATACATCACACGGGTTGTTCCTCATGAAACAATAGTTGAGGTTTCATTTGTTTTAACCTAGATTTTCATTTTTTCATTTCTCAAGAAAGATTTGTAAATTGCTGAGTGCCTTCTGTAATGCAGATCTGATGATAACCAATGAAAAACAAGTGATATCAACATAAAGAAATAGAATTAAGCGGATTTAGTTTTGAAGTTTTCGATTCGGTTAAGTTGGAATCATGTTTAACAAGAAAACAGTGATTACCAGTGACATATTCTTCAATATTGTTTGAAATAATTCTATGTATTTTAGAGGCCATTTCCACCTCCCTTTCTTCTCCCCGTACCCTCCTCCTCTTCTGCCTTCCCCGGCTTCCCCTAGAAAGGCAAACGTATGGAAAAATCAGCAGTTATTTTGACATTGAAGTAAAGTGTAAAATACTTTGCTGCCAGCTGAGGCTTCATTTAGATACATCGATCTCAGAAAACGTTTGCTGAATCAACATAAAAAAATCAGTTCAAAATCATTCGTTTCCTACAAAAACCTATGTACAGAAAGTTCTCAGAGTTGAAATTGCAAGAAATACTACTTTTCACAAGTCACCATTAAAATGTGTGTCATGTAGATCCAGCTCTTGATAAGATATTGCGCAATTCACAGAAGATTTCCGACGGTAATGAAAGGAAATCCGACAGATCTGCAATGATGCCAAACAATTTGATTTCAATGTGGTTTTTCTTTTTTCCAAGTCAAAATATGACTCGAATAATACAGTTTTAAAGTGAAGTGACTGCAGGCGGAAACTGAAACAAATTTTACAAGTAATTTTAAGTAACTCCGCCGGTTAACATGTACAAACAAATTACAAGACAAAACACGACGCGTTTCGACCTCTCAGGTCTTCTCCAGGCAAGATAAACAACATTCAGGACAACGAAAACGAGAACTAGTGATCATTTATCTTCTCGAATTCGGCGCCAGATGGGCGTTGATTCTCTTCAACAGCACCCAAATGACCATTGCAGACAAAGGGAAATGCGTCTTTATGAGAGATGGAGAAGAGAAAGACGTGCTAAAATCCTCAAAGGAGAAAGGAGAGGTAAGGGGGGCCGCTTTACTTCATACAAAAAACACTGACGCACTGGTTCCGGTTCTGACAACAATTGCTCTGTCAAGACTTTGTCAAAATTGGTGCCTTCTTTTCTTCAGTGGCATAATGATAGGTCTACGTTCCCTTTTTCCGCGCTCTTTTCTGTTTGAAATCGAACATGTGTTCCATTGGTTCAGCATATTGTGAAAACTGACCTCTCAGGGTAAAATTTCCCGCAGTGACAACTCCAGTCGCCTCCAGAAGGAGTCAATGACGTGAGGACACTCCTCCCACTGTATGTAAGTCGTGGTCTGAAGAACCGCCGTCATGGTGCTGGTCAGGTCACGTGACGACGCGTCATCCAGCAATAACACTACCAAGGCGTCGTCATTGTCCAGCACGTGACCAAGACACAAATCCAGCTCAAACTGACACCAGCGACTCTTGGTGAAATGCTTGGAGAAGACCAACACAAACTTCTTGCTGCCCTTGACGCTGTCCACGATGTTGTCCAGAATGTTTCTTCCCGGAAGAAAGTCTCGTTTGTGGAAGCACACCCGGAGCCCTTGCCTTCCTTCCAAATGAGGCAGAAGATGCTGCAGAATCCACACCTCGTCTTCTTCGGCGTACGACAGGAACACGTCGTAGGTAAAGTTCTCCACAAGCAGTCGTCTTCTCATGATCTGACTGTGTCCACGGAAAGCCAGCAAGAGGCGGATGTGCCAACGGTACTGGTAGACTTTGGAAGCGAAGAGAATCAGACACAGAAAGATCAGTGTACATGCAATTATGATTTGGTTTGTTTCGGGACTGAATATGCAGTTTTGCTCAGTCAGAACTAAAGATTCCAAAGGAAGGTTATTCATGTTTTGACATGTATAGTTGCCATACTTCGAACGAAAAAGTGACCAGGAAGAAAGAAACCATTTCTGGAACCAGAGAAGGTGACAGTCGCATATAAAAGGATTATCGCTGATGTCCAAATGGCGTAATCGTCGACGTGTCGCTTCACTGAAAGTCGTCTGACGAATAACTTGGATCTGATTATAATTGAAGGTGATTTCTTCAAGTTTTTCCAAAGAATCAAAAGTCCCGTCGGGGATCTCAATAATCTTATTCAAGTAGAACTCGAGTTTTGTTAAAGATGTTAAATTAGAAAATGTGTTTCTATTAATGGAATACACATCATTGGCACCCATGAAAAAATGCCTCAGTTTCGTCAACGAGCCAAATAAGCGGCTGAATTTTTCATCCGGAATGCCAGTGCCGAGGTTGTGGCTGATCTGCAAGTACTCCAAGTTGGGTATGCCAGCGAAAATATCTGGATGAACATAATCAGCCCTGAAGGGAACACCACAGTACATCAGCGACAGTTTTCTCAGAGTGGGGCTTCGAAATGCAAACTGTTGGAGTTCCCTCAATGTCAATACAGACTCCAATGACAGTTGTATCAGACTGGGAAATCTGTGACTGTTAAACATGTCCGTTGTCACCACCTGCACGGGATTTCTACTGAGGTCAAAAAATTTCAGCTGCGGAAGACAGATATCTCTAATGAATCTGGAGAATTTGTTCAGAGCAAAGGAAATGCCCTGAAGCATGGGAAATAACGAAACCCCGTTTCTACAAGATTCAGGTAAATCAAACAAAGCATTCGACCTCAGTTCGAGAAATTCTAATTGGGGAATGTAGACACTTGTGGTAGTGTATACACGACTGTTGTCAACAATTAAGTGGGTCAGTTCCTCCAGTGAGGACAATGTCGAAAAATTCAGGTGCTGCAGATTATTTCCGCTTAGATCCAGCTTCTGTAGAGGTGGCATTGGTTTTTGCAGGAACCATGTTTCGGGGATAGGTCCGAGGTCCATGTCTGACAAGAACAGGGTTGACAGTCTTTCTGCCCGGAAGACTGGAGAAATCCTCTCATAATCCAGTCTGTTGTGGCCAAGATACAGTTCTTGCAAAGCAGTCAACTGTTGGAAGGCACCAGAGCTGATATATTCCAGTCCGTTATTCTCGAGGTTCAACGCCACAATTCTGGTCACATTGTAGAAGAAGTTATCGTTCGAGATCTGTGTCAAATTGTTGTAGGAGAAAAGAAGAGTCTGAATGGTGTCAGGTAATTTGGGAACGTAGTGCAACCGCCCGTAGTTCCTGGAACAGTTGGCCGTTGTGTGGTTGCATCTGCACACGTCTTTCAAGCAAACCAGATTTCCATCCTGCCAAGGTTGACGTGGCTGAGGATGTGGAAAGGCGGCAGCAAGGCCTGAAGTATTGGTGGACCAGCTTACTGACAGAGGGGAAACACTCACTATAAAGAGGAGAAATAGGCGTACCTTGACATCCATGTTTCTGGACCCCGCTTTCAAAAGGATCCTTCGTCCGTGTTCTGTAACAAGATTATAGTCATTATGCTGACACTGCCAAAAGCAACAGCATTGTGACATATGCTATATACGCACAGTTCATTTTCTCCCCCAAATAATCCTGATTGACCTCAAAGGAATATAGTGAAAAGTTGTAAAACTAATTGCCGCCATTCACGTATCATTGCACCACCAGTTTTAGTGGGTTGGTCAGTTTTTGTATGCAACGTTTTGCTTATGAGGCAAATGTATGTCTGAATCATATACATTCGACCTCGAGTCAGTCTACGGCATTTTTTTAAAGTCTTGTGACAAAGCTACCACTGTCCCATTTGTGTCTGGTTGGCGAAGGTGTTCCACGGCTTGTACCCGGTGCATGTGAAGTGAAGCACTTGTTCCCAACAAAAAATGCAGCTGTGGTGAGAATTTGGATCTGAGACTCTGACATCACTGAGCGATTATCACTAATGCAGTACGACTTGCCACACTTCCATCATCTAAAGCTTTTGAAATGTTGAAAATGGTAGTAGCATGTCGCAAAAATTCAGAATAGTCGTCGCAGGCATTATGAACACCATACTCATAACAATGATACTATAATCATCACTATTGACAATACTAATTATCTTACCTGCGCTATGGCTAAACAGAAGAACAACAACACAACGATGGCTTACATAGAATTATCAACATACAAGATAATTTAAAAAAAATATGCCATTCAAATGTTAATGAATCTATAAGCATACTGAGCAAATCAAGAATAAATCATTTTTGTGCCAGAAATTGCATTGGACGCATTTTAAACCGATTATATTGCGAAGCGAAAAAATTGTCGGTATTCGAAGCGAGTTAGAGCACGCGTTCGTATAAATGAAAATACCGTACTTACTGTCAGCCGAAATAGATCAGTTGAGAGAGAGAGACAGACAGACAGACAGACAGACAGAGAAACAGAGAGAGAGAGAGAGAGAGAGAGAGAGAGAGAGAGAGAGAGAGAGAGAGAGAGAAAGAGAGAGAGAGAGAGAGAAACAGAAAGAGAGTGACAGAGAGAGAGAGAGCTAGAGATAGAAAGAGAAAGTTTGTATGTGTGTATGGAGGGTTGGAGGGGGGCATAGGGTATTATCCCGAGTTCAGACATTTTTTTCTTTGTTCAAGGGATTCAAAGTGGGTCTAAGGCAAAGGGCGTAGGGATATGGGGGAGGTACGGTTGGGAAAGGAGGGATGAGAATGGGGAGGAGACAGAGGGACTAGTTTGGCATGGGGAAGGTTCAGGGGGACCAGGTTGGCGTGGGGGAGAGGCAGGGGGACTAGGCTGGCATGGGGGAGAGGCAGGGGGACCAGGTTGGCATGGGGGAGAGGCAGGGGGACCAGGTTGGCGTGGGGGAGAGGCAGGGGGACTAGGCTGGCATGGGGGAGAGGCAGGGGGACCAGGTTGGCGTGGGGGAGAGGCAGGGGACCAGGTTGGCATGGGGAAGAGGCAGGGGGACCAGGTTGGCGTGGGGGAGAGGCAGGGGGACTAGGCTGGCATGGGGGAGAGGCAGGGGGACCAGGTTGGCATGCGGGAGAGGCAGGGGGACCAGGTTGGCATGGGGGGGGGAGAGGCAAGGGGACTAGGTTGCATGCGGGAGAGGCAGGGGGACTAGATTGGCATGCGGGAGAGGCAGGGGGACCAGGTTGGCATGGGGGGGGGGAGAGGCAAGGGGACTAGGTTGGCATGGGGGGGGGGAGAGGCAAGGGGACTAGGTTGGCATGCGGGAGAGGCAGGGAGACCAGGTTGGCATGGGGGGGGGGGGGGGAAGGCAAGGGGACTCAGTTGGCATGGGGGAGAGGCAGGGGGACCAAGTAGCATGGACGAGAGGCAGGGGGATAGGTTGGCATTGGGGGAGAGGCAGGGGCACCAGGTTGGCATGGGGGAGAGGCAGGGGCACCAGGTTGGCATGGGGGAGAGGCAGGGGGACCAGGTTGGCATGGGGGAGAGGCAGGGGGACCAGGTTGGCATGGGGGAGAGGAAGGGGGACCAGGTTGGCATGGGGGAGAGGCAGGGGGACCAGGTTGGCAAGGGGGAGAGGCAGGGGGACCGGGTTGGCATGGGGGAGAGGCAGTGAGACCAGGTTGGCATGGGGGGAGAGGCAGGGGGACCATGTTGGCATGGGGGAGAGGCAGGGGGCCTGGGTTGGCATGGGGGGGAGGCAGGGGGACTATGTTGGCATGGGGGAGAGGCAGGGGGACAGGTTGGCATGGGGGGAGAGGCAGGGGGACCATGTTGGCATGGGGGAGAGGCAGGGGGCCTGGGTTGGCATGGGGGGAGAACAGGGGGACTAGGTTGGCATGGGGGGGGAGAGGCAGGGGGACCAGGTTGGCATGGGGGAGAGGCAGGGGCACCGGGTTGGCATGGGGGAGAGGCAGGGGGACCAGGTTGGCATGGGGGAGAGGCAGGGGGACCAGGTTGGCATGGGGGAGAGGCAGGGGGACTAGGTTGGCATGGGGGAGAGGCAGGGGGTACCAGGTTGGCATGGGGGAGAGGCAGGGGGACCAGGTTGGCATGGGGGAGAGGCAGGGGGACCAGGTTGGCATGGGGGAGAGGCAGGGGGACCAAGTAGGCATGGATGAGAGGCAGGGGGGATAGGCTGGCATTGGGGGAGAGGCAGGGGACCAGGTTGGCATGGAAGAGAGGCAGGTGGACTAGGTTGGAATTGGGGGAGAGGCAGGGGGACCAGGTTGGCATGGGGAGAGGCAGGAGGACCAGGTTGGCATGGGGGAGAGGCAGGGGGACTAGGTTGGCATGGGGGAGAGGCAGGGGGACCAGGTTGGCATGGGGGGGGGGGCAGGGGGACCAAGTTGGCATGGGAGAGAGGCAGGGGGACCAGGTTGGCATGGGGGAGAGGCATTGGGACTAGGTTGGCATGGGGGAGAGGCAGGGGGACCAGGTTGGCATGGGGGGAGAGGCAGGGGGACCAGGTTGGCATGGGGGAGAGGCAGGGGGACCAGGTTGGCATGGGGGAGAGGCAGGAGGACAAGGTTGGCATGGGGGAGAGGCAGGGGGACTGGGTGGCATGGGGGAGAGGCAGGGGGACCAGGTTGGCAAGAGGGGAGGTTGGAGCACGTGGTTGGGTTTGGGGGAGAGGGCGAAGAGGAGGTTGAGAGATAGAGGGAACGTGGAGGACGGGAATGGGGGAAGAAGGTGAGACGGCAGCAGGGGTAGTAGGGAGGGGGTGGGGAGATCGGGGTCCAGTGAGGGGGGTGGGTGGGTGGATTGGTGATTGTTGAGAAAGACAGGAAATGCGGGACGATGGGGTAAGATAGCCAATCTATCTGTCTATGCATCTGTCTGTCTGTCTGTCTCTATGTCTGCCTGTCTATCTACGTATCTCTCTCTCTTTCTCTCTCTCTCTCTCTGTCTTCTCTCTCTCTCTCTCGCTCTCTCTCGCTCTCTCTCTCTCTGCACACACACACACACACACACACACACACACACACACACACACACACACAATACACACGCACACGCACGCACACACAAACACACACAGCTAGATAGATAGATATAGATATAGATGTGTATACATACAGAGAGAGAGACAGAGAGAGAGAGAGAGATTTCCTGATGAAGCGCTTGTGGCGAAAGCTTGAAAATAAAAATCGTCCCTGTCGGAAAAGATGTCCAACTTGTTTTACTATTCATTTTATTCGAATATACCTGTTGACGTCGTTTTGTTGAGGCACGGTGAGTTTTTGTGAAAATTTCACCTGTGAAGGTATATATATATATATATATATATATATATATATATATATGCGTTGTGTGTGTGTGTGTGTGTGTGTGTGTGTGTGTGCGTGCGTGCGTGCGTGCGTGCGTGCGTGCGTGCGTGCGTGTGTGTGTGTGTGTGTGTGTGTGTGTGTGTGTGTGTGCGTGCGTGCGTGCTTGTGTGATCTCCCGTTAGGTAGCGTGAATGAACTAGCAGACCAAGTCTATTGTACAGTATTGCCCAGGATTATACATAAATCGACTCTAGGCAGATCAAGCAAATAGTTCTGTTATCGAGGCAGTTACAATAGACCCAAGAAGCTGTCATTGAAGGGGTTGATATTTGCACTTACATGCCCACTTCTTCACCTTCTACATGCATCATTCGTCAACACGGGAATGAATGGGTTAAGAATGAATTTATGACATTCACTAAGACGCATGGGCATTCCCACCAGGCGAACAGGAGCATATTCACTGTGAACTAGCGAAAAATGAAGAGTTTCATTCAGCTTTGAAATGTGTGAGATTGTTTCAGCTGCAATTTTTGGACACTACACCACTGCTTTAAAATGGTGAAAATAGAAAAAACAAAACAAAAAAAACATTGCAAGACAGGAATAACATCGCAACATTCATAATTGTGCAGAACGTTGTGTGTGTGTGTGTGTGTGTGTGTGTGTGTGTGTGTGTGTGTGCGTGCGTGCGTGCGTGCGTGCGTGCGTGCGTGCGTGCGTGCGTGCTGTGTGCTGTGTTGTGTGTGTGTGTGTGTGTGTGTGTGTGTGTGTGTGTGCGTGCTTGTCTCTGTGTGTGTGTTGTGTGTGTGTGTGTGTGTGGTGTGTGTGTGTGTGTGTGTGTGTCAGCAAATGGCGAGGAAGTGAGTGCTCCTATCCTATCCATGTAAACTTCCCCTACACACAGGCGCATCTTGGTTCGTTGTGACGCTCTGCCTAATTCAGCAGTCCACATGACGTGATCAATGTCAATCTGTCAGCAGATCATAGAGCATATAGCTGCTGATCACTCCACTGGTGGATCGTACTGTCTGGTATGATTCAGCTTACACAGGACGCCACATACCAACCCCCGTTAGGGGACTATAATTTCATGATTATGAAAAGACAAACTGTGTCAGTATCCCCCCTCTAATAACACCTTAATAACCATTGCAGGCAGGGGGGGGGGGGGAGAAACGAAGTCTGCCTCAATAACTGTAATCATAAGACAGAGACGGGGAGAGAGAAACGTGCTTATATCCTAGGGGGGGGGGGGGGGGGGGGGGGAATTCACTTAATTTCATACGGATAACACAGAGGCACTGGCTCCAGTGCAGACCACAACGGTCAAATCCTTGTCAAACTTGCTGCCTTTTTTTCTTCAGCGGCACAATGATAGGTCTGCATTCCTTTTCTTTTCTGCACTTTGGATCTCTGTTGGATAACACAAGTGTTTTCCATTAGCTCACCAGCATTATGAAAACTGATTTTTCAAGGCAAAATTTCCCGCAATGACAACTCCAGTCGCCTCCAGAAGGAGTCAATGACGTGAGGACACTCCTCCCACCGTATGTAAGTCGTGGTCTGAAGAACCGCCGTCATGGTGCTGGTCAGGTCACGTGACGACGCGTCATCCAGCAATAACACTACCAAGGCGTCGTCATTGTCCAGCACGTGACCAAGACACAAATCCAGCTCAAACTGACACCAGCGACTCTTGGCGAAATGCTTGGAGAAGACCAACACAAACTTCTTGCTGCCCTTGACGCTGTCCACGATGTTGTCCAGAATGTTTCTTCCCGGAAGAAAGTCTCGTTTATGGAAGCACACCCGGAGCCCTTGCCTTCCTTCCAAATGAGGCAGAAGATGCTGCAGAATCCACACCTCGTCTTCTTCGGCGTACGACAGGAACACGTCGTAGGTAAAGTTCTCCACAAGCAGTCGTCTTCTCATGATCTGACTGTGTCCACGGAAAGCCAGCAAGAGGCGGATGTGCCAACGGTACTGGTAGACTTTGGAAGCGAAGAGAATCAGACACAGAAAGATCAGTGTACATGCAATTATGATTTGGTTTGTTTCGGGACTGAATATGCAGGTTTGCTCGTTCAAAACAAAAGAATAGAGTGGCACATTGTTCATGTTTTCGCATGTGTAATTCCCATACTTCGAATGAAACAGCGACGGTGAAGAAAGAAACCACTTCTGAAACCAGAGAAGGTTGCAGTCACACACAAGAGGGTTTCCGCTCAGATCCAAATGATGCAAACGCTCGATTGTCGCTGTACTAAAAGTCGTTTCACGAATTACTTGTATCTGATTGTAATTGAAAGTCAGCTCTCCCAGATTGTCCAAGCAGTCAAAAGTTCCATCGGGAATCTCTTCAATTTTGTTCCAGTACAAATCAATTCTTGTCAAGGATGTCAAATTACAAAATTTGTTCTTGCTGATCGAGGATATGTCACTGGCCCCCATAAAGAGATGTCTTAGTTTTTTTAGTGAACCGAATAAACGGCTAAATTTTTCCTCTGGAACACCGCTGCCAAAGTTGTGACTTATCTGTAGATATTCCAAATTTGGAATGCCAGCAAAAAGATCAGGATGAACAGAATCAGCTCTGAAGAGAATACCGCAGTACATCAATGATAATTTCCTAAGACTCGAGCTACGAAAAGCGAAACGTTCTAGGTTTGTTAGTGTTCGTACTGTCTGAAGTGATAACTGTGTCAAACTGGGAAATCTATCGCTACTAAACATGTCAGTCTTTAGTACGTCTATTGGATTCCTACTGAGATCAAGAGATTTCAACTCTGGAAGACATGTCTCTCCACTGAATCCCGAGAACTTGTTCAGAGCAAAGGAAATTTTCTGAAGCATTGGAAATAAAGAAGTCCCATTTGTACAAGACTTGGGTAAAGCAAACAAAGCATTTGCCTGCAGTTCAAGATACGTTAACTGAGGAACATAAACACTTGTGATATCGTATATATGGCTGTTATCTACGATTAAATGTTTCAGTTCCTCCAGTGATGACAGTGTCGACAACCTAAGGTGATGCAGACGATTATTGCCCAAGTCCAGCTTCTGTAATGATGGTACCGGCTTTTCCAAGAACCAATTGTCAGGTATAGGTCCAAGATTCATGTGCGTCAAATACAGATTTGACAGTCTTTCAGCCCTGAACACTGGAGTAATTGCATCATATCCCAACCTGTTGTAGCTCAGATACAACGACTGCAAAGCAGTCAAAATACGAAACGCTCCACGACTGATGTATTCCAGACCATTGTTTTCAAGACTCAAGGAAACAATTCTCGTCGCATTGTAGAAAAAGTTATCATACGAAATCTTTGTCAAGTTGTTGTAGGAGAAAATCAGAGTCTGGATGGTATCAGGCAGTTTGGGAACGTATTTCAGCCGTCCGTAGTTTCTGGAACAGTTGGCTGTTGTGCGGTAACACCTGCAGACGTCTTTCAGGCAGACAGGTTCTCCACTCTGCGAAAGTTTACCAGGCTGATGACGTGGAAGTGTAGCAGCAGAATGTGAAGAATTAGCCGCCCATGTAAGTGACAGAAGGATCACAATCATTGCAATGAGAAGCATGACGCGCGCCTTGATATCCAATATTTTGGGGACACACTTTTGAACGGACGTTTCGTCTGTATCCTGAAACAAAAGTGTCAAATATTGTGTTGCTGTTTCGGTCACATTACGAACAACTCCGTTACAATACTCTAAAAAAAAACTCTTTTCTAAAATGACTTCTTCCAAATCTAGTTTAAAGGAATGGAATGGACAAAGAGCACTGCTTCCCTTCGACCAGCATTGTACTGATGATGGCTGGTTGCGATGTGAGCGGAGCACGATCTGTTGTTGTATTTGTTCAGTTTGTGCCTGACCCATACAATCTTGCATCAGACTGAAGCACTTCTGAGGTCTGTAAAGAAAGGAAACATGGACTCAACCGTGGAGTCTCTCTAAGACGCAAACATAACTGAACGATTACAGTGACTGCAGCACGACTTGCCATTTTAACCTCAATCTTTTCAGATAAAGACAGCATAAACATGACCAACAAATCAGGATAACTGCTTGAACTACGAATGCATAATTATCGCAGGCATCGTAATCATCATATTCCTAGATTAACAAAACATATATCAAATTTTAAACAGAAACAATATTGGTTCCTCCAGACAATACAGACAAACAGATTACAGGACAAAACATGATGCATTTCGACCTCTTGGGTCTTCTTCAGGCAAAAACAAACAACATTTAGGACAATGAAAATGAAGAACGAGCAACCACTTCTCTTCTCATATGCAGTGCAAAATGGGTGTTGGATGAAAACGAGGCCGTTAAGAAGGGGATCATGGGAGTTGAAATAATAACGATGACAATAGTAATAACGGTAACAATAGCAATAATAGTGATAATAGTGGCAATGATGAAAACGTATATGATAAGGGGAGGAATATCGTTAATTTTTTTTTTAATATATATAATGTGACGGTAATAGTTGTAGTGTTAACAGTGGCTAAACATTGAAAGGGAGAAAGAAAAAGGGGGTGGAGGGTAGTAAAACAGAAGGATTTGTTTGCTTGTTTGTTTTGTAATTATTGCTTGCTGGTATGATATATTATTGATGGTAGTGATTATGGTAGATTGATAGCAGTGTTTAGTGGTAAGGAACAGAAGTGATACGCAAACAAACACACACACACACACACACACACACACACACACACACACACACACACACACTCACTCACTCACTCACTCACTCACTCACTGAAACTGACTGACTGAAACCATTTACTGTCACTCACTCACTCACACACACACACACACACACACTCTCTCTCTCTCTCTCTCTCTCTCTCACACACACACACACACACACACACACACACACACACACACACACACACACACAGAGCTAATGTTGTTTCTGTAGTTGTTGGCATGTCAACCCTTTTCTCATTGATCATTTCCATTCAGTTTCTTTCCAACCAGTATTACTACATGATTATACTATTATATTCATACCAACACTACCTCACTTCTCACAATAAGCCTCACTATGATCATCATCCACCAAAAATCCTTTTACATATATGTTACCCCTTTGTGTGTGAGTTTTTTTTTATTTTTTTAAGACATGCTACCGCTTTTGTTATTGATCATTTCCATTTCTTCCCAGCCAGCATTATCATATGAATGCCGACACATTAGTTCACTTACGACAATGAGCACCATCCAACAGTACTGTTTACTTTTCCGGTAACACTGAGTGCGTGAGTTTCCCATGCCTCCTCCCTGTACATACGTATGTGTAGGTGGAGAGATATCAGCTTTCCCTCCCCCTTGCCCTCTCTATCTCTTTTTTTTCCCGGCAACAACGATAGCCCTTCACCCATTGATCACTTCCATTCCTTTCCAATCATTATTTATCATTACCAACATCCCCAAATATAACTACTATCATCTGATAACCACCCTTTAGTTTTGTGTGTGTGTTTTTGTTTTGTTTTGTTTTATGTATGACTTCCATTCCTTACCACTAAGCACTATTATCAATTTACCATAATCACTACCATCACTAATATATCATACCATGAAGCAATAATTACAAAACAAACAAATCCTACTGTTTCACTACCCTCCACCCCCTTTTTCTTTCTCCCCTTCAGTGTTTAGCCACTAGTAACACTGCAACAATTGTCATATTATGAATTTTTTTTATAATTTAAGTTAAAAAAAAGAGAAAAAAAAGAAGAAGATTAACAGTATTCCTCCTCTTATTATTTACGTTTTCATCATCGCCACTTTTGTCACTATTATTGCTATTGTTACCATTATTACTCTTGTCATCATTATTATTTCAACTCCCATGATCCCCTTCTTAACGGCCTCGTTTTCATCCAACACCCATTTTGCAGCGAATATGAGAAGTTAGGTGGTTGCTCGTTCTTCGTTTTCATTGTCTTGAATGTTGTTTGTTTTGCCTGAATAACACCCAAGAGGTCGAAACGCATCGTGTTTTGTCATGTAATCTGTATCGTCTGGCGGAACTAATACCGTTTCTTTTCAAAATTTGCTTCATTTTCCGCTCTCAGTCACGGCGTTTCAAAAAAATATATTGTGAACATGTTGAAAATGTCAAGCCCAAACTGCGACATGACTACAAAGAAAAAGAAATCCAAGACAATGAATTACGTATTATGCAAAATAGGATTTGTCTTTACAAGATGGGGAAAATTGAATTAATTACAGACTTATTTTCTTGCAACACATATATTATGTTTAAAAAAAAAAAAAAAAAAAGGAGCAACATCGGAGCTACACAAAATAGGAGACAATCTCCACCTGTACTCCTCGACATGAAAATTCACTTACGTTTCATATTCAATGCAGAGAAATATAAAATAGGCATTCTGGCTTACCCAGCTCCGCCCAGCTCCAACCGGCTGAAGCCGGTTTCGCTGTTGCTCCGCCGGCTTACCCAGAATGCCTATTTTATAGTTCTCTAATAGTAAACACTTTACAAACATACATAATGTGTAGGATTATCTGTTTTTAACACTAATTTAGAAAACTTTTGAGACTTAAGTTTTTGCTTAATCCTTCGTTTTTCTTGATCGTTTTCAATAACATCATTTTCACGCATACATTCATCAAATGCGTCTCTATCTTTCATATGAAATATAAAACCACTGTCTTTAATTGTTCTCTAAAGTCTTTTAAAACTGAGTTATATTTTTGACATAAAATCCACACACTTATCCCAGCATGTCTTCCACTGAAAGCTAGTTTTGATAAAGTATTTCTTTTTCTAACTATGTCTCTTTCTGCCGAACAGTCATCTATAATAAATAATGTCTGAGTTCCTTCAAACTGTCTAAAGAAATGTTCTAAGCACTCGCTAAGTTTATTGCTGGGATCAATCAAATAGATTTCATCATCCGTCCATATAAACCTTCTGTCGTGATATGCTTTGTTCCATTTGAGTGTTGGACAGAAAATTACAATATGATCAAAATTATAACTATAAACTGTTTGTAATAGGTCGAGGACAAATATTGTTTTTCCACAACCAGTCTGTCCACAAATCAATGAACAATGAGGGGTTTTTGTCATAAAGTTTAACATCGGCATTGACACCAAAGTCGTCTGCTCCATAGTTTTAAAACATAATTTAATCTAATCCAGTTATTGTTTTTATCATACTCTCTGTCAAAACTTGTTCAGTATAATAAAAACCTATAAGGTCCAAATGTGTAAGATTAATCCAGTTCAGTTCTGTAAGATCGTTTCTATTTAGACTAATATCAATTTTGTTGCTTGTTGTTATGACCTTAATATCCTCGCCATTGTAAAGAACAACGACAGTAACTTTAAGTTTGTCAACGTCTAAGTTTTGCCAGCTAATAAGAATTCCTTTTAGAAGATTGTCACTGACGACCAGAGCTCCATTTCTCGCCTCATCTTTTAAGACAGAAATTTTAAATATCATTGTGAACGTGTCTCCTAATTTTGTGCGTGGAATGAACTGTAATTTTGTAGAAGCTTTCTTTAAAACCGATTCTCTTCTGTGGAGGATGTACTGTTTGTCCTCAAACGGCTTTATTTCGATCTCTTTCCGACTGTTGTCCTCTGGCATAAGACTTACATGTAAAGGGCCAGAGTTCAATGCTTTTCTGAAACTTTTTTGACGGTCAAAAAATGTAAATGGGCTTAAGAATTCAAATTTTATGTCCCATTCTAAATATGGTTCTAAGTGCCATTTGTTGTCAGTTTTTCGAACTATTTTATATTCATACTGACCCGCATTATTTGCTTCTACATTGCGTAGTTGTTCTAGTTTAGGAAACCTTTTGTTGTCGTCAACCTCTTTGCGTTTATAATAACCATCTTTAGTGTACTCAAAACCATACAAAGTGCCTATCTCACCGTTTTGTTCAAAGTCCTCAACGTCTGCAAGGTCTTTTAATTCTAAAGTTACACACCTCTCAGGCGCTAATGTAACTCCTGATTCTTCTGGTCCACGTGACATTTTTTAAAACAACGTATTATTTTATTTCTAAAACAATGTGCAGGTTATCACATTTCACGACTTTCCCTGTTTTATCTGTGATCTTTATATTAAATGATCTGACCCTCCCACAAGCTAATTTTTTAAACTGTAAATTAGGGAATTGTATAATTTCATAATCGCAATATGCAGCTTTCCCTGATGGAAGAGCTCTTAAAACAGTTGAGGGCCTTCCATCATATAAGTTTTCATCAGTGCTCAGCTCGTCCAAATGAACATAGAGTAATGAATGTAATGCAAGATCGAGCGGATATTCTCCCTCATAAGTAGTTTTGTCTGGTGTAACTATAAATCTATGAATGGCTCGATTGTCAGTTGCAAAGCCTAACATTTTAGCTAGCTCTCCATCAAAAAAGTAACCTACTTCTTCTTCTTCAGGTTTGAATGCCAACATTATTTTCAAATTTGCATTGTTAAGTTTGAGAGTAATGTCGAAGTTACTCATTGCTTCTTTTAGCGAGCAAAACCCGTAATAACCATCAGGTATGGTTAACTGGCTAACGTTGTCTCCTCTTTTGTCAACTTTTAGAATCTTATTATTCTCCTTGGATTTACTTATATTAAACCATACGACTTTGTAAAAAATTTCATGGAGTGCGACCCTTTGGGTTCCGCAGTTATTATCAATAGCATATTCTAAAAACGAAGGACTGTCTTGAGTTGTTATTGTTACAAACATTTTTAAAACAAATTTAAAAATGAGTGCATTCAAATATACTAATGCAAAATATTCTGTTGGGCCGCTCTACAATCTTAAAAATATAACAACTGACACCCTTGACATTTCTGTGACTCAGTCTGACGCCTTTCAAGTAAAGGTTAGTACTCCATTGGATCGTTATCTTAACCCTCCTATTAAAAACGACTACATCCCGAAAGTGTGGTTTAGTCATCCGATGCAGTTTTATCAGAACCAGTTAAACTTTGCTGTGTTTTGTGCATCAACTGGGTGTGGAGTATCGTATGCTGATCATTTAAATCATCCTGATCCTTTGGTGAGGTCAGTGTATAGATTTCATTTTTATTACACCTTCAGACGTATTTTATCTGAACTGCAAGCACCATTACCAAATGACAAAACGTTTAATCCATTCAGCAACAGAATAGATTACAAGGCTTTTGAAAGGATCTGTAACGAATTTGATATTGACCCAAAGACAGACTTTAGACAAAAGTTGGATCGCAATCATGGTTTAGGCACCCTTTATTTTTGGGGCGTGCACAGAAAGTATAACTATGATTGGAATCCTCCTTACACATCTTTTTCTTCAGGCACAACTGTTCACCTCGGGTCCATAGAGCAAGAGCATAAAACAGCATGGACAACATTTATTTTGGATACTTCTAATGGTCTAACTAGAGCGGGAATAGAACGAATAAACGACTCCATTCGTACTTATGTTTGGTGTTTGCTAGGTTCGCAAGCACAAACGAGATCGAACATAACTGATCCTTCTACTGGCTTTGACGCCCAAAAACAGTATTTAGCAAATTTAGAGGATTCTATTAATTCTGCAGTTGATTTGCCTTCAAGTATTAAAAGGTACCAAAATGTTTTGCAATATGCAAGATCGAAAGTAGACTTCGCCGTTGGCACTGGTTTATACATGCTGCCTTCTGACCTCAGACTTCAGATAGGAACAATAATAAACTATAATAATGAAATCCTTGTGGCTGGTAAAGAAGAGAAGGTCGGAAAAAACGACATAAATTCTAAGCCAGCAATAGCAATAAAAAAAGAAGCCCCACCAATCCCCGAGCCCCCCTCTAAACCCCATCCAATCCCCCCTCAAAACCCCATCCAATCCCTGTGGTCCCAAGAAATAATGACCATGAATATGAAAAGACAGCACTTGTTATTGGATTAACTGCCCTAGGATTACTTGGTCTTTATCTTACTATAAAGTAACCCAACTATTAAGACAACTAATGCCCATAAGTGCTCAGCCATAAAGCCAACTACTTTACTTGCGGCAGACAAAAGCCAGCTAACGATCCCTCCTATTATACCAGGCAAAGAATCTATTGCCTTACTGGCTAATTTTTTTAATAAACTTGCAAGATGATCAAGTTGTTTTTTTTACCCATGATTTATCTGATGGTGGTGATGGTGGCGGAGGCACTAACCCTTGCCCACCGCCGCCTGTAATAGCCAACACCAGTGTACTTATTGCAAATCCTAAGGCTGTTATAACACTTGCTAATGTGACGCCTTGCTCTCTAAACAGTGTTCTTATTCGTTCTGCTAACGTTGTGTCTTCATATAAAATTCTTTGAATAGTTTCTCTTATTCTGCTCACTTGAGTTCGTAATTGTTCTCGGTTATTAGACAACACTTCTAGTCTTGCTGATCTCTCTTGTTCAAGATCTTTTAGTCTTCGGGTTATTCTTTCTTTAACACCAGACCCTAAGTTGTGGTCATCAGCCTCAACTAGTTTTTCTTTTTCTCTTTTTATATGCTCATCTAGTTCACCCAGTTTTGCTAAATTGTTTGTTAATTCGCCTCTGATGCTTCTCAAAGCATGATCAAGGGCCGTTATTTCTCTCATAGGTAGCGGCGGATCGTTTATAGTTTTTAATACTGTTTCTTCTGAAAAACTGGTTTCTGCTTGTATTATTTCGTCTGCTGTTGGGCTTAAATCTTTAAGTTCCATGTTTTGAATTTGGTTTTCTGT
>CM065736.1:32986863-32996863 GCA_033310375.1 Conus canariensis
CTTGCCTCACGCCTCCCTCCACCTCATCCACCCCTTCATGACCCTGTTTTCTCCATCCACGTGATAATTAGATTATTCTTTACGCTGTACGCGATGCATACTGTCTAGAGCGCATAGCTAGTAATATACACAAGGTTACTGGCATTAAAAAAAAATCATCCTTATCATTCTCTGACAACCATTCTTTGGTGAAAACAATGATCATGTGCAATGACCGTTGTTTTCATGTGATATTGATAACGATGAGTGCGGAGAGAATAACTGTTTTGCTGAGCAAACATCAATTTCTATAGGTTGAGACGCCATTTGACACCGAGTCAAAAGAAAGAAAACGACAGTATTAATATAAAGTTCACTACAAACTGCCTGCTTTGAAAAAACAATGATTTTTGTTTTATCGTTTCCCTTCTAGTGGTAGTCTACGCGCCTCATCGGCGCAAGAGAGTGTACCCTAATGTAAGTAATACTGTCTACACGGGTCAAAAACTCCTGAGTTTGTTTCGATGCGATGAACGTTGTTGAGCAATACCATAACGCAAAACAGTGACAATCACGAAGTAATAGCATTAGCAATAAAACAACATGATAAAATTGCATGATTACCATTTCATGACGAAAATAATGATTACAGTTATTTTGACTCTACGGATACTCCATACTTATGGATATCATAGAGCGGGAGTTGAGAAAGGGGGGGGGGGGGGGGGGGGGGTCCATGAGTGTGCTTGTGCTTATCTTAGCTGTTTGTGGCTCAGTGTGACCATGGAACGGTCGTGTAATCTGTGTGTCCTCGTTCCCTCGGGGGGTTGAGAGCTTTCAGTTTCAGGGACTCCCACACCAAGAAATCAATTCGTTTGACGTAGAGATTTCTCTGTCAAACTGCGGTAGATGGGTGAAAATGTGTGTGTGTGTGTGTGTGTGTGGTGTGTGTGTGTGTGTGTGTGTGTGTGGTGTGTTGTCAGTACAACCTATGGTTGATCTGACAATAAATGGTTTCATTTCAGTTCAATGTGTGTGTGTGTGTGTGTGTGTGTGTGTGTGTGTGTGTGTGTGTGTGTGTGTGTGAGAGAGAGAGAGAGAGTGCGTGTGTGTGTATGTGTGTGTGCCTCTGTCTTTATGTGTCCGTCTGTCTGTCTGTCTCTCTCTCTCTCTCTCTCTCTCTCTCTCTCTCTCTCTCTCTCTCTCTCTCTCTCTCTCGTGTAAATGTGGGTCGTCACAGAAACATATTGTAGATAATGTCCTGATCGCGCACTGCCTCTCTTCACGCTTCCCCATTCGCCCCTATACACTCAACGACCTTTTGGCTACCGTAGACCTTTAAAATAAATTGCACACCTCACCTCCCGTTTAACCATTCCCTTGTCATCTGGATGAAATGGTCCGGTCCTGAAATGTGTGTGTGTGTGTATGTGTGGTGTGTGTGTGTGTGTGTGCGCGCGCGCGCGCGCGCGTTTGTGTGTGTGTGCGTGAGAGAGAGAGAGAGAGGGAGACAGACAGACAGACGGACAGACAGACGGACAGACAGAGGTACACCGAAGACAGTATTAATAACGAGAGACAGACAGACAGAGACGTAAGACAGAGAGAGAGAGAGAGAGAGAGAGAGAGAGAGAGAGAGAGAGAGAGGAGAGAGAGAGAGTGAAAATATCACTCTACAACCGATTTTTTCCACTTCAGGTCTGTGTGGTAGTCCCGACTGGCTGACGTGGGTGGTCCCCCTTACCTCCTGCCTCTCGTCCAGAGGGACAAGGTATGTGCTCACAGCGCTGCAGTCTTCCTCCTCTTCCTTTTTGTCGTCTTCATCATCGTCGTCGTCGTTATAATCACCAGCATCATAATTATCTGATGATGATGTCTGTGATGGTAACAATACCACCAAGGTAGTGAATAACGATTGTCTCGATTATTGTGACAATGACGCGATGGTTATGATGATGATTATGATGATGATGTTGACCTTACCATAATCAAGGACTTAAGACAAACGACGTTTATTAAAGGTGAGCTTAAGTTATAAAAGAGTGCGAGTTAAGATTCCACTTTTCCAAAGGAAACTTTGCTATATTGTAGACAAACCCATACGATGTACACTGATCACATTTTCTGGACAAGGAAGCCAAAATAATAATGAGTGAGTTATAAGATTATCGTTTCATTAGCCCGAGGCTATGAGTAGTAGTATTTTCATTTTAAGTTGCTTTTCACAAGATTATGTGATATTAAACTAGAGAGAGGGAGAGAGAGAGAGAGAGAGAGAGAGAAAAATGTGTGTGTGTGTGTGTGTGTGTGTGTGTGTGTGTGTGTGTGTGTGTGTGCGTGCGTGCGAGCGTGCGTGTGTGTGTGTGTGTGTGTGTGTGTGTGTGTGTGTGTGTGTGTGTGTGTGTGAGTGAGTGCATGCGTGTATGTGTTTGCAGGTGTGAGTGTCTACATGTAATCACAGAAAGACTGCCAATATCATATTAAATTAAATATCTAACCGGACTATACATCAAACAAGAGGTAACTCTAAGAGCAAGATTAGTATCGGAAAAAAAATCAGTTACAGACATGCCTAAGAAACATGGTAGGTATATCCTAAGAGGAAACATTGAAACAAGATACGCTGTCTTGATGGGATTGTTTCGCCACATGTACATTTTGTTGAAGCGTCAAATGCAGTTCTGGGAGCATCTTAAGTTTTAGTTAACAAAACATTGCAACGAAGTTTCTGTATTGACACATACCACGCAATTCCAGGTATTGGATGACTGACGTAATCAGTACTGAAAATGTTGAGGTTTTTACTTGAAGGACACAATTGTTCAAAGATCACGAACTGTTCGGGACACATGGAATAGGCTGACAATACGACACTCAAGCGTTTGAAAACAGGTGTCGCTCAGACCTCATAGATCAGATAAGCCTAAGCAAAAGGCTGATCATGGCACAGCTTAGAGGACAGGAGAATGGTGTTTGGTTGAAGGACAAAAGACTTATACACAGCACTATCTAAAGAAGGAAAATGATTCGAACCGTGCAAGAACACCTGGGTTACTGGTTTAAAACATGGTCCTGACTTGTGCTTTTGATCCAGGGATTCTGGGTTCGGTTCCTGCTGTAGACAACATAGTTTAGACAACAAGGTTACAGGAGCTTTGGAGTAGAGAAGGTCATTGTGTGCAATTGGGATTGGTCTCACATACAGACACACAGACAAACACACACACGCACACACACACCACACACACACACACACACACACACACACACACACACACACACACACACACGCACACATACACACATTTTTTTTTTCTTTAGAAACATATACAGATACATACACGTATACACTCACATACAAAGGCATACATACACGCTTATATAACATGTAGGATTATTCACTTAATCATTCATTCCTTCAGTCATTCTCTTCATTCATTCACGTCTAATATCACTCAAAGTGAACAGACGTTAAACAGAAGAACGAACACACACACACACACACACACACACACACACACACACACACACACACACACACACACAGAGATAACAGCATACCCGTGCATGGCAGCTTTTACGAAAATGGAGTGTGGCTGCCTTAATAATGGTATACAATTTGTCATACGAGCAACAATCATACCAACGGTGAAATTTGATATGAACCACGGATGAGGAGGGCACCAGCTTGGTTCAGAAATAAAACTCAGGAGGGTCTGTTGTAGGGGAACAAGACCGGTAACATGGAAGACTTGTTACAGGGCATCCGATTGGTGCAGAAATAAAAGATCAGGAGGGTCTGTTGTAGGGGAACAAGACCGGTAACATGAAGACTTGTTACAGGGCATCCGATTGGTGCAGAAATAAAAGATCAGGAGGGTTTGTTTTAGGGAACAAGACTGGTAACATGAAGACTTGTTACAGGGCATCCGATTGGTGCAGAAATAAAAGATCAGGAGGGTTTGTTTTAGGGAACAAGACTGGTAACATGAAGACTTGTTACAGGGCATCCGATTGGTGCAGAAATAAAAGATCAGGAGGGTTTGTTTTAGGGAACAAGACTGGTAACATGAAGACTTGTTACAGGGCATCCGATTGGTGCAGAAATAAAAGATCAGGAGAACGTGTTTTAGAGGAGCAAGACTGGTAATATGAAGACTTGTTACAGGGCATCCGATTGGTGCAGAAATAAAGATCAGGAGAACGTGTTTTAGAGGAGCAAGACTGGTAACATGAAGACTTGTTACAGGGCATCCGATTGGTGCAGAAATAAAGATCAGGAGAACGTGTTTTAGGGGAGCAAGACTGGTAACATGAAGACTTGTTACAGGGCATCCGATTGGTGCAGAAATAAAGATCAGGAGAACGTGTTTTAGGGGAGCAAGACTGGGAGCATGAAGACTGGTTACAGGGCATTAGATTGGCGACAACGATGAAAGCTGAGTGACGTAAGATCGAAATGATATGCGCTTGATCCAACGCCACAAGGCGTGAGATCACTCGAAGAACATAATGGGAAGAGCATTTCTTTAAAACACACACACACACACACACACACACACACACACACACACACACACACACACACACACACACACATTGTGAAAGTTAAGAATTTGGAATGGCACAAGATCAATGCGCACAAGATGAACATCACATCAAAAAACACATGTAACAGTCACTCACCAGGAATGACTCTCTCTATTCTTGTTCTTCAATGTGGCACGAACTAGATGCTGCTCAGACCTCTTGATCTTCGCGGTACTAGGAAGGTACCAAGTATGAAAACGACTCTGGACTACAGCACCACCACGTCAATCAGAGGTCGGCCCCTTTGTTACCTGCGTGTCGCTGATGACAACGATGCCAAATTCCAAGGACTCAACGCCACCGACCTGAAAAAAAGAAAGGATCAAGTAGACACGGAATGGAGGTCAGCTGAGCGACTGCTGGTCATAGGTGGTTTGCGGTCATCTGTTAGGATATGGGAGCTGGACGTGGGCAGCAGATCACGGAGGAGGGGGATGGGGGTGGGGGGGGAGCTGGCCTGGTCCGGAGGGGGAGGCGGGGGACATAATTGATCAGGCGAATTTTTTGCATCTCACACAAGGAACATGGAAACGACTATTTCATATCTTGCAGCAGTTCACCACACACGCTGACTGACATGCGCCTCCCCTCGCAGTTAGTCTTACCAGTCGTTCAAAGCTTGCCTAGGACGGCACGGGCACGCCTGTCGCCATGAATCCCTTCCTATCCAAGATCATGCTGCGAGGCAACAGCGGAAGGTGAACGCTCCAGGAACAGGCCGAAGCGGTCCTTGACACACCAGGTAAAGAGGTGGACTGAGTATAATACCTCTACCCGGTCGAGCATGACTGAGGACAGAAAGGAGCGGAGATACCTGACCCTCCCAAGTGTCCGTCACGCCCTGTGACCTGCTTTCATGATTCAAGGATTCAAGAAGTTTAGTCCTTTAACTTGGCTGATTTATACCGAACAGCTTAACTGGGGAAGATACATCAGAAACTCTTAATATCAACATTTGCTCTGTGATACAGTGGACATATTCAGTATCAACACACACTCCAAGTATCTTCAAATAAAGAATAGTTTATACGCCCTTCCCAAGTTTCATCAGTTTGGTTATTTTAAATTGTCTTTTCGTTTTCCAAATTGTTTTTTTTTTTTCTTCAAGTCTAAAATATATGACGTAAATAGAGAGTGCTATTACCTGTATGTGAGTGTATTTCGAAGTATCATATTAGGACATACTAGAAGAAGTTTCATGGAAAAAGCATCTCATTTTACATTCTTTACAAATTTTGCTTTTCTTGTTTTCTCGTTCTCTCCTTTTCTCCTTCTCTCCTATCAAGTTCAGTCTGTAAGGCGTGGCTGCTGTAACGCAGATTAAATCATTGGGTTTATGTGTGCACCTGGGAGTTAAGAAATGAACTTATCCCAACAGAAGCCGTGTTTTATATTTTATTATAAAAATATAACAAATAGTTACTTCTTTCCTGTACAAACATTTATTGCTCTCCTCTACTTTAATAAGACACTGATTGAATCCCAATTTTCACACACACACACACACACACACACACACACGCGCGCGCGCACTCTCTCTCTCTCTCCTCTCTCTCTCTCTCTCTCTCTCTCTCTCTCTCTCCACGCACGCATGCATGCACGCAAACACGATCGCTCACACACACACACACACACACACACACACACACACACACACACACACACACACACACACACCCCTAACTCTGGCAGACTGACAGTCTTCTATGCTTCCCAACATGGATGTCAAATCCCGTCATGTGTGCAACTGAACGACCTGGCAGAAATAGCCGGGCTAACTGAGTTGCCCGGGCGGGGCCTTTATGCGCGCGCGCACGCACGCACGCACGCACGCACACACACACACACACACACACACACACACACACACACACACACACACACACACACACACACACAAAACAAACTCTCTCTCTCACTCACACACACACAAAACACACACACTCTCTCTCTCTCTCTCTCTCTCTCTGTCTCTGTCTCTCTCTCTCTCTCTCTCTCTCTCTCTCTCTCTCTCTCTCTCTCTCTCTCTCTCTCTCTCTCTCTCTCTCTCTCTCTCCAAGCTATAGCAGACTGGCAGTCCTGCACGCTTCCTCACGTTGACGTTGAACACTATCCTGTGTCCAGCTGTACGACCTGGCCGAAATAGCCAGGCTGACCGAGCTGCCCGGAGCCTTCATGGTGGGTGCCGGAGCGGGGCCCTGGAAGATCGTGGGCGTCAACTCCGAGCTGGTGTGCAACGTGCAGGTGTCGCCGGATGGCTCGCGGGCCCTCAGGTGTAACAGCCACATCGCCAAAGTGAACGACAAGGTGAGATCAGATGTAACGGCCACACATTATGGAGATGAAAGTTAAGGTGAGATCGTGTGACAGTCACATCGGCAAGTTGAACGACAAGGTGAGATCAGATGTAACGGCCACACATTATCGACATGAAGATCAAGGTGAGATCATGTAACAGTCACATCAGCAAGGTGAACGATGAGGCAAGATCAGGTGTAACAGCACACATTATCGACTTGAAAGTCGAGATGAAATCATGTAACAGTCACATTGCCGAGGTGAACGATAAGGTGAGATCAAATGTAACAACCACATTGTCGAGGTGATGTAGCAGCCACATTGCCAAGGTAAACCCGAAGGTTAAATCGGGCGTGACAGTCACATTACCCAAGTGACCCGTCAAGATGAGATCAGATGTAACAGCCACGTCGTCCAGGTGCACAGGTGCCGTTAGGTTGAGGTCAGGTGTAAGAGCTACATAGCCAAGGTGAAAGTTAAAGTTAGACAGGGCGTAGAGAGACACAATGGTCAGGTGAACGTCAAGGTGACATCAACCACAACAGTCGTACCGCCGAGGTGAACGTTAAGGTGAAATCAGGTGTAGCAGGCACGCCGCCAAATGGATAAGATGAGATCAGATGTAACGGCCACATCACTAGGACAGACTTCAGGTTGAGTTCAATAAATCAACCAAGTCAACCAAATTAGTGTCAAGATGAGGTCAGGTGGAACAGCCACAAAATTCAGGTGAACGTCAAGGTGAGGTCGGTGTATCAGCCACGTCATTCAGGTGAATGTCAAGGTGAGGTCAGATGTAACAACCATATCACCCGAGCATAACAGCCACGTCACACAAGTGAACATCAAGATGAAGTCAGGTGTAACAACCACGTCACCCAAGTGAACATCAAGATGAGGTCAGGTATCACACCAAAGTCATCCAGGTGAACGTCAAGGTGACGTCAGGTGTAGCAGCCACGTCATCCAGGTGAACGTCCAGGTGAGATCAGGTGTGCTGCCACATCAATCAGGTGAACATCAAGATTAGATTAAATTAAATTAAACGGCTGCATCACCCGGGTGAATGTCTCGTTGAAGTGAGATGTTAAAACAACATCACCCAGGTGAATGTCAATATGAGGTCAGACGTTAACAGCCACGTCACTCATGTGAATGCCAAGATGAAATCGGATGTAACCACCACCTCACCCAGGCCAACGTCAGGGTAAGGTCAGGTGTGTCAGCAACATCACACAGGTGAACGTCAAGGTAAGACCAGCTGTAACGGCCAAGTCGCCCAGGAGAACGTCAAGGTGAGATCAGATGCAACAGCCGTGTCATCCAGGTGAACGTCAAGGTGAGATTGGGTGTAACAGCCACGTTGCGAAAGTAAAGATGGTAGTGGCAAGTGTAACAACACGTCACCCAAACAAACGTCAAGATGCGACTCTCACACGGCCCAGGTGAACGGCATGGTGACGTCAGATGTAACGGCCGTGTCATCCAGGTAAGCGTTAAGGTAAGATCTGGTGTAAGACCACATCGCCCAGATGAGATCAGGTGTAGCAGCCACGCCTCACAGGTGAACGTCGAGGTGAGATCTCTTTGCGTTTACACTGATTAGAGCCAAGTCGACTCAGCGTCAATGCTGAGAAAGCATCAGGAGCAAAGTAAATAAGTATTTGAGTGTGTTGAGTCATAAGTAGATTTGTGTGTTGAGGTGTATTGTTTGACTGGATGTATCGTTTCGTTCATGCGGCTTTATTTCTGTTAAGATGCCTTTTCTTTCTTCCCTTTTGTGTGTGTGTGTGTGTTGTGTGTGTGTGTGTGTGTGTGTGTGTGTGTGTGTGTGTGTGTGTGCGCGCGCGCGCGCGCGTGTGGGTGGGTGGGTGAGTGTGGGTGTGGGTGTTAAGTTGACTGTACACTTTCACTTCCGGGGTTTTTTCCCCAGTAATTTCAATATTGAGCCATTCTTTCCGTTCGTCTCGTGCTGAAATGACCATGTTGATTAAAAGCCAGAACACAACTAAATAGCTTAAACAAAACAGAGAACAAAGTGACGGTTGTTTAATACACAATCACGTGCAGGCGACGGGATCCGGGGAGCATCGTTTTGTGCATTTCTATGTTTATTTGTTATGTCTGCAGCATGTACATTTTTTTTTACACTTTATACTAAACAGGCGTCACTCTGACCTCTATTTTGTGTTTTTATTTGCGTCGTGACATTAACGTTGCTGTCTGTTTTAGTTTTTATGTTGACCGATTTACTGATTGTTTTTTCTTTCTTTTTTTTATTTTATTTTTCCTCTTTTTTTCTGTCTCAAGGACGGCTCCTGTATCCTGACGCAGTTGAAAGACACGTTGAATTTCAACCTGATGGGCAATTTCCTGTGTTCTGAAGGGAAACCAGGCAAGGTACGTCTTCCCTTTGTCTGTCGATCTCCAGTCCGCACACCAGAAAACTGAATAAAGGACCCAAAAAGACTCATATGGAGCAGAGACTGGCACTGCAGTGGGTATTCAGCAGTTTAGAGTGATGCTGGACAGCTAATACGCATGAAATGTACCATCAATAAACCGATCATAACTTGGACAACCTGTCTTATAGTCACGAACATGTATGGAATGTAAATCATGAATGCAACAGAAATTAACAAATATCAGTACAATCAGCAGACAACAACCATGTAGGTTAAATGTTCTACATCCTTCTGGTAAACAAAAACAAACACACCACCTATGATAATGATAATAATGATAACAATAAAGCAACAGAAGGTCACTTGGGAGAGCGCTGTCCTTCACCAAGGTCAAACGAATCTTGGATCCGCCCAGCGAGTCCATTTACAATTTTTTTTTTAAATCCGCCAGGGGAAGTAATTATTTGTTTAAAATGAAGGAGGCATTCCATGTTTAACTTTTGTTCTTGATTATACATGCAAAAGCAGACAATTTCAACTTTTAAGTCGCTAGAAAGCTTTGGTGTTCCGTGAGGATAGATGCATGGATAAATAGCATCATACTGTGATTACATACAGTGTTTAGTGTCCACGGAAAGTTTCAGATCTTATCAATAAGAGAAATTCTGCAGCTGAAGATTTGACAAGGTTTGAACGATTAAATGATTTAATTTACAACTGGGACTAAA
>CM065736.1:32999363-33019363 GCA_033310375.1 Conus canariensis
GAATGCTGCCGGAAAATCTTCTTTATGAAATGATTATAAAAAAAAAAAAATTAATAAAAATTTTTTTTAAAAACTTCACAGCCAAAAAGGGAAATAACTGATGGCGTTATACGCTACGGCGACACGCTGTCCCATGTGGAGGAGAGCAGCCCGAATTTCACGCAGAGAAATCCTTTATGACGACGACGTACTCCCATACGACGCGACACATCGTCAACTGTTTAACCTCTGCACTGTTTTCTGTAAGTTTTCGCCCACAACCAGTACTGCCGATTTTGGCGAAATCTGGTGGAGAGTTGAAATGTATGCAGTGGTTTGAACCCATCTATCTAATCTGGGCGCCGATCAGCACCAGTGAGCATATCCAGAATGGGTTCGGGGGCTGTGAGATGGAGGCTGAATCAGGATTTGATTCAAGTTAAAATAGGACTGTTCGACCTTGTTGGAGGTTTGCGCTGTCCCTAGCGGCCTTCTAGTTTTGACGGTGACTCATATTCTGATGGTTGATATCTCTCTTGTCTTACTTTTCATAGTTGTATTTGAGGTGCATGTCCACATAGCACATTCCATTTATGTTTATGAGTGTGTCGATTGTTTCGTTTTTGTTGTTTTTTTCCGGCACAGCCTGATTTTTCCTGCACCCCCCTGACCAATGAGGCGGAAGTCAACGAATGGCTCAAGTTCTACGAAATGGATGCCACGCTGGTGTGTCTGGGAGAGGTGGTGTCCTACGATCCGGTCAGTATGCGTGTACATAGAGAGAAAGGTTAGGGCCGAGTGTGAGTGTGTGTGTGTGTGTGTGTGTGTGTGTGTGTGTGTGTGTGAGTGTGTGTGTGTGTGTGTGTGTGTGTGTGTGTGAGTGTGTGTGTGTGTGTGTGTGTGTGTGTGTGTGTTTGTGTGTGTGTGTGTGTGTGTGTGTGTGTGTGTGTGTGTGTGTGCGTGCGTGCGCGTGCGCGCGTGTATGAGATGTGCATGTATATATAGAAAAAGGTTAGGAGCAAATCGTTTCATTTGAAAAGTGTGGGGGAGGGGGGTTGTTCATGGGAGAGAGGGTGTGCCTCGACAGTACCCAAATGAGACCGCGCTAAAAAAAAAAAAAAAAAAAAAAACAACAACAAACAAACAAACAAACAACAAAAAACCCTAAAAAAAGTGAAGTTATTGAATGCGGAAAGGGGGACTTTTTGTCCTTGGAGCTCCCCCACCTCTCTCTGTCTCCCTCTCTCTCTCTCTCTCTCTCTCTCTCTCTCTCTCTCTCTCTGTCTGTCTGTCTGTCTGTCTGTCTGTCTGTCTGTCTGTCTGATCCACACCTGTCTGTCACTTGAAGATCGATTGCTAAGCTTATTCAGAGGTCAGACATCAGCTAAATCCTCTTCAAGAGCCCCCCCCCCCCCCCCCCCCTCCCCATACAGCTGTCATATTTTTCTTCCTTTCATTCTAGCCACACGGTCTAGCTTTGGTGTAGCTTTTAGAGACTAGTCGATACACTCAAACGCTTTTTCTTCAAAAAACGGGAACTAAACAAAAAAAACAAAAACAAAACAAAACAAAACAAAAAAAACCATGGCAGGCAAACTTTTTTTGTTACACATTTGTAAACGTTGGATATTGATTTGACTTGTCCCACTTTTCCATTTATGTATGCAGCTTTTGATATGCCGTACCTTAGATCTGAGTCATGTGTGTGTGTGTGTGTGTGTGTGTGTGTGTGTGTGTGTGACTTTTGCTGAGATGTCATTCATTGACATAGGCCTTTTGTATTTCTTTTCAAAGACACCGAGTTTATTTTCAGTCATTTGTTGGTACAGATCCACTTGTTTTCGTTTTCCCTAACAATCTTCTAAAATATATGCATGTGCTGTTTATTCATCTCATGACGTATGTGCAGACGACAAAAGTATGCAATATTTCCGGAAACTTCAGTAAAGTTCTTACAGGTTCCAGAAATGACAGTTTTGCTTTGCTATCCATGACGTTGTGTAAAATATTCCTTATCTTTTGATTGGTTATGCAACTTTGCGGTACAAATAACTTGATTTCGAAAGCTATAACGAGGTGAGATGTTTGTTGACTGAGAGAGCGATAGGTGACCGATGAATTTGTCCGAGTTAAAGGGCAGGCGCTGTCGCGCACAAGGCGCCCGTTTTTTGACCATCTTAACGGTCGTATGAAGACGCGAGTTCGTGAATCTTCAACTGGGATTCAAGCTTCCAATTTGTTACCAGTTCCCTGTCTCCGATGTGAATTAGTGAAAGAGCGGAACTAGCGCTTGTGATTCAGTTTCATTTCACACGACGTATTGTGTCTTCTGAAACATCTTCAAACATGAATTTGCTTCCGTTTGAAAGAACAGCTCAACTTTTCCCTAGTGGAAACTGCGAGTGCATGCTTTTGCTGATCGGCTTGGCTGTTCTCCTTCGTAGGTTTCGCAGAAAGTTAATCGATGAGAACGACGAAAAAGTTTGACCCAGATGCGCAGGCAGAAGAGAGGGCCATACTGTACTTTGTTATGCACACAGTTGTTCTCGTATTGATGTTCCCAGGACCTGGATCTACGAGTGGAGCATTTCCACTGCTTCAGCGAGCATGGCCAAGGTGGGCATTACCATTACGACACCACACCCAACGACGTGGTCTACCGCGCTTATTTCAACATTGCCGAGTTCCTTTACCGCATCGATCAGCCTCCTGCCTCCCCGCACAAGTTTGGCCGGTGATGTGTGATGTGTCATACTATGTTAGATACTGGCATGTAGGTCTAATTTCCTTTTTTTGCCAGTGCTGTCAGATCTGAATTGTTGGTTTCAAGTGATTTTAAGGGGTGTCTGAATTGTTGGTTTCAAGTGATTTTAAGGGGTGTCTTGCAAAAGGAATAGTTTGGTTAACTTTCAGTTTGCCTGGAAGCATTGATTTTCCCAATGTTTGTCTGATTCATTGAAAAACATTGTAATTACAATAACTTTTGATAGACCAGTTTGTAAAAATGTGAAAATTTGAAATATAATGTGTTCAAAGATGAGTTTTAACCATGGGGTTTGTTTTGTTCCATGGGATCATCTCAAGTGTTAGAAGTGTTTCGTGAGAACAAAATATCAATTATCTTGATTTTAGAATAGCTAAAAGGAATTTCAAAGGCTTCAGTCATATGCATCACCACTTAAATTCACTCTCCAGAATTCAAGACCCGCGTAGTTTTCAACAGTTTAATGTACTGGGGTTTTTTGATAATCAAAGGCACTCGGATAATAAATTGCTCGGTAAGTCTGCTTTCTACATTGTCCGCAAGGGTTGTACGTGGTGTTGTATTGCAAGGCAAGGCAAGGCAATTATTTTATTTCATACCCACATGGGGCACAGAAATTGCGAAATGAGATGTCGTCATCTGAGATGTAGTGACGTAAAAATGGTGAAGATAAAGTGGATTGAATTTCCTTTTGTTAGGCTAGTATGTTACATTGTTTTATCTGTCTGAAGTTTTGCAATAGGCCTGCTAGTGTGAATAATAAGCTTAATTACATAGCTTCTTAAAGGTCGAATGGCTCAATGATAGAACGCAGGATACACGGACAGTTGCGAATTCGAATTTCGCCTGCTCCGAGTATTAAAAAAACCCGCCATTTTCTGTGCCTGTTTTCATGCGTTTTCGCTCTGGTGGTGTCATTGCAGTGTTAAACGGACCCCTTACAAGCCCCCCCCCCCCCCCCCCCCCCCCCTTCCCCCACACCGCCACACCCATTTTTCAAGTATGGTTATCTCCAACTTTCCACGTCATCTTTGTTAGTATGGACGGTGAAACTGAATATAACGAGTTATTTCATTTCATTTAAAGATCGACTTATTTGTTAAGAGAACATCTGCTCTTTGATGGAAAGATGTATTTGTGTGTGTTGGTGATTAGGTATCCGTCAAAACTGGATATTGATGATGACAAATCAGGACAAAAAAGTAGCTGAGAAACGAAATAATGAGAAATCTAATTTTCTTGAAACCATCCCTTCCAGTTACGTATGCTGTTACCAAACTAATCTATAAGGAACTTTGGAAAAAGGTTCCCTGATCTAGTTTATCATAAAAGGAAATTAACCACAGTAGTGTTCTACTCAAATGCTCAGAATTGGGAGGGGATGTTTGTTTGTTTCGTTATTTGTTTGACAGTGATGCGTGACCGGAATATAGTTTTCGGTGTAAGTCAGAACCAAGAAAAACGTGAATATATGAATAGTTATTGATCTGACCATTGCACAATATACGTGAATCTGTTTTCCTGTTTTAATGCTGATTCACTTTCATTTATAGATTAAAAAAGAAAAGTTGTACGTCAATTGAGGGCTTATGGGTAATCCGTGAAATTAATTTCGGTATCAACTTATTTCTCATATCATATTTCAGTGATTATGAAGGAATGTGCTTCTTACTACAAGAATAACAAAGTCTGTTTATATATTTTGGTGAAATCCGTTTGGTCGTGAGAAAATTCATTCCTCACTATAAAATAATGTCATATTTTTCGTGTTCAGTAAAATGATGTAATGTGATGAGTTGCAGTCTGTTTTCTCAGCCAAACAATGAAGAAAAACAAAGTACAGCAAACATGTAAACAAAAATACACACTCGTATACACGACATCAAATACACCCATACACAGAAACTCTCCCTCTCTCTCTCTCTCTCTCTCTCTCTCTCTCTCTCTCTCTCACTCTCACACACACACACACACACACACACACACACACATTGACACTTTGATATTTTATTGTCATTACCAAAGAGGTCTTTTGACAAGGTTGGAGGGGGTAACAGAACAATATCATTTCCCTCTCCCTTTCCTAAAAACAAATTGTACACATTCATTCCTAGTGTGTATCAAATTAAAGTTCAACAAAAACAAATAAATTGGTAACATTTCCTTATATCCTCACGCACAGGAGTAGGCTAGAGAGAGAGAGAGAGAGAAGAGAGAGAGAGAGAGAGAGAGAGAGAGAGAGAGATTCGAATGAATATTTTTCATAGACTTTGGGGTATATGTAAACAACTCTCTTTTGATGAGTGGAATTGAAACGATGATTTTAAACTCTGGCCGTGTAAATCTGCATAATAATAACATCTTTCAATACAAAAATACAGGGAGGATGGGGGTGGCGGGCCCAAGACAAACAGAAAGATGAATATGTCATTTTTTATTCGCACAAAAATGATCGTATCATTAATTAAAGCTTATGTAAAATGTGTGTCAGAAATAACCTCACGTGATGTGAAAGTGTGTTTGTTGAAAATAATCTGAAGGTTTATTGTTTTCGTCAGCAAACCAAACTGTAAAAGAAAGAGAAAGAAGGAAACATCAGTTTGGCTGCTAATTCTAATTCTTCATCACATGACTAGTTTAACATGGCTGCAGGAACATATAAACCAAAAAATACAACAACAACACACACACACACACACACACACACACACACACACACACACACACACACACACACACAATATATATATATATATATATATATATATATATATTAAATATATAGCAAAACTATGCATGGTAGTCTACAGAATATCAGGACCAGGTTATTTTTCCTGAGTACGTAATTGTTTTTAAATCCAGTCTTTCTAATGAAATGAAATTTGTTGCAGAACACAAACACTTGCCCGAAAATTCAAAATTACTGCAATAATAATGGTTCCAGTAGCGTTTGTTTAGTGATTTGTTTGAAAGATAACATATTTTCATGTAGAATTGTGCTTAACAATATTTTATTTCTGCTTGACTCTTTGAATGGGTTGTCAGATAAACGCGTACTATACACAAAGAAACCCGATTTTTGGACTTTTTTTTTCGGAGTGTGGACAGATGCTTACATGTTGATTTCAATATCTACAGCAAAAAAGCATGGAAATTTAAATGCTGTTTATATTCTATGTAGATGTATGAAGCAATAAGTAAGTCTGTTTGTTAACTCTTTACTGTTATCTGTGTCACGGAATCGCTATTGTTGCTTTTGTTCCTCAACTAGACCTGTGAAACTTATAAGCGTTCCTCCAAAATTAGTCAAAACAGGAAATAAAAAATTACGAGCACATCTTTCTTCAGGACAGAATAATCCTTTCAGCAAATGCACACCTTGATAATTCAAATGCCATGAGCGTCCTAAAAAATCTTTATTGCCTAAAAAAGCACTTCCCATTATCATTAGTTTCGATGTTTTTGTTTTTTTTTCTAAGCATTCCGAATATGAAATAAGCTGAATGTGGTAATCCCATCAGCTGTGTATTTATATGGCACATTGAGGCTGGTCTCAGTGTGAATCAGGGAACAAGATATCATGGATTATCAACTACATATGAGTTGAAATAGTAAATACCTGACAGGTAGCGTAATTCAACCATAAGATGCCCACGCGTACATGGAATATGAAAACATCGTTGACTTGCTAGGTTGGTGAGTTATACTTGTTGGAACATGATGATGAAATGTAGTTGGTTGATGTAGCTTAACTGCAAGAACACGTTTATAAATTGTAACTGCTTGGAGGGGTTATGAAATGTAACTGGACAGGTCAGTGAATTATAACTAGTGAAACAGGTTCGTGAGGTATGACTGACTGGAAAGATCATGAAATATAAAGGAACAATGTGGCAGGTTCAAAAACCGTATATGGTTGGAGAGCTTATGGGATATAGTTGAAGAGGTCGAAATATCACCGGTTGAAAAGGTTTATTAAATGTAGCTGATTGAACAGGCTTATGCAATGTGATTGACTGCACGTGAAATGTGATTGATTGAACAGGTTGATGAAATGTAAACAGTTGAACAAGTAAGGAAATGAACAGACAACTGTTCAGCTTTTGGAGTTACTTTAAGTTTCCTGTAAAAAGCTTTTCTGATTTGAAACTCCATTGTTGAAACAGTCTTTGTTCATTTATGATAACTAGGCCTAAGTGTTCAACAGATTATGATACGAGATGGGATGAATAGGTTCATAACATCCACCTCTCTCCATCCACTCACTAAACAAACTGTTCAGCTTTTGGAGTTACTTTAAGTTTCCTGTAAAAAGCTTTTCTTGTTTGAAACTCCTTTGTGGAAACAGTTTTGTCTGTTCCTGTATGACGAATCATGGTTGTTGATTCATGATGCATTGTGGTTCTACACTTGGTATAGACCAACATTTACTTTATCAAAGTAGTCTGGTGACATGCAATTCATTCTAAAGCATAGACTAACGAAGAATCAAATATATGGGAGAAAAAGGAATATCATTAAAGCAAGGCTGTAAAATGAGAGATTGAAATCTGAACTCGATTACACTTACATCACAACTGCATAGGAGATTTAGTTTTAAAAAATTGAATCATATCGCTACAAAACAATCTCAGTAATGATTTGCCGTGCATAAAATTTGAATAACAAACTATTTGACATGAACGCAAACACTATTTCTGAACCATTCTTTGTTCACAAATGATTAAACGATATACTGGGCTGGTGCTGGCATCTTTTGACCGGCTTCAGCTTCATTGCACTTTACAATATATTCTACCTTCTCTTGGCAGTTTTTGTTGTTATATTGCTCAAGCCAGCGTGATTCGCACTTATTCTGTTTCTCTACTAATGTAGTTTTTCCGTGTAAAACAACTGTTTCCTTTTGAACTGACGCTCAGCAGAACAACTGTCAAGCATAATGTATGAATATGTAGGACGACTCTGGAAACACTTTATCTGAAAGTAAATCAACGAAATGAAAATGAATGTGCAGTTTAAATCAAGGTATGCCGGTTTTTCTTCTTCCACGCGACCACCTCTGACTGAAGCCAGCCAGGAGACAGTAGCTGGGCAAAGTTCTCAAGAATGAAATTATTTCCTGAGCATGAAAACTTAACTTTTTTTGCTGTTTTTTTTTTTTTTTTTTTTTTACATGAATTAATATATTATTGTGACTTACTAACAGTAAGCAAAGAAAATTTCTGATAAAAACTAAAGCAAAATTCACAATTCAGAAGCAGGGTCACAATTCAGAAACAGGATTGTCGGAAACTGCTCTGTAAGCGAACAAAGAAGATTCTTGAAATAAACATTCGGCCAGTTCTGTCAAAGTGAGTAATACTGATTTGAGTAACAAAAAAGTGTTCATGTTTTAAACTAAGAAACGCTTTGACCTTCAAAACTCATTTTCTCTTCTAATACTGAAGACAGATCGACATGTAGTTGCAACACCATCGAACACGTGTATTTAGGATCTTTGCCAAGACTATCTTCTCATATAACATTAATCATCATCCAGTCTTCAAAGATATGATTTATATTGACTAAAAGATTCTACTAAGATCATTGGTTCAAATTAAACAACATTAAAGCGATGAAAAAGTGACACACACGCACACACACACACACACACACACACACACCACACACACACACACACACACTGAAATAATAATTAACACTGAAATAATTAGAACAAGACATTCATGGACACATGCACAGAGCAGTTACGGCGTGTGTAAGTTGTGGGGATGATGAACTGACTGATAATTTTGAATGCCCAAAAGGTGTGAGACTAGGATGTATTCTGTCGTCAACATCATTTTCCTTTATGATTAATGAATTAGAGACTGAGGTCACACAGAAGGGGCAGTCTGGTGTGCAAATAACACCTAATTTAATATAGATTTTGATCCTGCTCATTGTTGATGGTGTCATTTTAACCTCTTACTGTGCTCGTGGCTTGCAGTCTCAAATCAATATTCTCAAAACGTTCTGCTGACAAGTCCGATTTGACCGTACATTTGAGCAAGACAAAGGTGATCGTATTCGGAAAGGGTGGATTCCTGGGAGTGAATGAGCAATGGTATGGAAATGAGAGAATCGCTGTGGTGAATAATTACACAGATTTAGGCCTGCACTTCACGACTAAATTGTCTCTAAACCAAGCTGTTTCAGCACTTGCTACCAAAGTAAGAACGGTGAAAATACTGAAGTCCTTGTGGAGATTAGGCTGTATTAATACGAATGTGTTTTTTTCAACTTTTGTTTGATGCTCAGATATTGCCTGTTATACTGTATGAATCTGAAGTATGGGGATTCCAACAGTTCGACGTTCTTGAAAGGGTTGACGTGTTTGCAAGTAAAAAAAAAGTGATAAATGTTGGATTCAGTCTCCAAATAAGATGGTTTTAGGGGATTTGGGACGATTCCCTACGTTTATTCATGCAGCTGTGAGATGTATGAAGTTTTAGCTCAGAGTTGTTAATGCAACAGACGATAGATTACCCAGGAAAGTATATGAAATGATGGTACATGTACAGGAAAATGGTTTTTAAAAAAAGTACATGTAAAAAAATGGATTCGGGCATGTATGGCAACAACAAAATGTCGGCGATGTTGCTTCTTTTCTTGCTGTCTTTAGGCAAAGACTTACGGATCAGTACTGGCAAACTTGGCCATCAGACATTCATTATAATGAGCATTATGAATATTATTGTGGTTTAGAAATGTGTTTCAGTGTGATGAATACATCAGCTATAGGCAAAAAAGATGTTTACGTTACGTGATTGTTGCATTCAGTTTAGGCTGGGTATTGCCCTAACTCTCAGTCATAAACTTCGCTGGAGTAAGGATATCAGTCCAACACAGTTACTCTCTCCTGCGTGCGAAAGTGAAGTTGAAACAGAGGGTTATGTTTTATTTAGATATGAAAGTTATGGTATCTTATGAAAAGTTGTGACATTAATCCAGAGAATAAACATCCATGATACAGAGGCGGAAAGACGAGTTATGGCAACAGATGAAGAAAACACAGTGTTACAGTGATCTCGTTTTCTGTACAATGCATTTAAAATTCGCAAGAAAAATGCTTTAACACTTGATTTTGCCTTAATGGGGGTGGTTTTTGCCTTTATGGGCTTGAAATAAACATTTTTGTATTTACTCAATAAAATCGAGTTTGAGTTCGAGTTCTCTCTCTCTCTCTCTCTCTCTCTCTCTCTCTCTCTCTCTCTCTCTCTCTCTCTCCACACACACACACACACACACACACACACACACACACACACACTTTTCTATCTTACCAGGACCAGCCAGAAGCCGGTGAAACGTGATCTCCCCTGGTCTACCGAACAAAACTCGCACTGCCGTGAGCACCATCAACAGGTCTAACCAAGCGGAACATCACACGGGTGCCAAATCCTTTATTGACAGACAGTTTGCAGCTAGAGCTTTGATTCAGCCAGCTGCGACCAGCCGGCCTGGCTTACCTGTCAAAAGACAAGGCTGACTGAAGATCGAAAAACATGGTTCACCAGGTGGCGTGACTGTCAAACAGACCTCAACGATGCAAACCGCTTCCGTTGAGGAGCCCCGCCCTACCTCGCTGATTAAGTCTCACATCACTATTTGGTCGTTTTTCGTTTGTTTTTTTCTGTCTTTTTTTTTTCTACTGTTTGTTTGAGAGAATAGAGGCCGGGGGGGGGGGGGGGGTTCATTTTTACTGAAAAACAGAAAAAAAAATCTTTCACTGTTGCTCAGTAGCGTTCAGTATTAGTTCCTCATTATGAGCATTGCAAATCAACAAACGGTAGCACAACAAATGCCATGTTCCAAAACGTATCAGCAGACGTTCAATTATGGACAGTGTTGAATCTTTTGTTGTTATTTTTCTTTTTGGAGTGACTATTGTTGTTGTTGCTTTTAAAGTGTGTATACATTATATATATATATATATATATATATATATATATATATAATGTGTGTGTGTGTGTGTGTGTGTGTGTTTGTATGTGTGTGGAAATACACGCTATTACATATAGACACACTGCGAGAGGCTTATAGAACTTTGGGATATGATCTCTATAGAGATACTCCTTTTTCAAAAGAAAACATTTCACAACAGAAGTTAAATATAACAACGGCAACAACAACAACAGCAACAACAACACCGCTCTATGGCGAGAAGTAAATATTCTAGTACCGCAGTTTTATCATGATCTATTTCCAATTTAAATAGAAGTGAATATAAACGACTGATTCACGACTATTGATGTGATCAATGAAAAAAAAATGAATGTAATAACCATTTTGTGAAAACCGTAATTGGTTTATTGAAAAAAAAAATATATACAAATCGGTTGTTTTGAGATTAATATTTTTTTGTAAAGACGTCACTCTGTATCCCCAACTGTAGGTAGGAATGTCCTGGTAACGGAATGCTACGAAATCATGAGTATGATGTGTTAACATGTTTTGTTGTATAAAGTTAAGAAAAAAAAATCAATAAAAATTACATGCTCCAAACCTAGCGGTAGGACTTGCGGTTTCTTTCCAGAAAACCTCAGCGTCCAACCATTGGACTAAGCATACCTCCTGCAAGTGGATCATTATGAAGAAAAGAATTGTTACATGAATGATCTCCAACTAGCAACTTATCCGTAGGGAATCAATGCTATGTGAAATCCCTAGCAGACTTCTGCCTGTAGCTACATCAGTGATCACTCTCTAATCGCTAGGAAAACGCCAGGTTTCCCTTTCAGTCCCCAAGGTTGAACTATTTGTCTGTCTAGTCTTGACCCAAGTCAAAAGACATGTAACCTCCTGTTTGGCATATCCTGGTCTGCCATAAAGATTGGGAACAAGCTTGTCCTACAAACAAGTGAGCTTCTCCCACTCATCACGCGCCTGAACGTCCAATCAAAGTAAAGAATTTAAGCACTGTTCACGTATGGTCTAACATTGTGGCCATACTTCTCCAATCCACAATCTCTCCCTTTTCCAAATCTCCTGTACTCCTCAACATGAAATTTCACTTACGTTTTATATCCAACACACTCGTGACAATATGTACAACATCTCTTGACATGACATACCCAACCGACACCGTCACCAAGAAGATAGCTGGAAATTTCAATCTTCCAAGCGTCACTGTTTATTGTTCCTCTAAGGTCATTCATTATGAGTAAAATGTAACGAAATGATTGTGAAATAGGGCCTTTTTGTAGTTCTGGGAAAGTACGAAGAGAACATAATCTCAAGCTGGTTGTAAAATCCAAAAATTGATAGTAAAGTAGACGAGTGGACTAGTCCTCACACACTGGTGAGGCGCGATGGAACCACACACTGAAGTGTATGCAGAACAGGTCCCATATAACCACCAAAAAAAATGCGGTATATACCGCTTTGAAGACTCTTGGTAGTGTTAGGTAAACTGAAAGAGTAGCACGATAATTGTGCACAAACACACACGCGCGCGCGTGCACGCGCGCAGAGAGAGAGAGAGACAGACAGACAGAGAGAGTGAGAGAGAGAGATACAAAGACAGAGACACAAACAGAGAGAGAAGCGCGCGCGCGCACACACACACACACACACACACACACACACACACACCGCGCGCGCGCGCGCGCGCGCACGCACGCACGCACGCACACAACAAAGAGACAACAGACGGATGTTTTTTTTTCTTGTTTTTTTTTACTTATCTTGAAGGGGTAACAGATGGGAAATAATTATAAAAATCACACGGCAACGCAACCAGCATTACCACTCTACACCCCCCTCCCCCTCCCACCCCACCACCACCACCACAACCACCCACCACCGCCTTAACCCCACTTCCTCCCATCAATTTTCTCCGTCGATCCTACATCACCACATTTACGGTTTGAAGGCAGACAGGCGGACGTGAATACCTTCGCCAGACCTGGTTAAGTCGTCGTCATACGAAGCAGCGATGAAGTGCCGTCTTTATTCCAAAAAGAGCTTCTTCACTGTCCTATGTCTGGGCGCCCTTTTCATCGCGAACGTGTCTCTCAATCTGGACACCTTGTACCTGAGTCCCTGGAGTCTGGCTAAACGAGTCCTCACTGAACCGGAAACACCACAGGTCTGATCTCATTGGTTGCTAGTAACGAACTCTCTGGATTGTTGCTTCCGCCGACAAGCATTTGATTCGCATCTGTGGGTTCGTCTGTCTGTCTGTCAGCTAGATGAGTGCTCAAACTGCCGGCCGAATTTTAAGAAAAGTTGATGGGAAGGGTGGAAGACAGCTCAAGGAAATACCCTTTAAAGTTTGGTGCAGATCCGGTGAAAAGACGGATCTAGATATTTTTTTTTGTTTCACTTTCTCTATTATTGCCAGGACAGGCGATGGTGGTTTTTTTGTTTGTTTTTTCTTCCCCTCTCCCTCCCCACTTTTTTCGGCGTTTTCGTAAATTTTAATACAGGACTTATCTGCTACGAGCTTTAAATTCATGAGAGTATTAAGAACGGTAAACCCGCGTGAAAATAAGAGTATTAAGTGACGTTTGTGTCTAAAGATAAAGTATGATTGTAGGAGCCGTTTCAGTATATCTTTCACGCTGCTTTCAAGCTCGTCTTGAAGAAAGGTCTTAGCAAAGCAGAAACAAAGAAGGACGGGTATGAATTCAGTATGGCGTAGACAGTGATTAACAATGCAGGAAGGAGATGACCGTCAGCAATAAATAAGGCTTTATTTCCTACCGTGTGTTTGTTCTCTTTACTTTATATTTTTCATCTTTTTTTTTTTTTTTAATTCAATTTTCTACCCTGTGTGTTTGTTCTCTTTACATTTTTGCTGATTTATGCATGAAAACTTAAACGTTGTCTTAATTTTTCCAGCCCATTATTATATTCGTTTTAGAGACATGGCATTGACATCCAGAGATTACGTGATGTTTTTCTCTGTAGATACAAAAATAAATAAATAAATAAATTTTAAAAAAAACACAACCACACTGTGCCACAGCTATCGGAGCCGTTTCATAACGTGGTTCAAAGTGGGCGGAAACAGTTAGGACGGTTTTCGTCGTTGAACGGAACGCTGGAACGGGGATAGGGATGAGGCGGGGCAGTTGAGGGGGAAGAAGAGGGGGACACAAGGGAGGAGGAGAAAGGGGGGTGGGGGCAAAGGAATAGTTGTGTGAAATTAACGAATGTTTTACGACAGAAGGTGGGGAAGGTGGAGGGGGGGGGGGGGTAGAGCTAAGATCGGGAGTGGCAGGAGGGAGGATGGGCAGTTTGAGGAGAAAGTTGTATGGCTCTGGCATATTTCATCGTGTTTCTGTCAATAATACATTTCCGAAGATTGACGATTGTCTAATGAAGGTACATGTCATTTTGCTTTGTATGGTCGTTAACTCTCAAAAGCTTAATTTTTTTTCTCCTCGAATCAAATCCTTTTTTAACGATCTCCTCTGACAATATTTGTGTAAGGTTTACGGTATTGATTGTCAGATCTGGAGATCATTTGAAGCTTTATTAACAAACGATGCCTACCAGCATTTACGTTTCATACCCGACATTGTGAAACAAATAGTCTTTACTAAAAGAAAAAAAAAACTTTTCCGCCGAACGAAAGGGACAATCAATTTATAAGACAAAACACGACGCGTTTCGATTTATTTGGTCTCCTTCAGGCCAGGTAAACAACATTCAGGACAACGAAAACGAAGAACAAGCGATCACTTATCTCCTCAAATTGGGCGCAGATTTTGTCTTGTTTCGTCCCGTTCGTCCGGCAGAATAGTATTTTTGTTTTAAGTTTGTTTCAGTTTCCGACTGCATTCACCTCACTTTGAAACCTGTCTGTACTAGACTTGCTGCACGTATAAATGGTGGGAAATGTGTGGAGTGGAACTGGTTGTAAATTCTTTGAAGAGGGTTTTGAGAGAGGTGTCCGTATCACAAAATGAAGCGATTATAACAAAGCAACAGATTTCGTTATTAACAGATTTCGTTATTAAACGCAAATCGGTTCTGCCTATTTTGCTAACAGCATATATTTCTAACACGTTTGACACTTTTCAGATTATGACCTGAACAAGATGGAGTCCAACAGGCGATGGATTCCTGATCGTAACAAAGTTATATGCTTCAAACTCTAAAAACACAATCACTCCATATGCTTTCAGGCAATGGAGAATATTGTGAGATATGATTTAATCACATATGTTCAAGACCTTTTTTTCAGGTGGAGGTCTTTCCCGCGTGGACCACGAGCGATCCTCAGGACGAAACCATCCGTCGCCTGTACATCTACTCCGCCATTGTAGCTCTTCACAGAGTGCCTCCTGATGGCACTGAGATTCATTTCCCTGCATTTCAGGAAGGGAGAATAACTTTGAATCTCACATGCTGCCTGAAAGTCTCTCATTCTGATGAAGTTTACACAGGGCAAAAAGCTACACTAGATCATCATCGTGGCAAAATCGTCGCGGGATACACACGTGATTTGACTAACATTGGAGTGGTGTACCGCTGCTGGTTTCCTTTCACCAACCAGCAACTCCGTGACAGTCACGTGACGTTGACGCCATCCTCCTGTCCAGGAGACGTGAAGCAGTATCTGAGCGTTCACCATCCTGTGGTCAAGCCGGGTGGACTGGCGGTTTGTGCTAAGCTCGCCTACGGTCTGTGGCTGGATCCGAACAAACTGATAGAATGGTTTGAAGCTCAGCGCCTTCTGGGTGTGGACAAGATTCAGCTGTTTGACCTCAACAACACGGATGTTGTGTACAAGGTTTTCAGATATTATCAGGATATGGGGTTGCTGGAGCTTCTGCCGTATAAGTTACCGGGTAAGTGTTGATTCAACAACAGGTGTAATTTTGTTTACTGCTTCTGTCATCTTTGACAAGATGTAGAAATTAATTTCCTCGGACGAATCTTCTTTTATGGATGTTGAGGACAGCAGTGACAAAGCCCAACGAGATGCCCACAAAAGCAAAATAGTTGTCACTTGCTGTTGGTATATATACACGCGGATTCTCTCTGTGTCTCTCTCTGTCTCTCTGTCTCTGTCTCTGTCTCTGTCTCTCTCTCTCTCTCTCTGTCTCTCTCTCTCTCTCTCTCTCTCTCTCTACACACACACCACACACACTCACACACACACACACACACACACACACACACACACACACACACACACACACACACACACATACACACACACGCACACACTATGACAGGGAAAAAGTGAGAGTGGCATAGTGTGTGTGTGTGTGTGTGTGTGTGTGTGTGTGTGTGTGTGGGGTGTGTGCCTGTCCGTCTGTCTCTGTCTGTCTGTCTGTGTGCTCTCGCGCGCGCGCGTGTGTGTGAGTGTGTGTGTGCGCGTGTGTGTGTGTGTGTGTGTGTGTGTGTGTGTGTGTGTGTGTGTGTGTGGTGTGAGGAGAAAGAGAGAGAGATTTTAAAGAGCTATCAATGCATTTGCATTAAATGTACAACCATGGCTGGAAAACAGATGACTTGCTTGTATGACCATTGCATCAAGCAAATAGATCACGATGATCATAGCTACTTTCATTGTTAGCTGCTCATCAGAAACTTTGGCTCTTCAAATGCATGTACAAAGAAAACGAACGAACAAAAAAAAAAGTTTGAACGTTTACCTTGAGCCATGATACAAACTGGAAATGATTAAATGGACAGAGCATCAGCATGCAATATCAACTTCAAGAAACGACAAATATAAACTTGTTATATGATATTTCCGAAACCGTTCTGTCTGATCGACATAGAAGACAGTACATGATGATGTGAAATGCTAGGAGAAAATCAGTTGACGATTTAGCTGCTTCTTCCTCCGAGTTGGGTTTTGAACGACTTCTTCGAATTGCATGAAATGTTTAAATTTTTTAAAGCTCATTTCTTGTTACCATGTGCTTTTTTTGTTTTTCGTGCGCCTAAAGAAGTGTGGGCAGAGGCAAATGGTGAGGATCTCGAAGAAGTACTGCACTTAGATTTATGTAAACGAGCACATGTGTATGAAAATTGGGCTCCAATACCGTTTGCAATGCAATCTATATTCAGAGTTTATTCTATTAATAACTTTCACTGTTGAGACCTCTCTTCATTCTGGTTCAGTTCTGTCGCAATTGAAATACTCTTTAGTGACGCTGCTTAATGGGAAGAGTAATTTCAAACGCAACAGAACATCTTTTATCCAATACTTTATCGTTGAGATCTTTGAAAGTGTTTCCTTAAAACAAGTGCAGACTCATTTATCCCAAGATACGCTTACTAATCAATACATGGTTAGTGTTCAGGAAGAGTTATAGCACAGAGACTGCTGTAGTGTATCTTACTGACGATTTTTTCACAAAGACCCAGCTTGACGTCAGTGCGGCATTTGATAGGCTTGACCATTCCATTCTGTTTAACACACTGAATGTTTTCACATTTGGTATTCAGGACAAAGTTCATTAATGGTTCTGTCATACTGCAGTGATCGGACCAAGTCAGTCGTTGTTTACAATGCTACGTCTGCTCTGGTGTGGTGTGTACCCTGAGGATCAGTTTTAGGACCTGTCGTGTTTACCCTTTACGTGAAGCTACCATTAAATGTAATTTCTATGCACAAATGTGATTTTAAAACAATATCGAGTTGGACATGCTTCGCCTGATGCTATTGTTTTCTGAACAGATATTCGGTTATATATTGATGATGTTATCCCCCGAATATACAGTAACAAACAAATATTGAATCCCAGTAAAACTGAACTGAAGCCTGTTGACATTTCCTCTTGTGCAAACCCACCCAGTTGCTAGTGAGTCTGCAGATATTGGTGGTAGTGATTTTGTATTTCAAGTATCTGTAAAACGCCTTGAAATCAGTTTGGATCAAATGTGTTCGATGCAGAAGCTTTTTAATATGTCTCTAAAGCTAATGTTTTAACCCTAAATGCATGCATTTGTTAGACCATTGGATTCCATGATTAGTTGTATATTTTCGCCACTTTAATAATCTCCAGGTCAAATTACTGCAGCTCTGCTCTCATCCGTCAGAACACAGGAAACCACTCTTGAAGGAACTTCGCTGGCTGCCTGTGAAATGTCCTTGCTGATACTCGATGGCAGTTCTCGTCTAGTACCAGTACAAAGAGTCACCACCACCACGTTTGACAGCCTTGCTTTACCCATAATCATTCTTCCCCTTCACTTCGTTTAATTCACAAGGGCTCATAAGACTTCCGCGACGCAAAAATGATAACATGGGAAACTGCAGGGGTTTTTTAAAAGTTTTTTTTCTTCACTACTTGTCCGAGACCCAGTGCCGCTCAGTCTGTACAACGTTTCATCTCTGCCTGCATGTAAAAACAGCCTGAAGATGTGCATCTGTTTCGACAATCCGTTCCCTGAGCGATGTTGCACACTTTGTGTGTTGGGTAGGAAATGGTCCGATAGGAAAAGAGAGATGTGAGTGTTGCTGTGATGTCGAAAGGCAAGGAAGGTTAGGGGGGGGGGGGGGGGGGGGGGGGGGGGATAGACGCTTTGATGTGTCTTTGAGTCTAGGGAATGGTGAGTGCACAGCGTATTGATTTGCTAATGCAAGATATTGCGCTTTATAAATGCTGTTCATTATCATTCGTCATTAATATTCGTCTTCTATGGCATTTATACATCAAGGAAAACTTGTCGACCGATAAATAGCATTCAACTTACGAAAGCTATTGCTCAGTGGTAGAAGATTAAATGTAGCTTTTGACGGTGTTGCTTAAAACAATGTACATCACTTTTGCAGTGATATGTTTTTCATACAAATTAGCTTTATATGATATGTAATATAGGCGTATTTCTCAGTCCCTACTAACGCCTGTCGATTCTTGAATGGACACTCTGTGCTTCAAAACAATGAACACACACACACACACACACACACACACACACACACACACACACACCCCACACACACCAGAAAATTTTGTATCGTTTCTTCATAACATCATAACAAAATGCTGGCAAGATGGAAGTATCCCTTCTGTTTGGAAAGAATCTGTAGTCGTACCGATCTTAAAGCAGGGCAAACCAAGATCCAACATAAATAGTTACCGTCCGATTGCCCTCACCTCTCACACGTGTAAGTTAATGGAAAGAATTGTTTTAAGTAGGCTTGTATATCACTGTGACAAACGTGGTATAATTCCGGCTACACAAGCAGGCTTTAGAAAAGGCAGATCAATAATAGACCATCTGGTAAAATTGACGACTCATGTAAAACAGCAATTTGCACGAAGAAAAAATGTCCTCGCCACTTTCTTTGATGTCAGAAAAGCGTATGATCATGTTTGGCATGAGAGACGTTTATATAAACTGAAAACCATTGGTCTTTCTGGTCATGTATATAACTACATCAAAGCATTTCTGACCAATAGAAGTATAGAAACAAAGATACAAAATGTTTATTCCAGCAAGAGATATTTACAAATGGGCATTCCTCAGGGATCAGTCATCGCTCCGCTACTTTTTAATATTCTGATACGCGATCTCCCAAAGCATTTATCTAAAAACTGCTCCTTGGTGCAATATGCTGACGATATTTGCATGTGGATGAACGTAACTTTAAAGAAGAAAACTTCAGTCAGATCTTTCAATTTCATTTTTTTAAAAACATATCAGCGTGACCTAGATAATATAGCAATATTCATGTTTGAAAACGGCCTTAGTTTATCGGCAGAAAAAACCCACATGATGTTATTTGATGCTGGTGGAAGTATTTGCAATATTCCTACTTTTAAGGTAGATAACGGTGTATTGAATTATGTCACCGAGATAAAATTTTTAGGAGTAAATATTACCCCTAAATTAACTTGGAACAACCATATTGAATATGTTATCAACGAAGCCAGCAAATCTCTTAATCTTCTTAAAGTAATCAGTAAACAAAATTGGGGCGCAGATACACAAACTTTAGTATACCTTTCGACATCTCTCGTAAGATCAAAATTATCATACGCACAAGAAGTGTTCTTCAGTGCACCAAACTACTTACTTAAAAAGTTGCAAAGCATAGACTGCAAGGCATTTAGACTCGCACTAGGTGTCCCATTTCATGCCAGTGCATCAGGAACGTATTACGAAGCCGGAGTTCTGCTCCTTGACGACTATAGAAACTTGGCCTGTGTTAAATTCATCCTACGTAGCTCAGCTGTTCAGAACTCAAGCAAAGATGAATTAGCTTTACGATCAGATTTCCATTTCCCGAAGCGAGTTA
>CM065736.1:33024363-33031863 GCA_033310375.1 Conus canariensis
CCGTCACCCATATTTTCTCCACTTTGACCGTCACCCTTATTTTCTCACTTTGACACATGCATGCACCCATATTTTCTCCACTTTGACCGTCACCCTTATTTTCTCCACTTTGACCGTCACCCTTAATTATTCTCCACTTGACCGTCACCTACTCACTTACGTCACCTATTCTCCACTTTGACCGTCACCCTTATCTTCTACCACTTTCGACCGTCACCCTTATTTCTCAACACACATTTATCCCAGTCACACCCATTATTTTCTCCACTTTGACCGTCACCCTTATTTTCTCCACTTTGACCGTCACCCTTATTTTCTCCACTTTGACCGTCACCCTTATTTTCTCCACTTTGACCGTCACCCTATTTTCTCCACTTTGACCGTCACCCTTATTTTCTCCACTTTGACCGTCACCCTTATTTTCTTCCCCACTTTGACCGTCACCCTTATTTTCTCCACTTTGACCGTCACCCATATTTTCTCCACTTTGACCGTCACCCTTATTTTCTCCACTTTGACCGTCACCCATATTTTCTCCACTTTGACCGTCACCCATATTTTCTCCACTTTGACCGTCACCCTTATTTTCTCCACTTTGACCGTCACCCTTATTTTCTCCACTTTGACCGTCACCCTTATTTTCTCCACTTTGACCGTCACCCTTATTTTCTCCACTTTGACCGTCACCCATATATTTTCTCCACTTTGACCGTCACCCTTATTTTCTCCACTTTGACCGTCACCCTTATTTTCTCCACTTTGACCGTCACCCTTATTTTCTCCACTTTGACCGTCACCCTTATTTTCTCCACTTTGACCGTCACCCATTATTTTCTCCACTTTGACCGTCACCCATATTTTCTCCACTTTGACCGTCACCCTTATTTTCTCCACTTTGACCGTCACCCATTATTTTCACATTTGACCGTTCACCTTATTTTCTTCCATATTGACCGACCCATATTTATCCATTTGAACCAGTCACCTTATTTTCTCCACTTGACCGTCACCCATATTTTCTCCACTTGACCGTCACCCTATTTTCTCCACTTGCACCGTCCCCATATTCTCTCCACTTTGCCGTCACCCATTTCTCCACTTTGACCTCCCCATTTATTTTCCCTTTACCGTCAACCCATATTTCTGCCACTTTGAACGTCACCATAATTTTCTCCACTTGACCGTCCCCTATTTTCTCCACTTTGAACCGCACACTTATTTCTCATCCAACTTTGTACCGTCCCTTTTTTTCTTCACACATGAAATCGTCAACCACCATATTTTCCCACTTTGACCGTCACCCATATTTTCTCCACTTTGACCGTCACCCATATTTTCTCCACTTTGACCGTCACCCTTATTTTCTCCACTTTGACCGTCCACCCATATTTTCTCCACTTTGACCGTCACCCTTATTTTCTCCACTTTGACCGTCACCCTTATTTTCTCCACTTTGACCGTCACCCATATTTTCTCCACTTTGACCGTCACCCTTATTTTCTCCACTTTGACCGTCACCCTTATTTTCTCCACTTTGACCGTCACCCTTATTTTCTCCACTTTGACCGTCACCCATATTTTCTCCACTTTGACCGTCACCCTTATTTTCTCCACTTTGACCGTCACCCATATTTTCTCCACTTTGACCGTCCCCTTATTTTCTCCACTTTGACCGTCACCCTTATTTTCTCCACTTTGACCGTCACCCATATTTTCTCCACTTTGACCGTCACCCTTATTTTCTCTCCACTTTGACCGTCACCCTTATTTTCTCCACTTTGACCGTCACCCATATTTTCTCCACTTTGACCGTCACCCTTATTTTCTCCACTTTGACCGTCACCCTTATTTTCTCCACTTTGACCGTCACCCTTATTTTCTCCACTTTGACCGTCACCCTTATTTTCTCCACTTTGACCGTCACCCTTATTTTCTCCACTTTGACCGTCACCCTTATTTTCTCCACTTTGACCGTCACCCTTATTTTCTCCACTTTGGCCAAAAATTGACTGCATTTCATGTTTGACGAAGCAGTTTGTAGTGATTTATCTTAAGTTAGCTGTACTATCTTTTTTTATTATGCACACATATAAGTCATTATACAATGAATACCTTCCTAGGTTTTCTTCAGCTAATTTTCATGGGGGAAAATTGCCAAGATACATTTACATGCCGCCTAATGCATTCCCCCCCCCCCTCCCCCCCCCCCCCCCCCCCCCCCCCCCCCCCCCCCCCCCAAACATTCCAGTTAATTTGTCCTCATCCTTCAGGCAAACAGGATAGTTAATCTGGCATTGAAGGTCTTGAAATAGATAGATTTCATATGTGATGTCCTCATGTTTCGTCAGAGTTTTGAAAACTAATTTGGAGCTTTCTGCTCTGTAGTAACCATAGGTTAAGTGTCTGTTTTGTAAATGCTGAGTAAAAGGGGGGAAAATCGGAAAACCAACCAACCAAACAAAGAAACAAAGAAACAAACAAATTCCCAAAGACTTGCAGTTACTTATCAGTTCTAATTTAACGAGAGAGAGAGAGAGAGAGAGAGAGAGGATTGATCATCTTTGTTTCCAAGGGTAACAGATAAGCAAACACATGCTATTTTCAATCCACTCATTACCCCGCTAAAGGACTAAGTTTGACTACCAACTAACTAAGCATGACTAGCGACTAAAACTACAAGACTTTTCACAAACACACATATCTTCGAAAATGCATAAAAATATGAGGATGAGTTGTGTCTCCACCAATCGATGAATTTAAAGAAAAAACGTTAAAACAACGAACAAGAACGAATGAATTGATTACGGAAAAAAAGTACACCACACACACAAATACATAGAAAGCGATCCTCCTATTAGTTATCAAAGAGGGAGGGAGAGAGAGAGAGAGAGAGAGAGAGAGAGAGAGAGAGAGAGAGAGACCTTTATTATTTTTTTTTCAATACTGGTATTACCGACTACAATGTTGTTGTTTTTTAATGAACTAGCAATAACGCATATGTAACAGCAATACGTACGAGACAGACAGACAGACAGACAGACAGCAGAGAGAGAGAGAGGGGAGAGAGAGAGAGAGAGAGAGAGAGAGAGATTATCACAATCCTTTTCTAAAATATTTGCGCACTGCATACTGCTAAGGGTGTTAATAAAACAACAACAATGCATCCATAATGTCACAGATAGTACATACATTTTCATGATGTGGTTACAGTGCAGGAATAGAATAAACAGTACTAAAAACAGTTGTCAGTTAGCGACAATGGATTAATAAAATCAATAATCATAACACTTATTTATCATGATGGGTGTGTGTGTGTGTGTGTGTGTGTGTGTGTGTGTGTGTGTTGTCTGTCTGTCTGTGCATTTGTCTATGTGTGTGCATGCGTTTGCGCGCTCGTGTGTGTGTGTGTGTGTGTGTGTGTGTGTGTGTGTGTCAGAGAGAGAGAGTGAAAGGTGCCATCATAATCCCCCCTCCCTCCACCATTTAAAAAAAAAAACTATTGATATACTACCCAAAACTAGAATCATTAATTAGGTGACAAGAGAGGGAGAGAGATACGTCAGCTTTCATTTTTTTTTTCTTTTCTCAAATTCTGTAGGCTAAATACTACTACGGAGTTTGATTAAACAGTGACAATGCATCAATAAACGTCAACAGCAAACAGGACACAGATTTATCTTTGTGTAGTGTCATTGCATACAAAAATCCATAGTACTAGGACCTGTAAACAATCAGTGACAATGCACCTACAACATCAGTGACCACAACGTATATTTATCATGAAATAAATGTAATCATTATAAAAATTTTAAAAAGAAAACCAAGAGTAAAATCATCTTTCATTTATCATTAAGTGGTGAAATTAGTCATTAGATAGGGATCAGTTTCACAGTCTAGAAACGCAGCTGCGATACACGAGGTTTGCCCTGGTACATGTATTTGGTCTCTACCAATAATAATCTGCTATGAAATGTGTACTTAGTTTTTCCCTGAAGACTTCTGCATTTTGAGTGAATCGGAAATCATGGGAAGTGTATTCCAAACCACACTACCAGAGTGAGAAAGGCTTGATCTTAAACAGGTCTATTCTTGGTGTGGGAATCTGAAATTTGGTTGAATCCCTAGGATTTATGTTACGTATCCAAAACTATCCTCTGTTTTCTTGATTATTGCATGTCCGATACATAACTTCAGGCTGTTTTTTTTTTTTTTTTTTTTTCATTTTCGGTAGTCTTTGTTATTTCTTTAATGAATCAGTTATGCAATAGGATAGTGATCTGAGTAATCACTGAATATTTTGCTTAAATTCATTAAAAAAAAAATTAAGATGTTCTTTCTCTACCGGGAAGGTCATGAATTTTATGTATTCCACCAGGGTCGACCATTCCATCAGTCCAGCAATCTTCTTGTTATCTTTATTAAAGTCACAGTAAGATGGATCTATTCCAATCCAAATTCGTTCTATAGTTTAAACAGGCTGGTAGCATGTACAAACTTGCAAAATTTAGTTCAAGCGTGTATGTCACAGCTGTCCGGCCGAGATGAAAATCGCGCTCTTTAGTTAGCCTACTCCTGCCTGCCTGGCAGGCGATAAGCAGCCTGCGTGACTCACATCTGGTAGCACCCCGTGTAGCACAGCTCTGCACGAGGGAGCATGTGTTCTCATGCTGTGCTGTTCCCGTTGTGCTTTACGGTTTCTATTATTTCACACTCCGGATATCATTAACTGTGTGCGTGATTTGTGTGTTGTGATTCTTTTTAGTGCCGTTTGATACAACTTCGGTTCATCACGCGTTCTTGAGTTGTTGTTTTTTCATAGAGAAGTTTGTTTTCATAAGTTGGCCAGGACCCGGCACGTGTATACGTATATCTATGGAGGCAGTGTTAGCTCAGCAAGCCGTGTACGTGTGTGGTGCTCTTCTTCTTCTTCTTCTTCTTCTTCTTCTTCTCTCTCTCTTCTCTCTCTCTCTCTCTCTCTCTCTCTCTCTCTCTCTCTCTCGCTCTGTGTGTGCGCGTGTGCGTGTGTGTGTGTGTGTGTGCGCGCGCGCGCGTGCGCGCGCATGTGTGTGACCGACCCTGCATTGGCTAGTCTTGTTGCTTACGTGTAGGCCTACTTCATTCCGATCTTTTGTACGTGCGTACGCGTGCGTGTTTGTAGCGCCAACAATGGCGGAGGCGTTTGAACACAACTTCAGTGAACACAAAAGACGTGTAGATTTGTTGTGCCGTGTGTGCGGAAATCGTGTGCTCAGAAAGGTACAAGATAAAGGATTAAACGCTAGACTTTGTGTCAACTTCTCCAATGATTTGTTGCAGTATTTCACTCTAGATATTTCTGGTGATGAAGAAGGCAAACAGTCCAAGTGTATCTGCATAAAATGCTGCCATAAACTGAAAAAAACGAGACACATGTCAGCACATTCTCAATGTTATACTACAAAAGAAAATGCTGCTCGTGACATAGAGAGAATGTCAGAAATCTGGACAACTTTCGATCCAGATCTTTCTTTGAGTCAGTGTACATCGTGTCGATTCTTCCAATCAGCCGGCCTTCTTGGTCATCGGAAAACAAAGAAAAGCCGACCCGTCAAAAGATCTGCTCAAGAATGTTTAGATCAGTCTCAGTGTATGTATGTGTGTACGTATGTATGTATGTATGTATGTGTCTATGTGTCTATGTATTTATCTAGGCCTGTTTGTGTGTGTGTATGTATGCGTGTATGTATGTGTACGTATTTATGTGTATATGTATGCGTGCATGCGTACATGGCTACGTGTGCAGCTGTCATTGAAAGCCTTTTCTCATCACAGTCTGTTTATTCGCAAGAATGGTGAAATAAAAACAAACAACTGCTTGACACAAGTAAATCGAGAGAACGTTTGAGAAAGAATTATTCTGGCTGATTTATCTCTGATATTTTCTTTTAATCCAGGCAGACCATGGGGACGTTTCGTCTTGAAAGACGGCAAAGATTGGACACGCTATGGTGACGACAAAGTATTAATCATCTGGGAATGCCGTTTACGCTTGGCTGGCTATAAGTATATTATGGGAGTGGATTTGGATGAGGTCATCATGCCTCGTCATTTTAACGATTTGAAATCCTTTCTAAAGGTATCCTCTCTCTCTCTCTCTCTCTCTCTCTCTCTCTCTCTCTCTCTCTCTCTCACACACACACACACACACACACACACACACACACACACACACCTAGTGTTCTCGTCCATAGTCGTCACAACTATACCTCTTTCACATTGCCTATCTTTTGTACCTGTTATGATCACATATCCTTCGGTGTTGTTGTCTATCTATTGTACCCGGTATGATCATGTATCCTTCGGTGTTGTTGTCTATCTATTGTACCCGGTATGATCATGTATCCTTCGGTGTTGTGACCTATCTATTGTACCCGGTATGATCATGTATCCTTCGGTGTTGTGCCTATCTATTGTACCTGGTATGATCATGTATCCTTCGGTGTTGTTGATCTATCTTTTGTACCGTATGATCATGTATCCTTCGGTGTTGTTGCTTCTTTTGTACCTGGTATGATCATGTATCCTTCGGTGTTGTTGTCTATCTTTTGTACCTGTTATGATCAATATCCTTCGGTGTTGTGCTTCTTTGTACCCGGTATGATCATGTATCCTTCGGTGTTGTTGCCTATCTTTGTACCCGGTATGATCATGTATCCTTCGGTGTTGTGACCTATCTTTGTACCCGGTATGATCATGTATCCTTCGGTGTTGTTGCCTTCTTTTGTACCCGGTATGATCATGTATCCTTCGGTGTTGTGACCTATCTATTGTACCCGGTATGATCATATCCTTCGGTGTTGTGCCTATCTTTTGTACCGGTATGATCATGTATCCTTCGGTGTTGTGACCTATCTATTGTACCCGGTATGATCATGTATCCTTCGGTGTTGTGACCTATCTATTGTACCCGTATGATCATGTATCCTTCGGTGTTGTGACCTATCTTTTGTACCGGTATGATCATGTAGAATCCTTTCCCCGGGGTTGTTTGTGTTGACCTATCTTTTGTACCCGGTATGATCATGTATCCTTCGGTGTTGTATGAAATAAAAACAAGGCGAGGAGTGAGTGTTATCAAACAACAACAACAACAACAAACACAAGGACATACTCACTGTCCTTGCATACACGAATGGTTTTGTGTTGTGTGTATGTTGTTAAACGAGTTAACTTAGCAAAGGAAACAAATATCACTGACGGAAGAATCTTTTTCTGTGACCCCTATCTCACCCCTCCTCTGTCACACACACACACACACACACACACACACACACACACACACACACACGCACGCACGCACGCACGCACGCACGCACGCACACACGCACGCACGCACGCACGCGCGCACACACACACACACACACACACACACACACACACACACACACACACATTTTCTATTACGATGGAATTTATATTGAACCCTTTCCAAAGACAAAGGAGCCTTTCAAACGAAGTTTT
>CM065736.1:33036863-33041863 GCA_033310375.1 Conus canariensis
CCACGTCTGTGGCCTTGGTTTGGTTCCGTCGGGGTCACCGGTATCGGCGAGTCCATGGGGGCTGTCATTGGACGGACGTGGTGGCGCCCTCCGCAGGGAGAGCTCACTCACGCCGGCTCCGCGACTAAGCAATTATTGTCGTCAGTAAGGGGGTTTAGTAGGTGGTGTCCTGCGTATGTTAGATCAGAACAGGCCCCACTGAACACCACCGAAGTGACTCGGCAGCAGTGTAGTGTCTCCTCCGGTGGATTGCTTCTTGACGACTTGACATTGACTGCTACCTGTGGATTGTTGGTGCCGGGGCTGCGGCGGGGCCGACCGGGCTGTGGCTGTGGACGGGGTGTCGGAATGAGCGGCGTGGGTGCACTGCCTCTGAGGTGGCGCAGAGGTTGGGACAGCAAAAAAATAAAATAAAATTAAAATAATAATAATAAATAAAAACACACAATACAGCACATATATTCTGATAAAGCGATGTTTTTCAGCATGTACAACTATCGACTATGCCAGACTAGTTCACACGTTTTCCTGCCATAAAAAAAGTTACCAGTACACTTTTTTCTACATGCAAATTGTCGCTTTATTTTATCGTATAATTTCTATTGTAGATCGCACACTTCAAGTGTAATTTACAGGTATAACTTTATTCTTTTCAAAATGATGTAAAATCTGGTTAAAACTTTTTTTTTTTTCCAAAACGTTTGCCCATATGTGATATATGCGTTATAGGACGGTAGTTATGTTTGACACTTAAGTTTTCCAGCCTTGATAATTGGATTGACAGTCGTGTCTGTCTATAGCTGTGGAATTTGCTCAGCAATTTTGAAAAGATTTACGCAAAAGATGATGCCATTTTCTGGATGCTGACTATATCCGGACCAGTAGAACATTTCTTTTTAATTGCGAACAGAGGATGTTGTATTTCCAAACACTGTGATGTTTTAGGAGCGTTGACAGACAGGTCATTTGTGGCGCTGGTTTAGCTTCCGATTTTTTTTCTTTTTTTCTTTTCTGTGTGCTTTATGATGTGTTGACAGCCATTCTTCTCTGCTTTTTTTTTTTTTTTCGTAATCTAAACGGTTTCTGCTTTTTCCATATTTGACGAAAATTTATTGTCGCCAGTTTCTGCTGGATAGGTTGGAAATCTAATACCATTTTTCATTTCTGTGGTTTTCCCCGACATTTTAGTATCCCTGTGCTCCATGACTTCGTTAATACAACACGAGAGCCAGTTTTCTCTATTGGTAGAATTAGTTCTATTACAAGTGATTTGTTCCTTTTTTCCTTTTTTCTTTTTTTTTTCTTTTTTTTTTTTTCTTTTTTGAGTGTGGTTTTTCGTCCGTTTTCTTTTTAACCATAGATTTTATGTTTGTTATTATTTTCAACTTCTGCACATGCATCATTCCACCACAGACTGCCAGAATGACTAGTTATTTAAATGGCTTTCAATTTGGAGACAGACGAGTTCGTTGCTAATAGAACCGTGAGTTTTGAAAATAAATGTGATTAAGCTCTATATTTCCAGTTCTTTGGAAGTCTTGGCGTGCGTCAGCAGTTTGAATTTTATCCCATTCTGCTCGTTTATAATCGTGTTTTGGTGGGATATCTTTCATATCTTTTCGATTATATTCTTTGAAGATTATTATCACAACTGACAGGTGGCCACTAACTAATGTGTCAGCATATGTTTTCCATGAGCAAGATGGACATAACTCGAGCGAAATGAAAGGAAAGTCTATTGTATGCAACCCGAGTGACACTTTTGTCATTTTATAAAGATCAAACGGACTTTTCACAATATTTTTGACAAGACGATTTCTCGTTACTTCTTTACAATTCTTTTCATAGAAGAGCGAGTGGGCGTTGAAGTCACTCCCGGTTAGTCAGTTAACGTTCTGTTGACCTTGCTTCGTACGCAGCCATTCGGTGTTGAGTCATTCGGACCCTCTGGGAGAAAAACTGGAATCAACCATTCAGTAAATGTGATCGTAGCTGTGTATGAGTGGGGCTTGGTGTGTTTGTGTGTGTGTGTGTGTGTGTGTGTGTGTGTGTGTGTGTGTGTGTGTGTGTGTGTGTGTGTTTTCGATACGGGGGAACATGTAGATTGTGTTTTAGCCCTTCGCGAATATATATTGTAGTGTGTATTTTTTTTTTTTATTTATATCCTCAACTTCATGTATTGGAGGATGATGATAGGTTGGCATTTTGGGCAGTTGAGTCGGCGTCAAGTTAAAGGATTGCAGTATCAAGACTTCGTAGCGATTCGTTTCAAGTTGGAGTTTCAGATAAACAAGATTTGTTGCTCGTGATCTACAATGGCACCGAAAAAGGTGTATGTTGTGTACATTTGACTGAGTGGATATATTCGTCATAAAGAAATCAGATATCTTTTTTTTTTTTAAAGTCTGGAAACACAATAAAAGTGTCATTTGCCGAAACGAAAAACACCTATTAAACATGAAATGCAGTTCCATTATATGGGTTATGAAATCCGCAGATATGAAAATTGGACTGGATATGGGATTGTTAAGAAAAGAGGAGTTTGGGAAAGATAGAAATGAAGAGGGGGCGGGCCGGGGGGGGGGGGGGGGGGGGGTCTTATAGGGAAGATGGAAATCAATGATATGTTACACAGGGAAAATGGGAAATAGTGTTTTAAAATAACACGTGAAACAGTACCATAAGCAGGATAATTCTGCACAGTGCACATACCTGCAAATAAAACGGATGGATAGTTAGGTGCTATAAGCAAGTTTCAGACAAAAGCTTACACAGGAGTGTAACTTCAAACCCTCTCTCTCAGAATGTTGCGAATAATTGTGTAGCATTGGAACCCTTGTGCTCGGGGAAGCTCGTACGGTTGCTAGGAGATGGCTGCAGCCTTATTGCTGGCAGGCAGAGGTGTCTTGGTCGACGTGGTTTGTACAGAAGAAGTTCCGCAAGGCCATGCTGACGTGGCAGCAGAACACTGGTTCCTTGTTGGCATGGAAATGGGTCCTGTCCTCTATGTCCTTCAGGCTGATGTTCATGTCTTCGTGAGACACAATACGTATTTTATCATTGTTCATGCAGTTCTGACGACAGTGTGGCATTAAACAAGTTTGTTTATTCTGAAAATGTAGAATATCGATGGTGCAGTTTTAGTGATGACAGTTTGTTTTCTGGATAATTCTTAGAAATCTGTCTTGTTCGTGTAAGTATTAGTGACTTTGAGGCTGTGAAGACAGAGAGTCTCTCTCTCTCTCTCTCTTCTCTCTCTTTTCCTCTCTCTCTCTCTCTCTCTCTCTCTCTCTCTGAGTGTGTGTGTGTGTGTGTGTGTGTGTGTGTGTGTGTATGTGTGTGTGTGTGTGTGTGCGCGCGCGCGCACGTGCGTGCGTGTGCGCACGCGCGCGCGCGTGTATGACAGAGAGACAATTAGAGAGAAAGCAGTTAAGGTTCTTAGAATAACAAACAGCGTGTCTGGAACGCAATGTAAAAATCTTGTTCATCATAATGCCAACAGGAACATATTTGTGTCCCCCTCTGAAGCGACCGTGTTCCACTACAGAACCTGCAAAGTACAGGAATGGAAGTCCATCTGCGAGGGGCCGAGAATGACCGACAAGTCCATGCAGCGATTTCAGGACAAGCTCATTCCTGCCGTGTCTTCACTGCGACAGAAACTGGGTCTGCGTCTGCCCTGAACACTTTGCACGTTTGTTTGATGGCGGTTCTTAATTGCAGAATGCTTTTTGGGGTTGAGATAGATGCACTTAAATGCTTTTTTCTGTTTCAAATGCGGGTCAGTCCAAGGAGTCTGTGTACATTTCATGGAAATAGTATTCAGATTATCATATCAGTAATTTTGAACGTTTCAATCTAGATGAACTATGTATTCCTTTGTGTTTCACCGTGATATCCTCTGTTCATTGATGTTCTTGTCATTGTTGAAATTGAAACGGAAGTTATGAACCATCGTTTTGTAAAGCGACCGAAAGTCGTATTTATTTTCAGTTCCATAATACCTTTATTCAATCCAAACTGTCTTTTATTCCTTGTTCATTTCGTTCTTTCTTTCTTTTCTTTCATTATTTTCTGTCGTCATTTCTTTCTTTCTTTCTTTCTTTTTATTTTCTTTATTCCAATTTCATTTCTTTTTCCTTCCGTCTTTCTTTCATTCTGCTTTCTTTCTTCATTTTTTGTTTTCGATCTTTCCTTGTTTTGTTTTTATTATTATTATTTTTATTATTATATATTATTATTATTATCATTTATTATTATTATTTATTATTATTATTATATATATTCATATTATTATTATTGTCTATTGTTACTGCCGCCTTTCTTGCTTTCCTTCCTACGTTCCTTCCTTCGTTCTGTCATGACTTACTCCCATCTTTCTTAGTTTTCCCTTACGGCTTTCTTCTCTCTCTCTCTCTCTCTCTCTCTCTCTCTCTCTCTCTCTCTCTCTCTCTCTCTCTCTCTCTCTCTCTCTCTCTCTCTCTCTCCTCTCTCTCTCTCTCTCTCTCTCTCTCTCTCTCTCTCTTTTCCTTTCTTTCGTCATCCATGCTGTATTTCTTTCCGTCCTTGCTTTCTTTCTTCCTTCTTTCTTACTTTTTACTCTTCCTTCGTTACTTATTACTTCACACGCGCGCGCGCGCGCACACACACACACAACACACACACACACACACACACACACACACACACACACACACACACACACATACACACACACACGCACACACACAATATTTAGAGAGAGAGAGAGAGAGAGAGAGAGAGAGAGAGAGAGAGAGAGAGAGAAATGGTACTGAGGATCAGCGCAATCTATATATATTTATATATATATATATAACTAAGGATGTAATTGTAAACGATAAAACAAAGAACAATCCTCTGCGTATGTTAGAAAAATACTGTCGGTGTAAAAACATTTCTTCATGCTTTGACATACCACCATTTTCATTAAATGAACTGTTAGATTATTTAATACACTTAAAACAGTCAGGGACTAGGAA
>CM065736.1:33049363-33061863 GCA_033310375.1 Conus canariensis
TCTTGTTCATGTTCTTATAAGTATCCCTACTCCATCATCCATTTGTAATAACCTCATTCTCCCTCATTTCCATTCATAATTGTACATTTCCATTCATATTCATATTCATTCATTGCACATAATTTCCTCAAAACATATTCATTTCCATAATTCCATTCCTTCATATTATATTACATTCATGTTCCCTCATATTACACCCTTGTATTCACTTTTATATAGTTATCTTTCCATCATAGTCCTTGTCTTGCTTCTTATCTGAGTATACAATTGCATAATCTCATGTGTTCATATAACAAGAGAGAGAGGAGAGAGAGAGAGAGAGAGAGAGAGAGAGGAGAGAGAGAGGAGAGAGAGAAGCGAAGAAACAAAGAAGAAAACTTGGCCTGCAGAAACAAAGGAAAAAGAACTGCATTGAAGAAACTTTCAGTGTTGCTTCATTCCTTTTATTTGAATCAATAAAGACACAATCTATTAAAACATGTAATATTAAAGTAAAACACACCGTAACACAATGTTCACCGAGACTGACCAGTGCAACCACAATGTGCGGCAGAAAAAGTAAAGGGACAGCACTGCGTATTACATATGTTACATTTTTCTGAAAATTGCCTCCCTTTCAATAACCACATAATTATGTCTTATCTTTATGGAGCTGGTTTCAGTCCATGGATCAAGATCAGCATTGCCCCAGATCTGCGTCACTGACGAGAAGAGTAATTAACACGTGACGTCAGCACAGGAAAACAGTGTTGATCATCAAGATTCAAACTTTCAAAAACCGCGGCAACAATGTTACGATATTCTGAATACTAGTTCCACGAATCAAAAATCAAAACCAGTGACATCGAAGTAACACATACAATGAATTAAAAAGAGTGCTGTCTATCGAGATGAAAACATTCCAGTTCATGGCCACAATACTACAGCCATCTGAAGACTATTTTCATGAATCGAGAATCAAACAAACAAACCAGCAACAAAAAACAAAACAAAAAAAAACCCAGAGAGAGAGAGAGCACAACCTACATAGGCCTAGTCGAGTAAATGCACACAGAGTGCCCGGTCCCGATTCACATCAGAAAGCATCGCGCACATACTTCACCTCCCGCCTTCTCCCCGAACAGCGTTTTGCCGTGAAGGTCCACAGTCAACAGCACGTGCAAAGCGTTCAGGGCAGACGCAGACCCAGTTTCTGTCGCAGTGAAGACACGGCAGGAATGAGCTTGTCCTGAAATCGCTGCATGGACTTGTCGGTCATTCTCGGCCCCTCGCAGCTGAATTTCCATTTCAGTTTGCAGGTTCTGTAGTGGAATACCGTCGCTTCTGAGGCGGGTACGAAAAGCACCCTGTTCGCAGCATGATAGACAAGGTTCTTGCATTCAAATCCCACTCCGTTTTCTTCTTTAAATCGATCTCCCTTCCAGTCTGTCTGTGTTTGTCTGTCGGCTTCTCGTTGTTTGTTGTCTGTTTGCCCCCACCCCCCACCCCCACCCTAGCCGCCCCCCTCCCACCTTCACTCTCTCTCTCCCTCATACACACACACACACACACACACACACACACACACACACACACACACACACACATACGCACATATACACATGCGCACGCGCGTGCACACACACAACACACACACACACATGCACGCACGCACCTACCACACACACACACACACACACACACACACACACACACACACACACACACGCACGCACGCACGCACGCAGTGTAGTCTGTCTCACACTCACAAAATTACACGCACATTATCACACACACACACACACACACACACACACACACACACACACACACACACACACACACACACACATACACACGGGTGCGCGCGTGCACACACATACACACTGTCATGTATGCACATGCGCGCACACATACACACACTGTTATGCTTGCACGCGCGCATACATACACACGCGCTCACGCGCGTGCGCGCCCTCTCACACAGACACATATGTCGCATTTAAGCTAATACATTCATATATTCGCACACACACTCAAGCACGTCACCTCCCCCTCACACACACACACGCACAGACACGCACACATTATAAACACCGCACGCAAGCACGCGCGCGCGCACAGACACACACACACACACACACACACACACACACACACACACACACACACACACAGCGCATGCAAGCTTATAGTTAAACACACACACACAAACACGCGTGCGCGCGCGCACACACACATATATACACGCGCGCGCGAACGCACGCACACACACACACACACACACACACACACACACACACACACACACACACACACACACACACATACACACACACACACACACAATTCTTGTACTCGCCTTCTATAGCCTTGAAAGGGACGAACGTCGTGTGTGGATGCTTGCAAGGATCTTCTGGGTAAGTACACATATTTGGGGACCTTTACTCCCGGGTAGGTGCTGTTTAAATACCTCAGGAACAGCAGTGGTGCCTTGGGGTCCACTGGGCCCCAGTTGTCCAAAAAGAATTGAACCATAAAATGCAGTGAAGATGCCTTCTGGTATTTGGCAAACGCGTACTGTTGAGAAAAAAAAAATCACACGGTTCTGATACTGTTTCGTTTTTCAGTCAAGAAATTTGCATTTCAAATGAATAGGGACAGGACGGGAATACCAGCCCAGTATGTGGCTTCCACGTTAGCGAAGGCTTGTAAATCAAGATTTGGCTGACACTTTTTTTTTTCATTAAAATAAAAATGTATAATACTTATCATGAATGAACGTAGAGAAACATGGGTCAGCATCACAAGTTGTACTCGCTCCTCTTCCCCCCTCTCCCCGCCCCTACACACACTCTCCCAAACCCCCCCCCTCCCCCCCCCCCCAAAAAAAAAAAAAAAAAAAAATGGGTCATGTGACAAAATCATTATTTATGTGTTGTGAATGTGTGTGACCACAAACTAATTTCTCGAATTGAGATAATAAAGTTTACTTGACTTGAAAAAGGGACGTTGTAGTGTTGAAAATCACTGTTGCAAAATTTCTTTGGTATGTGTCATTTAACACTTAACATTTTAAGTAACTGAAAGCAGTTTAATAATCAAGCAAAAACTGCTCTCTTTTACCATACGTGGAGGACAACTGCTTGTTAGTTTTGGTTGGTTTTGCGGTTATTTTTTATCTCAGAATATTAGTATATTCCATGCATCACTTTGGCAACAATCGTAAAACAGCACAGCTGTTCCAAAACACTAAAAGAAGAACAAATCACAACCTGCTTTGTGCTGCTGCTTGTAACATTGTTGGTGGATCCTGGTAAGGAATACAGGTCTATGGTTTCTACATGTCTTCATGCGGTGAGCTGGATTGTCAACCCTGAGGTGCACTCAATTATCGGTGCTGTCACAAGAGCTGTAGGCTTACGCAGCGTGCATGCCCGGGTGCGTCTCCTCTCTCTCTCTCTCTCTCCTCTCTCTCTCTCTCTCTCTCTCTCTCTCTCTCTCTCGTGCAAAACGCAGTTGCCATGACTGTCTGGGTCATGCATGTCAATGAGACGCATATATGCACTTTGCTTATTATGATCCCCCTACAGCTCTCAAAGGCTATGTAAACAGAGAGTGTTCATGAGCAGCCAGCTCTTTGATGACAATCTGACAGATTGTGACAAGGAGATCAAAGACTTGGACAATCTATCAGTCCATCCATGACAAATTGTGACAAGGAGATCAAAGAGTTAGACAATCTATCAGTCCATCTATGACAGATTGTGATAAGATCAAAGAGTTGGACAATTTATCATTCCATCTATGACAACAAGCACTGCAACAAGGCATGGCAATTTAAAAAAAGTCAATCAGGAAAGACGTCCTTCTTTCAAGCCACAGACAACTGCCCTATGGGCGACAGAAGACGTGCAACGAAAACAGAAACAAGACAGTTCTAACAGAGAAAAGCTTTGCGTCGGTGGCACTCTGTGATGACCAGGTGAGACGGATCTTTTCCTCTCAAAAGCTGGGTGAAGAGAATTGACCGGTTCACTGCGAAACTAACACAATTCATAGATCGGTTGGAAAAGTGACGACAGAATCTCAAACATTACAAATAGTTCAAGGTGCTTGCATTGAAACTGGCCGTCATCTAAACCACATCAAACAAGTTCCCACAGTTCCACCCTGCTTCAATGCTACGGAACGACACCTTACTGACACAGCAATGCAGAACATAGTCGAAAGGTGTTCCTTCAAGCGTTCACCAGAAGCACCTGGGTTTGTGTCAGCTGTCTCTGGATGACACAAGAAAAATCGACCGTACAGGACGATTGTAAGCTTTCAGAATATAACTGCTGGCACTGTTTATTGCCACTTCAAAATGGAAACTTTACAGGCTGCATTAAAACTAAAGACTCCAGAATGATTTATGGCTTCTATGGACTTGAAAACAGCCTAGTACTCAGAATGATTCATGGATTCTATGGACTTGAAAACAGCCTACTGCTCAGAATGATTCATGGATTCTATGGACTTGAAAACAGCTTAGTACTCAGAATAAGTTGGAAAGAAGTACAGGAAGCTTTTCAGATTGGAGTGGAGTTGACAGGTCAGCCAGTTTAACTGCATGCTGAGTGGACTTATCCCTGCGCTGGATAAATGTACAACACTGATGAATCCTGTATTGACCATCTTACAGAGAGAAAGGCTATAGTTCCACAGAGTCTGTGGATGACTCGTTGTTACTGGCAAACGAGAATGTCATGCAACTGTGACACAGGAGAACGTTGAGGTCATGGGTTTATTGTTCACTCAAAGAAGTGTTTACTGGATCCCATCCATTGCATTCAGTTCCTATGAATTATCATTGACTGTGAATTAATCACCGTAACCTTAACTTCTGAAAAGGTGACCAACACGACCTCCTGCTGTGTGGTAATTATTTAAAAGGAGAATGGAAGCGTCAATGACCCAACAAACCTTATCGGTAAGATTGTTGCTTCCTTTCCTACAGTCATGCATTGTCCTTAACCTTGGAGACAGCCGGAGAAGGTGAAGAATGCAGTTCCTGTATAACATGCAGGGACATTTGACAGCCGTATAGCATCGCCATCTTACGCTAAAACAGGTTCTGTATTGGTGGATTTACACACTGTCTACAACATGGTCCACCAAACATAGCCCAACACGACCTCGACATAAGAATTGTTGAACACTGGGGTGCGCCGAGCATATTAACAGTGAAAATCTGGAAAGGAATGGGCTGCCTAAAAGAAAACAAATCACACAATCTATCTAGAACACATAGCAGCATTTTGTGTTTGAGTTCAAATGTTCTCCAAACCAAGCCACTTGGTGGCATGTTCCTATCACGATTGATGAGATTCGCTGTTTGCATCCATCGTAGGCACCAAGTCGTTGTGATCCATGCAGTGTTGTGAGGCAGACAAACATGGAGCTGATGGACTGATGATCAGGTGTGGTTCATGCCTGTCCTACAATCCAGGTCAAACGAATGCAACAGATGATGACGGGTCAAAACAAACAAACAGACAGACAAACAAAAAAACAACAAACAAAACCTGGATGCAGGATGGAAGCTGAACAAAGGTTAACAAGACTTTGACACCATTGTAGATTAATCCCGTTTACTTCATTGCCTTGAGGTAAAATAATAAAACGCAACGCTATGTTTTTATAAAGGCCTGATCCAAACGCGTGCGCAGGTGACGCTGCTTTTCCGTTATTCCGGTGATAATTTTGACTCGTATGCCTTTCCGCCTTTCAGCACCGTCAGGCCAGTGTTGAAGTGAGGGGAGAGCGGGCAATGGAAGCAGAGGTCTTGCCCTGTGGCCAACACAGGTCACGTGGCCACTGCTGTCACACCTGTTCAACCAAGACACAGTACTTCGCCACATAGAGAAGAACGCTCTCATGTTCGGTTCGTCTAAGAAAACCCCACCCTTTCAGCGGATGGCGTGCAAACTATCGGGAGTAGTACCAGAGAATTGGACGCTCCAACCAAGCAGCGATGGTATCATCAGTTGCAGGTGACTGCTGGCATGTGCAGCGTACAACACTGACATTGCCGACTTCAAACAGTACCCCATGAAAAACGGGATCCCACAACACTGACATTGCCGACTTCAAACAGTTCGCTATGAAAAAAAAATGGGATCCCACAACACTGACATTGTCGACTTCAAACAATACCCCATTTAAAACCCAAAATAATGGGCTCCCACAACACAGACATTGCCGACTTCAAACATGTACGCCATGAAAAATGGGATCCCACAACACTGACATTGCCGACTTCAAACAGTACCCCATGAAACAAGGGATCCCACAAGACACGCCTGACCTTACGCAGTCACCAAACTTCCTAGCTGATCGTGTTAGTAATGGGCCAAATGGCAGTTCAGACAACTAACAGACTGAGCCGTTTCTGCCCCGTGACTTTCCAGAAGACTCATAGCAGTGAGTTACTACAGACGACGTTGATTTCAATGGACGAAACAACCTTCTGGTAGCAGACCACTTCTCAGCGATACCATTTGTCAAATATTTGACAGGAAATTAAATCAAACCCTTTGTCGCAGCACTGCTGAAACATCTGTTAAGTGAGCATGGAATCCTGGACACAGCAATGTATCATAGTGACCTTCAGTATGATTCTGCTGACTTCAGACCTTTTTTCTGAGAAGAGATTTCACCACAAAACTTCATTTGCAGAGCCCCCTCCCCCCCTCCCTCCCTCACCCTACCTCACTCCCAGTCTAGTGGCTTAATTGACAGAACTGTCAACATGATGAAGAAGACCCCCTGAAATTCCAGAAAAATAGAATGGACGGAAATAGCTGTTTTGTGTTATATTATTCCCCTTCGCCCATAAACCGACAACTCAACCTTACTGTCCATGTAATACCCAGCCCAGCAGAGCTGACAGCAATGTAAAAAATAGAATGGCCAAGTATACCATGCAGGACAACAGCGGGGGCTGTGGATATCAGACACAGTCATCACAAAGAGACCACAGCGAAGGTGAAATCTACGGGCAGAACATACGCTACTTGAGAGCAACGAAGTCACAGACCAGCCCGAACGTCACGTGTTCTGATCCGCCTTCCGACACCAGCTCTGAGCACTTCAAAAGCCAACAGCACCAAGAGAATCAACCTGAACCCTCCCCCCCCCCCCCCCCCAGCCTCTCCTAACCAGTCTCACCTAAAGCCAGGCATCCAGGAGAATCCACAGCGATCACGTCAATTGTCGAACCCCGTTGACAGTGTCATAGAAAAGAAAAAAAAACGAAATTTTTCTAGAAAGAAAGAAGAAAACAACATGAATTGGGAAAAAAAGGAAGGATGAACCAAATATATAACGATCACGTGCAAAGTACTCAACACAAAATGATTACGTCAGTCATGCAGAATTATTCGCCAATCTCCATGCACCTGTAAGGACACTCCCACTCGCTACGTGTGAATAACCTTTCTTGTCCAGTCCTTTGTCTTTAAGTGATATTATGTATACGTGTGAATAACCTTTCTTGTCCAGTCCTTTGTCTTTAAGTGATATTATGTCTACGTGTGAATAACCTTTCTTGTCCAGTCCTTTGTCTTATGTCTACGTGTGAATAACCTTTCTTGTCCAGTCCTTTGTCTTTAAGTGATATTATGTCTACGTGTGAATAACTTTCTTGTCCAGTCCTTTGTCTTTAAGTGATATTATGTTTGACTGGTTGTCCTTTAGCTGCAAAGTGAGGTGACTGCCGGCGGAGATCTACACAAATTTTAAATGTAATTAATAGCGAAGCTCCAAGAAAACGTAGACAAACGAATCACAAGACAAAACGCGACGCTTTTCGACCTATTAGGTCTTCTTCAGGCAAGACACAAAACACTCAGGACAACGAAAATGAACGAACAATCACTTATCTTCATTCATTTCAGCGCAAGATGGGCTTTGAATCGTTGTCCTGAGTGTTTAGTGTCTTGCCTGAAGAAGTCCTAAGAGGTCGAAACGCGTCGTGTTTTGTTTTGTGATTCGTTTGTGTACGTTTTCTTGGCGGTTCGCTATTAATTACACTTAAAATTTGATTTGGTTGTCATTTGTTATTGAGATTGTTCTTCGAAAATTAGACAATGCTCTGTTGAGTTATCAGACCGATACCTTTTCTTCCAGTAGCAATAATGGTAAAGTAAGTCAGTCATGAAAATGTGCCAAAGATGCCAACATCATGAACCATTCCAAAAGAGAACATTCTGATCGTCGATTTAGTATATTAGGCAAGGTTAGTAAACCCATGTTGCTGTATGTACAAGAACGCTGCAGTGATGACAATGTCTATGACAGATAAACAGCCATGGGCAAGCAAGAACACTGAGAAAAGTGAAACATTCTTCTTTTAATACTGGAACCGTGAAAAGTTTTGAATGTTTAAAATGTATAGTTTGTCTAATGAGAAGGGTGTCATGACGTATGTTTTTGTTGCATTGCGGTTACTACCTGACACAGAGGGAACCAAGAACTCCCTATTGCAACCAACTTTAATGTAATAATAATGACGATAACAATAATAATGATAATAATAATTATTATTATTATTATCATCATAATCGTAATAACAACAACAATAACGATAATAATTAGGACATTTTCTACAGCGCCCATCACACACACACACACACACACACACACACACACACACACACACACACACACACACACACACACCACACACACACACACACACACACACACACACACACACACACACACACACACACACACACACACACACACACGTACACGCACACACTCACACTGGGACAAAATATCGCATACATAAACAGATACACTATATAACACGGTGAACGGCTCATTCGTACAGGAGCAAAGTGTGCAAATGACATGTAGTAATTCGGTAATAGTTCAGCTCTGGCACCAGGATCAGCCAGCATATAAACTAACAAACTACTCACCTGTGCTTTGCACTGCATGTAAATCTTTGTTTTTATCACTGCACGGCTGCAGCCTTCACTCTTCCAAGTCTACCCTGTGTGTGTGTGTGTGTGTGTGTGTGTGTGTGTGTGTGTGTGTGTGTGTGTGTGTGTGTGTGTGTGTAGACCTAGCGGTATTCTCTGCGTATCAACAGTTCTAGTTCTTATGACAAGGTCTCCGTGATAGTCGTCCACTCATCGTTCTGTCTGGTCGTAATGAGTGAAATGATCCATATCAACAAAAACAAACAACAAACGAGCAAACTAAAACCCACCAACAACGTTCTCGTATGTGTGTGTGTGTGTGTGGGTGTGGGTGTGGGTGCGTGCGTGCGTGCGTGCGTGCGTGCGTGCGTGCGTGTATGTGTGTGCGTGCGTGCGTGCGTGCATGTATGTGTGTGTGTGTGTGTGTGTGTGGTATGAGAGAGAGAGAGAGAGAGAGAGAGCGTTGTGTGTATGGCATACCTTCAAAAATGGTTTCAAAGCCGTAAAATGACGTGGCATGATGACCTCATCAAGGTCCACCCCCATGACGTAATCATAGCCAGCCAGGCGTAGCCGGCAGTCCCAAATGACGAGCTCCTTGTCGTCACCATAGCGTGTCCAGTCCTTGCCGTCCTTCAGGACGAAACGTCCCCATGGTCTGCCTGGATGGTGTGGAGGTCATGCACCAGACTCATTGTTTGTTTGTTTGTTTGTTGTATTTCATCATGCCCACAGGTAGATAGTTTGATGGACATATAGATAAAAGGTTAGATAGATAGATAGATAGATAGATAGATAGATAGATAGATAGATAGATACACAGATATATAGATAGATACATAGACAAATAGACAGATAGATGGAAAGATAGATGGATCAATGGTTAGATCGATAGATAGATAGACAAACAGATAGATAGATAGATAGACCGATAGCTAGAAAGATATGTTAATGAATAGATAGCTAGATAGGTAGATAGATACTTATATAGAAAAATAGATAGATAGACGGACAGATAGAGATATAGACCGGCAGATACCTGGATAGATAGATAGATAGATAGATAGATAGATAGATAGACAGATAGAGAGATAGATAGATAGATAGATAGACAGACAGATACATACATACATGTATTAACGAGGCTATAAATGACAGATGCCCAGACTTACATGTATCCATATGTGCATACAAACATATCTACATTCATGGAAAAAAATAGTTTAATTCCTGTGCATATATTTCTGTGCATATTACCTGTATTGAGTAATTGTTGGTGAATTTGTGTACGTGTACTAATCCATTATAAAGAGACGTTAACAAGACATAGTATGGCTATTTATGTCAAGGAAAGGTTTGACGCTGGCATATTCAAAACCAGACACTTGATAGGTGGGGGACAGGTTTGTTTTTTTTTGAACGAATTTATGCAAAAGTATGCAGTGACTGCTAAAGCAATCTTCTAAATGCAAAGTGGAATCAATAGATCAGTACGAAAACACACACACACACAAAAATGAACGTGAACTTAGATGTCGATGTAAATAAGAATTAAGAAAACCAAACCATGGTTTAGCACAGAGAAGAGTAATACATCAATGATGATAAGATATATTCATTACACACTGGCCTTTTACTGACTTGTTCCCCCAAGTTTGAAAAAAAAACAATTATCAACACTCGCATGCCATGCTTCCAGATGAGAATATGACGCCATACTTATTGACTTTTCATGATTTATTTTTTGTAACCATGACTCTGAAACTCAGTAACATGGTTGTTTGTTTGTTTGTTGTTGTTGTTGTTTTCAATCCCCAAATAATCCAGGTATACAATAGTTTGGGGGTCAGCTCATCCTACATCCTGAATATTTTAAGGTGCATGGTTAGTATGAGGGAAGTAACTTATTATCTTGCATGCCGCTCTCACTTTCTTCCTCAGTCGGTGTGTGTGTGTGTGTGTGTGTGTGTGTGTGTGTGTGTGTGTGTGTGTGTGTGTGTGTGTGTGTGTGTGTGCATGCGTGCGTGTGTGCTTGCGTTCTCAAAAATAATTCATGTTGCTGAATCAAGACTTACCAGGTAATTTATACGGCAGAAGCTCCAGCAACCCCATATCCTGATAATGTCTGAAAATCCTGTACACAACGTCCGTGTTGTTGAGGTCAAACAGCTGAATCTTGTCCACACCCAGAAGGCGCTGAGCTTCAAACCATTCCACCAGTTTGTTGGGATCCAGCCTCAGACCGTAGGCGAGCTTAGCACAAACCGCCAGTCCACCCGGCTTGACCACAGGATGGTGAACGCTCAGATACTGCTTCACGTCTCCTGGACAGGAGGATGGCGTCAAAGTCACGTGACTGTCACGGAGTTGCTGGTTGGTGAACGGAAACCAGCAGCGGTACACCACTCCCATGGTTCGCTCATCGTAAGTGACTCCTGTGATGAATCTTCTGCGAGCGTAATTCTGTGTAGCTAATTGCCCTGTGTGCACTTCGTCAGAGCTGGAGAGTTTCAAGCAACATGTGAGATTCACAGGTAGCCTCCCGTCCTGAAATACCGGAAAATGAATGTCGGTACCACTAGGAGGCACTTTGTGAAGAGCCACAATGGCGGAGTAGATGTACACGCGACGGGTGAGGGTTTCGTCATGAGGATCGCTCGTGGTCCATGCAGGAAAGATCTCCACCTGAAAAGGCCGTGAAGGGATGTGGTTCAATCGTATCTCACAGGATTGTTTTATGTTTCAATGTGTTTAGAGTAACATGTGGCGCTGCTTCCAGTACATCCCCATTTCCTTCCTAATGGACATGCATCTTGTTCAGATCAAGATCTGAAAATTGTCCTACAAAATTTACTATTGTGCTGGGGGGAGGGGGTGGGAGGGAAGGGGTTAAGAATCCTAGAGGGATACTCATCTGAATAAACAAAGAACTTCATAATACTCCATACAGATTAATTTGCATAGTTCTGTTTGGTAAGGATGCTTAATCAAACTGAAGGAAAAAAACTCCGTATCATTATTTCATATGCTTTGTACAATAATTTGATGGCTTCGAGCAAAAACCGTTTATCTGGAAAATGCTTGTTACGAATTAAATGAAATTTAAATTTGGAAAAATTCTTACATCAGTTGTATGGTACAAAATGCAAGTAGTTTCTCAGTTCTGGTGCCTTTCAGTTGAATTTACTTTATCACAAGTTGCCGAACTGTCGAGTATACGAGACGAAAGGTTTTTGTGGGAATTTATAAGATGTACCATTTTTTTTTTGCATGCAGTTGGTGGTGTCGCTTTGAATAGTTATAAACCAAACAACTAAATATGTTCCAGTTTTGTGGCATATTCAGGTTCTGTCCATTATTAGCAAAACTGGTACATTTGTCAAATATATCGTTGTGAACGCCATAAGATGATGTATATGTTTTTCAGATCAAAATAGAATTAAGCGAGAAAAATTGTTTTGGCACCAAATCTAATTAATCATATGTGTATTTGAATAGAGTGAAAACAAAACATGTAGGCTCAAGCCTTTTGCATTTCTCCTT
>CM065736.1:33064363-33074363 GCA_033310375.1 Conus canariensis
TGTAGTTTTCCTTGGAACCTGCAGGTTGTTACAGTCAGCCCTAGCGGTTTGTGAGCGACAGGGGAAATAATGCAGGGCTGGTTCACCCTCCCAGATTAGAAGCCCCCCCCCCCCTCCCCGCGCAACCCCCCCCCCCCCCCCCCCCCGTTGGCTTCATAGTCCCCCTGGTGAAATTTCAGCACTGAACACTCCAATAGTCATCATACTTCCAGTGCTAATAAATGGCTGGAAAAAAGATTGAAAACAACCATGGTAATAAACATTTTTGGCTGTTACACCCGTCTTCTTTTAACATGTAGCTCCATGTGCGATCTTGCATGTATCTGTGGCATAGCTGTTGCAGTTTGTAACGCCGTCAATAAGATGTTTTGTGTCTGTCACTGGGATACAGAACTGCTCCTGTTCAGGCGTTGTGTTGAGAGGCTGTTAAGTGGACAGCGCCTGGCACCATCAATTGGGAGAGTGTTGATCAAAAACAAAGGGGGGTCTGCTCTCTTAAGTATATGACTGAGCATGAGAAGATGGCCGACTTGAACGGAGAGGAAACACGTCAGTTAGCAAATGTGTCTAGAGGCCAGGACAATCTGTACAACCACACGTTGTCTATTTACCGTGACAGGTACGAATAGTTTTTGATAAAGAAACGTGCCAGTGCACAGAAATGTCTAGAAGCCAGGAAAATCCGTACAGCAAAATTTTTGTCTATTTACCGTGACAGATACGAATAGTTCTTAATGAAGAAACATGCCAGTTCACAGAAATGTCTAGAAGCCAGGAAAATCTGTACAGCAAAATATTGTCTATTTACCGTGACAGATACGAATATTTTTTAATAATGAAACAAGCCGGTTCATAGAAATGTCTAGAAGCCAGGAATATCTGTACGACCAGACCTTGTCTAATTACTGTGACAGATACAAATAGTTTTTCATATAAGCGCTCCGGGCAAGACTTTCCAGGTGTGCAATGTTGGCAAGTTTAACGGAACTGTTGTCTTAATGCCAGTGCACGACACATCTAGCGGGATACACAGCTGGTACAACTCGAAGCTTGTTGCTAGCGTTGATTTTGAACTTTGATGTTGATTCTGAACTTTGATATTGATTCTGAACTTTGATATTGATTCTGAACTTTGACATTGTTCAGAACATTGACAATGATTCAGAACATTGACTTTGACTCTTTGTCCGCAATGACCCGTAAGGCAGAACCTTACAACAGGCTAGTTAAACTGGTATTGTACGCACGTTTGGAATCAAATGTTCAACATCGGGTGTTTGTTATTCGAAAAAACAAATAAGATCAAGGTTTACAACTAGATCGAAGAAAGCTTTTTAAAGCGTGAGGGGAGAGAGAGAGAGAGAGAGAGAGAGAGAGAGAGAGAGAGAGAGAGAGAGAGACACACACACACAGAGAGAGAGAGAGAGACAGACAGACAGACAGACAGACAGACAGTCAGATCCTAATTGTGCTCGCATCAGCCTCACTATCATTAGAGAGAGAGACAGAGACAGAGACAAATATCTTAACCATGCTGGCGTCAGTCTCACTGTCATTTATCTGAATGCCCCAGAACTTGTTCTCTGGCGACAGACTGATCAGTCTCTGCACGTGGTGCACGTGTCATGTGTCCTGTCACATCATTAAGCCTTGCCACAACAGTTCCCAGTCATTAATCAACGTCTTACCTTCGTGAGCGGTGCCGTATGACTTTAATCCAAGAGATCGTGATCAGTTTCTGAACGTTGTGCACGTGTCGTGTCACATCATTAAGCCTTACCACAACAGTTCCCAAGCATTAATCAATACCTTACCTTCGTAAGCGGTGCCGCGTGACTTTGATCCAAGAGACCATCAAGTTCTGCTGGGAGCCGCTCTGTGGCAGGCTGCGGTGCTGGTGTCCTGGTCAGCCTCTCCATCATGGTAGGGGTCAGGACCCCGTGCTGTGTGTGCCTTGGCCTCACGGCCTTGATCTTCGTATGGGCTGGTGTCATGATTTGGTTCTTCCTCAAAAGGGTTGGTGTCAGAGCCTGGTTCTTCTCAACTCTTGGTGTCATGGCTCGGTTCTCTGTGAGATCTGGCGTCATGGGTTGGTTGTCCGCGAGGGCTGGTGATACGGGGTGGTTTTCCTTGACAGTTAGTGTCAGGAGCTGATTTTCCGTGTGGGCTGGTGACCTGGGCTGGTTCTTTTGAGTGACGGGTCTTTTCCAGACGTGGTGCGCCGTCACCTTTTGAAAGGGATACCCGTCATGTAGCCCCTGTGGTATGACATCAGTGATTTCTCTGTCTGTCTGTCTGTCTGTCTGTCTGTCTCTCTCTCTCTCTCTCTCTCTCTCACTCACTCTTTCTTTCTCTCTTTCTCTCACATGTACGCGCATACACACACCCACACACACACCCACACACACACACACACACACACACACACACACACACACACACACACTCACACTCACACACAAACACACACACACACAGACACACACACACAGAGAGAGAGAGAGAGAGAGAGAGAGAGAGAGAGAGGAGAGAGAGAGAGAGAGAGAAAAGATCTTGGGGGCAAATTAGGAAAGAACTTTTAGCGTTCCTGAAATGTTGTGACAGATGACACACTGTAGTTGAAAACTGAATGTTGTTTTCAACACCAAGATCGTCGATCGTTCCTTGAGAATATCAACGTGTGGGTCATTCCTGTGTTGACACACTCACATTTTCATGCTTTGGTCGTAGAGATTGAAGCTATTATGAACTGATCGCTACATACTTGTTTGCCATGCAAAGCTTGCTGAGGGATAGTTAAACAACATAGAGAGGCTGTTTGTATCTTCGTCCGTGGGGATCATATTGTTCACACAGTGTGTAGGTTACTATGTGAATGTTGTTCAAAAAGCCTTTAATATTAATCCCTTGTTGTTGTTTTGTTTTGTTATTTTGTTTTCTATAGAACAACATGCAAAAAGCATGGCATTGCACATTTTGGTATGATATCAGCACACTTTTTTTTTCCTTTTTAAACTTCAGACGGCATAGATTGTTTTGTTGTTTTTTTTGTTTGTTTGTTTGTTTGTTTTTGTTGTTGTTTTTTTTTTGGGGGGTTGTTGTTGTTTTTTTCGTTTACGGTTGTACGTTTTGATAGTACGAATGCGACTCACCTCTGAAGAGAACTCTTCTTTGTGAGATTCTTTAGTTTTCTAAAGAGAAGGAGGGGGGGGGGGGGTATTGCTATCACAGAGGACACAATAAGATAAAAATCCAAGATTGTATGTTGATGTTGTTTTTTACCCTCGTGGTCATCGATCGAGCGTGTGCACCAGCTGTTTAGTTGGCAGACATTCGTTACCCAATCACCACGTTCTGAATTGCTAATTTGCTTCAGATTACTAGGGAGTGCTTAATTCACTTCTTGAAATATGCATCGGTGGTTTTCGCAGCCTAATTATCATCTGATTAATTACTAATTTAATTCAGAAAAGATTGCTCGACTTTTTAGAAAAAAAAAATAGTTGGCTTGATATTGTAGAGTTTTTGTTTGTTTGTTTGCTTTTTAGTTTGCGCGTGTATATGAGTGACACGTGTCAACTTCATAAGGCGCCATTTTGCTTTCATGTAAACAAACAAACAAAAAAAACACACACACAAAAGCAGCAACTGGACTAGATGGTTGAGAACAAAAAATTAGTTGATAGAAAATGTACACCCAGAGATTGATTGTAAACTGTGGGGATTGTCAACCGCAAACAAACTGTCGTGTTGCTAACGGGTTTTTATGTTTTGCGTTTTGTTGTATTTTGTTTTGTTGGCTGGTTTTTCTTTCATTTGCTAGTGATCGCATGTGAGGGTTGGGATCGGAATAATTTTAATTCAGCGGCTGCTGCCTTTTCTCGCCTTTTAGTAAACTGGCCGTGTCGTGGTGACGTGGTTTCATTGAATCCGTTTTCTTCTTTTTACCTTACCCATCGAGATAATTACAACCTGACACATAATTACAACCTGAGACAATTACAACCTGAGACAATTACAACCTGAGACAATTACAACCATGAAATTATTCTTTCATCCCTCGCTGTCTGTTTATGAACTGGTTTCACCATTGTATTCCCGAACTAAACTGTTTTAAAATTATTAGAAATGTAGATAAGGTGTTCCTGGAGCTAAGCTTGAAGTGTGAGTGTCTGTGTGTGCGTGTGTGTGTGTGTGTGTGTGTGTGTGTGTGTGTGTGTGTGTGTGTGTGTGTGTGTGTGTGTGAGAGAGAGAGAGAGAGAGAGAGAGAGAGAGAGGTGACACTGACACTGACACTGACACTGACACAATTTTATTGCCATTAGCGAAAGGCCCTGTTGGCAAGGGGTATCATGAGTCATATCTAGCAACAGCGACTAAAAAGGAAACAAATTCAAGACTTCCCTTGTGATGTTACAAACTTTCCATACATATAACTTACAAAAAATGATCAACAAAACAAGCACCCATCCATCCACACGACTCCCTCCTTCCCTGCACACACACGCACACACACACACACACACACACACACACACACACACACCACACACACACACACACAAACACACACACACACACGTGCGCGCACGCACACACAATATACCATTCACATAGACTACCAGGTTACATTAAGTGATTACTACTGAGCCAAGGCGCCTTTAAGCAAGCGATTATCTTTCTCATTCGTTATATTCTTTTTACGAAAAGTACTAGCTTCTGCGATATACTTCGCAAATTCTATCAGAATGTTTTCCTTTCCACTTGATAAAATCGCTATTACATCTCTTCTTTGAGCAACTGATTCACTGAAAATTTTACAACCTCTGCGGATATTGGCATATGCGGGACAATCAAACACAAAATGCACTTCGTTCTCAACACTGTCTCTTTGTCTACACATTTGACAAGATCTATTATTCGATTTCTCGAACCATGTTTGGCTTGCACTAAGACCGAGCGTTCTGGTTCGAAATTTTGCTAAACTATATTTATGCCATTTATGCGTTACAAGATATTTAAGATATTCACTCCCCGCGGTCCCAGAAGTACCCCCTTGCACATCTCCTCCATTAATGTGCTTTTTATTTACTGGCCATAAACTGATATATGACATTCTATCCGAATCATCTTTGGAATCAACAACTGCCCGCCAACGACCACGGTCCTGGGCAATCTTTTCTAATTTGCTCCAGCTGTAATCCATCTGCCTGGTTTCGATTCCAGGTCCCGTCTCCAGGTGTTTCTTGGTCTTCCTTGCTTCCTTTTGCCTTGGGGATTGCAGGTCAGGGCTTTTCTGGTGGTGTTGTCCGGGGCTTTCGTAGCGTGTGTTTTATTTGAATGGTACGGGAAACGACTGAATGAGCACCAGTAGGTTGCTCTTCAGCCGGCTCTACCTGGGTAGGCAGCCCGTTGAGTGAGTGAGGTAGTGTGTTTATTGTAAAGCGCTTTGAGCTTGGTCTGTGACCGAGGATAGGCGCTATATAAATACCCAATATAATAATAAAGTGTGTCCTATCCACAGCCATCTTCTTTTGCGGATGTCTTGCTCTACTGGCAGTCGGTTACATCTTTCCCACAGTTCTTTGTTGTTGACTGTCTCTGGCCAGTGGATCTGGAGGATCTTTCGCAGGCTGTTGACGAACGTCTGCAGTTTTTGAATGGTGGTTTTTGTGGTTCGCCAGGTCTCTGATCCATATAAGGGGACGGATTTGACGTTTGAATTGAAGAGGCGGATTTTCGTCCTGGTGGTGATTTGTCGAGATGTCCAGATGCTTTTCAGAGTGATGAAGGCTGCTCTTGATTTCCCTATTCTGAACAATAAACAATGAACTCCTTGCATTCTTCGGTGGATCCTCAGGCGTAGGCTCAAAGATTGTCCCCTCCATTTCACAATGTCTTTAGTTTTTCAGCAACTTTTTTTCCTCCCCACACTTTCGTTTGGTTTCATTTACTACCCTTCGCTGGCTGCTTTGGGGGTGCTGTTGTATTCTTTTTTGAACCCTTGATGGTGAGAACACCACAGTATTATGGACTGTGGTGTGTCTCTATTTGACGCCAGGAACACAGACACAACCAGCCGTGTCTCCCTGATGAGTCCGATCCAGCGGACGAAAGGCCTAGGAGCAGGCAATACAAATAAATCTGCCATCAAGAGGGATTGCGATGGTTCCCTCATGCAGCTAGTGAAGAGTTTTCATATTTACAATGTATTATTTTAATTTCATGTTCCCATTTCCCTCAACTTCACCCCCCCCCCCCCCCACCCCCCTTTAAGTCCAAATCTTTGCCTAGTCATTACTGTGATGACAGAGGGGTTGTTGGCCTGCGCTTGTTTTTCCCCCACTATTAGATTGTTCGTCTTTGTATTTGTCTGACTTTATTCAAGTTTAAAAGGCTGTGCCAGTCTTGAATAAAAGTTCGCTTGTTTTCCCCCACTATTAGATTGTTCGTCTTTGTATTTGACTGACTTTATTCAAGTTTAAAAGGCTGTGCCAGTCTTGAATAAAAGTTACTCTGTGTTAGGTTTTCTTATGGGAGCAAGAGTTACCCGATTTGTTTATTGTTTACTGTTCCCTGCCTCATTTCATTTCAATTTCCATATTCTGTTTTCGCGTCAGCATCAGTTCCCCCTTGCTGGTTGACTACGCTGCCCAGACAGGTGAAGCTGCTGACTTCTTCCAGTGGGGCTCCATCTAGTATCACAGGGTCTGGACTGACTGTGTTAATTTTTATATTTGGGTTTTCTGCGGATGGATGGTAAGGCCAACATTTGCTACAAAGATTGACAGGTCTGATGTTTTGTCCTGCATCTGATGTTTGCTATGGGAGAGCAGGGCCAGATCGTCCGCGAAGTCCAGGTCGTCGAGCTGGGTCCAGAGTGTCCACTGTATGCCATTCCTCTTTTCTGCTGTCGTCCTCTTCATCACCCAGTCAATGGCCAGAAGGGACAGGAATGGTGAGAGGAGGCAACCCTGACGGATTCCTGTCTTCACCTCAAATCGACGTGTTGTCTGTCCTGCATGAACCACTTGGCATGCTATCCCTTCATAGGATTTCTGGATCAAATTGGTGATCTTTGCTGGTACTCCATAATGCCGTAATAGTTGCCACAAGCTGTCTCTGTGCAAGCTGTCGAAGGCTTTCTGAAAGTCCACAAAATGTATGTAAAGTGAAGTGTTCCATTCTAAAGTTTGTTCTATGATGATCATTAGCGTGGCAATCTGGTCTGTGCAGGAGCGTTGTTTCCGGAAGCCTGCTTGTTGGTCCCGAAGTGTTTTGTCTACTTCATCCTTCATTCTCTCTAAAAGAATCCTGTTGAAGACCTTGCCTGGTACTGACAGGAGAGTGATGCCTCTATAGTTTCCGCAGTTGCTGAGATCTCCCTTCTTTGGAAATTTAATGATGTGTCCGTCTTTCCAGTCTGTAGGTACGTCTTCATATGTCCATATCTTCTCAAAAAGTGGTTGAAGAATGTCTGCTGTAGTGTCGATGTCAGCTTTTAGTGCTTCTGCTGGAATTGCGTCTGGGCCTGCTGCCTTTCCATTCTTCATTTTCTTGATAGCACTGACGATTTCTTCCCTGGTTGGTGGATCACATCTGTTGAGTTGCCCCTCTTGGTCTGTAATAGTCTCTCCCTGTTTGTTTTGAATAGGTCTCTCTGGCCTGGAAAACTTTCCTGCGAGTTTCTTGGACGTATCGTAGAGCGCTTTCATGTTTCTGCCGTTGGCAGCCTGTTCTGCTTCTTCTGCAAGCTGATCAATATACATTTTCTTGTCTCTTTTCACACTCCGTCTCACTTCCTTGTGGGCTTTGCTGTGGTCTGCGTGGGCTGCTGCTTTCTCTGCTCTTGTTCTGCTCCTGTTGAATTGTTCTTTCTTCTGTTTTCGTTCGTCGATTTTCTCCAGGGTTTCTGTTGTGATGTTTCTTTTTTGATCGAAGAACCTCTTTGCATGTTGATAAAATGGCTTTACCCAGTTACCCAGATCTCGATGGGCTGGGTCTTCGTACCGATTTCTTTAAGTAGTATGCTTGTTTTTTGTTCATCTTCTTTCTGTCGTGTCTCCTCCGTGCTTTTGGGTTCTTCCATTCCAAAGATCAGGAGATTCTTGCTTCTTCTTGTCCTGTCTTGCGTCTCGGCAATGTTCTCATTGGAAGATTCACTGATCATTTTCTTTACCTCCTCTTTGTCCACTGCCGCTGTTGTTGCTGTGTCAGTGTCTTGTTTGATGTCCAGACTCTTAATTTTCTCTATCATTTTGTCTGTGAAGTGTCCGTCTTCGATCCGTTCTACTTTTTCCTTCATTTCGTTCATCTCCTGTGTGACCTGTGTGACCTGTTCTTGAACACTTTTTAGTATGTTGGAGAACTTTTTTGCCACCTTATTGCATGATGGTCTGCAGTGCCACTGTAGTGTAGCACCCTCTTCGGAACGGCTGTCCTGAGCGATGACGTCGTGCATTTTTGTCGGACATTCCTTGACATTTTGCGTGGAAGCACTGACCACAGAGCCCACAGGCTAGAGCCTTGTCCTTGTCCTTGCATGTTTGGGAGCACACACGGCATTTTTTGCGGTGACATGTTTAGTGTCACATCTAGCGTAGACTGATCTTGCATTCGAACCGGCATTTTGTCACGATGGGCTGCGTCGGAGGTAACAAGATATGTAAACAGTCGCTTACCTTGATGATTTTGTGTGATGTTGATCAGGACACCTTTAACAATGATGGTGAGCGTTGCTGGACTCGGCCAAGACGTTAAATGGCTCAAAATACCTCCCTGAAGCGATGAGATGGTCTTCTTTCTCAAGTGCGGAAGTACGGCGCCGCCATGATGGAATTTTGCGGGCGATTGAGTTGGGACTTTTGGGAGGGCAAAGGGGACGATTATTAACAGAAACAGGTACTGAAAAGATCGATAACGACAAGCGAGAGCCTCCAGAGTTTTTAGAACAGGAAAAGGGGCAAAAACAAGCTTCTAAACTATCTAGACAGGTTACTGACAGGTGCTCAGTGGAAACATCCCTCCAGACACTTAGCGCATGCGCAATTCAATTTATGTGTGTGTGTGTGTGTGTGTGTGAGAGAGAGAGAGAGAGAGAGAGAGAGAGAGAGAGAGTTAGTATGTGTGCTCGTGTACATCGTATTTTATGTTCTGTTCGAAATGTGTAATTATTCTGTGTTCAGTAAACCTGATGTCTTGTGGCAGGTGTCAAGTTCAGTTTGCTACAGTTCAGTGTCTCATTGTATGTCACACCCCAGCACTTACCTGACCACCTTTATGAATGTTATTTTTAGTTTTCTCGATCTCTTGTGTAATTAGGATGTGTCTTAAACATTACAAGCTCGTACACATCAATGAGCGCGACATTCTCACTTTTTCAAAAAGATTCACACCGTAAAATGTACAACAACAGCAACAAAGTCGGGGGGGGGGGGGGGGGGGGACGTGGGGAAATAGGTGAAACCTGCTATGGTAGAGAAAGTGAAACAATATCATCGGATCTGTCCCAGAACCAGATCCGGATCCGCGCTGAAACTCAACTGAGTTTGAATTTATGCAGTCCTCCATGTATCGATCCAGTTTCATTAAAATCAGTTCAGTTGGCTGTCATTGAACTATCGTTTATTTTGCATAATCTTTCTCAAGATAGAAAACCAAACAAACTAAAGTCAGGGGAGTTAAAAATGAAACTCAACGCTCATCAAAGTACAAATCATACCGGGCCAGAATAGCTCAGTTGGTAGAGCGCCGGACTCGTGATCCTGGGGTTGCGGGTTCGAATTTCGTGTACAAGGGGATTTTTCCCTCGGAGTTAACATTGGTTCTGACTCCATTCCTCATACAGTCCTTCGAATGAGACTATAAACCGAGGTTCCGTGTGTGAATGCATGCACAACATCTTGCAGACACGTAAAATCCCATCACCAACTTTCAGACGAGAAGGCCAGTTTGACCGTTGGTATGAATGACACGTTACACATAGCATGCAACTTCCCTG
>CM065736.1:33076863-33084363 GCA_033310375.1 Conus canariensis
AACGAACAAGGTTTGCTGGAGCATTATTATTATTATATTAGTGTTATTATTATTATTATCATAATTATTATTATTATTGTTATTATTATTATTATTATTGGTGGTGGTGATGGTGGTGGAGGTGGTGGCGGTGGTGGTGGTGGTGTTATTATTATTATTTTTGTTGTTGTTGTTGTTATCATTATTATTCTTATCATCATTATTATCATTATAATAATTATTATTATCATTTTTGTTATTTTTTTCTATCATTATAATTATCATTATTGTCATTATTATTATCATTATTATTATTATCATTATTACTACTATTGTTATTACTATTATTATCATCATCATCATCATCAGTAGTAGTAGTATGCCTAGTAGTGATAGTAGTGGTGGTGGTGTGGTGGTAGTAGTAGAAGTAGTAGTAGCAGTAGCAGTAGACGACTAGCGATGGTGACGATCATGATGATGATTAGTGGTTACTAGCAGCAATTGAAAAGGAGAGGTGTTTTACCAGTGTGTGATATATGGTTTAGACTGTAGTGGAAAAGAAGAGAGAGAGAGAGAGAAAAAGAAAGAGAGAGACAGACAGACAGACAGACAGACAGACAGGACAGACAGACAGACTGTGCTTCTGGAATGTTGGTTCAGAATACTGATGCCATTTTGCTACCAACACACACACACACACACACACACACACACACACACACACACACACACACACACACACACACATACAACCACACACACACGCATGCGCACGCAGATGCACACGCACGCACGCACGCACGCACGCGCGCGCGCACACACACACACACACACACACACACACACACACACACACACACACACACACACACACACAAGCATTGTGGTTAGAGAAGGAACGGGAACCTCTCTTTTTTTTCCTTTTCATTGAGAGAATAACTGATTGGAAAACAAAGAAAGTCAAGCGAAACCACCATCACCGTTGCATGCCACCTCCCACTCTCACCTCCACCCTTTTTTCTTCCCGCCTCTCCGACACTCCCTCCCTAATCATGTACGCATTTATACATTCAAGGCAAACAGCTGTCCGATAAATATCTACGTGAAAGTGACAAGAGTGAGCAGTCACAAGCAGTGGCGATGGCGTGGGCAGTACATCTCCAAAAGTCCTTCTGCGCCTTTGTGGCTATCAGTGCCGTTCTGACAGTGATCGTGTTGCTTTACCTGACCATTCACTACCCGAAAGCTGCTCATCGGAAGAGATGGGCCACTACTGCACTAGAAGCACGACAGGTCCGGTATGGTTTGTATTTTGATGAGCGCTGGATTTCGTTTTCAATTCCTTTGACTTTTGTTTGTTTGGCTTTCTATGTTCAGAAAGATTATGCAAAATAAGCGATAGTTAAATGAAAGCGAGCTGAACTGATTTTAATGAAACTGGATCGAAACATAACTCTGCCTGGTAGTCTCTTTAGACTTAGCAGCCGGTTCCAAGCCCGGATAAAGGAGGAGGGCTGGGCGTGAGGCTAGCAACCTCACCCTGTTAAACAAATGCCTGCTACAGAAACATCAACAATTGCCAAAGAAACGCCACTTCTGGAAGAAGAAGGGCCTGCATCAGCAGGACTCATGACGCATTGTGGTGAAAGCCGAATGGAAGCCTCAGCACCGACCCACCTTCTGACAACTAGGAAAACCATCACCATCGGTTTGTGGAACATCAGAACCATGTATGAAGCTGGGAAAACTCGACAAGTAGCAGCTGAAATGCGCAACTACAACCTGGCATTGCTAGGACTTAGCGAGACCAGGTGGCTACAATCCGGAAAAGTCAGGTTATCTTAAGGAGAGTTGATCCTCTTTTCAGACCATGAAGATGAAAACTCTGCACATACCGAGGAAGTAGCAATCATGCTATCAAAACAAGCACAAAAAGCACTAATTGGATGGGAAGCACACGGCCCTAGGATTGTGACTGCAAGTTTCAGAACAAAGAAGAAAGACATCAAACTATACATTGTACAGTGCTATGCCACGACCAACGATCATGATGATGAGGACAAACATAGCTTCTAAAACAAACTGCAGACCACACTGAACGAGCTGAAGGACAAAGTCATCACCATTCTCATGGGAGACATGAATGCCAATGTAGGAGGAGATAATCGAGGATACAAAGAAGTTATGGGCACCCACGCACTAGGTGACATGAGCGAAAACGGCCAATGACTCGCAGACTTCTGCGGGATGAAAACCTAATCATCGGTGGCAGCATATTTTCACACAAAAGGATTCACAAAGCAACATGGGTGTCACCAGATCATGAAACCGAAAATCAAATTGACCACGTCTGCATTTCCAAGAAATTCAGACGGTCCTTGCAGGATGTTAGAGTGAGGAGAGGGGCAGACGTAGCATCAGACCATCACCTTCTGACAGCAAAAATAAACCTCAAGTTGAAGAAGAACCCAGTGAAACCAACAAGAATAACAGAAAAGTTCAATGTAGGGCTACTTAGAGAACAGAACTACAGAGACTCATTCACACTGTCACTAAACAATATATGACAAAATGTACGAGACAAACACAAGAAGCCTTTTTATCAACATGCAAAGAGGTTCTTGGATCAAAAAAGAAACACCACAAAGATTGGATCACACAACAGAAAGCCTGGAGAAAATCGACGAACGAAAACAGAAGAAAGAATAAATCAACAGGAGCAGAACAAGAGCAGAGAAAGCAGCAGCCAACACAGACCACAGCAAAGCCCACAAGGAAGTGAGACGGAGTGTGAAAAGAGACAGGAAAATGTATATTGATCAGCTTGCAGAAGAAGCAGAACAGGCTGCCAACGGCAGAAACATCAAAGCGCTCTACGATACGTCCAAGAAACTCACAGGAACGTTTTCCAGGCCAGAGAGACACATTCAAATAAACAGGGAGAGACTATTACAGACCAAGAGGAACAACTCAACAGATGGGCGGAGCACTTCGAAGAGTTACTGAGCAGACCAGCACCACAAGACACTCCACATATGCCAGCGGCAGAAACTGATCTGCCAATCAATTGTGATCCACCAACCAGGGAAGAAATCGTCAGTGCTATCAAGAAAATGAAGAATGGAAAGGCAGCAGGCCCAGACGCAATTCCAGCAGAAGCACTAAAAGCTAACATCGACACTACAGCAGACATTCTTCAACCACTTTTTGAGAAGATATGGACATATGAAGAGGTCCCTACAGACTGGAAAGATGGACACATTATTAAATTACCAAAGAAGGGAGATCTCTGCAACTGCGGAAACTATAGAGGCATCACTCTCCTGTCAGTACCAGGCAAGGTCTTCAACAGGATTCTTTTAGAGAGAATGAAGGATGAAGTAGACAAAACACTTAGAGACCAACAAGCAGGCTTCCGGAAACAACGCTCCTGCACAGACCAGATTGCCACGCTAAGGATCATCATAGAACAAACTTTAGAATGGAACACTTCACTCTACATAAATTTTGTGGACTTTCAGAAAGTCTTCGACAGCTTGCACAGAGACAGCTTGTGGCAACTATTACGGCACTATGGAGTACCAGCAAAGATCACCAATTTGATCCAGAAATCCTATGAAGGGATAGCATGCCAGGTGGTTCACGCAGGACAGACAACACGTCGATTTGAGGTGAAGACAGGAGTCCGTCAGGGTTGCCTCCTCTCACCATTCCTGTTCTTTCTGGCCATTGACTGGGTGATGAGAGGACAACAGAAGAAAAGAGGAATGGCATACAGTGGACACTCTGGACCCAGCTCGACGACCTGGACTTCGCGGACGATCTAGCCCTGCTCTCCCATACCAGACAACAGATGCAGGACAAAACATCAGACCTGTCAATCTTTGCATCAAAGGTCGGCCTTACCATCCACCCACAGAAAACCCAAATACTAAAAATTAACACAGTCAGTCCAGACCCTGTGATACTAGATGGAGCCCCACTGGAAGAAGTCAGCAGCTTCGCCTATCTGGGCAGCGTAGTCAACCAGCAAGGGGGAACTGATGCTGACGCGAAAACCAGAATAGGGAAATTGAAATGAAATGAGGCAGGGAACAGTAAACAATAAACAATAAACAAGTAGGGTAACTCTTGTTCCCATAAGAAAACCTAACACAGAGTAACTTTTATTCAAGACTGGCACAGCCTTTTAAACTTGAATAAAGTTAAATACAAAGACGAACAATCTAATAGTGGGGGAAAACAAGCGCAGGCCAACAACCCCTCTGTCATCACAGTAATGACTTGGCAAAGATTTGGACTTAAGGGGGGGGGGGGTGAAGATGAAGAAAATGGGAATATAAAATTAAAATAATATATTGTAAATTATATGAAAACTATAGACTAGCTGCATGAGAGAACCATCGCAATCCCTCTCGAAGGCAGGGTTTTTTTTGTAATGCCTGCTCCTAGGCCTTTCGTCCGCTGGATCGGACTCATCAGGGAGACACGGCTGGTTGTGTCTGTGTTCCTTGCGTCAAATAGAGACACACTACAGTCCATAATACTGTGGTGTTCTCACCATCAAGGGTTCAAAAAAGAATACAACAGCACCCCCAAAGCAGCCAGCGAAGGGTAGTAAATGAAACCAAACGAAAGTGTGGGGAGGAAAAAAGTTGCTGAAAAACTAAAGACGTTATGAAATGTAGGGGGACAATCTTTGAGCCTACGCCTGAGGATCCACCGAAGAATGCAAGGAGTTCATTGTTTATTGTTCAGAATAGGGAAATCAAGAGCAGCCTTCATCACTCTGAAAAACATCTGGAAATCTCGACTAATCACCACCAGGACGAAAATCCGCCTCTTCAGTTCAAACCTCAAATCCGTCCTCTTATATGGATCAGAGACCTGGCGAACCACAAAAGCCACCATTCAAAAACTGCAGACGTTCGTCAACAGCTGCCTGCGAAAGATCCTCCAGATCCACTGACCAGAGACAATCAACAACAAAGAACTGTGGGAAAGATGTAACCGACTGCCAGTAGAGCAAGACATTCGCAAAAGAAGATGGCGGTGGATAGGACACACGCTACAAAAGCCCCTGGACAACACCACCAGAAAAGCCCTGACCTGCAATCCCCAAGGCAAAAAGAAGCAAGGAAGACCAAGAAACACCTGGAGACAGGACCTGGAATCGAAAACCAGATGGGTTGGCGGGTAGTTGTTGATGGCCTACGCTCTGGCAAGAGCAATGGGCCTAAGTAAGTAAGCAAGGATCGAAACATGGAAGACTGCATACGTTCACACTCAGTTGAATTTCAGCACGGATCCGGATCCGGTTATGGGACAGATCCGATGATATTGTTTCACTTTCTCTACCATGGCAGGTTTCACCTATTTTTCCCCCAGACTTTTTGTTGCTATTCTACATTTTTATGCATGAATCTTATGAGAAAAGTCAGAATTGTCGCGCTCATTGATGTGTATGAGCTTGTAATGTTTTGGACATACCGTAATTACAAAACAGATCGAGAAAACTAAAAATAACATTCATAAATGTGGTCAGGTAAGTGCTGGGGTGTGACATTCAATGAGACACTGCATTTTAGCAAACTGAACTTGACACCTGCCACAAGGCATCAGGTTTACTGAACACAGAATAATTGCACATTTCGAACAGAACATAAAATACGATGTAAACGAGCACACACAAAAAAACTCTCTCTCTCTCTCCGCCTCTCTCTCTCTCTCGCTCTCTCTCTCTCTCTCTCTCTCTCTCTCTCTCTCTCTCTCTCTCACACACACACACACACACACACACACACACACACAGACATACACACACACTCACACACGCATGCACACACAGACATACACACGCTCACGCACACACATACACACACACACACGCAACACACACACACACACACACACACACACACACACACACACACACACACACACATCCACACGCACACTCACACACGCATGCACAACACATACACACACGCGCACGCACGCACACACACACACACACACACACACACACACACACACAACACACACACACACACACACACACACACACCAAGCGCACAGACAGGTGCAAACAAGGCACAAAAGCATACAATGTGTTTATCCTTTGCAGCAAAAGAAACCATGCAGATATGTTACGGCTTTTTGAACATTCACATAGTAACCTATACACTGTGTGAACAATATGATCCCCACGGACGGGGATACAAACAGCCTCTCTATGTTGTTTAACTATCCCTCAGCAAGCTTTGCATGGCGAACAAGTATGTAGCGATCAGTTCATAACAGCTTCAATCTCTACGACCAAAGCATGCAAATGTGGGTGTGTCAACACAGGAATGACCCACACGTTGATATTCCCAAGGAACGATCGACGAAATTGGTGTTGAAATTTTCAACTTCAGTGTGTCAACGATCACATTTCAGGAACGCTAAAAGTTCTTCTTTCCTAATGTGCCTCAAAGATCTCTCTCTCTCTCTCTCTCTCTCTCTCTCTCTCTCTCTCTCTCCTCTCTCTCTTGTGTGTGTGTGTGTGTGTGTGTGTGTGTGTGTGGTGTGTGTGTGGTGTGTACATGTGTGTGTGTGAGAGAGAGAGAGAGAGAGAGAGAGTGAGCGAGAAGGGGAGGAGAGAAAGAGAGAGAGAGAGAGAGACGGACAGACAGACAGAGAAATCACTGATGTCATACCGCCGGGGCTACATGACGGGTATCCCTTTCAGAAGGTGACGACGCACCACGTCTGGAGAAGACCCGTCACTCAAATGAACCAGCCCAGGTCACCAGCCCACACGGAAAACCAGCTCCTGACACTAACTGTCAAGGAAAACCACCCCGTATCACCAGCCCTCGCGGACAACCAACCCATGACGCCAGCTCTCACGGAGGACCGAGCCATGACACCAAGAGTTGAGAAGAACCAGGCTCTAACACCAACCCATTTGAAGAAGAACCAAACCATGACACCAGCCCATACGAAAATCGAGGCCGTGAGGCCAAGGCACACACAGCACGGGGTCCTGACCCTTACCATGATGGAGAGGCTGACCAGGACACCAGCACCGCAACCTGCCACAGAGCGGCACCCAACAAAACTTGATGGTCTCTTGGATCGAAGTCACGCGGCACCGCTTACGAAGGTAAGGTGTTGATTAATGCTTGGGAACTGTTGTGGCAAGGCTTAATGATGTGACAGGACACATGACACGTGCACCACGTGCAGAAACTGACCACAGTCTGTCGCCAGAGAACAGGTTCTGGGGCATTCAGATAAATGACAATGAGACTGACGCCAGCATGGTTAGGATCTCTGTCTCTGTCTGTCTGTCTGTCTGTCTGTCTGTCTGTCTGTCTCTCTGTCTCTCTGTCTCTCTCTCTCTCTCTCTCTCTCTCTCTCTCTGTGTGTGTGTGTGTGTGTGTGTGTGTGTGTGTGTGTGTGTGTGTGTGTGTGTGTGTGTCTAATGATACTGAGGCTGGTGCGAGCACAGTTAGGATCTGTCTGTCTGTCTGA
>CM065736.1:33089363-33106863 GCA_033310375.1 Conus canariensis
GTTATCTGTAACAAGTTGTAGGCATGCCATTAACTGGTTGGGAATACGTGTTCATTGATGGTGGTGACATGAATTGTCAAACCAAAACAATTTGAGCAGAGCGAATGATTTTGGTCTTGCTGTGTACATATTTCACACACACACACACACACACACACCACACACACACACACACACACACACACACACACACACACCCCGACTGAGGAAAAAAGTGAGAGCGGCATGCAAGATAATAAGTTACTTCCCTCATACTAACCATGCACCTTGAAACATTCAGCATGTAGGATGAGCTGACCCCCAAACTATTGTATACCTGGATTATTTGAGGATTAAAAAAAAACAACAACAAACAAACAAACAACCATGTTGCTGAGTTTCAGAGTCATGGTTACAAAAACTAAATCATGAAAAGTCAGTAAATCCTAGAGATAATAATTGTGAGTCGGTAGAGTATGGCGTCATGTTCTCATCTGGAGGCATGGCATGCGAGTGTTGATAATTGTTTTGACAATTAGCTTGGGGGGAAAAATCAGTAAAAGGCCAGTGTGTATTGAATGTATCTTATCATCATTGATGTATTACTCTTCCCTGTGCTTAACCATGGTTTGGTTTTCTTAATTCTTATTTACATCGACATCTAACTTCACGTCCATTTTTTTTCCGTACTGATCTGTTGATTCCACTTCGTGTTTAGAAGATTGCTTTAGCAGTCACTGCATACTTTTGCCTTAAATTGATTCAAAAAAATTTTTTTAATCCTGTCCCCACCTATCAAGTGTCTGATTTTGAATATGCCAGCGTCAGACCTTTCCTTGACATAAACAGCCTTACTATGTCTTGTTAACGTCTCTTTATAATGGATTAGTACACGTACACAAATTCACCAACAGTTACTCAATACAGGTGATATGCACAGAAATATATGCACAGAAATTATAGACTATTTTTTTCTATGAATGTAGATATGTTTGTATGCACATATGGATACATGTAAGTCTGGGCATCTGTCATTTACAGCTTCGTTAACACATGTATGTATGTATCTGTCTGTCTATCTATCTATGTATCCATCGACCTGTCTATCCATCTATCTATCGGTCTATCTATCTAACTGTCCATCTATCTATATATCTAAGTATCTATTTATCTATCCATTAATCTCTCTATCTTTCTATCTGTCTATCCAACTATCTATCTAGCTATCTAACTATCTATCCATTGATCTAACTTTCCATGTATCTATCTGTCAGTCTATCTATCTCTCTAACTATCTAGCTATCTATTTATCTATCGATCACTCCATTGATCTCTATCTTTCCATCTATCTATCTGTCTATCTATTTGTCTATCTATATATATATCTATCTGTGTATCTATCTATCCATCTAAATATATGTCCATCAAACTATCTACCTGTGGGCATGATGAAATACAACAAACAAACAAACAAACAATGAGTCTGGTGCATGACCTCCACGCCATCCAGGCAGACCATGGGGACGTTTCGTCCTGAAGGACGGCAAGGACTGGACACGCTATGGTGACGACAAGGAGCTCGTCATTTGGGACTGCCGGCTACGCCTGGCTGGCTATGATTACGTCATGGGGGTGGACCTTGATGAGGTCATCATGCCACGTCATTTTACGGCTTTGAAACCATTTTTGAAGGTACGCCATACACACAACGCTCTCTCTCTCTCTCTCTCTCTCTCTCTCTCTCTCTCTCTCTCTCTCTCTCTCTCTCTCATATCACACACACACACACACACACACACACACACACACACACACACACACACACACACACACGCAGCACGCACACACGCACGCACCGACGCACGCACGCACACACACACACACACACACACACACGAGAACGTTGTTGGTGGATTTTAGTTTGCTCGTTTGTTGTTGTTTTTTTGTTGTTGATATGGATCATTTCACTCATTACGACCAGACAGAACGATGAGTGGACGACTATCACAGAGACTTTATCATAAGAACTAGAACTGTTAATACACAGACAATACCGCTAGGTCTACACACACACACACACACACACACACACACACACACACACACACACACACACACATACGCACGCACGCACGCACGCACGCACGCACGCACGCACACACACACACACACACACACACACACACACACACACACACACACACACACACGGGGCAGACGTGGAAGGGTGAAGGCTGCAGCCGTGCAGTTGTCTGTGGCTTGAAAGAAGGACGTCTTCTTTCCTGACTGACTTTTTTTTTTGCCATGCCTTGTTGCAGTGCCTGTTGTCATAGATGGACTGATAGATTGTCTAACTCTTTGATCTCCTTGTCACAATTTGTCATGGATGGACTGATAGATTGTCCAACTCTTTGATCTCCTTGTCACAATTTGTCATGGATGGACTGATAGATTGTCCAACTCTTTGATCTCTTTGTCACAATCTGTCAGATTGTCATCAAAGAGCTGGCTGCTCATGAACACTCTCTGTTTACATAACCTTTGAAAGCTGTAAGGGGATTATAATAAGCAAAGTGCATATCTGCGTCTCATTGACATGCATGACCCAGTCAGTCCATGGCAACTGCGTTTTGCACGAGAGAGAGAGAGAAGAGAGAGAGAGAGAGAGAGAGAGAGAGAGAAGAGAGACGCACCCGGGCATGCACGCTGCGTAAGCCTACAGCTCTTGTGACAGCACCGATAATTGAGTACACCTCAGGGTTGACAATCCAGCTCACTGCATGAAGACATGTAGAAACCATAGACCTGTATTCCTTACCAGGATCCAGCCAACAATGTTACAAACATCAGCACAAAGCAGGTTGTGATTTGTTCTTCTTTTAGTGTTTTGGAACAGCTGTGCTGTTTTACGATGGTTGCCAAAGTGATGCATGGAATAGACTAATATTCTGGGACCCAAAATAACCGCAAAACCAACCCAAACTAAAAAGCAGTTGTCCTCCACGTATGGTAAAAGAGAGCAGTTTTTGCTTGATTATTAGACTGCTTTCAATTACTTAGAATGTTAAATGTTAAATGACACATACCAAAGAAATTTTTCAACAGTGATTTTCAACACTACTACGTCCCTTTTGTGTGTGTGTGTGGGGGGGGGGGGGGGGAGGGGGTTGGGAGAGTGTGTGTAGGGGCGGGGAGAGGGGGGAAGAGGAGCGAGTACAACTTGTGATGCTGACCCATGTTTCTCTACGTTCATTCATAATAAGTATTACACATTTTTATTTTCATGAAAAAAGTGTCAGCCAAATCTTGATTTACAAGTCTTCGCTAACGTGGAAGCCACATACTGGGCTGGTATTCCCATCCTGTCCCCATTCATTTGAAATGCAAATTTCTTGACTGAAAAGTAAGACAATATCAGATCCGTGTGATTTTTTTTTTCTCAACAGTACACGTTTGCCAAATACCAGAAGGCATCTTCACTGCATTTTAAGGTTCAATTCTTTTTGGACAACTGGGGCCCAGTGGACCCCAAGGCACCACTGCTGTTCCTGAGGTATTTAAACAGCACCTACCCGAGAGAAAGGGTCTCCAAACATGTGTACTTACCCAGAAGAACCTTGCAAGCATCCACACACGACGTTCGTCCCTTTCAAGGCTTTAGAAGGCGAGTACAAGAATTGTGTGTGTGTGTGTGTGTATGTGTGTGTGTGTGTGTGTGTGTGTGTGTGTGTGTGTGTGTGTGTGTGTGTGTGTGTGTGAGTATGTGTGTGTGTGTGTGAGTGTGTGTGTGAATGCGTGTGCGTGTGTTCGCGCGCGCGTGTATATGTGTGTGTGTGTGTGTGCGCGCGCGCGCGCGCGCGCACGCGCGTGTGCGTGTTGCGCGCACGCGTGTTTGTGTGTGTGTGTGTGTGTGTGTGTTTAATTATAAGCTTGCATGCGCTGTGTGTGTGTGTGTGTGTGTGTGTGTGTGTGTGTGTGTGTGTGCGCGCGCGCGTGCTTGCGTGCGGTATTTATAATGTGTGCGTGTCTGTGCCTGTGTGTGAGGGGGAGGTGACGTGCTTGAGTGTGTGTGTGAATATATGAATGTATTAGCTTAAATGCGACATATGTGTCTGTGTGTGAGAGGGCGCGCACGCGCGTGTGTATGTATGCGCGTGTGCATGCATAACAGTGTGTGTATGTGTGCGCGCACGTGCATACATGACAGTGTGAGTGTGCGCACGCGCACCCATGTGTGTGTGTGTGTGTGTGTGTGTGTGTGTGTGTGTGTGTGTGTTGTGTGTGTGTGTGTGATAATGTGAGTGTACGTTTGTGGGTGTGAGACAGACTACATTGTGTGCGTGCGTGCGTGCGTGTGTGTGTATGTGTGTGTTGTCTGTGTGTGTGCGCGCATGCGCGTGTATGTGTGTGTGTGTGTGTGTGTGTGTGTGTGTGTTTGTGTGTGTGTGTGTGTGTGTGTGTGTTAGGGAGAGAGAGAGTGAGGGTGGGATGGGGGGGGGGGGGGGGGCCAAACAGACAACACACAATGAGAAGCCGACAGACAAACAGAGACAGAGTGGAAGGGAGATCGATTTAAAGAAGAAAACTGAATGGGACTTGAATGCAACAACATCGTCTATCATGCTGCGAACAGGGTGCTTTTCGTACCCACCTCAGAAGCGACGGTATTCCACTACAGAACCTGCAAACGGAACTGGAGGTTCATCTGCGAGGGGCCGAGAATGACCGACAAGTCCATGCAGCGATTTCAGGACAAGCTCATTCCTGCCGTGTCTTCACTGCGACAGAAACTGGGTCTGCGTCTTCCCTGAACGCTTTGCACGTGTTGTTGACTGTGGACCTTCACGGCAAAACGCTGTTCGGGGAGAAGGCGGGAGGTGAAGTATGTGCGCTGATGCTTTCTGATGTGAATCGGGACCGGGCATTCTGTGTGCATTTACTCGACTAGGCCTATGTAGGTTGTGTTCTCTCTCTCTCTCTCTCTCTCTCTCTCTCTCTCTCTCTCTCTCTCTCTCTCTCTCCTCTCTCCTCTCTCTGGTGTGTGTGTGTGTGTGTGTGTGTTTTTTTGGGTTTTTTTTTTTTTTTGCTGGTTTGTTTGTTTGATTCTTGATTCATGAAAATAGTCTTCAGATGGCTGTAGTATTGTGGCCATGAACTGGAATGTTTTCATCTCGATAGACAGCACTCTTTTTAATTCATTGTATGTTTACTTCGATGTCACTGGTTTTGATTTTTGATTCGTGGAACTAGTATTCAGAATATTATAATATTGTTGCCGCGGTTTTTGAAAGCTTGAATCTCGATGATTAACACTGTTTTCCTGTGCTGACGTCACGTGTTAATTACTCTTCTCGTCAGTGACTCAGATCAGGGGCAATGCTAATTTTGATCCATGGACTGAAAGTAACTTCATCAAGGTAGACATAATTATGTGGTTGTTAAAAGGGAAGCAACTTTCAGAAAAATATCATATATGTGATACGCAGTGCTGTCCCTTTACTTTTTCGGCCGCACATGTGTGGTTGCACTGGTCAGTCTCGGTGAACAATGTGTTTTACTTTGATATCACATGTTTTAATGAATTGTGTCTTTGTTGATTCAAATAAAAGGAATGAAGCAACACTGAAAGCTTCGTCAATGCAGTTCTTTTTCCTCTATTTCTGCAGGCCAAGTTTTCTTCTTTGTTTCTCTCTCTCTCTCCTCTCTCTCTCTCTCTCTCTCTCTCTCTCTCTCTCTCTCTCTCTCTCTCTCAACTTCATTCTTTCTTTTTCCCCTTCTTTCCTTCCTTCATTTCTTCTTTTTTTTCTCTCTTTCTTTCTCTAATGCATTCATTCACTCCCCCCCCCCTCCCCCACCCCCATCCCCCCTTTCCCTTTCTTTGGTTTGTCCGTCTTTTTTTTTACTATTTTTTTCTTTGCCTTTCTTTCTTCCTCCTTTTCTTGTGTGTGTGTGTGTGTGTGTGTGTGGTGTGTGTGTGTGTGTGTGTGTGTGTGTGTGTGTGTGTGTTTGTGTGTGTGTGTGTGTGCGTGTATATGTGTGTGTGTGTGGTGTGTGGTGTGTGTGTGTGTGTGTGTGTGTGTGTGTGTGTGCGTATGTGTGTGTGTGCGTGTGTGTGTGTGGTGTGTGTGTGTGTGTGTGTGTGTGTGTGTTGTGTGTGTGTGTGTGTGTGTGTGTTTAGTGCCCTCTGCGTCTGGGAAGTAATGTTTTGTGTCTGCAATGATCTGAGAAGGATGTTTTGTGTCTGCAGTGATCTGGGAAGGATTGGTTTGTGTCTGCAGTGATCTGAGAAGGATTGTTTTGTGTCTGCAATGATCTGAGAAGGATTGTTTTGTGTCTGCAATGATCTGAGAAGGATTGTTTTGTGTCTGCAATGATCTGGGAAGTATTACTTTGTGTCTGCAGTGATCTGGGAAGTATTGCTTTGTGCCTGCAGTGATCTGGGAAGTAATCGTTGTGTCTGCAGTGATCTGGGGAGTAATACGTTGTGTCTGCAGTGATCTGGGAGTAATGTTTTGTGCCTACAGTAATCTCGAAAGTCATGTTTTGTACCGTCTGCTGTCTGGGAAGTAATGTTTTGTGCCTGCAGTTGTTATCTTGGAAGTGTTTTGTGCCTGTAGTAATCAGAGAAGTATTGTTTTCTGCCTGCAGTGATCTGAAGGTATTGTTTTATGTCTGTGGTAATCGGAGAAGTATTGTTTTCTGTCTGCAGTGATCTAGGAGGGTATTGTTTTATGCGTGCTGTGTTCTGGGAAGAACTGTTTTGTGCTGCTGCTGCCTGGGAAGTGAGGTTTTGTGCCCGCTGTCATGTATGAAGTAACATTATGTGCCCGCTGTCATGTATGAAGTAACATTATGTGCCCGCTGTCATGTATGAAGTAACATTATGTGCCCGCTGTCATGTATGAAGTAACATTATGTGCCCGCTGCCATCCTGGAAGTACTGTTTTGTGCCCTTTTTACGTCAGGTATTTATATCACGTGAAGAAGACTTTTGTTCGACATTGCATTTGCATCCTGCATTGTGCATTAATTGGGTCACTGTTACTCTGCATCCTCTTTTGTGTGTTTGTTCGTATGCTGGCCTCTCATAGGACCTTTTCTGGCCTCTGTTAGGACTCAAACTTAGGTTTGTATTGTGGCCTCTCATAGGACTCAAACTTAGGTTTGTATTGTTGCCTCTATTAGGACTCAGACTGTGGTTTGTATTGTGGCCTCTAGTAGGACTCAGACTGTAGTTTGTATTGTGGCCTCTATTAGGACTCAGACTGTGGTTAATATTGTGGCCTGTATTAGGACTCAGACTGTGGTTTGTATTGTGGCCTGTATTAGGACTCAGACTGTGGTTAATATTGTGGCCTGTATTAGGACTCAGACTGTGGTTAATATTGTGGTCTCTGTTAGGACTCAGACTGTGGTTAATATTGTGGCCTGTATTAGGACTCAGACTGTGGTTTGTATTGTGGCCTCTATTAGGACTCAGACTGTGGTTAATATTGTGGCCTTTATTAGGACTCAGACTATGGTTAATATTGTGGTCTCTGTTAGGACTCAGACTGTGGTTAATATTGTGGTCTCTGTTAGGACTCAGACTGTGGTTTGTTTGTGGCCTGTAATAGGACCCATAACTCCTCGGACCGCAGTCCATGATACTAATCAATGCACCTTGGTGGGTGGTGTCCCTCACTACTCTTTACTCATTTGCTTTTTCACAAAATCATTTAAGTGAAATACTTGCTCATTGTCGACCCATAGCTTTGCAGATACCGTGCAGTACATATGAAAGTAAAGCTGAGTCTGTAATGCAGGAATATTTTCTTCCTGCGGTTTTCTATGGTACAGTTCGTATGTAACCTCAAAACAGATGACGGGCTAGTTAGGATGCCGGCTGGAAATCTTTGCAGTGGTCTAGGTCCGTAATAGTGGATAAGATAAGATAAGATAATGTTGCTTATAGCCCAGCCAACCGCAAAGGGCCACATCAGGGCTGTCACCACGTTAAAATCGACTCACAAGTCATTCATTCACACAGTTCTTTAAAATACATCGAAAAACCCATCCGAAAGTTTGTTAAAAATCTCTCCACTGTAAAATCTCAGATCCGATGAAAAATGTTAATCTCTTTCAAGAACTCAAAGATCGTGTCAGGTGGAACGTCTCTGAACAAGGTTTTCATGGAATCTGCTGTAAAATGTTTGTCTCACATCATGCAAGTCCCAACACTCTAAAAGAACATGTTTCATTGTGAGTGGCACATGACATGGAATGCACCACGGAGATTCTTCACTCTTTAAAAGGTATGAATGGGTAAAATACGAATGGCCGGTGTGCAGCCGGCACAGAACTGTTTCTTCTTTACGACCACCAGACGTAGATGAGAGGAACTCCTTAAGGTTTGGATGGATCTGAAAGATTTTGTTATTCGTCTGTGTATTCCAGTCCTCCTGCCAGAGGTCTCTGACATAATCATTAATTTTGGGTTTCAGATCTGAGCAGGGGATAGATGTGTTTGACAGTTTCTCTGTTGTGGCATTCTTGGCCAAACGATCAACCATTTCATTCCCTCCGATGCCAAACATGACCAGGAACCCAAGCCAGAATAATGTTGTTACCATCTGCTTTCAACTGGGTAAAACGGGTGCAGCTTGATATAGACTTGGCTTTGCTGGGTCCGACGTGGGGAAAATTCGTTAGAACAATGTGAGGATTTGAGTGACAACGTTACAGCCATTGTCATGAGCAATCGATCCAGTGTCCGACGGTTGACGCTTAGACGAATCCCTGCGCATGTAATTAAAGGGTAGAGAAAACAGAACGTGTTGAACACGACTCTGGTCTGAAAGATACATAATGATGGTAAATGACGTGAAGGACACGAAAAATAGCACTGGTTGAACGAATGTGTGTTCTGTCTGAAAGATACATAAGTATGGTAAATAACGTGAAGGACACGAAAAATAGCACTGGTTGAACGAATGTGTGTTCTGTCTGAAAGATACATAAGTATGGTAGATAACGTGAAGGACACGAAAAATAGCATTGGTTGCACGAATGTGTGTTCTAGATGGAGTGGTGCACATTCTGTTGCTGGTAATTGTCGCTATTGGTCGTTTTTTTTTTTGGTTTTTTTTTTTTTTCTTTCTTTTTTTTTTTTTTTTTTTTTTTTTTTGTTAGTAACATTGAAATGACAGCGATATTACATGCAACAAGAAGAGCAGGCCAATGTTTTTGTTTTTTTTCTGTTTTATTTACTGTCAAACGCTGTGCAGGCAGACAGAATAACAATAATCCCACTGTTTCAAATAACGTAATGTACCGCTGGAAAAAAAAAAAAAACAAAAAAACAGGACAGCAAGAGAAAAAAAAGACAGAACGGACGGACGAAAAAGGAAAAGAAAGAAGTCAGGGTTAAAAGGAAGGAAAGAAGGAATGAAGGAAATAAAGACAGACAGAAAGGAAGAAGCAACGAAGGCACTAAACAGAGTAAGAAAGAAGGAAGAAGGGAGGCAATCACAGAAAGAAATACAGCAGGGATGACGAAAGAAGCAGAAGGAGAAAAAAAGCAATATGGTCAGATACTCAAAACAAAGACAGGAAGAGGGAAAGTATAAAAAAAATAAAAAAAATAAAAAAAGTAACGGTGGGGAAAAAAAGAAGGAAAAAAATGAAAGGAGGCAGGAACGAGATAGTAAAAAAAATGAATAAAAGAAGGAAGAAGCCAAGAAAGAGAGGGAAAGAGAACGAACGAACGAACGAACAAAATCTTATTTTACCAGGGTAATACGATAAGCAAATTATACATGCTTTTATTCCACCCAGCCTTGGGGAAAAGAAAAAAAAAGAAAAATAGACAAAGAAAGACCCAATTTGATAGCATATGGAAAACACGCAAGTCAATATAACAGGAACAAGGAACGAAACCGAACGCTCTAGTCTACATGCAGACTACCAAAAGGAACAGACTAATGCTACAGACGCGAATAACATTATGCATGCATGCACGTGCACGCGCGCGCGCACACACACGCACACACACACACACACACACACACACACACACACAGAGGATTTTGGGTGGGGAATGGAAGAGTTGAATCAATGACCAAAAAAAAAAAAAAAAAAAATTGTCGTTTCGTTTGAACATAAAATTACGTCACAATGTATGCTACATTTTTGTTCTTCCGTATCATTGGGCATGGAGAAGAACCACGTGATGTCTTCTAATATGAAGCGTAATTTGAACTTTTTAGTGCCTGAAAGAGAAGTGTTTTATATGCCGATTTAAAGGAACTAATACACTTTTATCCTTGATATATTTCAGTAAGGGGTTCCAAAGGGTGCCTCCTCAGCAGGAGAGGCTCGTTTTTAACAGATCAGTCCTGGGTTTTCTGATTACAATATTGTCTGTGCATTTGGACTGATTTCGTGGAAATTTAATCGTACGGTCAGTGAAGGAGGAGCACAGCGATTCATTAGTCAATACATCATAACTGCTTTGTATATTATAGTTTTATATGATAATGGAAGTATATCCTGTGCTACATAGTCTTCAATCGCCAAACTAATAGATTTTAAAAGTTCAAGCTTCAGAAAGCGTTTACGGATTCTGTTCAGATATATTAATGTGTTTGCACTACATATTATATATAGATCATAGATTATTTAAGACATAATCGATAGATGAGGAAATAAACGCATTGAAGAATGTTTTCGTGCTGTCACATCGAGGAAATTCTTATTTGTGAGAGCGGAAATAACTTTCGGAAAATGTGTTTGCATAAACTGTCAATACGCCGTGGCCAGGAAAGATTACTGTCGATGTTCACTCCTAGAACTTCATGATTATCTGCTTCATGAATGTCTATCACTCGTGTGTATACAAGACAGACTGAATGTTATTTCTTGCCGTTTTTGTCGCGAATTATTATCATGTCTTTAGGTTTACTGTTGTTGTTTTGTTTGTTTTTTGTTTTGTTTTGTTTTGTTTTGGTAGTTCAAGGACATGTGATTCAGCTCAGTCCATTCGATAAATTGATTAACATGGTCTTGTAGAGTCGCGGATAACTGTTTCAAATCAGAATGGCCCGTATGAATAGACGCATCGACTGCAGATAGTTCACATACGCCTTCCGAATTGTATAAGGGAAGATCATAAATATAGACAGAAGAAAAAACACCAAATGTCTGCTACTTGAATTGGGATAGTTCGTTACCCAAGAAACCTTTACGATGGCAGTTAGAAAGTAAAGATCTAACGAGAGAAAAAGCTTCATCGGAAAGTCTACGTAAGGCCAGCCTACGCGGTAGCAAATTATAATAGCTCCGGCAGTGTGGCGTGAATTATTTTTACTCTAAATCCTGGTTGATTAGGATGAAGCAAACTGTTCTACGAGACGTGAGACATAAGATGTTTATAGGCATATTTTTTTTTCCCCAAAGTGTTGACGGAACTGATAACATTGAAATAGGTCTGTAATTTGATAGGTTAATTAATTCTATCTCCAGATTTAGAGACAGGAATCATTTTGGCTTGCTTAAGAATCTCAGGAAAATAGTTTCTGTCAATACAGAGATCGAATACATAATAATGCGACAATAGGAGGACAAAATTTGAGAATCTTTCCATCTAAATCATCAAGACCACGAGTTCCTGTCTGCTTGAGATGTGTAAGATGAACGTAACTGCCATACACCGTAACAGAAGGAGCCATAGCTTCCGATCTGATGTTTTTAGAACGATAAAATTCTTTCAGTAATTCAAGATCATTAAAAGAAGACTGATCATTTCTTATTACTGAGGAAGATATGTTAGAAAAACGGTGATTTAAATCTTCAGTTAAAATGCTTTTAATGGAGGCCGACATTTCATTAACATTTTTGTGCGTGTGTGAGAATGTTATTAGCTTTCCAAACGGATTTAGAATTATCAGATCTTTCCGAAACAAGATATCGGAAATATTTCTTTTGGTTTCCTTAACTTTACTTCGTTGTTGTGGTGGTTGTTGTTTTAATAACATGTCTTTTTCACGCATACCACCCTGAGTGACGTCAGTCAACCAAGGAGGCGTGAGAGAATCTTTTATTCTTGCAGTTATAAATGGGACATGTTTATCAAATATATCAGAGCTGAAACACGTTTGATAGAGATGAATGCGCTAAGTTGTAAAGTAATGCTTTTGTTTTTCAAAGTTAGCGAAAGATCTGCAGGTAATGACTGTGTCCAGGACTCGGAATGTTTGTGCCTTTTTCTTAACCAGGTAAGACAATCAGGTCAGTGATCACTGCGTCAAAGTTAGCAAAAGATCTACAGATAGAGAGAGAGAGAGAGAGAGAGAGAGAGAGAGAGAGAGAGAGAGAGAGGGAGGGAGGGAGGGAGGAGGGAGGGAGAGACAGAAGGAAAAATAAACAAAATTTGACTGAATGAGGAAAAAAAAAAGAAAAAAAAAAACAAAGAAAAATAGGATGGAAGAAAAAAAAGTGAAAGGAAGGAACAAAAAACAAAAGAAGGCCTGGAGGAGAATAAGAGGGAAAAAATGAAAGCGAACGTAAACGCAATTATTGCTCGCTTTCGTAAATGACGGTTTATAAGCTTCTTTTCATATATAGAAATGACGAGAAGATAAATAAACATGCGACATCAAAGTGAAACACTCGGGAATATACTCTTGTTCGTCGAGACTGAAGCGTTCAAAACTATCGTTCCTATTCTACGGTAAATTTCAACTACTATTTCCATTAAATGCACACATACACCCTAGACTGACTTCGCTTTAGAACAAAAAAAAAATACAAAAAAAAAAAAAAAAAATCATTTAACTGCACATAGCTCAACCCCTACGAGCTTTTTCTTTCCCCAATTAAGAACCGCTATCAAACAAACGTGCAAAGCGTTCAGGGCAGACGCAGACCCAGTTTCTGTCGCAGTGAAGACACGGCAGGAATGAGCTTGTCCTGAAATCGCTGCATGGACTTGTCGGTCATTCTCGGCCCCTCGCAGATGGACTTCCATTCCTGTACTTTGCAGGTTCTGTAGTGGAACACGGTCGCTTCAGAGGGGGACACAAATATGTCCCTGTTGGCATTATGATGAACAAGATTTTTACATTACAGTCCCAAAACGTCTGGGTTTTTTTTGTTTGTTGTTTGTTTGTTTTCTCTCTCTTTAATTGTCTCTCTGTCATACACGCACGTGCTCATGCGCGCGCGCACAGAGAGAGAGAGAGAGAGAGAGAGAGAGAGAGAGAGAGAGAGAGACAGAGACAGAGACAGAGAGACAGAGAGAGAGTCTCTCTGTCTTCACAGCCTCAAAGTCACTAATACTTACACGAACAAGACAGATTTCTAAGAATTATCCAGAAAACAAATTGTCATCACTAAAACTGCACCATCAATATTCTACATTTTCAGAATAAACAAACTTGTTTAATGCCACACTGTCGTCAGAACTGCATGAACAATGATAAAATACGTATTGTGTCTCACGAAGACATGAATATCAGCCTGAAGGACATAGAGGACAGGACCCATTTCCATGCCAACAAGGAACCAGTGTTCTGCTGCCACGTCAGCATGGCCTAGCGGAACTTCTTCTGTACAAACCACGTCGACCAAGACACCTCTGCCTGCCAGCAATAAGGCTGCAGCCATCTCCTAGCAACCGTACGAGCTTCCCGGAGCACAAGGGTTCCAACGCTACACAATTATTCGCAACATTCTGAGAGAGAGGGTTTGAAGTTACACTCCTGTGTAAGCTTTTGTCTGAAACTTGCTTATAGCACCTAACTATCCATCCGTTTTATTTGCAGGTATGTGCACTGTGCAGAATTATCCTGCTTATGGTACTGTTTCACGTGTTATTTTAAAAGACTATTTCCCATTTTCCCTGTGTAACATATCATTGATTTCCATCTTCCCTATAAGACCCCCCCCCCCCCCCCTCTTCATTTCTATCTTTCCCAAACTCCTCTTTTCTTAACAATCCCATATCCAGTCCAATTTTCATATCTGCGGATTTCATAACCCATATAATGGAACTGCATTTCATGTGTAATATATGTTTTTCGTTTCAGCAAATGACACTTTTATTGTGTTTCCAGAAGACTGGGTTTTTTTTTTTTAACAAGATATCTGATTTCTTTATGACGAATATATCCACTCAGTCAAATGTACACAACATACACCTTTTTCGGTGCCATTGTAGATCACGAGCAACAAATCTTGCTTAGCTGAAACACCAACTTGAAGCGAATCGCTACGAAGTCTTGATACTGCAATCCTTTAACTTGACGCCGACTCATCTGCCCAAAATGCCAACCTATCATCATCCTCCAATACATGAAGTTGAGAATATAAATAAAAAAAATACACACCACAATATATATTTGTGAAGAGCTAAGACACAATCTGCATGTTCCCCCATATCGAAAAACACACACACACACACACACACACACACACACACACACACACACACACACACACACACAACACACACACACACACACACACACACACACACACACACACACACACACACACACACACACCACCAGCCCCACTCATACACAGCTACGATAACATTTACTGAATGGTTGATTCCAGTTTTTCTCCCAGAGGGTCCGAATGACTCAACACCGAATGGCTGCGTACGAAGCAAGGTCAACAGAACGTTAACTGACTAACCGGGAGTGACTTCAACGCCCACTCGCTCTTCTATGAAAAGAATTGTAAATAAGTAACGAGTAATCGTCTTGTCAAAAATATTGAGAAAAGTCCGTTTGATCTTTATAAAATGACAACAGTGTGACTCGGGTTGCATACTTTCCTTTTATTTCGCTCGAGTTATTTCCGTCTTGCTCATGGGAAACATATACTAACACATTAGTTAGTGGCCACCTGTCAATTGTGATAATAATCTTCAAAGAATATAATCGAAACGATATGAATGATATCGCACCAAAATATGATTATAAACAAGCAGAATGGAATAAAACTCAAACTGTTGATGCACGCCAAGGCTTCCAAACAACTGGAAATAAAGAGCTTAATCACATTTATTTTCAAAATTCACGGTTCTATTAGCAACAAACTCGTCTGTCTCCAAATTAAAAGCCATTTAAATAACTAGTAATTCTGGCAAGTCTGTGGTGGAATGATGCATGTGCAGAAGTTGAAAATAATAACAAATATAAAATCTATGGTTAAAAACAAAACAGACGAAAAACCACACTGAAATAAAGACAGTCAAAAAACAAAAAACAAAAGAAAAAGAAAAACGAAAAAAAGGGGAAAAAATCACTTGTAATAGAACTAACTCTACCAATAGAGAAAACTGGCTCTCGTGTTGTATTAAGGAAGTCATGGTGCACAGGGATACTAAAATGTTGGGGGAAAATCACAGAAATGAAAAATGATATTAGATTTCCTACGTATCCAATAGACACTGGCGATAATAAATTTTCGTCAAATATGGAAAAAGCAGAAACCATTTAGAATACGTAAAAAAGCAGAGAAGAATGGCTGTCAACACATGATAAAGCACACAGAAAAGAAAAAAGAAAAAAAAATCGGAAGCTAAACCAGCGCCACAAATGACCTGTCTGTCAACGCTCCTAAAACATCACAGTGTTTGGAAATGCAACATCCTCTGGTCGCAGTTAGAAAGAAATGTTCTACTGGTCCGGATATAGTCAGCATCCAGAAAATGGCATCATCTTTTTGCATAAATCTTTTCAAAACTGCTGAGCAAATTCCACAGCTATAGACAGACACGACTGTCAATCCAATTATCAAGGCTGGAAAACTTAAGTGTCAAACATAACTACCGTCCTATAACGCATATACCACATATGGGCAAACGTTTTGGAAAAAAAAAGTTTTAACCAGATTTTACATCATTTTAAAAAGAATAAAGTTATACCTGTAAATTAAACTTGAAGTGTGAGATCTGCAATAGAAATTATCCAATAAAATAAAGCGACAATTTGCATGTAGAAAAAAGTGTATTGGTAACTTTTTTGTGGCAGGAAAGCGTATGAACTAGTCTGGCATAGTCGACTGTTGTACATGCTGAAAAACATCGCTTTATCAGAATATATGTGCTGTATTGTGTGTTTTTATTTTATTTGTTAGTTTTGTTGTGTTTTTTTCCCTAGCAAACAGAACAATAATTGTTTGAGTGGAAACAACATACTTGACTTTAAGAAAGCTTCTAATGGGAATTCTACAAGGTTCAGTGATGGCACCTATTCTTTTTAATCTCACGATTTATGACCAACCAAAGGCTGCGTCAATGTAATCTTGGCCTGATACGCAGGTGATATATGCATGTGAATAAATCTAACTTTAAAAGTGTCAGCTCCACAAAGAACATAAAATTATATAAAAAATCGTGTCTGTTTGATTCTGATAACATTGGGCGATATATAGCTGAAAAAAATATTATCTCTATCTCCGGAAAACATACATAATATGATGTTATATAACCTTGGTAGTAACCCAGCTAAATTACCAACCATAAAATTGCTTTCAGAACCATCAGAATATAAACAAAATTTCGAATTCCATAGAGTGATATTGATAACTTCAGAGCTGACGTGCAGTATTTACTTTGATCGTAAGTTAGCAAAATGAAAGGAAAAATTAAACCTTTTAAAAATTATTGGTAGACTGCCGTGGGGAATGGATGAGGGGACCTCAGTTCACCTTTCTGTAGCTCTTACACGATCCAAACTTTATGTGCAATAGAGAGCTAATCGTTATCTTGCCTTGACATTTTCCGGAACAAGGCTCTTGAATATCTCATTTTGTCAGTAAACTAGTTCGGAGAGTCATTAAAAGCTCTTTCTGCTGGACAACGTCTCGCCATTCGGTTCACTATGATCACAAAGTAGACTGCACAGTTACACAAGGGGAAAGAGTTGCTTAGGGTCTGTTTGTAAAAACTGTCATTACTTTTACAAGAACAATATGATCTGATATCACTGCTGTTTGAAAGAAGTTCCATAATTACCTAACAAAATGTAATTATAATGAAACAAATTTTAAATTAACTCACGGGCAAAAAGCAAATCCTGCCTTTAATTAAAAAGACCTGTGGTCCCTGGCAGAAAATTTCCGCTTTAGACAACAACAACAACATTCGCACACACACACACACACGCGCGCGCGCGCACACACACACACACACACACACACACACACACACACACACACACACACACACACGACTGTTTCGTTTCTTTGTTTAAGTTGTGGATAACAACTAGCGCCTGATCACATTCTTTTATGCAACACTTTTGTACATGTATTGAAATTCTCTCAAAACACACTGTGCAACATACTTTAAGTCACCAAGGCATTTTTTCCCAAAAAATTATATATGTAAATCAAACAGTCTTCTAAGTTTCTAGATAGATAGGCAAGTGAGGACTTCCGCCAGGATGGAACGCACCTTGAATCTGTTCCCTGGGTCAATACAGGTCCCTTCTAAAACTACGTCATGTCCGTGTGCAGCGAATACCTC
>CM065736.1:33114363-33129363 GCA_033310375.1 Conus canariensis
GTGTGTGTGTGTGTGTGTGTGTGTGTGGTGTGTGAATCAACGGCGAGTGACAGCTATTTTGCTTTGTTGACTTCCCTTTGGGCTTGATCATAGCTGTCATCCACAGAAGATTAGTCCAATGAAATGACTTCCTACAACGTGCAAGGATCATCACACCAGAAGCGGAATCAGTACTTACCAGGTAACTTATAGGGCAGAAGATCCAACAAGCCCATATCCTGATAATGTCTGAAAACCCTGTATACAACGTCCGTGTTGTTGAGGTCAAACAGCTGAATCTTGTCCACACCCAGAAGGCGCTGAGCTTCAAACCATTCCACCAGTTTGTTGGGATCCAGCCTCAGACCGTAGGCGAGCTTAGCACAAACCGCCAGTCCACCCGGCTTGACCACAGGATGGTGAACGCTCAGATACTGCTTCACGTCTCCTGGGCAGGAGGATGGCGTCAACGTCACGTGACTGTCACGGAGTTGCTGGTTGGTGAACGGAAACCAGCAGCGGTACACCACTCCAATGTTAGTCAAATCACGTGTGTATCCCGCGACGATTTTGCCACGATGATGATCTAGTGTAGCTTTTTGCCCTGTGTAAACTTCATCAGAATGAGAGACTTTCAGGCAGCATGTGAGATTCAAAGTTATTCTCCCTTCCTGAAATGCAGGGAAATGAATCTCAGTGCCATCAGGAGGCACTCTGTGAAGAGCTACAATGGCGGAGTAGATGTACAGGCGACGGATGGTTTTGTCCTGAGGATCGCTCGTGGTCCACGCGGGAAAGACCTCCACCTGAAAAAAAGGTCTTGAACATATGTGATTAAATCATATCTCACAATATTCTCTATTGTTTAAGAGAATTTTGGGTACTCGCGTTTTTGGAATTTGAGGCATATAATTTCTTCGATCAGGTACCCATTGCTTGATAGACTCCATCTTGTTCAGATCATGATCTGAAAAGTGTCAAATGTGTCGCACGTACTGTCAGCAGAACAGGCGAAACTGATTTTTTAAAGTCACATTTAAGAATAAAATTGATCGCCTTATCATAACTGCTTCTTTTTATGATACAGACCTTTATCTGTGAAAGCCCCCTTCATAGGAATGTACAACCAATTCCTCTCCACACGTTTATTTGTGCAACAAGACCAGTAAAGACTAGTTTGTTTAACACAATAGGGTAAGAAAAGAAATTGTAAAAGTTGGTGGGTATTGATAGTCAATAAAGCTTTAAATAATCTCCAAATCTGACAATAAAAATGTAAATCTCCCTGACATATTTCCAGAGGAGATCGTTAAGAAAAGGCTTAATTCAAGAAGATTAAGCTCTTGAGAATTAACAACTGTACAAATCAAAATAACACTTAGCCTTATTAGATAGTCGTCAATCTTCGGATATGTACTACTGACAGAAAACACAATACAATGTGCCAGAGCCATACTACTTTCTCCCCTAACAAGGTGTTGCAATCTGCTGGCCTCCACCATTCAAGAGAACTCATCATCCTCAAGTAAATCTGCAATCTTTTTTAGAAAAGAAACAATTGAGAGAAAAATCTTCATACAACTTCACTTCAGACAACTTCGAAGTGTACAAACTAGCATTTTCAATTGAACTGAAATCAGCTCTACAAACCTGCAACGATTCTGCGCCTGGCCTAACGATATTCATTATCAGCTTTTGAAACATCCCCCAGAGAGCTGTCTCCAGACCCTTCTAAAAGTCTACAACTACATCTGGACCTCAGGGTACTTTCCGCCCTCCTGGCGAAAAGCCCTGATTATTCCGATTCCGGAACCTGGAAAAGACCTCACCAACCCTTCAAACTATCTCCAATAGCTCCGAGCAGCTGTTCCTGCAAGCTAATGGAAAAGATGATCAACTCCTGTCTGATGTGAAAGCTGGAAACTGATGGCATTTTGGCCAATGAGCAGTGCGGGTTCCGGAAGTACCACTCGACCGTTGACCATTTAGTCCGCCTGGAAACCACTATCCGCAACGCCTTCATTCATAAACAACATGTGGTTGCTATCTTTTTTTTATCTGGAAAAAAAACGTATGATACCACTTGGAAATCTGGAATTCTTATAGATCTTCATAAACTTGGCTTTCGTGGTCAGCTGCCTTTATTTGATCAAAACTTTCTGGCTGATCAGCAGTTCCAAGTCCGTATTGGCATTACGCTGTCCGACATCCATGGGCAGTGCTGGGTGTACCTCAAAGGAGCATTCTTTCTCTTGCTCTCTTCAGTATCCAAACTAACGAGATTGTCAGTTCCGTGAACCGGGGTTCCGAGTCCTCTCTGTTTATAGATGACTTGGCACTGTACGCAGTTGGAGTCTCTTATGCCAGCGTACAGCGTCGACTCCAACTTTGTGTGGATAAGATTGGATAGTGGGCCGAGGAAAACGAGTTTATTTTTCAAGGACTAAAACACAGTGTATCCATTTTCACAGCTTTCGTCAGTTCTTTGCCGATTCTGACATTCGTGTGGACAAATCCACCATTCCAACCGTGAAAGAAGCCAAATTTCTGAGTGTTATTTTTTTATATCAAAAACTGAACTTTAAAAAGTCACATCCAACACCTTAAAAAAAATGCTTGTCAGAAAGCACTGAACATTCTGAGAGTAGCACACATGGCTTTGGGACGGTGATAAGAAAACTCTTCATCTTTACATGGCTCTGATCCGCTCTAAGCTGGACTAGGGTTGTGTAGTCTACGGCTCGGCCAGACCTTCCTGCCTGAAAAGTCTCAATCACATCCACCATCAAGGGCTTCGACTCCCCCCCCCTCCCTCCCCCCACCCCCCTTGTTTATAGCCTGTATGTTGCAGGAGAACCATCCCTCTCGAACCTTTGGCTGAAACTTATCCTGAAGTACTTTTGAATCTATCTTCTGAATCCCAAAACCCTGCGCACGACTGTTTTTAACCCCAACTTTAAAAAAATTCGATGACCACCCCAGATCCATCCCACCCTTGGGAATTCGTATTCTTCCCCATTTGAACAATGCAGACATAAACCTTGGAGTCGCGAGCGATTTATCCAAGTTTTCTGATGACCCACCACGGACTTTCTTAACTCTAGATATCCGGTTTGATTTAGCCTCGTAACGTAACGATTCCATTAGCTCCTTGGCGTACAAATCCATTTTCGCCGAACAATGTCCAAAGTTCCCATCCTTCAGAAGAATTTTCACCGATGATTCCAAGCCTGAGGAGGGGGATAGCCTCTGCTGTGTATTGTGCATCAGGTCCCTCTCAGAGATGTTCTAAAACATTCCCACTGACAGCTCCATCTGCACTGCTGAGTTGACAGCCATGGATTTGCTCTTGAAATGGTCTCAAAATCAAAACATAACGAGTTCCTCATTTTGTTGGACTCCCATTGGCAGCCGTAACCTCAAGCACCCTCAACTCAACCGTAACCTCAAGCACCCTCAACTCAACCGTAACCTCAAGCACCCTCAACTCAACCGTAACCTCAAGCACCCTCAGCTGCTGACATCATTCGACATGTACAGCTTCCTAAAATTGAAGGAAGGATACAGCACAGATTTTGCCTGGGTTCCCAGCCATGTAGGCATTTGAGGCAACGAGTTGATTGATCAACTTGCCAAGAGTGCCACAAAGAAGGGGTTGAGCAGATTGTCTATCTCTTACACTGATCTGAAATCCAAAGCCCATGCTTATGTCAAAGACCTCTGGCAAGAGGAATGGAACTTGCAGACGGCTAACAAACTGCTTAAAATCCGTCCAAACCTGAAAGATTTTTTACCTTGTTCCCAAGGTGGCCGTAAAGAAGAAACAGTCTTGTGCCGTTTGCATACAGGCCACTCCTTTTACACCCATTTTGATCTTTTAAAAGGTGAAGAAGCTCCGTGGCGATCCCACGTCATGTACCACTTATAGTAAAGCATATTCTTTTAGAGTGTTAGGATTTGCATCATGTGAGACATAAACATTTTACGGCAGATTCCATGAAAACCTTGTTCAGGATGTCCCATCTGATGTGATCTTTGAATCTCTGAAAGAGATTAATAATTTTTCATCTGATCTAATATTTTACGAGGGAAAGAGAGAGAGAGAGAGGCGCATGCGCGCAAGCAGCGGACATGTTTTCTTATTCTACCGAGTTCAGAAAGTGTTTTTCTTGAGTTTATGTACTATCGTTTTTGAGATTACGACCGTGTCTGTGAGAGTGTTTAGCTTAACTCTATCCAGAGTTCAAATCTTGCTCGTGACGTTCATCATTGTGCTGTCTGGGTTTCGTTGTTGGTGATTTTCTAGTCGCACCGGTTGATCGCCAAAATGGCGCCAGGTTAAATCTTCACCATCGCCGATCTTGACGAACTTTCGTTGAGCGCTCTAGTCAATATTCAGTGATTTACATTTCAGTCATTCACATTCTAGTCAACGGCCACAATCCTGATATCGTGCTTGCCTAGTCATTTGTCATTTGTGGGTACCTAGTCAACATTCTCATCATCACTCATCCATTCTGTGCTTACAAGTGTATTCCAATCATTCACGTTGCATCATCATTAACCCAGTTGCAAAACTACTAGCCACCAGAGATGCATAACTATCTCACTCCTCTTCATACTTATTCTCGTACTTTTGTTCCTAAACAAATCATTAATAGCCAAAAATGAACTTTCACAATACCATTAGCATTGTAAGTACTCTTGTGGCACTCGTGTGCTTTCAGTTGTGTGCTACACCTCTGCATAAAGTGAACCGTAGCCTGCCCCCACTGTTATCAGACATAATGTCTCAACAACAACCTCCGTGTGAACCCCTCGCTAGCAATAGCAGAAGTAGCACGAGCCAGGAAAGCCCAGATCGAACAGACACCGATCCATCACATTTCCTTTGTGGCATCTGCGATCTCTTAGTGGGATGGGACCAGAGGGGTGTAGCCTGTGAACGATGTGGACATTGGTTTCATGCCACCTGTGAAAATCTACACAGCAGAACGTACGACCATCTAAACAACACTGAAGCACAATGGTTCTGCTACATGTGTGACTTCGACAACGACAGCAAAATCGTGTTTGACCTCCATGGTGTAGAAAGCGAACACCATTCTATCCCAGATTCCCCCACAGACTTTAAGCCAAATCATGCGCCAACGCCCGACAAAGTGATCAGGCAAAACACAGGAAAAAACAGACCCCTTAGAATCCTGAACATAAACTTCCACCCAGCAGCAGGCAAAAAAGCAGAGATCCTGAACTTGTTGGACAGTGTAAAGCCTGGCATAGTGATAGGTACAGAAACATGGCTAGATGCAGACATCCGCGATAGTGAGATTTTTCCAAAACAGTACAGACTACAAAGGAAAGACAGAAATAGAGAGGGAGGCGGAGTGCTCATAGCCATCCACACCAACATCCAGAGCGTAGCTACACCAGAGCTAGATACAGACTGCGAGATCCTGTGGGTCAAGATATGGACCAACAAAAGACCCCCATACATCTGTGCATATTACAGACCAAAGTCATCCGACAGTATTAGTCTCCAGCACTTCGAAACATCAGTGAGACGAGCATGTGATATGTCAAATGGCAACCTGCTCATCGCTGGAGATCTGAACTTCCCAGGCTGGGACTGGCGGACAAAGACCCTCAAGCCAGGTACCACTTCCATCGGCCTCCACAACCAGCTGATGGACCTGCTCAACGACATGGCCCTGGAGCAAGTTGTCCTTGAGCCAACGCGTCATGATAACAAGGCTGCTAACACCCTGGACCTGATCATCACGAATGTCCCAGAGATGATCCCTAGAGTCAGTGGCATGCCAGGCCTTTCTGACCACGACATTGTCTACTGTGAATTGTCAACCAGACCAAAAGCGCTCACACAACCACAGCGCCAAATTCCACTCTGCCACAAGGCCAACTGGGGGAGGAGGGTATCAAAGAAAAGATGGCAGCACTCTCCGATAGTCTGCAAACTGACACCGACAGTAGCGTAGAGGAACAATGGAACAAGTTCAAGACCACCCTTCACTCCAGTATTCAAGAACACATACCTCATAAAACCTGTAAATCAAGAGAATCACATCCCTGGATCACCGCTGAGATAAGGAGATTGATAGCACGTAGAAACTGAACACACAAAAAGATGAAAAACAAAGAACTCCCGACCTCCAAGAGAAAGTACACAACCTGAAGAGAGAAATTCAGAGACTTCTACGTACAGCATACTGGACTTACATCCACTCACTGTTTACACAGTTAAACTCAGAACAAGACTCAGCTCCACCGTTAGATCACTCAAGAAAACCATCAACAAAGAAGTTTGGACATGTATCAAACACCAAAGGTCGTCATCTCATGGCATCCCACCACTCAAAGTCAATGGTAGGCTAGTTAGCGACAGCAAAGGTAAAGCAGAAGCCCTCAACACCCAGTTCTACCAGGCTTTCAGTGAAGGAAGAACCTACACTTATGAGGAATTTGAACAAAAGTGTAACATATCCCTGTTATCTTCCCCACATCCAACCATGAGTGAGATCAACATCACCGTTGAGGGTGTCTACCGACTACTCAAGGACCTAAACCCAAACAAGGCCCCAGGCCCAGACAAGATCCCACCCCGAGTTCTAAAAGAGTTAGCTAGAGAGATTGCCCCTATTCTCACCATCATATACAGGACTTCTCTTAGCTCAGGTCAGGTTCCCTCAGACTGGCGAGAGGCTCTAGTGACGCCAATCTACAAGAAAGGTGATCACTACGACCCACGTAATTATATACCCGTGTCCCTCACTAGTGTCCCCTGCAAGATTATGAAACATATTCTAGTTAGCAACATGATGCAGCATCTAGAACAGAACAACATCATCTGCAACCAACAGCACGGTTTCAGGAAACAGAGATCGTGCGAGACGCAACTGTTATAATTTATGGAGGAAGTCACCACCAACCTAGAGCAAGGCAAACAAGTAGACGTCGTAGTCATGGACATCGAAAAAGCGTTCGACAAGGTAACCACGACCTACTGCTACACAAAATCGCCTATTACGGATTACGAGGAGCAGTGAACACCTAGCTCTACAACCTCTTCCACAACCGCCGCCAGGCCGTCACTGTTGCAGGGGTCACGTCAACTTTTGTCCCGGCGAGGTCTAGGGTCCCGCATGGGCTGATAGATGTAAAAGCCCCAAACATAAGACCCCAAACCAGAGCACGACGAGATTACAACCTAGCCTACCACAACATCTTCTGTAGAACTGATTATAGAAATACTCCTTCATCCCACGTACCATCAGAGACTGGAACTCTTTAGAACCCCATGCATTTTGTTGTGTTCGGTGAACGGAGCTAAAAAAAAAAAAAGGTGAATTCTTGTTTCCCCTGTCTCTCCTTTGGATAAATGGAGTAGATCCCCCCGGCTTGGTTCCGTCGGGGTCACCGGTATCGGCGGGTCCATGAGGGCCGACGTTGGACGGACGTGGTGGCGCCCTCCGGAGGGAGAGCTCACTCACGCCGGCTCCGCGACTAAGTAATTATTGTCGTCAGTAGGGGGCTTAGTAGGTGGTGTCCTGCGTATGTTAGATCAGAACAGGCGCCACTGAACACCACCGAAGTGACTCGGCAGTAGTGCAGTGTCTCCTCCGGTGGGTTGCTTCTTGACGACTTGACATTGACTGCTCCTGTGGATTGCCGGTGCCGGGGTTGCGGCGGGGCCGACCGGGCTGTGGCTGTGGACGGGGTGTCGGAATGAGCGGCGTGGGTGCACTGCCTCTGAGGTGGCGCAGAGGTTGGGACAGCAAAAAAAAAATAATAATAAATAAATCACTTACTCTCTGGATATCAATGCCATGACCCTAAAACGATTTAATAACGGGTTGGAAAAAAAAAGGGGGGGGGGGCAACTTTCAAGTTTTCAATGCTTATCAGCAAAAGAAAACGCACGGAAGAGAAGAAACACAGGGAAGAGAAGAAACACAGGGAAGAGAAGAAACACAAGCGGAGAGAAGAAAGCCTTATTTATTGCTGATGGGCATCTCCCTCAAACGTAGGTCGTCAATGTCTAAGTCATACCGAATTTGTATCCGTCTGTCTATGTTTTAATTTTGCCAAGACTTTCTTTCAGACGAACATGAAGCAAGCGTAAAAGTTATGCCGAAACGGTTCCTATAATTGTCTTTTTTCTTTATCTTTGTTACGGATGGGTGCTTGGTGCGTGTGCGTCTGTGTGTCTGACCCTCCCAGAAATATGGATGCGTGTTCGCGTTTTCCTACCACACATACCCACTCAACCACACAGACAGCCAGGCAACACAATCGTAGTTCTTTTCTTATTTTTTCTATGCCACCTGGGCCATCCAGCACATACAAAACATCACCAAAAAACATCAATAAACATGAAGAACCAACATGGTGCACACCCCAACTATGGGTGTACAATATTAATATATATATATATATATGTGTGTGGTGTGTTGTGTGTGTGTGTGTGTGTTGTGTGTGTGTGTGTGTGTGTGGCGCACACACCAACAGTCTGTCACAGGCAATGTCTGGCCTTGTTTCACAGTCCGCGACTGAAACTATTCTCACGCAAAAGAGCGCAGAATGACGGAGCAGCTCTGCACGAGTCACTAATCTGGCACAGGAGTGCTACAAGGGGGCGCAGTCTGCTAGTAGGGGTAGACGCAGGTGAAGAATAAAGACGACGCGACGACACTGCGACTGTCAGCAGGGGTAGTGACTTGCAAACGTCGGCAAAACGATGCAGTGACGTCTCTGCCCACAAGGAAGTAAGCACATCCTACACCCCCCAAAAAAACTTTGACTCATCCCGATCACACTGAAGTAGCACTCTCCTACTTTTGAGGCACCAGCCTCCACTTCCAAGAGCTGTCGCTCTGTTACTGCACAGCAACAAGGATCGCACAACGCGCAAGATCGACGACACGAAGGGTCTCACGACGCTGACGCTGACGCTGCAGGTCGTTGTCGACACAGGCGGTGGTTCTGACTAGACAGGACCAGCGCAGGGCGCAGCTGGCGAACAAGATTTAGGGTCTCGAACCCGAAGCGACGACTTCACTCGCAGAAGAGGTGCTGGCTCAGCTGGCTTGTCGGGTCTATACTGGCATGCACCAGCCTCTCGCACACCCGGCACGGTGGAGAACAGGGACACACAACAGGCCCCGGACCCGAGGTAGGGACAACCAGTTCCCAAGGACACCAGGGACAAACTCAATCTGGGGGAACTGAGAAAACTTCTTTGACTATCCAGCCTACTATCCATAGTCTTTTAATCACACTCACAGTTAATAATGGCTTCCTATTTTTTTCGTAAACAGGGCACTTTATCTACAGCCAAAAATCGACAAGGTTTCAACAAAAAGAAACACTTTACGTCATCTTTCTTCAAAATCATAACCTTCCCGTTGGCGAGGAAAGACTACCATATAGACCTTCACATTGACCGAAAGTATGATTAGTGTATCATTACCTTCTCTCATCCTAAGGTTTCGATTATTTCACAAGATCATAACATAATGTGTCAACATTTTACGAGATCACTACCTCTCGAAAGAAAACGTTTTAATTCATCTTTCTTTTTTCATTTTTATCAAAAGCAACTGTTACCCATTATCAATATCCATTTTACACACATGACACAATCTTTGCGCATTCTTGTTTAACACCAGGTAGATGTTCACTATACATTGCATAACACAACATAGCATAAGCTGGCTTTAAATAACTCTCAACATGATGTCCATACATTCCTATCCATCAGTAATAAATACATAAGAGAAAGGTTATTCATCACTGGTATCCATCAGCAAGACATACATGTGAGAAAGGTTTCCATTTAGCTCCCCACATCGGAATCTAGAATGCCTCAAGAGGATTTCCGTCTGGCATCCCACAGTATGAATCAGCATAATTCGGGAACACCATGAACACACGACAGTTTCCATTGCTCACCTCCGGAGCTCACCATCGTAACCCTTTAGCAAAGAATAAACAACTTTGGGGGTTTTTTTTGTTTGTTTGTTTTTGTTTTTTGGCTGTCCCATCTTCTGTGCCACCTTAGTAGTATTGCACCCGTGCCGCTCATTCCGACGCCCCATCCACAGCCACAGCCCGGTCAGTCCCACCGCAGCCCCGGCACCGGCAATCCACAGGGAGCAGTCAATGTCAAGTCGTCAAGAGGCAATCCACCGGAGGAGACACTGTACTGCTGCCGAGTCGCTTCGGCGGTGTTCAGTGGCGCCTGTTCTCATCCAAGATACGCAGGACACCACCTACTAAGCCCCCTACTGACGACAATAATTGCTTAGTCGCGGAGCCGGCGTGAGTGAGCTCTCCCTCCGGAGGGCGCCACCACGTCCGTCCAACGTCGGCCCTCATGGACCCGCCGATACCGGTGACCCCGACGGAACCAAACCAAGGCCACAGACGTGGAGGGGACATCGAAACTGAGGTCACCATGAGAGCAGGGCATGAAGGGCCACAGAATTTAAGACTTTTTTTTTTTTTTAATGCTGATCGATGAGAATGAGGATGATGAAGATGATGCTACGGATTTCCATTCCGGTCTGAGACTGCATGACAGGGCTGTACTCTACGCTTCATTTCATATACATCCCGGCGTCAACCAGGCCCGAGAGATACAGACACCTGCAGTGTTGATCAGGAAATTTGAGCAACACTCTCAGAAACGCATCGATTAAGTGGATGAAACTCGACTGTGTGGTCCCAGTCTTCCCAACTGAGCCCGTAGCAAACTCAACTCCGGGTAGGAGCCGGTCGGAGCAGAAAAATCCCACACGACGCCGATGGGAATCGAACCCACGACCTCCCAGCCGGGAGCCCGCAACGCTAACCACTTCGCCATGGCGGTTGGTACAACTTTGTTTGTTTTTTTTTTCCTTTTTGAAACAATAATAAAACATAAGCCATGTCCTATTTCGATCACAGGATGCTTCCTCTTCTTTCTATCCGACGGAGGTTAAACGATAATTTACTCCTACACCGTAGTAAATTAAAAGCATAGCAAAGCCATGAATGTTTTCTCTCTTTTCTTTTTAAAACACAACAAACCTTCGCTGGCGCTGAGGAAGTTACTAACGCCTAACCGTGGGGAGAAACGATTTCGATTTAGACTCTCAATTTGTTAACTAACTCAGCATACCTGGCTGTCACAACAACTGAACTGAGTGCCTAGTTGGCTGGACTGGGTAGGTGAAGTAGCCGGAATTTCTTCAGTGACTGGTTGGCTACCCGCGCTCACTCGGCTTATACGGTGTACAGGTGAACACCAGTTAACCAACCGGTTTTTTGTAAACTTGCTCCGGTAAGCGGAGTTGTTGTAAAAACTGTGATCGGACAAAAAACGGTCCGTAACAATCTTTAGACACAAGTAACATTTAATACTCGCATTAATACTCGGGAGACGGCGGGGAGAGGCTTTCCGAAAATAGTGTTCTTGCCAAACACCTTTAAAAAGAATTTTTTTTTTACTTGCATGATACGCGTATTTCTAGAAAAAACATCAACTCCTTTATTCCATTGTCGGATCCCAAAGTGCAATCAGACAACAGTGAACAAGCTAACAGAACTACTTGCTGACAGACAGAGGAAGTAGAAAAACAGACAACAAACGACTGAACACTGGACGAACGGACGGGCAGACAGACAAACCGGGGGGAGAAGGGGGGGGGGGGGGGGGCAGACAGGTGAACAGAAATACAGATACAGATACAGATACTACTTAATGTAAAATGATTTAGAAATTTTTTGTTTGTTTGTTTCATTATCAATAGGATGAAATCACAGCCATGAAGTGATGTCTACGAAACTTGGTGAAAAACATGGACTATCACGCAGACAAAAAGACGTTACACTTTTTTTTTTTCTACAGATCTGTCTTGCAAATCTGGATCCGACCGATCCAAGGCTTCCCGACTGATTCTGATGAAAGTTTGCAGAAGGATGAAACGGGACACGAGGACGAACGATTTGGTGGAGTGGATCCCAGTCAATGGGTAGGTAAGTCAGAAAATGGCAGCACCACGCTTGCGGATCAGCCCCGAAATCATATGACCCGTTTTGAGACACTAAAATTGTACCAAGCACCGTCGGTGTTGCTCTGCGGCAACTGCTGAAGGCTGTCGGCTATTTTCAAGATGTCGTTGACACTTGACTTCGTCTTGTGCATTTTTTTTTTCCGAATCCGTCGGTAGTTTGTAAGCATCTGCAATGTTAAGGAACTGTGAGCCTTACAATCAGGATAAGAGTTGCCGTTAATATTTCATAACAGTTTGCCATTATTATTTCATAACAGTCCTGTCTAGAAATCATTTATCAATCATTGTGCAAAGCTTGAAGGCGATAAGTCAAATACCTTTTTTTTTTTTCTTTTTTTTTTAATCGTCACCATTTTGGGAAGTGGTTTAGAGCCATTTCTTGTGGCCACGCTGCGCTTTCAAAAAAAAAGAACAGTTTTCAGGGAAGCAACTCGGTTCTAGACAAGCTGCAGTTTGTCCTAATTTCCTGGCTTGAAAAGTCAGTGACCAGAAAATGGTAACTTTTGTCATATTTTGTCGATTTATTTTATCCTGGTATCCCTGGATAAGTTGCTTTCTTTTTTCTTTTTCTTTTCTCCCCATCCCCCCCCCCCCCCCCTCCCCCGCCGCTTTTCATTTGTGTAAACTGCATTCAGATGCATCAAACGTTTTTTCTGACACACCTACAGCGGGCACATCCAGGTCACATTCCTGCAAGATGAAGTTAAAACTACTGAACCAGTTTCTAACGAAACCTAGCACAAAAAAACATGGAATAACGGTCCAAGAACGGAACGTTTGAATTCTGATGGGGACCAAGCCGCAGATCTAAAGTTGGAACTGGGATCCGTTGGGCAAGCTAACGCAAAAACGACTGAAGTGCTTGTAATGAAACATGGTGAAAAGATAGAATTTCGCACAGGGACAACAGTGATGGACTTTGAACGGATCTGTGGTGCAAAACCAGTAGGTGTGTCAGAAAAAACGTTTAATGCATCTGAATGTGCGTGACCTGTAAACTGAGATTGCTTCGGAAAGACGGGCACTATCTTTCACTGATTCCCCCCCCCCCCCCCCTCCCCCCCGGAACAGGAAAAAAAAATGGTTCATTAGTTTTTACGTAATTTGGCTGAACGAATGATAGATCCGTCGTTAGACTTGGGTAAGCAACAAGGGTCAGTATCAAAATGTACTGAGTTCGTCTTTGTGCCACTTTTCATCTTTCCACCGAGATTCACTAAAAACAAAAAAGAAAAAGAAAGAAAGAAAAAAGCTTAAAACTTTTAACGTAAAAAAAAAAAAGCTTTAAACAGTCTTTACGTAACTGTTCTAATGGAATGACGGATCTGGTCTTGGATCCTGACCTTTAGCTTCGATTCGCATTAATTTACAGGGGATCGGTACAGGCCATATACCATACTTTCAAACCAATTTCTTTTAAACACCCGTTCCGCAGTTTCTGCGTGATCTTGCTTACATACAAACCGAACAAAAAATGGCAAAAATATTGATCTCCTCGGCAATGGTAAACATAGAAACCCATACAGTTCATGTGATTGTAAACAAGTTACCTGAAAAGGTATGACAGAGAATTGTCCGTTCTTTTATACATTCCTGCTTTCTCGTGAAACTGCGGTCTGGGTTTATTTCGTTTCAGATCGACTCATTGCGGCTAAAAGATGTACAACAAGGGTTTTTGTTTGGTCAGGTTGAATTTTTTTTTTTTTTTTTTTTTGGGGGGGGGGGGAGGAGGGGGGGGGGGGGAAGAATTAATCGTAGCATGCTCTGCCAAATGTGTTGGACATTCTCCCTAATATTTCATCAAAGTTAAGAGAGAGAGAAAGCAAGCGAATATAGATAGATAGATAGATAGATAGATAGATAGATAGATAGATAGATAGATAGATAGATAGATAGATAGATACACACACACACTCTCTCTCTCTCTCTCTCTCTCTCTCTCTCTCTCAACACACACACAACACACACACACACACACACACACACACACACACACACACACACACACACACACACAGAGAGAGAGAGAGAGAGAGAGAGAGAGAGAATCTTTCTCTCAACGGGCCAACAGACATGAGACATGGGAGCAAACAAAACCTCCGTAGTACCGTAGTAGTCCGTCTCTAGCCAGCAAGCACGAGCTCGTCACAAATAAACAAAGATAAATTAGACCAGACCTGCAGCGTGTCCGGCGGAGCAGCGGTGACCAGTCCTTTCAGAAGCACCGTCTTGGAGCGAGTGGTCAAGTAAAGGGACACAATCGTTGCGCAAACGGCGAAGGCGAAGATGCCAAGTCGGCGACGAAAACGGTACGCCATAGCTGCTGTATAGGATGGCTTTCACTGAGCTGTTTCGCCGGACAAGCCTGACATCAGCCTGTTGGCATGGAAAGCACGAGTGCATGACTGTGGTGTAAAGGACAGAAGAAAGAGCAGGGGTGAAGTGCGTGGGTGGGTGAGGTGAAGGGTCAGAGGAGAGAGAGGGTGGGGAGGGGACGCGCGCACAGTGGTAGTGGCTGACACTGTTGGTAAATGAATGAAATATATGGGAACAAAAGCGAGAAACAGCTCCGTCTCATCTGTTGCCACCGTACGTGTGTGTGTGTGTGTGTGTGTGTGTGTGTGTGTGTGTGTGTGTGTGTGTGTGTGTGTGCGCGCGTGTGTGCGTGCGTGCGTGGCGTGCGTGCGTGCGTGTGTGTGTGTGTGTGTGTGTGTGTGTGTGTGTGTGTGTGTGTGTGTGTGTGTGTGTGTGTGATGCATACAAGTATGTGCGTGGAACCGTGTGTGTGTGTGTGTGTGTGTGTGTGTGTGTGTGTGTGTGTGTGTGTGTGTGTGTGTGTGTGTGTGAGCGCCCGCACGCGTGGGAGGTGCTCTATAACTACAGCAGAGTTATTTGTCATTTTCAAAGCAGCAGATTTCATTCTTGACTTATCTGTTTTACTTGGAAA
>CM065736.1:33134363-33151863 GCA_033310375.1 Conus canariensis
ACCGCCATGGTAATGTCCCGACTAGACTACTGTAACTCTGTGTTAGCAGGACTTCCTTCAGAACAGCTTGCACGATTACAAAGGGTGCAAAACAGTGCAGCTCGGCTTGTTCTCAAAAAGCGTAAAAATGAGCATATTACACCTTTGCTACGTGAACTCCACTGGCTTCCCATCAAATATCGATGGCAGTTCAAAATCACAGTTTTTGCCTATCGTTTCTTTGATGGGACACTCCCACAGTATCTTTCTGCTTCTCTGTCCACCTATCAAACTTCTCGGTCTCTTCGCTCATCTTCTCAAAAACTGAAGAAAATTCCTAGGCGCTCGTTAAAGACAGTCGGTGAGAGAGCATTTAGCTTTAGTGCGCCCACTCTTTGGAATTCTCTTCCTGACAGCTTACGTGACCTGCCTACATTATCTAAATTCAAGTCAGAGTTAAAAACATACTTCTTTAGGAAAGCCTTCTTCAACCATAATATCTGAATGCTGTGTCTATTATTATGACCTGACTTTTTATGTACTGCATGCATAACTGTATTGTTTACGCTTGAACCGATGAACTTGATAAGTGCGCCTGTGTCGGTAGGTGTGTGTGTGTGTGTGTGTGTGTGTGTGTGTGTGTGTGTGTGTGTGTGTGTGTGTGTGTGCGTGTGTGTGTGTGTGAACACATGTTAGTGCGAGTGTTTGAGTGTGTGCTGAGCGCAATGAGTTGATCCCAAGAATTGCGCTATATAAAATCCATACATTATTATTATTATTTATTAATGTGTACATTTACTTTTTAAGCAGTTCTCAAATTCATTCCAGCATGATTGAACATGCACACATTCCCATAAACAGTGAAACACCGTGTCTTTTTCTCTGCTGCAAAAAATTGCACAAGTTACTGTCGGTTACACGCATCTCTTTAAGAATGGAATTTGTTACAAGAATCCTGTTATTTTGATCTGCAACCACTGTAACCTGATTTCTGAATTTTTTGTTTGTTTGTTGTTTTTTTGTTTTGTTTTGTTTTTGTTTTTGTATTGTGGAAAACCTTTGGCCACATGATCTGTCTATTTAATACTCTTTCCCAATTTGCACATGCAACTGGCAATTTTGCGTCACCAAGCTTTATATTATAAAGGGCCTTTGACCCTTTTTTAATAATGCATCTAGAGCTCTCGTTCTTTGATTACAATTATTACAGATGACTTTAACTTTGTTTTTCATCATGTAAGTTTTGATGCTGTCCATGGATCCTAGGAAATCCAAAGGACGCGCATTAAATTGATATCTTACATTGAATTCATCGAAATTTAGGAAAGAGCCATTTTCCTTCAGTAGATCTTTTACATAATAAATATTTTTGTCCGTCCAAACTTTAAAATATATTGTTTGGTTATTGGTTTTAAATCTATCGTTCAGAAATATGGGTTCCATAAGAAATTCTCCCGGAATAGTTATTTCAGTTCGGTCATAAAGTATATGACAAGCGTCAAAAACATCTTTCCAGAATTTATTAACTTTTAGCTTTTTTAAGGATTCTTGGGCCAAACTTGTGCATTAAATACGTTACATTGAAGTTTTCCTCTAATAGTTTAGTTTAGTCTACTTCGGTTTTGTGTCTCCAAGCAATTTACTGAATCAGCTTAATTTGAGTGAATATATGTAGGCTTTGATATATGGGGGCATCAATTACCCCCTTCGTCAACTGGGTGTATCACCACGCTTCTCTTTACTTTATCTCTTTTCTTGTCCCATACAAAATCAATGCACATTGCTTGAAGCTCTTGTATCACTTTGTCTGGAGGATTAGGAAGCTGGATCGATAAGTATACTAACTTGGACAAAATCAAAGATTTTAAGATGGCTGCTCTTCCTAATGGCGTGCTTGATCGTTTAGACCAAATTTTAAACAGTTTCTTGGTTTCGTTGGACTTATCTTTTTATATTTATTTCTACCATGTCACTAACATGATTTGTGAACCATACCCCAAGGATGTTAAATTTGGGAGGATTCCACTCCATGTTTAAATGCTTTAGAAATTCATGTTTGCTGTTCTTTTTTTATTTCCCAACCAGACATTGTTTGTTTTCCCATTGTTAAGTTTAAGCCCTGATATCTTTTCAAACTCTGAAAGAAGTTTGAATAAAGTTTCGTATGATTTTCAATCTCCCTCTAAGAAAAATGTTGTGTCGTCAGCAAATTGACTTATCTTAACCAATGAATCTGCAATCTGAATCCCCTTAATGTCTTTACTTTTTTTGACCTTACACACTAGGACTTCTGCACAAAGGATGAAAAGATATGGCGATATGGAAACGCCTTGACGACAAATACGCTGGATGAAAAATCTGTCTGCAACTGTACCGTTAATAATCACTGAAGATGTTATATTCACATAAAAAGCGTCAATCCATTGACATATATCTTGGCCGAAGCCAAACGTTCGTAAAACATTTTGCATATAACACCAGTCGACAGAATCGAATGCTTTTTCAAAATCTATTGAAACCAGTAATCCTGGTAAATGTTTTTCGATTAAGTAGTGTATTAAATCATAAATTAAACGTATCTTATCTCCAGTGTATCTTCCACTTACAAAGCCAGTCTGATCTTCATTTATAAGAGAGGGTAAGACAGTTTTTTTATCCTGTTGGCTAAGCAAGCGGTTCCTATTTTATATGCTACATTCAGCAATGAGATTAGAAAATATGACTGATCATTGATATTGTAGATTCTAAAGTTTCCGCTGTTTATTCACTCTCTCTGATAAGACAGTACTTGTAAGAAATAGTTCACTACGACTGTTATTACTATACGTTTTGAGGCTAGATCCTGTTGGACACGGATCAACTTTGTTCATGTATGTATTTGATTATTCTACGCATGCAACCATTAATTATTTGATGCTACAATTTTGGAAGGACAGAAGGCTTGCTATTCCCTTTTAGCAGTTCTTTTCCATTTAGATTGTCGGCTTCACTGATTTGATTTTGCATGCCAATTATAATAAAGAAAGGCACTGTTTTCTTCCAATGGCAGCCATTTTGGAAACGCGAAAATCGGATAAAACATACTGAAATTGCATAAAAATTTAGATACTATGAATCATTCTGGTTAACTGAATAATTTTCTTGATTGAGACCAAAATTCAGTATAAAATAATCACAATCAGGCATCATTTGTCCTCTATATTTGCAGTTTACAAATCTGGTGGCGGCCATCTTGGATTTTACGCAATAACTCAAAATGCCCAACGTTTACGAAGTGGCCTCCAACGGATGTGGATTCAGCACCCCAAAATCATGTTAGATCAACAACAAAAAAAACCGTAATATATAACACAAAACAAGATACCCCCAAATATCGCCTGAACTAACGAGCAGGTGTGACGTATTTCTGTGTTCTGACACTCGTTGACACGCGTCACGCTTACTATGTTCCGTTGATTAGCATTCATCCAGTTGCTAATTTTTAAAGAAACAATCTCTCCTTTTAATTAATTTAAACTCACTCGCTACCAATGTCCGCATATGCGGACATCGTACGACGAAGCGTTCGCTACCAATGTCCGCATACGCAGATTTGGATTTTGAAAATTCGCACTGTCCGCGTGACGTATCGGTTACGAAACTCAAGAAGGGAGATGATTCCTTAGTTATCCCCTACCAACTTTCCATTCATTTGCGCTGCGTGTGTAGCGTGGCTCGCTCGCTAGCCGACGAGAACAAAAGGTACCGTCGGTCAGCACTGCTGCGTGATTGAAAAGATGGCGTCGCAACGAAGCGTTCGACACAGTAGGGCTGATGAATTGTTAGTTAACGTTGAAGACGCACTGAAAATGATCCGGACTGAAGGGTCAGATGTCGAAGAAGACATCAGCGATTCTTCTGATGAGGATTTTGACCCCTGACAGTGAGGAGACAGACATGGATTCCGACACTGAAGTGGGCGCTGATGGTGGCGAAGAAGCAGACGAAACTGTGCGAGCGCATGGGCCTCAACGACAAGTGTTTCATTCGGATACTGACGCTGAAATGCGAGAAGAAGTCGACGATTTGGGAGCTGTTTTCACGAACGATTGGACTGATAATCTAAATTTATTTACTCTCGATCATCCATCCACAGACACACCAGGTTTATTGAACGACTGGCCAGTCAACACTCGGCCTTTGCAGTTCTTTGAGTTGTCCATGCATTCCACAGAGGTGGGTAAAGAGAAATTATTACTACATAAATTGTGCTATGCGTAAATGTGTCATGTATGTTTTACATACTAAGTGAGTCCTTTTTTTTTTTTTTTGCAGCGATCCATTCATGTATCAGTAGACTAGGGAGAGAAGGGGGTACTGGGGGGGGGGGGGGCAAGGAGGAGGGGGGCGGGGGTACAAGGGAGGGATAAACAAAGGGAGTGAGTGATTACATGTACTGAGTATTTGTGCATTACTCTGTGTGTGTGTGTGTGTGTGTGTGTGTGTGTGTGTGTGTGTGTGAGAAGAGAGAGAGAGAGAGAGAACAGCTACACATGTTCATGTTTTGTAACTCTTGTTTATGGGTATGTTTGTGTTTCCAGGCATATTCTTACTGATATTTATTGTGCAAAAATCTATAATTTGTGCATTTATAGAATAAACTGTTAACTATAAAGTAATTTAGGTAATTCATGTATTATGGTACTGGTATTATATGAAAAAAAATCCAGGTTGGTTCAACTTTATAGCATGTAAAAGCACCAAACTATGCATCCATGCACATGAATGTTTATTACAAACAATGGGATACACAGATACATAAGAAAAAGAAAAGAAAAGCTCATGTGATCATTTTTGTGTGTATGGCTGCAGGTCATGTTGCTGTGCTGAGGTGGCAGGACAAAAAACCTGTCTACGTGCTGACAACAGTGATGCTGCCAACCACCATGATGAGCTTCACAACACAGCACCACCCTTAGAGACAGAAACCAACCAGCAGCAGTACAGGACTACATGGCTGGAGATGACATGAGTGATCAGCTCATGGCCTACATGCCCCTGAATAGGAAGACCTTGATGTTGTGGAAGAAACTTTTTTTTCATCTTCTGACCTTGACTCTCATTCAGGGGTCTATTCTCTACAAGCATCTTGCAGTCCATGGTTTGCCACTGTGTGTGAAGCTGTGCCCAGGATGCAATGTCACTCGCCATGAGCTTTTCCACTCCAGAAAAGAATAATGAAAGTGATGCATCACCAGTATTTTGTGCACAGTGAACTTTTTGTTTTGTTTTTTATCCTGTAAAGACAATTTTTTGTATTTTCACATTCTCCATCACCTGCTTGTAACTGAATAATATATCTTTTGTGTCTTCAGTGACTCCAGCTGTCCTAGAATGTGATGTAGAACATTTCTGAGCTGCTAAGGAAGACTTTGGATAGAAATATCTGATGCGAGCAAAAGTGCTGAAAAAACAGAAAAATTCAGGACCACTTTACCACCAAGATGGTAAGTAAATTACTTTATTTTTTGTTCACATATAGACTAATATGTATTTTATCCACTCACTAAATTTCAAGTGTGTGTTTGCTCATTTATAATTATGATAATTTTTTTTCTACAGTATAGAAACCCCGGGTTTTCAGGGATTAGCAAGGGAAAACTCATGGTACAGAGTGCCATGAAGAGTCACCTCCGGAAAACACACACACACTCATACACACACACACACACACTTTCTCTCTCTCTCTCTCTCTCTCCTCTCTCTCTCTCTCTCTCTCCCCTGTTGGCCTCGCTTTCTCTGTCTGTCTGTCTCACTCTGTCTGTCTTGCTCTCTCTGACTGTCTTCTCGCTCTCTCTGCCTGTATTTGTCTGTCTGTCTGTCTCGCTCTCTCTGTCTGACTGTCTGTCTCGCTTTCTCTGTTTGTCTTGCTCTCTGTCTGTCTGTCTTGTTCTCTCTGTCTGTTTGTCTGTCTCGCTCTGCCTCTCTGTCTGTCTGCCTCACTCTCTCTCTGTCTGTCTGTCTCGCTCTCTCTGTCTGTCTATCTGTCTGTATCGCTCTCTCTGTCTGCCCTGTCTGTATCGCTCTCTCTGTCTGTCTCGCTTTCTCTGTCAGTCTGTCTGTCTTGCTGTTTTCTGTCTCCTTTTCTGTCTGTCTGTCTCATTCTCTGTCTGTCTGCCCTGCTGTCTGTCTGTCTCGCTGTCCGTCTGTCTCACTGTATCTCTGTCTCCCAGTATATGTCTCCCTGTCTGTCTCTCTGTCTATATGTCTGTCTATCTGTCTGTCTCGATGTCTCTGTCTATCTGTCTCCCTTTCTCTGCCCGTCTGTCTCGCTCTCCGTCTGTCTGTCTCACTCACACACACGCACACAATCTCACTCTCACGCTTGGACACACGCACGCTCACAAACACACACATACAGTAGGAAGGGCACACGCTTGCACGCACGCACGCCATAAATTATGTCTATGTTGAGAGAGAGAGAGAGAGAGAGAGAGAGAAAGCAGGGCGTGGCGCATGTTATGTGGATATTAAAGACGCTTGTGCACGTGCGGTGTCATTCGTTGATTGACAGGTGTCAGAACAATTGACGCTACCATGTTCTATATATAAGTGTCCGCTTCTTGTGGTGCATTCATAATTGGAAGTCAGCATGGATGGCGAAACATATAGTCACATTCTTAGGTATCTTTCTGAAGGTGTTTTATTACTGAGATAAAAGAACGAAGTGTCAAAAAGGAAGCAAAACGCCAACTTAGGAGAACAGCGCATGTCTACAATGTACGTGAGGGCAGTCTTTTTTACAACAAGAAAAAGGTTCTCAAGAGCTCTGAGATTCCACAAATGTTAATTGCAGCTCATTCCAGCCCCGTCGGTGGAGACCACATTATGGCTCTTTCTTCCGGGTCCAAGATGCCCCAATCACTGATCACTACCGCCACTCTAGCCTCCCCGCTCAGTTCAGGGTGGTGGGGGCGACTCCTTCCATCGTTTCTTAGTGGGAAACCTTTTGCTGGTCCGGTCGAAGCGGCGTTGGGCCGAAGTGCCTGGCTGACTGATGACGATATGGCCCCCGTTTATGTATGACTACTGATCCGATCGCAACTACCCTTTTATTAATAAATGTAACAAATGACCCCGCATTACTTCGTGTTCTCTCATAGATTTATTAGCCCCCCAAAATACTTGACGCCACAACAGGCAAAAGAAGATCAAAAGGGACAAAGGAGTTAGGCAAAAGAACATCAGAAAGGGCTAAAGAGTTGATATTTTGAGGCAAAAGAGTACAACAAGAACTTAAGTTGGTCCGGTAGTAGATATTTTGCCTGTTGTATTAACGGTTGTATTTTCTCCTTTGGGTGTGACGTATCTGGTTAAAACCGTAGCTGTGGTGTTTGCTGTGACAGCCGTCAAAAAGTTTGAATTGGAAAAGTTTGCATTGTAGTAATCCGAAAAGTTAATCGCCAATAGGTAGTCGTGGTCTTTGGCATGATGGAATAGTCCAGTCCGTATACGATACACTCAGATGTAACTCCGGCAGGATGGCTGACTCCAGAGTAACTTTTAGTTCAGTGTGAATCCATAGGTACTGTTTCTGACATATCCTCCCGATGTCCTTGTTGGGGTACTGGACAGTTTAGCGACTGTCCAGGGCGTGGCTTTCCGCACGACAGGTTTGATGTACAGTCCCTGGATTCTCTTAGTGCAGCGTGGACATTTGTTCACACTGACGTTACACCGACAACTCAATGTCACCCGCTGGGTCTCCATCTGTACCTCGCCGCTAAAATCGCAGTCATCAACCGCCACAGCCGTAAGGAAGAAAAATGTAGACAGTAGAATCACACTCTCTGACATTGACCCACTCGGATACCGTTTGCCGTTCAGAACTTTCATCATTTTACTCTAGCGCTGCACTTGCCACTACTTATTGAGCAGTTAACTGGGGAAAAAAAGAGGGGGGGTGGGGGGGCATAAAACTTGGGGGGGGGGGGAGGATGTGAGATGGAAAAAAAAATCCGGGAGAAAATAAAAAACAATCGAGTCTTTCCTCATCCTTCACTCCCTTCCTTAACCGACAATAAGTTTCCCGTTAGTCTTTTTTTTCCTCCTCTTTTTTTAGAATTTTTTTTTCTTTATCAAGACGTGGCATCGCCGGTTCCAGTGCAGTCTCCCAGAAAACGTCGTTAATATCATCGGGTGGTGGCATTTTATCATGCAGGCGGCTTGGCCATGAAGTAGTATAGGAACACATTTTTTTCATGTGTGTGGAGGGTCAAATTTAGGCGGAATGACAACGTGTAAAGAAATATACATCACAAAAATACCCCCCCCCCCCCTCTTTTTTTTTAACGCACCCCCCTTCGTTTTAGATTAAAAGGGTACATTTGTTTTGATTATTTGTGGTTCCTAGGCTTTCGCGGGGTATCAGGCAGAAATAGTTTTCTTTCTGTTCATTGTGGAGCCTTGAACTCCTCTTTTACAGGTATAAAATTCGACTCTCATCATTTTCACATAAAACGAGGTAACTGTTTGTTTAAAGAAAGTACCATAGTTCAAATGGTCTAAACCAGTTTTAGGCTGTTTAGGAATGTAAAAAGATTTAGAACTCAATTACAGTTACGTTTTCACCATACGGACTACAACATATATATAATATATATATATATATATATATATATGTGTGTGTGTGTGTGTGTGTGGTGTGTGTGTGTGTGTGTGTGTGTGTAAAACTTAAATTTCAGTAATTACAAGTTCCAGTAAAGCCACACGTGGCAGAACGATAAATATTGATGAGAGCATTGCCGCCATCACCTTGCATGAAGGTGTCACTGATAGGTCATTCCGCCTTCAACCTCTGAAAAGCATTTTCGGCCAGTATTCCGAACATTACCAATGACAATTTCTTCAGAATTGTGATCGCTTACAATGATTGATTGAAACACTGATACGGGACAATTTACCTTATATGAATTATACGCACATTTTATAACAAAAATTCAAGTTTCATTCTATACAAACTGGACCTTTTGACCTGATTTCTACCAGAGAGAGGAGCACCGTGGCATGACACAGATTCCCTTTCGGACAGCAGTGACTGAATCTGATCGAGGCAAAATGCACATGGATACACAAAACAAGCTGCAAAATAATGCTCACTTCGTACACGGTACAAAACTGACATGTGAATTTTTGAGAGATATGTTACCCCCCAGACGCTACAAACAACGAGCATATATCAAAAATGCATCTAGAACAACGTACTCTGAGATCGCGGTCAGAACCAGAATGTCACCAGTCAAACGACGGAACACAGTAGCAAGGCATACCTTTACAGTGAGGTGAACATGTTATTTGAAATGAACACTCAACAAAAATGATCGCAAGTAAATTGAGCCAATGAGAAGCTTTGGTGGTATTTTCGAACACACACACACACACACGCACACGCACACACACACACACACACACACACACACACACACACACACGCACACACACTGACTGACTGAAACCAATTCATTGTCAGATTAATTCATTTAAGAAAACATTATGAACAGAATATCAACGTTTTTCATTCAAAGAAAAGGAGCATAATTAACACACAAAAATACGCGCGCGCGCCACACACACACACACACACACACACACACACACACACACACACGCCACGCACGCACGCACACACACACACACACACACACACACACACACACACACACACATACTAGCACACGTACGCGCGCGCGTGCGCACGCGCACACACACACACACGCACATACATAAATACACAAATACGCACATCTCAATACGAACACACCCATACCCTCACATACACTCAAACTTACACACACACACACACACACACACAGACATACACACACCCACACGCACACACACACACACACACACACACACACACACACACACACACACACACACCACCACCCACCACACCGTGCAACCCTACACACACACACACACACACACACACACACACACACACACACACACACACACGCACGCACTTATACTCGAGCACTCGTACACACATGCACTCACTCTCACAAACACACGCATTCACGCACACATACGCGCGCGCGCGCACGCACACACACATACACAACACACACACACACACACACACACACACACACACACACAGACTCACACACACACACACACACACACACACACAGAAAAATAAAAACATTAAAAAATTAATTAAAAAAAAAAAAATTCTGCCCATTATATACAATCTTGTACCCCTTTGCGCCTTTGCCACCATCTCTCCCTCCCTCTTCAAACATCAAAGGGGGTCACGTGATTTGACATGAAGCGTCAGGGCGCTATTCATTTCAGCTGCGGCAATTGTTTTCTATTTTCCTGTGACAATGCCAGTTTTACTGGACTGCCAGCGACTGCGAAGTCAGCCCTAAACGCCCTGCTGACTGGAAACTGTTTCAAGCTGGAAAATTACTGGAGAAGGCAGCAACACAGTGGTCGTTCTGCGACTGAAGCCGGTCAGCCCAGTGTCAACAACAATGGCGGATCCTGTGCTGAACCGGAGAACGCAAGTTCATTTCTACAGGAAGAAGCCCGCCAGCCAGGTGCGACGGGATCAAGAGAGATCAAAGCAGCAGAACAGACGACATGAACAGGTTGGTGCTGGTCTCGGTACCACTTGTGTCGCGAATGAACTGGCCGTGCCTGACACCGGATCGGATGAACACAGTACAGCAAGCAGTAGATAAAATTGTCGCTGGTTTTGACACGGGAGTGGTTAAGGGTTATGTCGCTACTCTGACAGAGCTGCAGGTGCAGAGACGATTGCGAGATCCACACAGAAATCAAGCCTTTCGGAAGGTCGCGTTCCATCAAACGGATGATGTGGGTGTGCTGCTGTGTGAATCAGACGACGTCGTTCTAGAATATTCCTGCGATCCGTGTTCGGAAGACGATTGCTTATTCTGGTTTGACAAGCAGGAAGAAAGACACATGTCATCAGAGGAATGTGTTAAACTGGCCTGACTTCGGAAAGGAAGACGCATCGGCAACACGAAGCATGCAGAGACCCAAGCATGTGCTCTATGGCGGCTGCACGCTGTCCACGGACTGATCCAGTTTTACCTGGGGTGACCGTCGTCTACAGAACTGACAGAGAATACCAGTGACATTTTCTCGTTCTCGATTTCGTCATGTAAAGTGAAAGAAAAGGACATTGCTGTGGTTCCCATGTCAATGAAATCGAAATCGAGTCGCGTTTTGTTGTTGTACATCGCGCCGATTTGCTCAATGGGCTTTACAGCCTAATAGCATTAAACTTCGTTCGTTCGTTCGTCCAAACATCAAAGCAATAAGCATATACACAAAATATTTCTACACACACAAACACAAGCACACACCACACAACACACCACGCACGCACGCACGCACGCACGCACCACACACACACACACACACACACACACACACACACACACACACACACACACACACACGCACGCACGCACACACTAAGGGCCCGTATATACCGGTATCCAGAAACATCCATTCTGTGTGACCACATGTATATCCAATACATGGGAGTCAAGGATCATCAAAGTATGGAACTGGCTGACATATTACTCGTAAGAGTCGAACAGCTTATGGGTGTATATGGATTGGGAAGGGGAGAAGGGGGAGGAAGAGAGTGGGTGGGGGGAATGAAAAAGCCTTGCTCTACGTGCAAGTTAGACGCCGAACCATACTGATATGGTATATGCCTAGAATAAGATTTTAACATTTCAAAAATTCGCGAATTGGAAGAAAAAAAATGTTAGGGGGGAGGGAGGCAGTGAGGAGGGGGTGGGGCGGTGGAAGAGTTAAAAATATCTTCCAAGTGGATGAGATTCAATAAGATAAACAGCCAACATTGCCAGACTCCAGCCATTCTCGTAACTGGGATTGAAAACACTAGACATAGTCAGCGAAAGCTTGAAGGACTTCATCTTATCATGAAGAGGCTGAAAGTGAGTTTTTGTACTAGTACAGTCAAATAAAAGATGAGGGATATCGAGGGTCTGACCACATGCACAAGCAGGTGCCGGTGTAACGTGGTGAAACTGCCCCCCTTCCCAGTTTAACTCCCGGGAGTCAGTCTCGCACTGTCCCAGATTAACTCCCGGGAGTTAATCTGGGTTTGCGCCAAATCAGCCCCCCAACAGGATTAGAACAGCCCCCGCTCCAGCGAGTTAATTTTGCATTGGCCCAAAACAGCCCCTCCCCGTGAGGAGTTAACCTGGACTTGGCCCAGAACAGCCCCCTAAGACATCTGGGGAATTAATCTGGCACCGGACTGGAACAGCCACCCACTGGAGAGTTGAACTAAACTGGCCCAGAACAGCCCCCTCCCCCTCCTGGAGAGTTAAACTGGCCCTGGCACAAAACAGCCCCCCCCCCCCCCCCCGTCCCCCCTCCCCCCCCCCCCCCCCCTCTCCTGGGGAGTTAATCTGGCAGCAGCCCAGAACAGCCCCTCTGGAGAGTTAAACTACACCTGTCCTAGAACAGCCTCCTTCCAGGGGAGTTAAACTGGCACCGTTATGGAACAGCCCCCCAGGAGAGTTATAACTAGACAAGTCCCAGAACAGCTCCCTCCACCTCCTGGGGAGTTAATCTGGCACCGGCCCAAAACAGCCCCCTAGAGAGTTAAACCGGACCTGGCCTAGAATAGCGCCCCCCCCCCCCCCCCTGGGGACTTAATCTGGTTCCAGCCTGGTACAGGCCTCCCTGGAGAGTTACACTGGCCCTGGTACAAAACAGCCCCCCCCCCCCCTCTCCTGGGAGTTAATCTGGCTCCAGCCTGGTACAGGCCCCCCCCCCCCTCTCCTGGGGAGTTAATCTGGCAGCAGCCCAGAACAGCCCCTCTGGAGAGTTAAACTGCACCTGTCCTAGAACAGCCCCCCCCCCCCCCCCCCCCAGAGGAGTTAAACTGGCACCGTTATGGAACAGTCCCCCTGGAGAGTTAAACTAGACAAGTCCAAGAACAACCCCCTCCCCCTCCTGGGGAGTTAGTCTGGCACTGGCCCAAAACAGCCCCCTAGAGAGTTAAACCGGACCTGGCCTAGAACAGCGCCCCCCCCCCCCCCCCCTGGGGACTTAATCTGGTTCCAGCCTGGTACAGGCCTCCCTGGAGAGTACACTGGCCCTGGCACAAAACAGCCCCCCCCCCCCCCCTCTCCTGGGGAGTTAATCTGGCTCCAGCCTGGTACAGGCCTCCCTGGAGAGTTACACTGGCCCTGGCACAAAACAGCCCCCCCCCCCCCCTCTCCTGGGGAGTTAATCTGGCAGCAGCCCAGAACAGCCCCTCTGGAGAGTTAAACTGCACCTGTCCTAGAAGAGCCCCCCCCCCCCCCCCCCCCCCCCCCCCGAGGAGTTAAACTGGCACCGTTATGGAACAGTCCCCCTGGAGAGTTAAACTAGACAAGTCCAAGAACAGCCCCCTCCCCCTCCTGGGGAGTTAGTCTGGCACTGGCCCAAAACAGCCCCCCTAGAGAGTTAAACTGGACCTGGCCTAGAGCAGCCGCCCCCCCCCCCCCTCTACTGGGAAGTTAATCTGGCTCCGGCCTGGTACAGGCCCCTCTGGAGAGTTAAACTGGCCCTGGCACAAACACCCCCCCCCCCCCCCCTCCTGGGGAGTTAATCTGGCACCAGCCCAAAACAGCCCCTCTGGAGAGTTAAACTGCACCTGTGCCAGAACAGCCCCTCCAGGGGAGTAAATCTGGCACCGTCATGGAACAGCCCTCCCCCCCCCCGAGTGTTAAACTAGACAAGGCCCAGAACAGCCTCCTCCCCCTCCTGGGGAGTTAATCTGGCACCGGCCCAAAACAGCTCCCCTAGAGAGTTAAACTAGACCTGGCCTAGAACAACCCCCCCCCCCCCCCCCCCCCGTCTCCTAGGGAGTTAATCTGGCTCCAGCCTGGTACAGGCCTCCCTGGAGAGTTAAACTTGCTCAGGCATAAAACAGGCCCCCCGCCACCTCCCCCCTCCTGGGGAGTTACTCTGGCATCAGCCCAGAACACCCCTCTGGAGAGTTCAACTTTTTTTTTTTTAAACCTTTTTTATTTGCATTCATATACATTTACAGGAACAAAAAGGGGGAGAAAAGTAATGAGGGAAAGCAAATATGTATATCAAGAAATAAATAAAGAAAGAAATCATCCCAAACAATTTGAATTCACATATTCATGCAAACATTATCGAATCAAAACAAAACAAAAACAGAGAGAAAGAAAGAGAGAGAGAGAGAGAGGGGTGGGGGGTGGATGTATTAAGAAAAATCATGCTGACAGGGACGTTTTTTTACATCATTACATTTGGCAAAATATTACACTCAGGCCTCTAATAATGCACAAAAAAGTGTTCATTCATACACTTCATCTTACACTTCTGAATCTATTAGTGCAAGTTGTTTACAAAGAAAAGAAAACAATAACAAAAGGGTATAACTGTTAAACAGTATCCATTAATGGTCTGTATGCCAGCCATCTGGTCAAAAATTCTGCATGGTTTAATTTTAAATATGCAACATGTTCCTCAATTTTGTATCTAAATTTTAATTTGTTTATGAATACATGTACTTGTGGCAGGGTGTTGTTTATTCTACAAACATATATGTAATGCTTCGCAAATAGTATTATAAAGTAAAAGACGGTGTCGCCAACAATCATATTGTCATAGCCAAATAGTACGAGTGCTTCTGTCAAAAGTACATTTTCAGCATTCAAACATTTTTCTTTCATTAAACCAATGAGGGCATTCCAAAATACTTGTACATGGTGACATTTCCAAAACATATGATCAATGCTATCTTTGAATGTGCTACAAAAACTGCAGTTATTATTTTCAAGGATTCCAATCTCCTTTAAAACAACATTTGTGCATAAACACCTGTGTAATATTTTCAGTTGAAACCACTGCAGCCTTACATCACGAATCTTATGCGCGTGCAAAAAGCAAGATTTCCAATCATTTTGCATTAACAATTTTATGTCCCATTTATCACAGCATTTTGGCTTAAGGTTATTTGCAATAAAGATATCATAATACAATTTGGAACCTTTATTTATAGCAAAAAGGTGTTTAAAGCACAATGATGAGTTTATGTACTTATCATTTTTTATAGTGATACCAGACGTTTTTACATAGTCCATTATAGTCGATTTATAGCCAGCAAAAGTAACAAAATCAATATTTACATTATATTTTTCTTTAAAAAGTGCATGTGGCAAAAACTTTCCTTTATCATCAAAAAAGTGGGCGAGACAGTTAATATCTTTGCTACTTAGTTTTTTTCGATACAATACACTTCTTTCCAATTTGAAATCGCTTATTATGGCATAATGGTTCGGCAAGAAGTTCGGTGGAGTTTTGCGGGGAACACTTGTAGTAAAAAACTTTATATGCATCAAGAACTTCAACCCAAAACTGATTATACTTGGTGAATTTTGAAACGAATTCTGGACCACATTTTTTCATAAGCGACCACTTAGGGAAGTTATGCAACAGAATATTTCGCCATTTATGGGTTGACGTTTCAGCTTTACGTATCCAGGACAGCTTCAGAGATAAAACAAACGTTTTTAGGTCAGGAAGACCGATACCGCCATCTTTGATACTTTTATGGGCAGTTTTTCGGTTAATCTTATCTGGCTTCTTGTTCCAAACAAATTTGTAACAAGCCTGTTGACATGTTTGAAAAAATATGTCTGGTGGGTTTGGTAATAGTAACCAGAGGTGTGTCAACTTTGAGAGGATAAGAGATTTTAGTATTGCTACCCTACCAAGAGGTGTTAACTGTCGTTTTACCCATATTTTGAATAAGTGTTTGACATCTGCTAGTCTTTCCGAGTAATTTATATCTACACATTCTTTCAGATCGTTAGTAAACCACACTCCTAATATTCGGAATTTAGATGGATTCCATTCCATACTTAAATGTTCCATATAACGGACTTCAGAATTTTCTCACTTCCCAGCCAAAACGGCGTTAGTTTTTCCTACATTTATATGAAGGCCTGACACAGAACCAAACTTATCAAGAACATTTATGCAGTTTTCAAAAGAACTCCTATCTCCTGCAAGTAAGAATTCTGTGTCATCAGCGTACTGAGAAATCTTGTGTTCAACGTTATTCACTGAGATCCCATGGATATTAGAATTCTGTCTGACCATAACAGCCAGTATTTCTACGCATAACACAAATAATAAGGAGATAGAGGGTCTCCTTGTCTGCAGCCTCTTTTAATTTTAAACCAGTCCGAAACCTGACCATTTACAATTACACATGATTTGATATTTTTATAGAACGTACCTATCCATCTGCATATATCTTCTTGAAAACCAAATGCTTTCAGTACTTTAAACATAAAGTTCCAGTTTATCGAATCGAAAGCCTTTTCAAAATCTATATTCAAAAGCAATCCAGGTAGATTATGTTTGTCTAGATAAGCTATGATTCATATATTAACCTTAAATTATCTCCAATATATCTATTTCTGATAAACCCTGTTTGATCATCATCAATTACATTTGGTAGAACTTGCTTTAACCGATTTGCTATACAAGATGATCCTATTTTATAAATTACATTTAAAAGTGAGATAGGTCTCCAGTTTTTTATGTATTTGCCTTGGTTTATCACCTTTAGGGATAGAAGTTATGATTCCTTCTCTCTGTACACAAGATAGCTCTCCTTTTCTGAAACTCGCATTAAGTGCTCTTACAACAAATCCACGTAATTTCTTCCAAAATACTTTAAAGAATTCTGCACTAAAGCCGTCTGTGCCTGGACTTTTATTATTTTTCATTTTACTCAGAGCATACGTAGCTTCTTCTAACGTTATTTCTCCCTCTAATCTTTCTGCGTCCGTTTCCTTTATGCAAGGGATATCATTCACTAAGTTTCTTATCTCACAATCATCTACTACAGATTCTGCATATAATGATTCATAAAATCTTTGCACTTCTTGGATGATCTCTTTCTGGTCTGTTAAAATTTTATCTTGCTGGTCTATGAGTCTAGCCATGTTTTTACTAACATAGTGTCGCTTTTCTAGATTGCAAAAATAATTACTAACTTTCTCCCATCAGCTACCCATCTAGCCCTCGACCTTAATAATACCCCTTCCATTCGTTTTTTCACGAATATGTCTTAATTGTTCTTTCTTCATTTCTATTATTAATATGTCTTCTCCCGTTTTCTTCTCAACTTTCTCCAGTTTTCGCATATCCTCTTCTAGCTGTCTCTCTTCATCTGCCAATTTCTTTTTCTTCATTGTAGCATATGCAATTGTTTTTGCTCTAAGTTTCATCAGCAGAAAATCGAGGAAGACATCATCTGGGATAGAAAGCTGTATATCTTCATCCAATATATTTTCAGCTACATTTACTGTATATTCTTCTTTGACTTTTTCAATCTCCATATTTATTTCATGCATATATTCTTTGTCTTTTAAAAGGGATACATTCAATTTCCAAAAGGTATTATGCTTGACAGTTTCTT
>CM065736.1:33156863-33164363 GCA_033310375.1 Conus canariensis
TTTTCGGGGCCCCGGCCAGAATTTTAAAAAAGTTAAATCAGTTATATGACAATTTTTTTTTTAGAAAAAATTTTTGTGTGAGCTTATCCCAGTAAAAAAAAAAAAAAAAAAAAAACCCTTTTTAAAGGAGTATAAAAGGGGGGTGGGGGTGGAGGGTATCAGGGATGGCTAGAAGTCCCCCCAAAAGTTGTTTCAGCTGTTTTTATTGTTTATTAAAAAAAAATTTTGTATGTATGGTTTTGGGCAGAAAAAAACCCCCTAAAAAAATAAAAAAGGGGGTTTTTGGGGCGGGGGGGGGTATTTGGGACCGGGTGGAACCCCCTTCTCTAAAGTAGATTGACTTATTTAATGTGATTGAGATAGAGTCAGTGAGTGAGTTTATGCCCGTAAAAAAAACCCCCCAAAAAATTTAAAGGGGATATGAAGGGAGGTATTTTGGGGGGAGAGTATTCCTTAAATTTTTAAATTTGATGGTTTTCAATTTTTGATTCAGTTAAAAAATGTCCATGTGTGGTTTTTTTTTGATCAGAAAATTTAAAATTGAAAATTAAAAAAGGAAATTTGGGGGGGGGGATTTGGGAGCCCCGAAGAACCCCCAAATTTTTTTCAGATGTTTTAAAGTTGATTCAGATAGAATGTCCTGTGTTTTTTTTATGACGGGGGAAAAAAAAAAACCCCGAAAAATTAAAAAGGGATATGGGGGGGGGGGTTTTTTGGGGGCCCCGAAGAAACCCCCCAAAAATTTATTAAAATTTTTTAATGGGGGATTAATTTAAAAAGCGGGGGGTGAGCTTATAAATTTAAAAAAAAAAACTGAATCATTGAAAAAGGGAAAAATGGGGGGGGGGGGGGGGGGGGGGGGGGTATTTTGGGGCGGGGGGAAAACCCCCAAAAATTGTTTTGATATATTTCAATGTGATTCAGGTTAGAATGTCCATGTTTGATTTTTTTAAAACCCCTAAATAAAAACCCCAAAAAAATTGAAAAAGGGGATAGGGGAAGTGGGGGGGGGGGGGGGTTTTGGGGGGGGGTTTTAGTATTTTTCCCCCCTTTAATTTTATTGATTTGGGTTTTTAATGTTGTTATATAGAATGCCCCTGTTGAGTTTATAACCAGAAAAAAAAAAAAAAAAAAAAACCCCTTTGAAAATTAATAAAGGAAATTTTTCCCGGGGGGGGATTTGGGGGGGGAAAAATTTCCCCCCAAATTTTATTAGGGTCGTGTTAAAGGGTTTTTTGGATGGGAAAGTTTTTGGGGGTTTTGGGCCCTTTAAAACCCCGAAAAATTTAAATTTTAAAGGGGGATATGGAGGGGGTACTTTGGGCGGGAATTTTCCCCCAAAAATTTGATTCAAAAATTTTTTTTTAATTTTTTATTAAGGAATGCCATTTTTTTGAGTTATGCCCTTTTAAAAAAAATGGGGGAATTTTAAAAGGAGATTGAAGGGGGGTTTTAAATTTTTTGGGGGGGAAAAACTTTAAAGTTGATTAGATATGTTTAAATTTTTTTTCAGGTGAATGTCATGTAGGGGGTTTTTTAAAACCCCGTAAATATGCCCCAAAACGGGGAAATCTTTTTGGGGTTTTTGTTAAGTGCAAAAATTGATGTATTTTTTTGTAGTTTAAAACCCCCAAAAGGGTTTTTTTGCTTTTTCAGGGTATGCACATATGCGTATAAAAAATTCCCCCTTTTTGGGGAAAGGGGGTGTAGTTTTGTTTTCCCCCAACAGGGCCCCGAAAAACAAGAAAAAAAAATTTTATGAAAATTTTTTTAATCGGGGAAAAATAAATAAACCCCAAAGAATTTTAAAAAAAAAAAAGATCAATTTTTCCCCAACCCCGGGGTTTTTTAAAAATGATTTTTTCTGGGGGTTTTTCACAACCCCCTTTCAAAAAAGTTTTGAAAGGGGTTTTTACGTTTTTCCCCGATGTTGAGGGTTTTAGGTTTTGGGTTTACTGGCTGGGTTTTTTTATGGGTTTCGTGGTGTTTTTGGGTTTTTTACGTGAATGTTTTTTTTTCTTTACCCCCTTCGGGGTTGGGGTTTTAGTTTGTTGTTTTAATTGGGCTTAAAAAAGTTTTTTTTAGTTGTTTTTAAGATTTGGTTTTTTTGTTAAAAATTTTTCCCCCTTTTTTTGCCCCCCTTTTCTTTCTTCTCTTTCCTTGTTCTTTTTTTTGGGGTGTTTTTTCCCCCTTTTCGTTTTTCTTATTTTATATGGGAAAGGAAAAAAAAGGGTTTTTTGGGGGCCCCTTTTAGTGTTCTAAACCCCCATTTAAAAATTTTCTAAATTTTCCCCTTGTACATTTAAATTTGGGGTTTAAAACCCCCTTCCCCAATTGATTAGCAAACAAAAATTGGCCCCGATGGAATCAAAAATTTCCGCTTGGGGGGATTTAAACCCCAAAATTTTTTAAAAAAGGGGGCCCCAAATAAAAACCCCCGGACGGTGATACTTTTGGGTTGTTAAGGTACACCGTTTGTTTTGTTGACATCCGCCGTTTTGTCGACAGGGGACAAAAGGTGGCCTTCAACCGTGTTTTGCCCGCTTCCCGCCGTAAGTGCATGTGGGAAAACGGTAAGGTGGATTAAAACGCGGTCTACAGGGGTGCTGTTTGGGGGTCCAGTTTAACTTTCCGCCCTTTCCCGAGAGGGGGGGGGGGGGGGGGGGGGGTGTTAGGGGTTGATTGTCCAGGAAGGGGAGTTTTTAAAACCCCAGGTAGTTTAACTTGGGGGGGGGGGGGGAGGGGGGGGATGTTAGGGCCGGTCCCAGATTAGTTCCTAGGAAGGGGGCATTTCCCAATCAGTTTTTTCTTAGGGGGGGGGGGGTGGGGAGGTTTGCTTGGCAGGTGCCACTAAGCTTTCGCTTGTTGTGTCCGTGTTGTGATGTTCGCTGCAAAATGTTTGTTTGAATAATGTTTGTTTAAAGCAAAGTTCCCTAAGGGGGTGTTTGGGGTAGGTCCATTTAACTCTTGGTGGGTTGTTGGGGGTGGGAGATTAACTCCCCGTGGGGTGTTGGGGTGATCCAATTTAACTCTCTAGGGTTGTTGGGCCAGGTCCAGTTTACCCTCCCGGGGGGGGGGGGGGGGGGGGGGGCTGTTTGGGTAGTATTAAATTAATCCCTAGGAAGGGAGGTGCTTTTGGCCAGGTCCAGTTTAATCTCTTAGGGGGTGTTTGGGGAGGTTAGTTTAACTCTTAGGGGGGGCTGTTCCCGCCGGTGCTAGTTAATCCCCAGGAGGAGGTGATGGGGGTGTTTGGGCCAGGTAGTTTAATTTTATATGGGGGGTTTTGGGTTTGTAATCTAGGGGGGGGGGGGGTCAAGTTCTGGGGGGTGGCCGGTTAATCCCCCTATAAGCTTTCGCTTTTTTTTGTCCATGTTTTGATGTTCGTGCCCCAATGTTCCTGTTGAATAATGTTTGTTTAAAGAAAGTCTCCCCAAGGGGGGGGGGGGGGGGGGGGGGGGGGGGTGTTCTGGGCCAGGTCCAATTTAACTCTCCTGGTGGGTTGTTCTTGGCCGGTGCTAGAATAACTCTCCACTGGAGCGCTTATTGGCCATTTCTTCATTAATTGAGGCAGAGGGGAGGGGTTGGGGGGGGGGGGGGCTATTCTGGGCCTGCGCCAGTCTAACTCCCGGGGGGGGGGGGGGGGGTCTTTCCAGGCCTGTCCTGGAATGACTCTCCTCTTGCGGTAGTTTAACTCCCAGGGAGTCATTTTGATGTCAAAAGTTTGGGCCCAGAAGAGCTCCCGGGAGTTAGTTTGGAACAGCACCAGTTTAACTCTCCAAGGGGTTGGGGGGCTGATTTGGCACTGCCCCATATGAACTCCCGGGAGTTAGTTTAGAGTCAAAATTTTTAGGTTCAAAACGGGAGTTATTCTGAGACTGGTAGGGGTTCATTTTGGAACAGGCCTAATAAACAGAAGAAGAGATGGGAGGGGCCGTTCTGAACCTGTTGGGGGGCTGTTTTGGTGCAGACCCAGATTAACTCCCGGGAGTTAATCTGAGACAGTGCCATACTGACTCCGGAGTTAAACTGGGAGGGGGGGGGGGGGCGGTTTCACCACGTTACACCGGTTTTAAATACCTGCCTAACCAACCATTAACCCGCAGCCTATGTACAAGTTTACGAATTGGGATTGGCCCTGGAGGATTACAACATTTTCTTGTTGGTTTAGTCATATCCCATCTGTGCTTCCGAGCTGAATCTTCAAGGTATTGTTTCTGTCTTATGTTCCAGATTGAACTTGTCAGAATGTCAATAGCTTCAGATGAAGAAAGAAGGATATCACAATTCAAAACATCAAATTTATTTCTTACGGCTTCCTTCGCATAAAAGTCAGCTAAGTCATTTCCACGTAAACTGGAGTGCCCTGGAACCCAAAACAACGTTACATCGATACCCCAGGTTATTAACTGATGAATGAGAAATAAGATCTCACATACCAAGTCTGAACAACTAGATTTTGATTGACAGTGTAGAGCCGTAAGCGCTGATTTTGAGTCTGATAATGTAAGTATTTGTCTATGTATAACAGGCATGTCAAGTTTAAAATCTAGTGCTTTCAAAATGGCAAATAACTGTGCTGTAAATATAGAACATCCCTTCGTAATATGGAATTTCTTTCTAATGCAAAGCGCTGGTATTACAAAGGAAGCCCCAACATCGGAAGAATCTAAAACAGAACCATCCGTGAAAATGTGTAGATAGGAATCGTATTTCCTATCTATCAAGTCTTTGGCATAGGATAATAGTAACAGAGGATTATCTTTTTATTAAGATCTCCGTAAGTGTAGATGATTTCAGCCTGCTCTGACAACTACGAAGGGTATGAACAACATGGAACCTCGGCAATACCATCAAGAGACAGGTTACAGTTCTGAAATGATGGGGAAACATAATCACCTAGGGACATGTACACCGATTTGTTACGGATCTCTCTTGAAATATACGTACTTCCATCCAGTTCAGTCATTACTGAATTTGGGATGGTTCTAGCTCTCACTGTAAAATTACAGGCGCAACTTAGCCTGTGTTCATTTAAGGGTAACACACCAGCCTCCTTGTACGCCAATCAATTGAAGCCCATCGGGAAAGTCCTAATGCAATTTTAAAGGCTAACGAGTCAATACTGGTTAGCTTGTGTAAATCTGTCTTGCCAGCTGTAAAAAAACTTCTTGGGCATACGACAGAATTGAACGAACTAGCCCTGAGGCGACATAGACGAGATTGATTAGATCCCCAGTTAATCACACACACACACACACACACACACACACACACACACACACGACACACACACACACACACACACACACACACACACACACACACACACACACACACACACACAGTGTCGCACGGACTGTGAGGCATGAACTTCTCTGGAGAACACCGGAAGGCCACAGGATGATCAACAATTCATGAGCTGAAAGTGGTCGAAGACTCGAACAGTCTTTGAAACACTGTTGGAGCTTTCCATAGCATGCAGCCAGAAGAAGAAGGAAAAGAAGAAGAAGAAGAAGAAGAAGAGAAGAAGAAGGAGAAGAAGAAGAAGAGGAAAGAAGAGGAGGAGGAGGAAGAAGAAGAAAGGAAGAAGAAGAGGAGGAGGAGAAGAAGAAGAAAAGGAAGAGGAGGGAGAAGGAGGAGGAGGGAGAAGGAGGAGGAGGAAGAAGAAGGAGGAGGAGGAGGAGCAGGAGGATAATGAGAAGAAGTAGAACAAGAACAAGAAGAGAAAGAAGAAGAAGAAACCAAGAACAAGAACAAGAAGATTAAAAAAGAAGAGGAGGAGGAAGACGAAGAGGAAGAAAAAGGAGAAGAAGAAGAAGAAAAGGAAGGAGAAGAAGGAGGAGGAGAAGAAGAAGAAAAGGAGGAAGAAGAAGGAGGAGGAGGAGGGGAAGATGAAGTACAAGACCAAGAACAAGAAGAAAAGAAAAAAAGAAAAGTAGGATCACAATGTTTCTTCAAGCGAGCGTTGTCCAACAAGGCCCCAAACTGCAATCTTAGGCAGGGTTACATATGGAAATCACACTACGCCAACAATCTCTCCCCGGCAGGTGAGAAAGGGCGTCAAAGTGTCCTAAACGACAAAACATGTCCATCAAATCACATTACAACTGACTTTTAGGAGATGGTTGGGGGGGGGGGGGGGGGGCGTAGGGGTGAATGTGATCCCAAACTTGAACCAAACCTATTTTCCATCCTGTTCCAAAAAACACTGTTCAGTGCATGACTTGGGCCATAGCCAAGACCGCACCTGATGTAACGAATATATAGGCACACGTCCAGTTTCACCTCTTGTCACATACGGCGGGTAAGTTCGGGCACGTGTCTATATTCATTTCATGGGGTGTTTCTGCACCTGCTCCAAATTACTCACCGTGCAGTGTTTTTTGGGAACAAGGCGGGTGGGGTGGGGGTGGGGGGGGGGGGGGGGGGTAGTAGTTTAGGCTGAGGTCCAGAAATTCCACCCCTTAAATTCAGATGCAGTCTACTTTGATTGGTATGTTTTGTCCTTTGGGGCACAACTCTTAAATAAATGTTAGCGAACCGCCCAGAGAAACGTGGACAAACGAGTCACAAGACAAAACACTACGCATTTCGACCTATTACTTTGAAATTTTTTAAGAAGGGGGTTGATTTTGGAGCAAAGTGGGAGGTTGGTTTGGATTTACTCTCAATGGTGGAGATGGGGAATGGGGAGGCGGGGGGGGGGGGGGGGGGGGGGGGGGGCTGGAGCGTGTGATTACAGAACATAACACCAGCGTTGTAGCACGTTGTGCATGACATCTGATTCCATTGTTGATCTCAAGCTCTGACGGTTGACGTTCTACTCCTCAACCGATTAATTGTTGCTTGATTTTTAACTTCATACAACGCGTAGACAGGACATGCTACAAGTCAACCAGTCACGGTTATTCGTGTAAATCTGGTGATAAAACTTATTGTAGTTCACCAGTGTGGCTAACTGAAGAATATAACACGAGACAGTAACCACACATCGCTAAAACGTGAAAATTAAAATAAAAAAAAAAATTTAAAAAAAAACATGCTTTCCCCTATATTTCTTAAAGGAACCTTTAATGCCTGACTTGGAACTGCAGAAACACATCAATTACACCCTTATCATTTAGCAAATCAAGCAGAGTAATGTCTCATTTAGCACAGTAGCAGTATGGTCGCAGGTGTGGTTTTGACTTCAAGATGCAGTTAGCTTGAGAACCGTACTGGTTAATTCTGCTGATCTGGGTTTCGTCGACACTGAACGTTCTAGATTCTACATCAAACACGCACGTGACCTCAAAGTGAGCCTCTCCGGGGAGTGTCTTGAAGGCCACTTGGTACCTGTCCGTGATGTTATGTTGAGGGGTCTTGCGTGTCAGGAACTTCTGCAATTTCCACTCTGCCGAGCGGTCCTCTGGACTGGGCACGTAACGAACGCTTCTAGTGACTTCCTGCAGGGTCAGGTTTGAACACTTGGACCGATGAGGCTGCGTTAGCTTGTTGATT
>CM065736.1:33169363-33189363 GCA_033310375.1 Conus canariensis
GGAAACTGCAAGTGAGGGAGAGAGAGTCAACACGAGCTCGGTACAAGGAGGATCTTCACCAGCACCGTGATCCTCACCAGCATCATGATCTTCATCAGCACCATGATGGTGGGGATCGACGGCAATTCCATGACTCTACCCAGTACACCGACGTGCAAGGTCACAGGAGTGACAGCCGTGACCGATCAGCCAGACACACCAGGCGCTTGGTTCTGGAATATGATAAAAACGACTTTCCTTACCAGTCATCCACCGACAACAGCCAGGAACATGTCATCAACACCGGATCTCAGCCTCATTCATACACAAATCTGGAAACAAGAGGTAACTACATGGGCACCAGATCTATCAGAAACAAGGAACATCAGAATTGTCCCTCATCCCGGAGTCGCAGCCAGAGACATGCAGTGCCTGTGGTGCCAGGCAACCGCTTGTTTAGCGAGGTGGTGAGACAAGGAGGTCCAGGTATGGCTGAATACAAGAGGACAGTGTTTGTGAAAGACCAGAACAGCAGAATATCTGAGAGGTACGGACCACCCAGCACAGTCCCGAGCAGTCTGAGAGCGCAGAACGTCACTCAAGTACCTGACACTCCAGTGAAGACCAACAATAGTGACCAGGATAGTCATAACAGAGATTGTCTTGTCTCTAAACCAACAGAAGGGTGCCAAACTGTGCTTCAAAGGAATGTCGATAACAATGATGACATTGCTCTGTGCGATGAGAACAAAGATTTCCATGCTGATGAAATCCAAGACAAAACTGGCATGAAGGATGGTGTGGTGTTAAACGATGTTCATGATGCCCACGCACAAAGCCAGGACTCAATCCACAACGGACAAGAATTGATAGACAACAGAGTAGAGATTACAGACGAGAAAATCTCTAACACCGACAGACAGGGACAGACGGATGAACACAGAGAATCGAATGCACATTGTGACGGCCAAGATGACACAAACAAAATATCGACACAGACTGATTCGGTTCTAGCTGACAATCCAAACGATACTGTGACAGATACATGCACCGACATTGGCTTGTCAGAAATGCAAGAAATACAAACTACTCAAGGTACAACAGTCCATGAAGATAAACAAGACAATGCTGTCTCATCAAGGACAACTATACAGGATAGGCCACCTCGACGAACTGCCTCACTCAGACAAACAGACTGTCCAAATAAATCAGCTATGTCACAGAGGACAGGCAGTCAAAGCAGCATCCTCGATTCTCTATCATCATCTAATGATCGCTCCAAGGTAAATGAGGCTTGTAAACGCAGTAAATCAAACAGTCGTCCAGGTAACAAAAAATAGGAAATCGGCCGGGCCACAGTATCATGGAGCAAAAGTACTGACGATGAAACCTCCCAATCTGCGAGGGCTGATAGATCGGCTGAAAAAGAGCAGAAAAGTAGTATTGTGAATAATATAGATAATATAAATAAATCAGAAGTAAAATTTCTCAATTACAACGTCAATGGCCTTCTACCAAAACTGGATAATAACGAGTTTACCAACTTTCTTTTGTTACACGATTTTATATGCCTAACTGAGACATTTATGGCAAATGATTTGAATTCCCCATTGTTTAGTAACTTCAAATTTTTTTCGATAAAAGCAAAGAAGCTTTCCCATCAAGGTCGATACTCTGGTGGAATAATTGTTATGATTAAGAAGAAATTTGAAAAGTACGTTGAACAAATTCAAATACAAAGCCCTCATGCTGTCATTATTAAAGTTCATAAAGATCTGTTTTCAACTGATCGCCATATAATGCAAATTTGTTCATATATTCATCCACATGATTCTGTGTTTTGGAAAGACCAATACGATGGTTTTGGTTTGGAAGTTTTGGAACAAATCATATTAGACCTTCAACACTCCTACAATGATTTCTACATTCTGTTAACTGGAGATCTCAATTCCAGAACAGGGTGTTGTAATTATTCTTCTGTAGAAGATAATATAGATTTCATCGGCCCAAATGCCTCTGTTGTAAATGAATTTTGTAGAAATTCTCAGGACAGTGTTATAAATGTTTTTGGTAACCAGTTGCTTGAAATTTGTAATATATTTGATTGTGTTATTTTAAATGGTCTACGTGAAAAGAATTTTGATGATAGCTGCACTTATATCTCATCTCTAGGCTGTAGTACAGTAGACTACTTTGTAGCATCAAGTGAACTATTTTTATTCATTGATATTGCTGCAGTTGATGTCGAAAGTATTGTAGACTCAGATCATTTGCCAGTTGTAATGCGAGTTGATCTGAAGGTTGTTGGAACTGAAGCATGCAATGAACAAATGATGAAAGATGAAAGTAGTTCAATAGAAACAATCAGGTGGAACGATGACAAAAAGGATATTTTTGTCAACAGGCTGAATAGTAATAACATACAGAACAAACTTATATTGGCTTTTAATTTGTTGGATTCCGATGTTGATAATGCATTGACACTGTTTGTTCAAAGCCTAACTGAAGCTAGTGAGTGCATGTCCTTTAAATCTCGTTCTGATCAGAACAAGCGATCAGAATGGTTTGACACAGAATGTGATCAAGCTAAAAAAGAAGCCAGAAGAACGCTGAACCGTTTTAGAAAAAATAAGGACATAACAGACAAACTGATCTACGTCCAAGAACGGAAAAAGTACAAGCACTTACTGAAAACTAAACGACGAGAGTTCAGGAAGTTGAAAGCAGAATCTCTTGCCAATAATTTATTGAATCCATCATGTTTTTGGAAACAGCTTAAAAATATGGGACATGGCAACAGAGATAAATCCACGAATAACATAAAAACGGTGGATTGGGTTAATCATTTCAAGGCTGTATTCCAAACTGACACAGCTGCACATACTGGCTACTCAGGCCCAGAAATAGATTTAACGGATCATCTGGACCATGTTTTAAACAGAAGTATTTCGGAAGAGGAGGTAAATAGAGCAATAGATAAACTGAAGTCGGGAAAGGCGTGTGGATTAGATGGAATTACAGCTGAAATGCTGAAGAATGGCGGCAGACAGGTTCGCTCTTTTATTATAAAGCTGTTCAACTCAATTTTTGATAAAGGCATCTATCCAAAAGATTGGTCAAAAGCGGTTATAATTCCAATTCATAAAAAGGGAGATCCGAAAAATGTAGATAATTACAGAGGTATATCTTTGCTAAGTATTTTATCCAAATGTTACACTTCTATATTGAACACGAGATTGTACACATGGTTGGAAAACAATCAGTTAATATCAGAAAGCCAAGCTGGGTTCAGAAAAGATTACTCCACCGTTGACCAGATTTTCAATCTGTATGCGATTGTTCAGAAGTGTTTGAGCAAAAAAGGTAAAAAATTGTATGTTGCTTTTGTGGATTTTAAAAAAGCTTTCGATTCGGTTAGACACGATAAGTTAATTGATTGCATCAGAAGTAAAGGAGTAGAGGGGAAGTTTTTTGCGTCTTTAACAGCAATGTACGAATCCCTACTTTCATGTGTTCGTGCAAATTCTGATATATCTGAGTTCTTTGAATGCCCGATTGGTGTGAGACAAGGATGCGTGTTGAGCCCTACATTGTTCTCAATATTTATCAACCAGTTAGCAGATCATATGAGCGAAAGAGGAAGACATGGCGTTCATTTATTGCCAGACCTTATGGAAATATTTATTTTGCTCTTTGCTGATGATGTAACTCTAATTTCTACAACTCCATGGGGCTTACAAAACCAATTAAATGTATTGAAGTCTTGTTGTGATGACATGCAGTTAACTGTTAACATTGAAAAAACTAAGGTAATGGTGTTTAGGAAAGGTGGGTTTCTTGGAAAACGCGAGTGATGGTATTTCAATGGCCTAAGATTGGAAGTAGTTAATAATTATTGCTATCTGGGTTTCTGTTTCACAACAAAAATCAGTGCTAAATTAGGTACAGAGCATTTTGTGACCAAGGGTAAGAAAGCTGTTGTGGAGTTAAATCGAGTTTTCCAGAAATATAAAGAAATGAATGCAAGCACGTTCTTTAAGATTTTTGACGTAAGAATCCAACCCATTCTGTTATATTCTTCTGAAATATGGGGCCTACAAAGATTAGAGGAAATAGAGAAAGTACATTTGATGGCCTGCAAAAGATTTCTGGGAGTACCACTAAGGACACCAAATAAAATGGTGTATGGTGACTTGGGACGATACCCACTTTATATTAACTCCTACACTAATTCCCTTAGATACTGGTTTAAACTGTTACGAATGAATCCTGACAGATTCCCATACAATGCTTATTTAATGTTGCTTGATGTGGATAAATCTGGAAAGACATGTTGGGCTTCTCAGATAAGACAAATTCTATGTGAAACTGGATTTAACATTGTGTGGCTGCAGCAGGGTGTTGGAGATGTTAAGGCTTTTTTTATGTCTATTTAAACAAAGACTCGTGGATTTCTTTATTCAGGAATGGACTGGATCTATTAGAGATCGAGATAGGTATGATAGTTACAGATCCTTTAAAACCATTTTCGAAAAAGAGAAATATATCAGTTGCATGGATACATATTGCTTTCGAGTCGCTGTTTCACAAGCAAGATTAAATGCTTTGCCACTTAACAACAATGTGCATCGATATAGTAATAACAGCCAAGATAGGTTATGTCCTTTTTGTAATACCAGAATTGAAGATGAATTCCATTTTTTATTCGAGTGCTTCATGTATGATGACCTTAGAATAAAGTTTTTGGGAGATTGTAAATTTTTACCACTCCCTGATTTGCTTAAAGTAAATAATGCCACCCACAGGCATAATTTGTCCAGGTATGTGTTTCATGCTAATAATATTAGGAAGAAAATGACTTCTCAAGGTTGAACATTTACATTTATTTATTTTTGATGTATTGTTTCACTCGCTCCAATTCAGTAGTTTAATTTGCTCAGAGGCCACTACTCTTAACGGCATTCGTTGTGTAACAAGTTAAACTGTGTGATAATCGTGCAGTCTATAAAATGTGTCTTTGCGTTCGTATTCTTATTTGGATTCTAAGCTTTCCTTTCAAGATGAAAATATTATGACCATTGCTTTGACGCCCCCCCCCCCCCCTCCCCTTCCATTTATCATCCCTTACCCCTCCCTCCCGATTGTATTGTATTGTGGCCCAAGGCCGAAGTACATTAAACTGCTTCTGAGTTCTGAGTTCTCTCTCTCTCTCTCTCTCTCTCTCTCTGTAACAGGTGTCCAGATGAGGGTGAATGGTGGGGTGATTTTTTTGTCTTTTTTTTTTTCTCTCGTTTGCCGCATTAAGAACACCAGCCAAAACGCTGTTTGTGCTCGGGAGAGGCAACGTTGTAATGATGTGCAGAGGCGAGGGATTGGGGAGGGGGGAGGTGACGGTGGGGGGGGGGGGGGGGGCAGAAGAAGGAAGAGTGTGTGAGTGTGTGTTGGGGAGAGGGGGATACCTGTTCCGCCCACCTTTTGTACCATGCTTGTTGTTGTTGATGGTGTTGTTGTTGTTGTTTTTTGCTCCATGGGGTGTTCTTTTTAAACAAATCGATTTGCATTTCGTATGATGCTTTCACATTTCAGTCAGCTGTTACCAAATTTGTTTTCCTTGTCGTTACTATTTATCAGAATTGAAATAAAATGTTTCAGACTTTTTGTTCTATGGATATGTAAATGGGTGCAGGGTTTTGAAATTCTTGTAATGCATCCAAAGACGTCCAGAGAAAACTGAGTGACCTATTCCATGTCATTCTGAAACAGAACTTTCGACGTTTATTTAGTTTGAGAGTCTATCACACGTTTGGTGTCCTTGATTGACTGTCGGGGTTGTCGTTACTGATGTCGTATTTCTTCCTTTTTTTCTTTCTTTCTTTCTTGGTTTGGTTTTAGAATGACCCGTATTTCTTTAGCGCATTCAAATGATGATCATCTCTTTGTTCTTCGCATACGCAAAACTAAATCACCCGAGCTGTTCCACTCGCAGACGAGGAAATGATATACACACACTGACATATATTCATTTTGTATTCCGTCTAATATGAGACGTTCTTGCTGTCGGGAATCGTGGTCGATCTAGTTACAGCAGCCGTTACATAATTTCTTTAGCTTCGCTTTATTAAACAATCAAAACGTTTTTGCAGTACAAGTTAACGAAATTTCGCTTTCAGTAAAATGATATAAATGTCTACGATAATGAAATCTTAGAGCAGAAATCTCTCCCCCTCCCCTCTCTCTCTCTCTCTCTCTCTCTCTCTCTCTCTCTCTCTCTCTCTCTCTCTCTCGCTCTCTCTCTCTCTCTCTCACACACACACACACACACGCGCGCGCGCGCGCGCGCGCACGCACGCACGCATGCACGCACGCACACATACACACACACACACAACGTTTCACAAAAAAAGGTTGATAATGTGTGAGTGGTTAATTGACATGCATTTTATTGTCTTTAGTGTTTACTCTTTTCTTTAGTACTATCTTTCCTTATTTTTCCTTCACATGTACATGTATAAATGCATGTGCAATGTATGTAGGTGTGCATGTACATCTTTATATATACTGTTCAAAAAAAGTTTAAGGACCAACATTGAGAATGCACAAAAACTTTTAAAAATTCACAACAAGTCAATTGTACCGCCTTTGTGGTCCAAACAAATTGAACCACACGCACAAATTGATAGTGAATGCGGCAACTGCAATTTTGTGGCACACATTTCTCACGCGCCTTGAAAAACACGTGTCGCGACTTGTCATTTTTGGAACAAATTGGGGTGAATTTCTGATGTGTTTGGGATCCGAGGAGCATGTGCTGAATCAAAATCATGTGAAGCACGAGCTAAATCAGGCCGTAGGTCATAAAGTATGCTAACCAAATGTCTTTAAAAGCCACTGTACTGGCGAAAAATGCAATGCAACAGCATGCCTCCACGTCGAAGACTGAACGAGCTGGATCGAGGAAGAGCAATAGGATGGCTCCAAGAAGGAGTTGCAGTCCGGGAAGTGGCACGGAGACTTGAGGTATCACACTCTGTTGTTATCAGACTCAGACAGTGCTTTCAAGACACAGGAAGAGTGCAAGAATGACCACGCTCTGGTCGACCCAGAATAACAACACCATGAGAGGACCGATACATTGAAAGGCAGGCCACACAAGAAAGAACAGCAAGTGCAAACAACATTAGACGTCGCCTTAGAGATGCCACCAACACTGTTGTCAGTGATCAGACCATACGAAACCGCCTACACGCCGCTAACCTCCGTGCTCGACGTCCAGCCATAAGACCTCGTTTGACTGATGCCCACAGAGCAGCACGCCGAGTATGGTGCACGCAGCACGTGAGATGTACACATGAACAGTGGGCTAACGTGATGTTTACAGACGAGTCGCGGTTCTGCCTGGATCCCACCGATAGACGGAACAGGGTCTGGAGACGCCGTGGGGAGCGTTTTGCAGAAGAAGCTGTCCTGGAAAGGAACCGCTATGGTGGGGGATCCGTTATGATTTGGGGCGGCATAAGCACACGCTACAGAACGGTTCTCTACAATGTGGCAGGGAACTTGAATGGTGTTCGCTACCAGAGATGTTGCAACCCCTGGCCCTGCCAGCCCTTCAACAGCTTGGACCTCAGGCAGTCTTTCAAGACAACAATGCATGGCCCCATCGCACCAGAGCAGTAAACACGTTTCTCCAAGCTGCTGGTGTCAACAGAATGCAGTGGCCCGCAAACAGCCCAGATCTGAACCCCATCGAACATCTTTTGGATGAGCTGGACCGGAGACTGCAGCAGCGTCATCCTCCTCCTGCTAACCTGGGTCAGCTGTTTGAGTCACTCCAGCAGGAGTGGGCTGCTGTCCCCCAGGCCTTTCTGCGCACACTGGTGAACTCCATGCGACAACGCTGCCTTGAATGCCTTGCCAATAACGGGGGACACACATGTTATTAACCATGACATTGAACAAACACTCCTCCTGTGACTTTCAAATTTGGGGGTGGGGTTGTTTGTACTGCGCTCGATTCTTCTTCTTCTTCTTCTGCGTTCGATTGAAGCTGGATGCGTCAGACTTGTAACCCGGCCGCCATGATGAAGCCCGCGGTCTTCTCCAGGTCAGAACGGCTCCCCAAAGCTGCGCCTGTAACTCCGCTCCCCCCGTCCAGGTTTTGTGTCGTAGAGCTGCGTGAGTAGGACAGCGCAGGAGGACATGTTCAGGGGTCTGGGGTCCAGTGCCGCATGGACACTGGTCAGTGTAGGTGATCTTCAGGCGGTTAAGGTGGCTCAGCAGTCTGCAGTGGCCGGTCCTCAGTCTGAAGAGGATTGTCTGCTGGTGCCTTTGGAGCTGGTGGATCGGGTCAGCACCACTTTCTGCACCCAGCCTTCTCTTCCACTGGGACTGAAACTGGTTGTGGATGATGGTCTTGGCCTCCCTGTAGGTCACGGGGTGGCTGAACTGCTCCATTTTGCTGCCTGCTTTGGAGAGAGCATCAGCTTTTTCGTTGCCCATGATCCCACAATGAGACGGAATCCACTGAAGCGTAATGACAGACTGTTTTGAGAGTTCATGGAGGGCAGCCTTGATGTCTTGCGTATGTTGTTCATTTCTTGTGTTCTGAAGTCCCTGCAGCAGAGATCGGCAGTCTGTGAAGAAGACAACCTTCTGTGATGGGCTGGCCGGTTCCAGAAAGATCCTCACTGCGTGGAGCAGTGCTATTGCCTCCACTCTGTAGTTGGAGGAGATCTTTCCAGTAGGGAAGGCCTTGTGTATCAATCTTCCATTGGTGTGTCTGATGAAGAACCCTGCTCCTCCATTCTTGACTGCTCCTTCTGAGGATCTATCTGTGAAGACGTGGGTCCACTCACTGGGGTTGTATTGGTTGGCGATCATCTCCTGTGCTAGAGCTTTCATTACTTGAGGGGCTTGACGGTCCATTCTTTTAATGCCAGGAACTTCGGTGATGATTGCGACATCTTCCAGGTGATTGTCTGGTTCCTCAAAATTTGGAAGCATCTCCATTTCGGCTGGTGAAACAGGCAGCAGGTCTTCATTGCTGCGATGCAGGCTCTTAGACAGGTGGTTGAAACTTGTTCTCTTTAGCCTGTTTTTAGTGGGGTTCTGCATCTCGGTGTGCATGGGGTGGGTAGGCATACACAGTAACTTTTCACTGTGGATGAAAACCTTCTCCTCGCGTCTGTCTTCGAGGGAATGTAGACTAGTAAGCTTCTCCATGGCTTGGATTGGGGTAGTCTTCATCCCACCAGTGATCAGTCGCAATCCTGCATTCTGCACTTTGTTCAGGCGACTGGTGTTGGTCTTGGATGCAGTGGCCCATGCAGAACTGCCATACTCCAGGGTTGGTCTGACGGTACCCACATACACCTTCTGCAGGATGCTGCTGTTTGCGCCCCAGGATGTACCGGCCAGCTTCTTCATGATGGCGAGCTTCCTGACTGCTTCGTTTTCAATGTTCTTGAGGTGCGGATTCCAAGTAAGCCGCTTGTCCAGCTTGATGCCTAGGTATGTTGGGTTGTCTTCTTGTTTTAGCTCTCTTCCATTTATTTTCAGGCTGATGGTTTCTCGCAGTGGCGACAGCGAGAAGACTGTGGCCACTGTCTTGGTGGCATTGACTTCTACGCCCCAGTCAGAGGCCCATCTTCCGACGTGTTCCAGTGCTTCCTGCATCCTGTAGCTGGCTGTGGTTAAATGTTCTGCAGCACTCCAGGCAGCAAAATCGTCGGCGTGGAGAGCTCTGGAGATGTGCTTGGTGAGCTTCTCAGCGATGTCATCAATGAAGATGAGAAAGAGTGTAGGGGAGATGACTCCTCCTTGTGGTACACCTTGTTGTAGAGTGATTCGGTGGCTAATTTTCCCATCAAGCTGAACTCTTGCTGTGCGGTACTGGAGGAAGTTGCGTATCCAGCGGTACATATTCCCTTCCACTTTCTTGTTTAGCAGCTTCAGGATAAGTCCTTCCTTCCATACCTTGTCGAAGGCTTTGGTCAGGTCCACAAAGACAGCGAGTACCTTTTTCTTCTCCTGAAAGGCGTTTTCGATCTGTTGGGCGAGGTACACAAGCTGGTCTTCCGTACTGTGGTTTTTCCTGTATGCTGACTGTGTGTTGCTGAGCAGGTGATTTTCTTCCAGGTGTTTCAGCAGTCTTGTGTTCACCATTCTTTTCATCACCTTGCCCAGACAACTGAGGAGGCTGATTGGTCGGTAGCTGGATTTCTTGGTTTTGTCTTTTTGTTTCTTTCTGATGGGGATGATGACTGCTTCTCTCCATCGGTCTGGGAATTTCCCTGAGCTCCATGACTGGTTGATGATCAGAAGGAGCTTCTGTTTTGCTGTGGTTCCAAGTCTCCTGATCATGTCATTGGTAACACCATCTTTCCCTGGGGCTTTCTTTGGCTTTAGTTTTTTAATGGCTGCATTGAGTTCAGTCATGGAGAAGGCTGACATCATGGACGGTGTAGGGTTCTGGTGTTTCAGCTTCTCCCTGGTTTCCTTGCTGACTTCCTGCACTCGGGCAATGGGTATTGTTGCTTTGCTTTCCTCTTTGTAAAATTCTGCCAGGATGTTTGCTGCTTTCCTTCCCGTGTGGTGTGTACCATTTTCCTCGATGACGGTTTTGCTGTGTCCCGCTCTGGTGTCTTCATTCAGGGCTTTTGTCAGATTCCACAGCTTGCTGGTGTCCTTCTCCATGTTGAGGCTGCTGGTCTTCTCGTTCCAGCTCTTTTGGAGTTCAGCTTTCTTCTGTTGGTTGAAAGCTTCTTTGGCGTTGTTGTGCCTCACTAGGTTCTCTGGAGTGGGCGTTTGCTCCATAGCTTCTCTGGCATTGTCCATTTCAGTGTGAAGCTGTTCCAGTGTGTCACTCCAGTATGGCAGGTAATGTCTTCTTTTGCCCCTTGGGATTGCCTGCTTTGCTGCCTGAAGAATTGCATCAGTGAAAATCTGGACGTTCTTGTTCAGGTCATTTGCACAGCAAATGTTTTTGGTGTGGTGGTCAGCCTTTTCTGCAAAGAGGGTCCAGTTGGCTCGTTTGAAGTTCCAACTTGGTTGCATGTTGCGCTCAGTACATCCTAAGCTGGAGATGTTGAGAATGACTGGCAGGTGGTCGCTCCCTCCAAGCTGGGTGCTGACTTCTCTGGACGTGAGCTTGTGAATGTCCTCAGTAGCTACTGCCAGGTCTGGTGTGGAGGTGGTTTTCCAGGCTCTGGAGAAGTACGTTGGTTTGTCGTCCGCCTGGTTGATGAGTACTAGATTATTTTCCATCATCCAATCTTCCACTTCCTCACCACGGGCATCCATTTCCTCATATCCCCAGCTTTGCGAGTGGCTGTTGAAGTCTCCAACCACCAGGTGTCTGTAAGCTTCTAGCTTCACGTTGTATAGCGTAAGAGATGAGGTTGATGGGCTGTAGCAGTTGGTGATCCGTAGGTCTCCACTGGGCAGCAAGAGCTTGACAGTCAGGTGTTCTAGTTCTTGTCTTCTTGATCTGTTTGTCTCTACTGCAGGGATGGAGTTTCTGACAAGGGTAATGATTCCTCCCTTGTGTCTGTCTTCGCGGTCTTGGCGAAATGTCTCGTAGCCTCTTACGAAGAAACGTCGATGATCTTTCAAGTGCGTTTCTTGGATGCAGATGACATCGATGTTGTTTTTGCTGAGAAACTTTTGCAGTTTCTGGCTTCTTGTTCCCTAGTCCTTCTGCATTCCACTGAGCCACTGTAAGGGTGGTAGGAGGCTGGGTAGTCTGGTCAGTCGCTCTACTCTGCCTTCCCCCGACCGTCAGGTTAACAGAGGCACCGGTCGCTTGGGTGGGCCCCTTTGAGGCTAAGGGCCCGGCTCCGTCCCTCCCCGGTTGTCGCTGATAGGGACGACGCCATGACAACAAGGTAGTCTGACGCATGACCATAATCGTTGATGCGTGTGTGTCCTAATTTATCCCCAGGACCTGCGCCGTAGCTGACACACTCCGTCTTCGGCAGGCTGGATGCTTTTGCCATTTAACCCATGGCTGGGGTAGGGCTTGGAGCAGTGTCAGGGCGTATCCACACGCCGGTGGGCCTTCACTCAGTTCCTTCCATTTTGGTGGGGGCCTTACTCCTCCATCTGGACTGGTCTAGCCTGCGGCTTTCCTTGATTGGAGAGGCCGGGATCTAGTTTTGATATAGCGCCAGTATTCCGCTCCCGTGCCGCGTTAGTGAAAACAACCTGCCCCATGTCCCCCTGAGGAAACACCCACATTAACGTGGCGAGAAGGTGCGACTACGGTGTTCACCCTTTCTTAATGGAAGAAAGGGATCTTCGCAGGTTGCTCGATTCCAGTTTGTTGATTCCTCGGACTTGTCATTGTCTTTACACACTTTTCACATATTCAATAAATTCATGTTACACTTGGGGATTGATCACTTCCCAATTGTCTTTTTTATAAGTCAGTGAAATGTTGGTCCTTAACTTTTTTTGAACAGTATATATGTGTAACAACGTGTAGGTAGGTATATTTTCGCGTCTTTTATTTAGAATAACAACTTTTTTAGTCTCCTGCCATTTCCTTTGTCACACATGTAATCCGAAGCATTTGAACACATTATAAGCACTAGCTTGTTGTTCGTTCAAATTTTGACATTTATTGCCAAACTAAGTGATTGCAAATTTGAAATGAATTCATTTAAACCAAACTTAGATCGGAGTTTTATCCTTGGTGACTGGCCGTGGAGAAAATCTGGTGAAGGGGGGTAAGGGGGGGGGGGGGGGGGGGTGGGGGGGGGGGGACACGTCCTTAAGGTGGTGACGCAGTTCCTTCGTGGCCCTTAGCGGTCAGCTGAGCTATAAACAACATACACTGATGTCATGAGAGTGGCTGGGGGGGAGGGGGGGGGGGGGTGTCTGTCCACTCGTCAATGTACGTGTTCTGGATGGATGTACAACTGTTGCGTTACGTTTGCTTTGGCTGACCGCGCCTCTCCGCTTTTCGTCCTCCTGTCCTTCAACTCGTCTTCTCTGCAGATTCAGAAAAGAAACTAAAAAAAAAAAAAAAAAAGATTAATTCGCAAGATAACCGTGACAAACAAGTTTTGTCTTGTGGTTTGTTTGTCCCTGTTGTCTGGCGTATTAACTATATATTTTTTTTTTCTTTCTTTCTTTTCTTTTTCAAATTTGTTTCAATTGGCCACACGCTACAATTCGGATTTTGCACTAAAACACAGTCCATGTGAGCGTTTTGAGGCCCACCATAAATTTGAGCCAGCATTTAATGTTAAACTGATAATTGATCAAAAGAACAACCCCCCCTCCCCTCCCACACACACACACACACACACACGCACACACACACACACACACACACACACAAATTGTTTCCCTTGTTTGGGGGGATTTTCACCGATGAAATCACAAACAATCTTCATGTACATGACCTTTCCCTTAGTTGACGTCACATTTCAGGCCTTTGCACTCACCCGTAACCCTATCTTTGCGCCAGCTTGAAGCACCCAAACAGTCCTATTCCTTTGATTTTAATCCGTCTGTTTGGAACCGCCTGGCTTTGCCTTGATGGTCAAATGGGAAAAAAATGAGGAGAATCAACTTCCTAAGATTTCCTAAGATTCTGTTCGGTGCACTGTTAGGGCCCAATGAATCAACATAATAATAATAATAATAATAATAAATAAAACAGAAGAAAAGTTTTATTATCTGATAACGTTATATAGAGAAAATAGAATGGTGATGACAATGCAGTCATCATAGATATGTAGAGACTGTAGAATCCTGATATTGTTAGAGAGTATAGAATCGTGATAACAGATACAGACATCATAAACATGTAGAGAATGTAGAATCCTAATACCAAGAGTTAAACGTGGTGTCATTGCAACAAGATAGATTCGACTTCTTTTTTTTGTTGTTTGTTTGTTTGTTTTTTTGTTGTTGTTTTTTTTTGTCTCAGATTAGTTGTCTACCTTTGTAAACCAAAAAAAAAGACCCAGTTACAGGACAAACTATCTGACATCACTTTTGACTTCAACATTTACAAAGATCCCCCAAAACTTTTCATTTAAAAAAAGGCGGCTGGTCTTTGTTCAAGGATAGACAGTCTGTTCAAGAAATCACGGCAGTAACTGAAACCACGATAAACGAGTATGTTGTACTAAACTACGTCATAATCTGCTTCTGACGATCATGGTGATGAAGGTACTAATGACGCAGTTTTGGCAATGTGGCAGCACCGGTGTCAGTAATATTGTTCAGAGTCACACACTTATTAATTTCATTTTACGAATCCTTCGGACACAGACATTGGTGCAGTACTGAAGTCGATTTTACTGTTTGTGGTTAAGGGGTTAAAGCATTTTAGAATCATCCAGAAAGCGAGTGAGGAATGTCTTTAAGAGAGGACTGGATGCACTTAACATTAGAGAAAATATTGTTGCGATCGAACGCAAATGTGCGACGAAAAGTTCTCCTACATTGAATAATGTTATCTCGGAATTTAATATGTACCGGGATAAATTAGCACAAAAAAAAGGGGGGGGGGGGGGCGGGGGGGGGGGAGGAAGTAAGTAAATGTAAATCTTAATGGATTAGAAAAACACAAAACGTCATAGATAGATAAAGAAATAAACAGAAACACACATGAATGAATGACAAAATGTATACAAGCATGTAAACAGGATGCTCTTAGACTTACAATGACAGATCATTGGAAAGTGAGAGTTGTTAGAGTTCCCATCAAAAATGTATAACGAGACAAAAGAATAAAGGAGCAAGGAAGACAAAAACAATCGTTGAAAGCGATCAAATGAAATGATAACAGATAACAATAAAATAAAATCATAACTGCGCGAACAGCAAACATGATATATCAATAGATGACTGATTGAATGAACAGGAAGAAAAGGTTATGATGTATAGTCATTAAAGAAAGTAGGATAAAACAGATAAATAGCATAATTATATGGATGATTGAATGAGATTATAGAGGGTTTAATAGAAAGAAAGGATCAGGTATTGTAGAAGGGTGGTAGGAAGGATGAAGGGAGGTAAGTAGCAAAATCATATGGATAAATAAATGAAATTATAGACGATTTAATAGAAAGAGAGAATCGGGTGCTGGGGAAAGGTGGGAGATAGGACAGGGGGGGGGGGGGGGGGGAGAGAGAGAGAGAGAGAGAGAGAGAGAGAGAGAGAGATTAGTGAATAATGACGGTGAGAGATCCAGGGCACTGTTATAATGATGCTTCTCACAATGACCAGGTTTGTCACATGAGCGTCTAAGTTGCGTGTGACTTCAAGTTCAGGGACACTGGCAAAGGTGAGCTAGAGCAGCGTGTTTCGATATTTTGATTTTTGGGTTGGTGTTTGCCTTCATGGTTCCAGTAACACACACACACACACACACACACGCGCGCGCGCGCGCGCGCGCGCGTACACACTAGGAGAGAAAAAACATGCATTCTCTGTCTAAAGCCTCTCGTCCACCACACACCGGCCAAAACATATAACCCGACACCCTATACATATTCATCCAATCACAACCAGTTTCTTTTCGTGTTCTCCGACGCCGAACAATCCAGCAACGACGGTGGAAAGATACCATCAGCGAATGCATATGCACTTACGCGCGCGCGCGCACACACACACACACACACACACACACACACACACACACACACACACACACACATGTAGGCACGCACGCACGCACCCTCTCTCTCTCTCTCTCTCTCTCTCTCTCTCTCTCAGCGAAGGAGAGAGAGACAGAAAGAAAGAGAATGACAGGCGTGAGAGGAGAGGGAGGAGGGGGGAAAGGAGGACAGTCACACACACTGACAGACACGGGGGGATGGGGGGGGGGGGAGGGGAGAAAGAGGGAGGAGACAGACAGACACACGGACAGTCAGATATAAAAAAAATAAAAAGAAAAAAACATGCGTTCTCTCTCTAAAGCCTCTCGTCCACACTGGCCAAAACATACAACCGGACACCCTATACATATTCATCCAACCGCAACCAGTTTCTTTTCGTGTTCTTCACCGCCGAGCAATCCAGCAACGACGGTGGAAAGATACTACCAGCGAATGCCTTTGTCGCGTTTCAAGGGGCGCACTAACAGCCACAGCAGTTTGTACAGTGGCGGTTACCAGGCACTGCGACACAGGTGGACGGCGAATGCGAGGAGCGGTTTAAAGCTGTTTAGAAAAGCTCACACCAGAGGTACCGGTCCTATTGGGAGTTGATGACTGCCATTGCCATTCAGGGAATTGTTCGAAACGATATTGGGAGAGAGAACTCCGTTCACAGCTCTAGGCATACAAAAGTATATGATTCACACACACACACACACACACACACACACACACACACACACACACACACACAAAAAAACACACACGCGTGCATACAGAGAGAGAGAGAAAGAGAGAGAGAGAGAAAGGACACCAGCCAACACGAAATCATTTTTAGTTCAGTTGTGAGCAAAGTATAAGAATATGGGATGAAAATGGACCATGTTTACCGATTTTTATTAGCGTGAAAACCATAGTCCTAAACACGCATGCATGCACACGTACGCATGCTCCATACACACAGCCATGGTCACACACACACACACACACACACACACACACACACACACACACACACACACACACTCACACACACACACACACACACACACACACACACACACACACATGCACAATTATGATGTTCTGACGAGGGGTGGAGAGACTGAGTGGCAAACAGTAACCGACCACAAAAGATCAAAGGAAGAGGAGAAAAATGAAATAAAATATTAATTCATGCCGCCAGTAAAAGACGAAAGAACGATGAGCTGGTCCATCTTTTGCTATCTGACATCGCTACTTGTTCACATCTGATCTTGGAAATGAAAGCCACCATCTGCTACAGAGACGCAGCTTAACCCTGCTGCTTTTCCTCAAGATACATATCAGTGACAAGAAAAACAGATACACCCGAAGGTGCCAGAGGGACCCAGAGAAGTACTGTCCTCAACTGCTGAACCAACCAGCTGGGAGCAGTCCTGCACCACCCTTGGAAGCCTGCGCTGTGTTGAGTTTACGGTGCAGGCATGTACTGAGCATTCCATAGAGACGTCAAAGGACATCAACGCATTACGTTTTGTTGTTGTTGTTTGTTTGTTTTTCTCCGAGGGGGGGGGGGTGTGGGGGGGGGGGGGGGGACGGGAGGACGGGGTCCTTAGAGTGTTGAAACTAGATCGTGTGTCGATATGTGTGATACAGTCGAGAGAAGACCCAATGATGGTCCTTTCTGATCCTGAATTTGATCATTTGTCGGTTTCTTGAAGCAGATATTGTCTCCATCTGCAGACTTTTTGATGCTTTTTGCTTGTTTGTTTGGTTTTTTGTTTTGTTTTGTTTGTTAGTTTGTTGGTGGTGCTGGTGCTTTTTTGTGGTCTTAAAGCGGCCTGAAAAGATGGAATTTCCTAGCTTTCATTTGCCTCTGGAGTCTGCAATGAGAATCGACAGTGTGAAAGCAGGAAAGAATGTGAAGTCCCTATTTCAAATTCCAGACGACAGGGAGCAGAACTAGTTCTGCTTTTGCTTGGTATAGAAAAACTGTAGCAGAATGCTTGTCGTCAGAACTGTAAGCTTCGACCAGAACATGGAGGTAGAGACTCTTGTAGCACTCCTGCATAACTAGCCTTAACTAGGCTGACCTGGAGAAAGGTCCAGTGACGGTGAGGAAAGACCCACTGACCACAGGGAAAGTCCTGTTGACAGTGGGAAAGACTACAACTTTGGATTCTCTCTTGAGGGCACATAAGACCGTATGGCGAAAGCTTGGCTGTGTCTGGAGTGGCACTGTCTTCATCCGTCCGTGGGCAGGGGTGGTTGGGTCTGTGGGGTGTGCTCGGCAGCTGGAGGGTGGTGTCTATTGCCGGTGGGCTCTGCAGTCATGAAATACGGGCTGGTACACCCATGGGGATGCTATTTTAAGGCCGTTACGAGTTGCATCCTGTAGTCTGATTTACCTCTGTTCAGGGCAGTTATGTCCCTTGATATCTTAATGGAGTGTCCTGCGCGTGCCTGTACCCATCGTCAGCACAGCGCAGGCCTCCAAGGGTTTAAAGTACACTCGTGGAAAAACTTAGAGAAATAAAGACGCTATTTTTTTTTAATTAGAATATATGCCCGACTTTTGAATAGCCTAAAACGCTGTGCACACGGGAAAGCGTAGTGAATTCATCACTGATGTATTACACTGGTCTAATGTTACACCCTACTTTGTTCACCTTTAGCCCTTCCCTACTTCCATCCTTCCCGGTGGCACTTGGCTGTCCTCTCTCCTATGCCGATTTCCATAAGTCAACAAGCCAGACATCAGGGCCAATTAACTTCACACAAATGCAGCAAATATGAAAGGACTTAAAAGGGCAAACTTGAACTGGACAAGATGTAAAGAGTCAGCTAAAAAACAGGTGGAGATTGAAAAAATAGTGGTAATACGGCCTAAGCTAACACCATCTTTTCCCCTCCGTGACAATCGTTGTCTTGTGTTGAGAGCTCCGAGAGTGCACCCGCATTCTATTTTCATTACAGTCGATCAAAGGACTGCAAGTGGTGAATACACACGAATGAATGATCTCTTTGATATTTGGGCTTGGAAAGAAGATCAGCGTCACACAAAACAGATTTTGATATATCATACCTACTGTACACGTTCTTAGTTAAACAGGTCTAAACTTGTGCAAGAAATCAAATCAAGCTCAAAACGTCTTATCATGCAAAACAGATTTTTAGATATCATTTTCATCGTGCAAACTCAATCAAAACTGATTTCAAAATTATTAGTGGATCCGTGTTCTTAAGAGGATATCAAGGTTTGATTTACCACAACAGATTTTGATATATCTTAGTCACCGTACAAATCTAGCAGAACTGGTCTGAAATGTGTACGAAGTGTCAGTCCTTGTGGGAAAATCACACACATACACGCACACGCGCGCGCGCACGCACACACACACGCGCGCGCGCACACACACACACACACACACACACACACACACACACACACACACACACTTTAGTTAGGCATTGAGGATCGGGGATCGCTTTTTTTTTTTTTTTAATCAGATTATTCCAGTTCACGCGCGCTTTTCTTTTCTTTTCTTTTTTTTTTCCCTAACATAAAATCAGAAATCTTGAAAAGCGGTTGTTTTGGTGTAGAGCCAAAATGAATCCACCCCACTCCCAACAAAGAGATGAATGACCCTGCGGGACCTAGTTCGGGGCGAGTAGTAATGCTCCAAAACGATTTCTCTTGGAATCATATATCCTGGGCTGGCCTTGAAAGCTCACCTCTCATGTTCATGTGGAGTTAATCTGCCGTGTCCCTGAATCCCTGGGATCTAAAAAGCTTCCAGCCTAGATTGACTCATTTCAAAGTGTTTTGGGAGCCAGAGCTGAAGTGTGTCTAGGGTTGCCCCCAAATTAACGCCCCTGCGTTTCCACCCAGTTATTCGCTGAAATCTGCTTTTCTTTCGTTTTCATGGCTTAACAAAATAAACAGCAATAAGAAACCATGTTGTCTAATTATTATATCTTAATTTGAAAGGGATGAATAACATCAATTTACTTTGAAAGGGATGAATAACATCAAGGGCTAGGGATGAAATAAATAACAATAAGAAATGATGTTGTCCAATTAATTTTACATCTTTATTTGAAAGGGGTGTATGACATCAAGGGCAAGGGATGCAATTACGAATCATTCTGGGTTAACTCCCTGTCAGAGCCTTTTCTTTGCCGACCTTACCTCAGGGGTGTGGGCATACTAACGCAGTACACCAGCTTGTGATTCAACAGCATTACCATAGGCTGCACACCAAAAATTAATGCATAAAGGCCTTGCGTAAGGAGTCGGGTATTTAGAGTCAAGCACAGTTACATTGTTTTGAGAATTTTTCCTGTGTCTGAAAGTGGATTCATTTTTTCTATAGGCCTATGCCCGTCAAGGTACATGCAAGGTGCTTCCAAACAAGCAAG
>CM065736.1:33194363-33199363 GCA_033310375.1 Conus canariensis
ATAGATTACATCTTTTTGAAATATTGTTGTATGGTGTTGCTCTTTTTATGATTTTCCATGATATGTTGTAGTCTATTTTTGTATCTTTAAGTCTCCAAATGTATTTACTCAGCTCTGTTTGATTTTTGTATTTTTCATTTTTGAATGACTGTTTGTGGTTTGCGTATCTGGTTTTGAAAGTGTTTCCAGTAATCCCTATATATGTTTCTTTTTCATTTTCTGATGTTACTGTAGCTTGGTATACAATGTTGCTGTGAAGACATTTGTTGCTTAGGGGGCACTGTTCTTTTTTAGTGCAGTTGCAAGATGTCCTTTCAGCACCCTTCTCTTTTGTGTTGCTTTTCATTTTGTTAGATGAATCAATTATGTTTTTGAGATTAGGCATACATGAGTATGATAGTTTAATGGTGTTTTTGTTGAATATTTTGGACAGTTTGTGTTCTTTTGGAAATGATGTTGCCAAGATTTTAAAGAATTCTTTTCCTACATTTGTTTTTACTTGTCCATCGTATGGTGGGTTGTACCATGTGATCTTTCTTTTCCTATTTTTCTTATTTCTGTTCGTGTTATTGTCTGGACTGTATTGTAGTTTGTAATTGTAACCACTTTTTTGTAATGCTTCTTGATATTCTGTTGCTGCATCATTGAATGCGTTTTCATTGCATGACAGGTTGGATAGTCTCTTGTTTATACCGTTGGGTATTGTTTTTAGTATAGATGGTGGGTGGTTGCTTTTGATGTTTACGTAGATTGGTATGTCATTGGGTTTTTTGTATGGTTTGTACACATGGTCATTGAGGTCTAATGTTATATCTAGGTAATTCACTACTTTTTTGTTTGCTTCTATTGTGATTTTTAAGTTGTGGTTTTTAAAGATTTTACATAATTCTTTTTTCTTGTTTTCAATGGTTCTTGGATTATTGTTTAAAGCAGCGAGGCCGTCATCTCTGAATAAACCGACCTGTTTTCCAAGTTGTTTTTGGATGTTGGATAGCATGAATAGTCCGACTAGTTCGCATGTTTCGGCACCATCATACGATCCCATGGTCACATCAAATGTGGAGTTTTTGCTCGTTTTTTTAATCCAAGTTTCATTTCTGCTATGGAGTAAGGTTTTCTTGGTGTGGAAAATAATCTCCATTTCTGACTCTGTTATTTTTGTGTGTTTGTTGGCAAATTTCAAAGCTTTGTTGAGTAGTTCTTCATCTATGGATGGATAGAAGTCTACAATGTCAAATGTAAAGAACATTGTATTTCTCTGTTTGTTGAGTTTCTTAAACCATTGTATGACTTCATAGCTGTTTTTCCAAAGGTTGTATTCGGTGTTTGATTTTACGTCTTCTATAGCCTTTTCCAAAATTCTCTTGCTTATTTTGCCCAGTTCGGATTTAGATGGGTTTATTAGTCTACATGTTGGGTTGTTTTGGAAGTTAGGCTTGTGGTCTTTAAGTGTTATAAAGGCTTCATTTATTGCTGTTGCCTCTGCCCTATCGCTTAACTCCATGCGGTGTGTAAGCTCTTTTTCTTTTTTGCGGATGTTGCTGTGTGTGGTTTTATCAGATTTCTTGTAGTTTTTCTGGATGTTTTTGTTTAAGAGTTGAGAGTATTCATTTGGTTTCATTTTGTAAAAATTGCTAGTTTTGTCAGCCTTTACGAATATCTTTTTATCATTTTGGATTTGTTTTATATCATTTGCTAGTGATGTTTGAAAGTTATTATTTGATTTTTTTAATTTAATATTGGCTATCAGTCCCTTCATTTTGTCTTCAAAAGGTTTCATTTCATCTATTGTCGGAGGTGATCGCCATGATTTGAATCCATATGTATCCCCCAAGGGGTTGAGCATTTTCAGATTTTTTAAGGACATTTTTATATTGTTCATGATAATTGCTCCTCACGTTGAGCACTGTGGTCTGAAAAAATCTAAAATGGAGAAAATCAACTTTAGGCAATCTACTAAAAACATACCATTTTCAAACCCACAAACTTACACTAAAAAACTGATAGAGCAAACTGAGAAATTTGTGCGCAACATGAGATGGAAGGCGTTCTTCTTCCTAAACCCAAATGTAAAGAATGAAGACAAAAATACATATGGATTCAAATCATGGCGATCACCTCCGACAATAGATGAAATGAAACCTTTTGAAGACAAAATGAAGGGACTGATAGCCAATATTAAATTCAAAAAATCAAATAATAACTTTCAAACATCACTAGCAAATGATATAAAACAAATCCAAAATGATAAAAAGATATTCGTAAAGGCTGACAAAACTAGCAATTTTTACAAAATGGAACCAAATGAATACTCTCAACTCTTAAACAAAAACATCCAGAAAAACTACAAGAAAGCTGATAAAACCACACACAGCAACATCCGCAAAAAAGAAAAAGAGCTTACACACCGCATGGAGTTAAGCGATAGGGTAGAGGCAACAGCAACAAATGAAGCCATTATAACACTTAAAGACCACAAGCCTAACTTCCAAAACAACCCAACATGTAGACTAATAAACCCATCTAAATCCGAACTGGGCAAAATAAGCAAGAGAATTTTGGTAAAGGCTATAGAAGACGTAAAATCAAACGCCGAATACAACCTTTGGAAAAACAGCTATGAAGTCATACAATGGTTTAAGAAACTCAACAAACAGAGAAATACAATGTTCTTTACATTTGACATTGTAGACTTCTATCCATCCATAGATGAAGAACTACTCAACAAAGCTTTGAAATTTGCCAACAAACACACAAAAATAACAGAGTCAGAAATGGAGATTATTTTCCACACCAAGAAAACCTTACTCCATAGCAGAAATGAAACTTGGATTAAAAAAACGAGCAAAAACTCCACATTTGATGTGACCATGGGATCGTATGATGGTGCCGAAACATGCGAACTAGTCGGACTATTCATGCTATCCAACATCCAAAAACACTTGGAAAACAGGTCGGTTTATACAGAGATGACGGCCTCGCTGCTTTAAACAATAATCCAAGAACCATTGAAAACAAGAAAAAAGAATTATGTAAAATCTTTAAAAACCACAACTTAAAAATCACAATAGAAGCAAACAAAAAAGTAGTGAATTACCTAGACATAACATTAGACCTCAATGACCATGTGTACAAACCATACAAAAAACCCAATGACAAACCAATCTACGTAAACATCAAAAGCAACCACCCACCATCTATACTAAAAACAATACCCAATGGTATAAACAAGAGACTATCCAACCTGTCATGCAATGAAAACGCATTCAATGATGCAGCAACAGAATATGAAGAAGCATTACAAAAAAGTGGTTACAATTACAAACTACAATACAATCCAGACAATAACACGAACAGAAATAAGAAAAATAGGAAAAGAAAGATCACATGGTACAACCCACCATACGATGGACAAGTAAAAACAAATGTAGGAAAAGAATTCTTTAAAATCTTGGCAACATCATTTCCAAAAGAACACAAACTGTCCAAAATATTCAACAAAAACACCATTAAACTATCATACTCATGTATGCCTAATCTCAAAAACATAATTGATTCATCTAACAAAATGAAAAGCAACACAAAAGAGAAGGGTGCTGAAAGGACATCTTGCAACTGCACTAAAAAAGAACAGTGCCCCCTAAGCAACAAATGTCTTCACAGCAACATTGTATACCAAGCTACAGTAACATCAGAAAATGAAAAAGAAACATATATAGGGATTACTGGAAACACTTTCAAAACCAGATACGCAAACCACAAACAGTCATTCAAAAATGAAAAATACAAAAATCAAACAGAGCTGAGTAAATACATTTGGAGACTTAAAGATACAAAAATAGACTACAACATATCATGGAAAATCATAAAAAGAGCAACACCATACAACAATATTTCAAAAAGATGTAATCTATGCTCCACAGAAAAATGGTTGATATTATGTAGACCACACTAAACAACTCTGAACACAAAAGTAGAAATTGTAAACAATTGCAGGCACAAGTGGAAATCTTTGCTAGCACATTCCATCTGAACAGGCCCCAATAAGAACCACAGGCCGCACGTGCAGCAAACGAGATCCGCCTGCACACACAGAGTTGAAATCAAGCCCCGCACGCCATAAAAGATCGTTGGCGTGCCCCCAAAAGATATCCTGATGATAGCAAGGCTTGAAACAAGCTTGTAGATTTTAATACTTCATTTAAAAAAAATATTTTTAACAAAAAAAAAAAAAAATAAAAATATATATAAAATATATGTATGTATGTGTGTGTGTGTGTATACATATATTATATATATATATATATATATATATGTGTGTGTGTGTGTGTGTGTGTGTGTTGTATATATATATATATAGAGAGAGAGAGAGAGATGCCTATATACATATACAGAGAGAGAGATGTCTCTCTCTCTCTCTCTCTATATATATATAAGAGAGAGAGAGAGAGAGAGAGAGAGAGATAGCTTCGAATAGTTCACTTGGAAAAGTGTTTAGAGAGTCATAGCTTGGAATAGTTCACTTGGAAAAGTGTTTAGCAACATAATAAAGGATTGTAAATGATCTTGAGATCATTTGCAATCTTATTTGCAAGATCTTATTTGCAGAGGAGCAAGCAGGGTTCGGAAAGGAGTCACTGACCACTGGTCAAATACTCATACTGTCAAAACGGGTCAGTAAGGTTCTGAAAGACAGAAAAGACTTTACTGCTGTTTCGTTGACGTCAGCAAGGCATTCAATGATACATGGCACCAAGATCTACTGATGGAAATGACAAAATCGGAAATAACTTATAAATGCTACCAAATAACACACACACACACACACACACACACACACACACACACACACACACACACACACACACACACACACCTTTTATGGAAGGTGTGATTATTGCCAAGAAATACAACCTTAGAAAATACGCTAGGGAACTACAAGGAAATTTTCTCACATAGTATATACCGTGGCAATGAAGTTTTACTCGAAATGGGAAAAA
>CM065736.1:33201863-33214363 GCA_033310375.1 Conus canariensis
AAGTGACCATGTCCAGGTAGTGTCTTGAAAGCCACACGATACCTGTGAGTGACGGTAAGGTTATCAGCCTTGCCATGTTCGAATTTCAACCATCTCCACTCAGCAGAGAGGTCCGCTGTGCTTGGTACGTAGCGAAAGCTGTTGGTGATTTCCTGCAGGGTCAGCCGTGCGCACTGGGACTGCCGATACTGTGTTTGGTTGTTGATTTTAGTCAGGGCGGTGGCCACAGCCTGTCTGACCAGTGGGTCCGAGCTGCTGACAGGCTGCCATGCCAGGCAGGCACACCAGTGAGGAGTGACCCCAGCTTGAGTGCAGGTGCGTTCTTTGGGAATTTCTTGAAACAGGCTGATGGCTCTGCTCTGAATGCCTCCACCTTTGGTGTTAGTATAATTCAGGATGTCTTGAAAGGTGGCGTGAATGTCCAGTGGAGTGCAAAGTCTCTTTGCGTTAGAGCGCAAGTTCTTCATGATCGCTGGGTGAACTTTGTGGAACCATGCAGGAAACCGAAGCGAAAAATAAGGTAAACGCTCTTCCAGCCTTCCTTGGGTGGTCTGCCGAATGTGGCTAAACCTTGGGCCGTGATCACCAAACAAGATCAACACAGTAGAATTGAGGTGTCCTTTTAGTTCCAGCTCTTGCAGAAAGGCGACCAAATCATCATCCACGGCTTGGACTCTGTTGATGTGATCGTGACTCATCTCTAAGTAATGCCCAACGAAGAACTTGGGGAAATCTTTGTACATATCCAACAAACTTCCAAACCAGTTCATGAAATTCACATGCCGTGGCTTAGAGCCCCAGCAGAGACGGGGGTTCGGCAAATGTGCCTTGTCTGCAGCCAGATAGAAAGAGCGCAGATAGTAATCAGTTGGCTTGCTTCGAAAACCTCGCATGTTCACTTGAAATACTCCTATTCTTGGTGTGTCTTGGGCAAAAGCTGTAACATAGCCATGTTTAGAGAATTCCTTCCATATGAAAGGGTACCTGTCAACTCGTTTTCCACCCTTAACCCCTGGTCTGGCCTCAGGTAGTTCCTCCTTCTTTTTACCAGTAAACATTGGCAACAATGCAGCTGCTGTTGCGTCTCCAATAATGTTGTAGCCTTCCAGCTCTACTGCTCCCAGCGTCTCAGTGAAATATTTGTGTGATTTGGGTAAATTGCGATGCCAAGCCATGCGTGACATTGCATCAAAACCTAGCATGAAAACACTCAGATTGGAGAAAGAAGTTTCGCGGACAGCCTTGTCGTTTGGAGACGATGGTGAGGTTTTGTGTTTATCCAAGTGATCTTTGGATTTTGCTGAAGACTGGTACGTACGAAGACGTTCCATGATGGCACTGCTCCAGGCCACAGAAGCATGAAAGTTTTTATATGTTTTGCCACTGGCAGACACACAGAGCACTCTGAAAAAGTCTGACTGCAAAGGCATGCCATCCAACATAGGTTTCACAGGGTCACCATAGCGAACCTTGTAGTCACCATTGCGGAAGATGGGTGAATATCCACACGTGATATTCCCATACTGACGTATGGCATCACGTGATATGTAGAATGTGCCATTGATGACGTAGACCCACTCTTTCATGGCGGAGCTGCAGTTGACCGGTGGTTCTTTGGCATAGTACTGCATGATGGCGGGGTCATAGGGGTCGAGAGGAGGATGGACGCACTTCACATCATCTGCTGCACCTTGTTTCTGGTGCGGTTTTGCCGTTGATCCGCGTACGGTCTGTAGCTGTGGAGGCACCGTTGACGGACCATCTGCTGCAGGTTGTTCTTTGTCACCTATCGCTATCGATTTGCTCAAAGTCCGTGAAAGTTTGAACACTTGTGAAGGTTCGTCTGCCACTCTTTGAGCTTTGAACACGTACAAGGGGGAGCAAAAGTACAACACCAGAGACAGTACTGTCACAGCTGTCGATAGCAGGAGAAAGGCGCGCTTGAGGCAGAATGTCGTCCACATTTTTCTGTGTGTTTCTTGACTAAAATATCTCTATTCAGGATTGTTTACAATTCACAGTTGTCAATAGAATACAAGTTTGTATCACAATGGTACTTTTTTTTGCGTGGACTGTACTCTTGATTCGTTCGTAAACACCGATTTTCAGAGCCAGGGATGAAGTCTAGCGCAGTTCACACAGTCCAAAAAATCTACATCACATTTACTTGATACACCTCTTTCAATCGTAGTCCATCTAATAGCACGAAAGGGTAGGTTCGCAACAAAACAACAATAACAACAGCAGCAACAACAACAACAATACAAAGGTGCTGAAATGTTTTAATCCATCTGTTCCCTGTGTATGTTCTTGTACCTGTATCTTTCCTCCTTGCTATCTTTCGCACAAAAGAAGAGAAGAGTGAAATGTGAACGTATTATTTGAACGTATGTTTGTGGATGTTCATTGAAATAGAACAGTTGATGTTTCTCAACTCAGCTTTTTCTTCTTTTTTTTTCCACACAGGTCGTTGTTTGTGATTGTAGTCCTTCAGACTGATGACGATGGAAGTCCTTCAACATTCATCAAGGTTCGGGGGTGGGTCACTGCTGGAAAGAGCTTGACTGGATTTTGCTGGAGGAAGCCAGATATCGCTGTTCCGTTCACTGCTGCCATGGACAGAGTTTACAGTGCTCTCTGGTATCTCTGGAATCACAGACACAGAAAAAAAATCATGAGTTTAGAAACATAACCATGCTTCCAATCCCATCATTCTTTAGCGTTGATATAACTGCGGGTGAATAAAAAGCTGAGAGAATAGCAGCTGCCATGGCGAAGATGGTAGCGGTTCGGACTCCTGGCTGGGAGGTTGTGGGATCGATTCCCGTCAGGACCATTCATTTCTGGGATTTTTCTGCCCCGAGTGGCTCCCTCCGAAAAGTTGACTTTGCTATGGGCTCAAATGAGAAGATACGGACCATACACCAAATTTCCTGACCAACGCTGCCGGTTTCTGTATGTCTCAGGCCTGGTTGAGGCATATATATATATATAGACATACATACATATATATATATATATATATATATTGTGTGTGTACATAAATAAATATATATATATATATATTTATGTACACACACAAATATATATATATATATATTTGTGTGTGTACATAAATGTATATATATATATATATAATATTTGTGTGTACATAAATATATATATATATATATACACACACACACATATACAGATTCAATTCAATTCAATTCAATACACTTTTTTTATCCCATAAAAGAGAAATTTGTTGCATGATCAGCAGTAAGTCTTTACAGATTTAAGACATAACAATATTGACACAGTAAAACACAAATGAAATAATGCACACAATAATGACCACACCGACTATAATTGGTATCACATACACCAGTACATAAATACAAGAAATCATTATATATATACTACTAAAAACAATTGAAGTACCACCCCTAATTTTTGTATGCAATTTTTAAAAAGCTCTGATAAACCAATTAATATTGATAATTGAATAAACTCTGCTGGATAAGCTTACCCGGTTCTCAAATACTACTCCTCGTGCATTTTTGTTATGTTAAAGTCGGTCAGCAGTTATCTACCGCGTCGCATCTGAGGCAAAAAAATCCCGAGAAATTATCGAACTTGTGTCGCTCCCAGATTTTGACACAGACACAGCAAGAAAAAAAAATGTGATGCACGTGAAAGCAAGGTCTTTTCTGAGCAGAATTGCAATCAGTTAGTACATTTGACGGGTATAAAAAGTCGCGAAATTTAGGAAGATTTAACCATGCCTGCGAGACAACGACTAAGCAACACCGACAGAGGAAGAGCGATAGCATGGTACCAAGAAGGTATTGGCTTGAGGGAGATTGGTCGACGGCTTGGAGTGAGTCACCCAGTCATTCTGAGGCTCAGAGACCGTTGGCTTAACACTGGAAGTGTTGAAGAACAGCAGGGACGTGGACGGACGAGAAGCACCTCCAGACAGCAGGATCGGTTCATTGTTATCGCTTGTCTGAGAGACCGTTCAGCCAGTGCCACAGTACTCCGAGACCAGCTACGACAAGCCAGCAACGTCAACGTCAGTACCCAGACAGTTCGGAACCGGCTCCACGACGCCAACTTGAGGTCAAGGTCCCCAGCAGTGAGATCAATACTGACCCCAGCGCATCGAGCTCATCGTCGGGCCTGGGCAGCATGTCATAGAAGGTGGACAAGAGCTGAATGGGCAACAGTACTCTTCACAGACGAGTCAAGGTTCACCCTCAGGTTCAACGACGGGCGGGTTCGCGTCTGGCGACGTCCTGGAGAACGCTACGTTGACGCTGCCGTCAGGGAGCATGACCGCTATGGAGGTGGGTCCGTGATGGTGTGGGGTGGGTTCAGCCTACGTCACAGGACCCCCCTACACCGTGTTGAAGGCCGCCTGACCGGTGCCACCTACCGCGACACCATCATCCGCCCCCTTGTGATGCCCGCCCTGAGGGCAGTTGACCAGGGCGCCCAGTTCCAGGACGACAACGCGCCGTGCCACCGCGCCGCTATCGTGAATCAGTTCCTACAAGGGCAGCAGGTGACAAGAATGGACTGGCCTGCCAGGTCACCAGATTTGAACCCCATAGAGCATCTGTGGGACGTGCTGGGGAGGCGAGTGCGGGCCCACAACCCTCCAGCAGACACCGTGGACCAGCTGTTTCAGTTGCTGGAGCAGGAGTGGCAGGCGATCCCCCAGGACACTCTCCGCCGCCTGGTGCACTCCATGAGACGTCGATGTGACGCTTGTTTGAACGCGAACGGTGGTCATACCCGTTATTAACATCATGACATCTACCATAGACTCTTGTTACTTTTCATTTTGGGGGTATGCCTCTTTAATCAAGTGTAAAACAAAGATAATTTTTTGTCACGGTGTTTGAATAAATTTGAATGGATTGAGGAATAATAAAAATAAAATATTCAATCATTAAATTATGTTCAGCTTTGTTTTCTTTCGAATGACAGCAGGTTTCCTAAGTGGTACTTCAATTGTTTTGAGTAGTGTATATATATATATATATATGTATGTATGTGTGTGTGTGTGTGTGTAGATACACACACACACACACACACGCGCGCGCGCGCGCGCGCGCGCGCACACACACACATATACATATATATATAATTGTTCAGCATTATATATATATAGATATAGATATATATGTATGTATGTATGTTTGTATTTATGTATGTATGCATCTCTCTCTCTCTCTCTCTCTCTCTCTCTAAATATTTTATATATATATAGTGCTGAACAATTTTATATATATATATATATATATATATATGTGTGTGTGTGTGTGTGTGTGTGTGTGTGTGTGTGTGTGTGTGTTCGATTATATATTACCAAAGGAAGCGTATAGTAAGCCCTGCCCTGTAGACTCAGACCAAATATGGAATTCATCAGCACCATCTCCGTTGTTGCCATTCATCATCATTTAAAAAAAAAAAATTCAAATTCTGTGGCTTCTAGTGACCTGATGAGCTAATGACCTCAGTATTTATTTCCCCCACACCCATGTCTATGAGTGCTTTAGCACACCGGCCATTCGTATTTTACCCATTCGTACCTTTTAAAGAGTGAAGAAGCTCCGTGGTGCATTCCATGTCATGTAACACTCACAATGAAACATATTCTTTAAGAGTGTTGGGGCTTGCATGATATGAGACATAAGCATTTTACAGCAGACTCCATGAAAACCTTATTCAGAGATATCCCACCTGATGTGATCTTTGAGTTTCTGAAAGAGATTAACATTTTTCATCTGATCTGAGATTTTACGGGGGAAAGGTTTTTAACAAAATTTCGGTTGTGTTCTTAGAAGATATATTTTAAAGGGTTGTGTGAATGAATGACTTGTGAGTAGACTTCAACGCGGGGAGAGCCCTGATATGGCCCTTTGCGGTCGGCTGGGCTGTAAGCAACATTACCTTACCTTACTAGTTTTCGATTCAAAGAAAATCACAGGGATTGTCATCGAAGGGATCTGACGGCGCCCTCTGTTGGAAGAGAACCAGCCACGTTGGCTTCATGACTCGGCAGATGTTGTCTGTCCTCCATCCAGGTTAAGCAGGCGGTGTCCTGCGCATGTTGGACCAGAGCAGGTACACTGAACACCAGTGATGTCATTCAACAGCCGTGCAGCATCTCCTGCTGAGGGTTGCCTTATGTCGACCTGACATTGATCGCTCTCCGTCGGCACAGAAGCTGCGGTAATACGAGTCTGGGTGTATCTTTTTAGGGGAGAAGACTAGAATGAGTGTTGTTTCTCTCTCGTAGCGTACTAGTGATCACCGTCACTGCCTTCATGACTTTGAGGCACTGTTCTTGCCAGCTCTGTTCTTTTCCTTCATCCTACCAGACGGATTGACCTTTTGTAAAGAATTTTTTTTAATGATGTAACAAGAAAAAAAATAGCAAAAACAAAAAAAAGGACGGGTGAGGAGAAGGGGGGGGGGGGGGGGAGTCAGACAGCCGAATTAATTTAGTGGCAGTAACCTGTTACGAGATCCACCGTCTCTCTACATTGTGGCTTTATGGAAGACACAGACTCATCCCACGCCTTCTGCCGCTTTAACCTTCCCCTGATCTGAATCAGATACTCGTCCACCTCCCATGCCGCAAAGCTCATATTGAAAAAAAAATTAAAATCCACAAGAAGACGTAACACTGCTCTTAAAAGAACTTCAGTGGCTCCCGATGAAAGTATGTCACCCCCCCCCCCCCCCCCCCCCCCCCCCCGCTACACACACACATACACACACACACACTACACGCACGTACACACACACACACACACACACACACACACACACACACACACACACACACACATTGCCTTCTGTCCGGGAATAATTTTGCTTTAATAAGAGCCTCAGCGTAGTAGGCCGTTAATCTCACCTTTCATCATGGGTGTAGTTTTTTTGGTGCCTTGCACATTTCCGCTCTCGCCAACTGCCGTTTCGATTTGGCCACTTCTGGTTGCTACGCTGTTGTTGTTGTTCTTGTTGTTGTTGTTCTTGTTGTTTCCTGCCTCATCCAGCACACACTATTCTCACCGCTCACTGTTTCTTAAAGAGTTCCTGACTCTCAATGAAGACCATGAGATAACACAGCGTCAGTGTCTGTGCGCCATGTTTTTGACACACTTAATGTGTTACAGTCTATGCAGTATTTCCTCGGTGCCTGAGTTTCGAGAGAGAAAAGAAAGAAAGAAAGAAAGAGAAAAAAAAGAAAACCTTTCAAACATATCTGTTTTGAGAAGCATTTCCCTGAGCTGCGTTTGTAAGGATTGTGTATCGGGTAGGGGAGGTGGGAGGTGTGTAGGGAGGGGAGGGGTAGGAGGAGAGGGATCATGCGTCAGTGTAGGGAGTGGGGGGGGGGGGGGAGGAGGTGGGGAATAAAGAGAAAGAGGGAGAAACGGATTTGGGTTTGGCTTGAGTGAATGGCGTGAGCTCTGTGCATTGACATGGAGGTGAAAGATACGGCGTAGTGTTCATTCATCCCTTTGTTCCATAGAAGTTTGCAGGACCGGCAAATATCGGGTGAACTCCCGAACGGTGGTGAATACAGGATTGTGTACTTCATTGGCTGATAGAATGAATACATTGATTCCTGAATCTTATTTACAAGATTGACGTTCACGTATTGACGATTGGCTTTTACTCCCTTAGTGCTTCGTGGGCGAAAAGTACGGTTAGGGCTCTTTTTTTTTTACGCCTTCGCTCTCCTGTCATACCGGTTCAAACTCCAGTCTCTTGGGGTTTTTTACACACACACACACACACACACACACACACACACACACACACACACATGCCTCTGCCACTCTTTCTTTCCCCTTTCAGCAACTCGCCATAGAACAGTTTCTTTAGGAGACGATTTTCATCCAATGTCCTGCCCACCTGAGTTGAGAGCGTTTCAGCATTGTATGTACGCTCTCCGTGTGGGCCTTCTGAAGCACCTCTGTATCTGGCACTTTGTCCTGCCATTTGATGTGCAGCAAGCTTCTGAGGCATCTCATGTGGAAAGAGTTCAGCTGCCTGGCATGTCGACTGTACACCGTCCAAGTTTCACCGGCATACAGCAGAGATGGTGATACAACAGCACGGAATACTTTGAGCTTGGTCTGCAGACTTACTCCTCGTCTCTCCCACACCTTGTCTTGGAGTCTGCCGAAGGATGTACTAGCCCTAGCAGTCCTACATGCAACTTGCTCGTCGATGTTGGCAGTTCGTGATAATGCGCTACCAAGATAGACAAAACTATCTGCCACTGTAAGTTTCTGGTAATTGACTGTGTGGCAGCATTCAATGCGCAGTCATCGGCGAAGAAAAAGTCGAGGGCAGTGTCTCCCTGGACTTTGGTTTTGGCTTGTAGCCTCCTCAGGTTGAAGAGCTTTTCATTAATCCGGTGTTTAAAGCCAACTCCGATGTCACCATCTGAAAAATCATCCGTCAGCACGGAAGAAAACATTATACTGAAGAGAGTGGGGGCTAGCACACAGCCCTGCTTGACGCCATTTGAAACACGGAATGGCTGTGAGTACTCTTTATCATTCTGCACTCTTGCCTGCATACCTTCATGAAACTGCCTGACCATTGAGATGAACTTTGAGGGGCATCCAAACTTGGCCATTATCTTCCACAACCCTTCAGGGCAGACAGTGTCGAATGCCTTGATCAGGTCCACAATTAATGTGGTGTAAAGGCTGGCATTCTGCTCTTAACATTTCCCTTGTTGTTGCCGTGCAGCGAAAGTCATATCCACAGTGCAGCGACCCCTCCTGAATCCTCATTGGCTCTCAGGCAGCAAGCCTTACTCCAGGTGCTGATTGAGACAATTAAATAGGATTCTGGCCGGAATCTTTCCAGCGATGGCGAGCAGTGAGATGCCACGATGGTTGTCACATATTTTACAGCTCCTTTTTCTCTTGTAGAGGTGAACGACAGAGGCGTCTTTGAATTCTTGCGGAAATTCCTCTTGGTTCCACCTGGACTGGAATAACTCGGTGAGTTTCCTGATCAGTTGTGGGCCACCAGAGGCGTTTATTTCTGCTGGAATAGAGTCAGCACCAAGTGCTTTACCTCTGGACATAAGCTCCACAGCTTTCTCCATTTCAAATGTACAATTTGAAAATGACGAAAGTGAGCTGCAATCACCATATCAATGAATCATTAGTTAGAAATCCTAACTAAGAACACGAGGATGAGTCATCCATTAGACAGAACAGAGATACGCAAGCAAACAGAAACACAACGGTGAAATGAAAGATCATATTTACTGAGAATACAATGGTTTCTCTGTATGAAAAAAAAAAAAAAAAAAAACCTATTCGGTTTCCGTCAATGATAAAAAAAAATGTACGTAATCATGATAAAGTTATGATGGTGTCCCTAAGTTAAGAATGCATAGTCTTCATGTCCATCTTCACTCACGCTTGAATGAAATAAATCAAAAGGAAAAGAAACAGCATATCGTCTCCAGCAAAATTGTGATTTTGTGAAGGCAAAACCACCTCTAATCGTGATCGAGGGAAACAGACGATTCATTCGCGGTCACAGTAACTTCAAACACGCTCCGACTAGTAGCGTTGCGTCTGAACTTGTTCCATTCACCTCTGATTGAATTTTTTTTTTCCTTCTTCTTCTTCCCCTGATTACCCTGTTCTTTGATTTTTTTTTTTTCTTCGTTTTCTCTGAATGCAAGCATTGACTACTGCATTATGGATAAAATTTTAAAAGAGAGAGAGAGATAGAGAGAGAGAGAGAGAGAGAGAGAGAGAGAGAGAGAGAGAGAGAGAATAAATATCGCGTCTCTTGAAATGCTTGTTCCACTTTCTGGCATGTCGCAAACAACGTCGCTCGGTTTTCACTTTGTAAACCCTAAATATATATAATTATTCAGTTTGTATGGAAATGGTATTTTCCTTTACTTTTTTTTTTTTTGTGATTAATGGAAATTTTAACGATGTTTTGCAAAAAAAAAAAAAAAAAAAAAGAAAAAAGACTGAATTGTATGGACATGGCGGTCGGATGACCTGCGAGTTGCGTACAGACGTCCTGTTTTCACATGAAGGCACCCGCCATGAGACCAGACCCCTTCTCTGGGAACCTCACATCAAATATATCATTCAGTCATGGTTGAAAGCTTTTGATCAAATAATCTGTTGCTGACTACAAAAGCACCGACTGGCTGTCCTGGTATCATGTGTATCGGTGGCTCAGTTTATGGTAGTACGCATGCCCCCACCACCCACCCTGTCTCTCTCTGTCTCTCTCTACACCCCTCCCATCCTCGCCATCGTCCTGATCCACCTCGCTCCACAACTTTTTTTTTCTTTTCTTTTTCTTTTCCAGAGCGAACTAGGGAGGTTGTCACAGGAACGTCTCATGTTGGATTCTGATATAGGGAAAGAGGCCCTCCTGTGTCTTTTTGGCACGTTTTCGGGAAAACGGTTGGCCCATAATTCTACACACATTTACACGCGCGCGCGCGACACGAACGATAGTACTATAGTAATACCCAAGGGAGGAATCTCTTTGAGGGTTTCTTCACGTGTCGTCGTCTCAGCAATGCCGAACACGCCGGACGAAGGCCTTTCAGAGCAGAGCGGATCGTGCGGCCAACTTTAATTGGATATGGCCGGTGTCGTATATAATACTGTCGCTGTGGAATTGTATCGCAGCGATAGCATTTCACGTGAAATATTGTTGCAGCGACAATATTTTCTGGAAAAAAAATTGTCGCGCGACAACTTTTCACGAAAAATGTCCTATAGAATATTGGAAATGAAATGAGGCAGGGAACAGTAAACAATAAACAGTAAACAAGTGGGGTAACTTTTGCTCCAATAAGAAAACCTAACACAGAGTAACTTTTTATTCAAGACTGGCACAGCCTTTTAAACTTGAATAAAGTCAGACAAATACATAGACGAACAATCAAATAGTGGGGGAAGATATGAAGACACTATGAAGACAGTTGAGTTGTTGGCCTGCGCTTGTTTCTTACTATGAAGACAGCTAAGTTGTTGGCCTGCGCTTGTTTCTTACTATGAAGACAGCTAAGTTGTTGGCCTGCGCTTGTTTCTTCCCCCACTATTAGATTGTTCGTCTATGTATTTGTCTGACTTTATTCAAGTTTAAAAGGCTGTGCCAGTCTTGAATAAAAGTTACTCTGTGTTAGGTTTTCTTATGGGAGCAAAAGTTACCCCACTTGTTTACTGTGTATAGAATACTGTTGTCCTATAGAATATCCTATAGAATATTGTTGTCCATAAAATCCTACCGCTCAAAATTTTGCGACAGTTTTTTGCGACGGGACACTGTGAAATATTGTAGTGAGTGAATGCTGTCGCTTGCGACACATTTTCACGTGAAATCTTACTGCTAGAGTTAACATTTCCTGTGAAATATGGTTGCAGCGTTAATATTTCACAGCGACGATTTTTTCTGCAAAGTGAAAAAACGTCGCCGCGGTTGAGCGTCAAAATATCACAGAAAATAATGCAGCTGCCATTGAATAAAAAATTGTCGCAAGTGATTTTTTATCATAAATGTTTTTGACGAAAGTCAAATTTCCATTCATGTGTGTGTGTGTGTGTGTGTGTGTGTGTGTGTGTGTGTGTGTGTGTGTGCTGTGAAATGTGATGTCTTTATCAATATTGTAGGCCTAGGACATTCAGCACAACGAAAGTAGGGAAGACTGGGTAAGTTAGAACCCCTGAGAAAATGCAGCCCTACCTCCTTCACTAATTTTACTTCATTCGAGGTTAGTTATTTGTAAAGCTTACCATAAGAGCTTCATATAGTACAGCCATCAAATGGCTATCTTTATTTCAAAAAGTTCTGTTTAAGAAATCATAAAATTCTTAAAGAAAAGGAAGCCCACTTTAGACATTACTTCGGGTTAAATGGGCCAGGGAGTGGTAAATATTGGGCCACGGGCCTATATTAACAGACACGCAAACCAATATTGTTTGTCTGTTGGCCATATAATATGTGTGAGCTTGTTCGATAATCCATTTAAAGGCACCTAAGGTCTCAACACATTCAGAAACTAAACTTAAAGAGTAAATGATTCATCCCTAATTGTCAGAACAGAAACACAAACATAATAGAGTCTAAAAGCTAATACAAGCTAAATCGCAGAACAGACAGTTTCAGTTGTCTCTTCAGGAACTGTTGAACTTTTCAGGAAGTTGACAAGCGCGAAGTACTCGCCGGGTTGCATTCCACTGTATTCATCATAAGCAGTAGCCATCGTGGAAAACAAAATGGTACAGATGAAATTATTGTCTTACAGCATTTATAGCATATCGATTATTCTGACAGCTTGTCAGTCATTAAGCTCAAATATCCAATCACATTTCTTTTCCCCAAACGTTTTTAAGCCTGCCACCTCCTCCCCAGCAACTCCTTTTATTTGATAAATTATTGTATCTAACTAGCCGCAATTCTTAAACATTCAAAGATTTTGGTCAAAA
>CM065736.1:33221863-33239363 GCA_033310375.1 Conus canariensis
TATAACCGGCGTGATCGCTCGCTGCGGACCCCCATACCATTTCGTTATAAGCGGCATTTCGTTACATCTGGCTTCGTTACATCCGACGTATTCTTATATATCTGCCTTCAAAAGGGATTGCGATGGTTCCCTTATGCAGCTAGTGAAGAGTTTTCATATCTGTAACATATTTTCTTAATTTCATGTTCCCAGTTTCTCCATCTTCAAATCCCTCCCCTCCCCCCCCCCCCCCCCCCCCCCCCCACCGCCCCCTCTCCTTAAGTCCAAATCTTTGCCCAGTCATTACTATGAAGATAGTTCAGTTGTTGGCCTGCGCTTGTTTTTTCCCACCCACTATTAGATTGTTCGTCTATGTATTTGTCTGACTTTATTCAAGTGTAAAAGGCTGTGCCAGTCTTGAATAAAAGTTACTCTGTGTTAGGTTTTCTTATGGGAGCAAAACATACCCAACTTGTTTACTGTTTATCATATAAAGAAGGATTTTTGCCGAGACCAACCTTTTTGCCTTGTTATACTCGGCATTCGTTATATCCGACTTCGTTAGAAGCGGGGAGGGGGGCAAGGGGAAGCGGAAGGGGCTGTGGGGAAGAGAATGAAGGGTGGTGGTGGTGGCAGAAATTTGTAACAGCAGGAAAGGAGTATGAAGGAGGAGAGAAATTTGTAACAGCAGGAAAGGAGTACGAAGAGGGAGAGAAATTTGTAACAGCAGGAAAGGAGTACGAAGAGGGAGAGAAATTTGTAACAGCAGGAAAGGAGTATGAAGGAGGAGAGAAATTTGTAACAGCAGGAAAGGAGTATGAAGGAGGAGAGAAATTTGTAACAGCAGGAAAGGAGTATGAAGAGGGGGAGAAATTTGTAACAGCAGGAAAGGAGTATGAAGGAGGAGAGAAATTTGTAACAGCAGGAAAGGAGTATGAAGGAGGAGAGAAATTTGTAACAGCAGGAAAGGAGTATGAAGGAGGAGAGAAATTTGTAACAGCAGGAAAGGAGTATGAAGGAGGAGAGAAATTTGTAACAGCAGGAAAGGAGTATGAAGGAGGAGAGAAATTTGTAACAGCAGGAAAGGAGTATGAAGGAGGAGAGAAATTTGTAACAGCAGGAAAGGAGTATGAAGGAGGAGAGAAATTTGTAACAGCAGGAAAGGAGTATGAAGAGGGAGAGAGAAATTTATAACAGCAGGAAAGGAGTATGAAGGAGGAGAGAAATTTGTAACAGCAGGAAAGGAGTATGAAGGAGGAGAGAAATTTGTAACAGCAGGAAAGGAGTATGAAGGAGGAGAGAAATTTGTAACAGCAGGAAAGGAGTACGAAGAGGGAGAGAGAAATTTATAACAGCAGGAAAGGAGTACGAAGAGGGAGAGAGAAATTTATAAGAGCAGGAAAGTAGGAAGAGGGAGAGAAATTTGTAACAGCAGGAAAGGAGTACGAAGAGGGAGAGAAATTCATAACATCAGGAAAGGAGTACGAAGAGGGAGAGAAATTTGTAACAGCAGGAAAGGAGTACGAAGAGGGAGAGAAATTTGTAACAGCAGGAAAGGAGTACGAAGAGGAAGAGAAATTTATAACAGCAGGAAAGGAGTACGAAGAGGGAGAGAGAAATTTGTAACAGCAGGAAAGGAGTACGAAGAGGGAGAGAGAAATTTGTAACAGCAGGAAAGGAGTACGAAGAGGGAGAGAAATTTATAACAGCAAGAAAGGAGTACGAAGAGGGAGAGAGAAATTTGTAACAGCAGGAAAGGAGTACGAAGAGGGAGAGAAATTTGTAACAGCAGGAAAGGAGTACAAAGAGAGAGAGAGAAATTTGTAACAGCAGGAAAGGAGTACGAAGAGGGAGAGAAATTTATAACAGCAGGAAAGGAGTACGAAGAGGGAGAGAGAAATTTATAACAGCAAGAAAGGAGTACGAAAAGGGAGAGAGAAATTTGTAACAGCAGGAAAGGAGTACGAAGAGGGAGAGAAATTTGTAACAGCAGGAAAGGAGTACGAAGAGGGAGGAGAGAAATTTGTAACAGCAGGAAAGGAGTACAAAGGAGGAGAGAAATTTGTAACAGCAGGAAAGGAGTACGAAGAGGAGAGAGAAATTTATAACAGCAGGAAAGTGCGAAGAGGGAGAGAGAAATTCATAACAGCAGGAAAGGAGTACGAAGAGGGAGAGAAATTTGTAACAGCAGGAAAGGAGTACGAAGAGGGAGAGAGAAATTTGTAACAGCAGGAAAGGAGTACGAAGAGGGAGAGAAATTTGTAACAGCAGGAAAGGAGTACGAAGAGGGAGAGAAATTTGTAACAGCAGGAAAAGGAGTACGAAGAGGGAGAAAATTTGTAACAGCAAGAAAGGAGTACGAAGAGGGAGAGAAATTTGTAACAGCAGGAAAGGAGTACGAAGAGGGAGAGAAATTTGTAACAGCAAGAAAGGAGTACGAAGAGGGAGAGAAATTTGTAACAGCAGGAAAGGAGTACGAAGAGGGAGAGAGAAATTTGTAACAGCAGGAAAGGAGTACGAAGAGAGAGAGAAATTTGTAACAGCAGGAAGAGGGAGAGAAATTTATAACAGCAGGAAAGGAGTACGAAGAGGGAGAGAGGAGAGGAAAAGGAGGAAAGTTTTGTCCGTTTGGTTTTGTTCTGTTTTGTTTTGTTTTGTTTTGCTTTGCTTTGTTTTGTTTTGTTTTGTTTTGTCCTGTCTGTATTTGGCACTTATGATAAGATTGTATTGTACAGGAACAAGTCTGATTGTGACCTCACTGTATTTATCACATTCAAGTCAATATGCAGTCCTAGATCAGACATGTAAAATGATGTAATGTAAAAACGTAAACGTGATTCCCAGCTCAAGCACATAAAGTGATTGTCACTGGTACCCTCATCTCATCATTTGTGATGCGAGGAGAACAGTGATTATTCAGATGAGTCGTTTAGCAATGTTTTTTAGGGTGAAGGTAGCGGTGACAAGCACATACACGTCCAAATAGTCAATAAAACATGCTTGTAAATTACATTAGTGCACATGTGTGACTAACAGGTGCGTATGGATGTGAACAATGTGGTGAGCCTACGATTCGCTGCTCTTCAGAGTACTCATAGGGTTAAATGAGTTGACGATGGGCTGTTCCTCAGAGAACTCAAAGGGTTTTAACATCAAGTAAGTCAACTGTCAGGCTTGCTCCAATCCGCACACAGCAGAAGACTTAAAGTATGTATGTTATTATTTAAGGGTTTGATGTGCTATTTGCAGATGTGCTTTGTGGAACAAATCTGCTGGTGAGAGGTTAATCATGGAGAAGATAGCCAGAGTGACTTCGATGGGGGATATGTGCTATATGTGCACTTCTCGGGGGGAAAAGCCAGTTTCTCTGACCTATTTAAAAAAAAAAAAATCATTTACCTTGGAATGGTGTTCCAAGAGTGTTTTACATCTGAGACCCGTACTATATCGACCTGCTTTGATGACATGCGTTTATTCTGATTACTGAATATTACATGAACTAGTGGTCATATTGTTTTTCCGAGTTGAGCTTCTCTTTAAAGTCTGTTTCCACAACATTTGGTGAGAATATGATTTTGTGTGCTTGATTCATTCTTCTGCATACTATCTGTCATTGTGTGGATTTTTGTAGTTTCATTTTTGTAACCCAGTTGCAGAGGCTGTTTGGTGATCACGGTCTAATTAAAGCATCACTACGTCTACTTGTACTGCTACTCCTGTTGCTGCTGCTCTGCCATACATGTTTTAATTTCGATTATTTCCCCCTTCACTTCTCCTCAACAACCTACCAAATGTTGACATCTTGGGTATGTAGACGTCAGTGAATGGTACATTAAAACTCTCAACAGTTTTTGAGATTTTTGCATTTTGCATGACGGATGTTCTTTTTTTTTTCATAACATTCTGCGCATTATTTCTAAAATAATGATATTTTTGTGATGAATGTGTCTATTTCGGGTTTTTTAGGCGATATTGCTTCAGATAACAAAAATGTTGTTTTAATTACCATAATTCCGTCGATCACCGGTAATCGAAATTCAAGGGAAAGAACTGAAGAGATGAACAATATATATTAAGATCAATTCGCTGCATTGTAAAGTGGTGTAAAGGATCTGAGGAAAGAGGCTGAGACTTTAAGGAGAAAAAAAAAATCGATGGTGGTAAAAAAGAAATCTGACCTTTTTGTCAAGAACTGAGCAACTGGAAATAAAAACTGACGACATAGAGGGAAGATCAAAACGTAACGATCAAAACTTCTGTTGTATTTCTGAGTTCAGAATGAATCTGGCGAACAATGTGTAGGCAAAGCCCATGACTTTACTACTGATAAACTGGCTGACACGGGACATAAAGTTTGATTGAGTTCACAGGCAAAGTTCCAAACCAGACTCCATATGATTGTTCCATGCTCTTTTTATATGGACAAATTTGGCATTCTGAAAGAAAATCGGAAATTAAAAATGAGTGACATTATTGTTGAAGAGCATTTTGCTGCTCGTGTACGAAACATAAGACGTGACCTTTCCCCTCATCTGAAGAGAACAAGGTCTGGAGGGAAAAGAGCAAAAATGGTCTTTGATCATCTGTCTATTGACGGAAAAAAGCAAGTGCTTCCTTGATGACCGCTGCAATTTAGAGGAGTCTGGATAGGGGAGGGGGGTGGGGCGGCCAATTGAGGATAAATTTTTCCACACTAGTGTGACTAGGAAAGGAGGCATAAAAATATTCACCGATAGAAACGCCTGTCACTGGTGACAATGTTAGTGGTGAGCTGTGTTCTGTGGGTCAGGGTGGTGAGCTTGTGCAATGTGTTGAAAACAGGCGCAACGAAGTAAAAGGCACGGATTGTACCGTTGTAAATAAACCTTTTTTTCCCTGGAATGTGTGAATGGCTGGTTTTCTAAACTTACTGATCATGATTTTCAGCCTTTTATTCATGGGTTTGATTTTTTGTGTTTAACCGAAACAGTCATGGACGAGTGCCAATACAGAGGAAATCGGGAGGTGTATTTTGCTTGATAAAATTGAGTTGTTTCCCTTTACTAAAACCATTAACGTTAGTCATGCAAATTTCCGTATCTTTTATCTTTATAAACTGTTTGACATAGATAGAAATGTTCTGTATTTTTGTTTTTACATACCCTTAAAGGGTTCTCCATCTTATGCCCTTTTCGAAATTGATTATGGCGTTAATTTGCTTGAAGAAAGTCTCTATAATTTGTTATTGTCCACGTGTGTGTGTGTGTGTGTGTGTGTGTGTGTGTGTGTGTGTGTGTGTGTGTGTGTGTTGTGTTATTCTAAATGGTGATTTAAATAGTAGAACCTCTAATATTTCACAAGACACACCTGTAACTACTGATTTTGGTAAGCCATCCTCTTCTAAGTGTTAATCGGCAATCTGAAGACTGCACATTGAACAACTATGGGAAGATGTTATTGAGCGAATGCATCGCTTTTGATGTGTGCATTTCTAATGCATTACTTAAGGTCGCTTTACATACAGTTTTTGACCCTGGATTCAGTATTGACGACTATTTCATTTTTTTTTTCTAATAAATATTTTGTTTGTCTGTATGACTCTTGTAGGCTAAATGGCTCGGAACGCACTGACTCAGATCATTTACCCGTGTCATTTCTTGTTGTTTTTCATAAAGGAAGTATTTTGCATGCCAATAATCAAGAACAGAAACACGTCATAGAAAATTGTGTGTGGAATGATGAAAATGCTTGTTGGCTTCAAGATGTATTAAGCAGTGTATAAAGTCAAAGATCACTACACGCCGCACTACACTTATTCGATATTGACACAAATCGCACGCTAAAAGTAATTTTCATGCTAGCATAAAAGAAAGTGTTGACTGTATGAAAAGATGTATGTCTGTGAAAAACAGTAAAACATTTACTAATTGGTAAGATAGAAGAGTGTGATACTAGTAAAAGAAATGCTAGGCGATTATTACGAATTAGTCATCGCACATTCAGAATAGAAGACAGGAACGCTTCTTCAGTTAGTAGACGAGAATATATGCATTTATTACAGAGGAAAGAGATAGAGTTCAATAAAAGTTTACAAAAGAGATTTGTATTCTCTGTAAAAGGTCAAAAGGATCCAGGTACACAAGTCATAGAGTTTCGTTCAAAAGAAAACAGCCCAGAAACAGTGTTACTACTAATGCATGGTTTGAGCATTTCCAAATTTTATTAGATACGAATGTTGAAAACACGATAATCGATGAAATATTTGACATAAGCAATGATGGCTAAGTGAACAGGCCAATTACTCCAGAGGGAGTATCATTAGTATTAAGGAAACAAAAATCGTAAGGCAGCCGGTCCTGAGGGCATTATTGGTGAATTATTTCAACATTATTCTGACCAGGTGGTAGACTTTTTTTTTTAATGAAATTGTTTAATATATTAATCGATGATGGTATGTCTCCGGAAATCTGGACTGAATCAGTTAACCTGCCATTCCACAAGAAGTGTGATATAAATAATCCCAGCAGTAGTATAGGGATTTCCGTCAGTGATATTAGCAGTCAATTGTTTGGGATCATTATAAATCATAGACTGCAGGAATAGGTAGAAGAAGATAACATCACAGGTGATCATCAACCAGGCTTGAAAAAAGATTATTCGACCATTGACCATAGACGTAGGTTTCACAGACTTCGAAAAAAAAAAAAAAAGCTTTTGGCTTGGTTAGTTGTAATCTCCTCTGGCCAGTCTTGCTTAAAAATGGTATTATAAATAATCTTTATAAGTGTTTAAGATGTATGTATGAAAGAGCAACAGCTAGGGCTCGTTGTGGGGTGAAAAGTACAGACCATGGCAACTGTTCAGGGGAGTAAAACAGGGAGACGCATGATGCCATATTTTGTTTTCTTTGCTTATTAATGAATTAGCTACTGATGTAATTAAGAATGGTAGACATGGTGCTTTACTTTCGCTTGATACTTTTGATTGATTATCCTTTCGTAAGCTGATGATGCTATTTTGATGTAAGAAACTGTTATAGGCTTACAAACGCACAACTGATTAGTTTACACTGTACTGCTGGATCTCTGCAGTTAAAAGTTAATATGGGGAAAAAGTAGCATTGCAATATTCCGTAAACATGGATATTTAAGTGCTCTAAAAAATAAAATAAAATAAAAAAAAAGGTAGTTGTATAGTGATCATTTTATGCCAGTTGTCAATGCCTGTAGATATATTGGTATATTATTCTCAACACACGTTTAAGTTTTGTTGGTGCATGTAAGAACTTGTCAAGTAAGGCTAAAATGTCTTAATTTGTATCATGAAAAAAAAATATATATAATCAATTAACAAAACCCTTTGATATTCAGGTTCAGCCGATTGTACAATATGGTTCTGAGTTATAGGGACAAGAAAAAGCTGCTATCTACTATGAATCAGTTCGTGTTTACGCTTTGAAGAAGTTTCTAGGTGTTGATAGACGTACTCCGAATAATATCATTTGAGGCAAAATGGATCGACTTCTTGCCTAAATTATTTCTGCTGTCAAATATATCCAATATTGGCTGAAATTGCCTCACATGGAAGATACCAGAATACTTCGTAAAGTGTATTATGTGTTGTAGGACTTAGGTACTAAAGGTAAAAAGACTAGGTAGCCAAATTGCGCCTTTATCTGTTTGAATATGGATTTGGAGTCATCTGGTTGAACCAAGGTTTCTATAGGAGTTTCTCATATACTCAAAACTTGAAAACTTACTTGGACATAGATGCAGATAGGCATTAAAAGTATGTAACAACTAAATTTAGAGTGATCATATTCATGATAGTTATAGGTTTAATTTTTATTGGTAAGTTATAGGTTTAATTTTTATTGGTATTGTTTATATACTCTTGACTTGAAAACTTACCTGAACATAGATACACGCATAGGCATTGACGCCATGTAACAGCAAACTTTAGATTTGGAATTTCTGAATTACCTTGCCGTTATCTAAGATATCGAACGTTCAATATTTGTGATTTGATTTGTCCTCTGTGTTGAGAATCATAGGAAACAAAAATACATTTCGTTGTTTGCTGCCCAGTTCTCATGAGCATCAGAAAAAAGTTCTCTACGCCAGACAATTCATGGACAGCCATCTTTGTTCAAACTAAATCTACTTCTCTCATCCACTTCTGCTGAAGTTGCCAAACAATCTTCATTGTTTCTATAAAAAAAAATATAAAAAAAGGTCTGTAAATTAAGAGAAATCGTCTTTTCTTGAACATGTGACGACTTACTTTTTTTTTTAAAATCCGTATTGTATTACAATTGCTCAAAGAAATTGTACAAGTAGTCTGGGCTAGTACCAACACCACAAAAGGGAAAATCAGGACTCCAAAAGCACCCGCAACATTCTTCACGGCAGGAGGCAGCAAATCATGGCCAAGAACAACAGTGCCACTCGAAACATGCAGGCAGAGTCTGCTGGACGGGGCAGATGACTGGGAGTGCACTGCAGACCTCCCAGAATGGAAGAGTCACCCAGAGATCATCAGCAAGAGTGGCATGAGACCAGACATAGTAGTCCACTCTAAGTCAACCAAGCAGCTGATCATGATCGAGCTCACGGTGCCATATGAGAACAGAATGGAGGCAGCTCAAATCTACAAGACTGAAAAGTATGCTGATCTGGCAAACAGCCTGAGGAGAGAAGGCTATCAGATCAAAGTCCTCACTGCAGAAATTGGAGCTAGGGGGTTTGTAGGAACGTCTGCATACAGCCTCATGAAACAGCTCTCAGTTGCAGGGAAGGAAAAAACCAGAGCCCTGAAAGCAATGGCAGAAGCGGCAGAGAGGTGTTCAAGCTGGATCTGGTCAAGGAGGAACAAAAGTGAACTTCATAAGGCTTAATTTCCCTACAAATATCAGGTGTCCCTGTGGCTCAGTGGTTAAAGCGCGAGTCATTAAGTGGAAAATGAGCATGTCCAGAGGGTCATGGGTTCGAATCCCAGCCATGGCTCGTCCCAAGATGGGAAAAAAAAGGGGCAGCAGAGGGACATCCGGAGTCATGAACCGGGTGTGGCCCAACCCCCCTAGAGTGTCAGGAGATAAGGGCCGAAACACTTGCTTGAAGGGGGCTTCTCTTCTGAGGACTCTCTGCTGCCACGCTCTCCACGAGTTTCTTTCTACTGTTTATGATCGTTATGCTTTACATGTTCACAGCCCTCTTTACTAGGGGCCATGGCCTATTACGAATAACTCTCTCTCTCTCTCTCTCTCTCTCTCTCCTCAATGAGCCAATTTTTGTTTGACTCGAATGATGATGCCATGCATATCTCCAGTGGGACATAAACAAGAACAACAACTATACAACTATGGAACGAGAATCACAAGTTACAAGTGGAACACAAAAATAATCCTCACTGTGATGGAGAGTTCTTCAACTCAAATCTAAATCAGTCCTTTAGAGACAAACAGCTGCTATTTCAGAATTGTCACCATTATCAATAACTAATGAAAATATACTTCATAGCTCTGTTAGGGAAAAAGAAGTTGGAAGGGAAGTTATTACGTTTTGCTCACAACACAAAATTCACTCTAAATACTTTCAATAATCACACATGATTGTATTGAAGCCAAGTCGAGCGAAGTCACGCCAGTGACGTCAAAGTTTGCCAGCGAGCCGAGTGTCGACACATGAAGCAAGGGAGATAATTCGGCTCTTGTCTCAGCTCAAATCTACTGTAAATTTAGGCTGACACAATAATGCATGTCGGTGTTAAATCTCTGGTCACATCTAGATCTAGAGCCAATTCATGGCATCGCTTTTACGTCAAGACTTCTTTTTACGTCACATTTCAAGAGCAAGACTTATGCTGGGCGACACAGCAAGTGGCGGGCATTTCAAGTCTAAACATGCACTGCTTCACGCTGATTTTGTATGCACAAAAAAAAAATAAATAAAAAAAATTACCGCTATGTGGTCTTTACGACCATTTTCAGTGATAAAAAAAACACACTTCAGGTATGTCATTAACAGTGGATACATTATTTTGGAGCACACCAGAACATAACGGAGTGTGTGTGTGTGTGTGTGTGTGTGTGTGTGTGTGTGTGTGTTTCTTTGTTTTTGTTGTTGTTGTTGTTTTTATACTCGCAGATCTGGGTAGAGTGGACATTTGGTAAGATAATGTTGCGTTATTGCCAGTGTGTTAGTACACCCATATGTCTTTAAGTAAGTAAGCGAACCTTTTATTTCCACATTACATTGTAAAGGCGCTGTGAGCTGACTCAAACCAGTGTTCTGCGCACAACTAATTCATGTAGTTGATAGGCCAGCAAACCGAAAGGGGCTATTTCAGGTGCGCTCAAAAAATGCCGTTCACTATTATTCATCATTACTGCGGAATACGTGAGTTTTTAGTCGCAGTCAATGGATCCACTTTGCGCCCAGTGACAGGAGGTAAGTGACTGTCATTTTGCGCCCAGTTACAGGAGATAAGTGACTGTCTGTTCTTGCTTCAATTTCATTGACTTGAATGTTGATTGTCTCGCCTGAAGAAGACCAAAAAGGTCGAAACGCTTCGTGCTTGTCTTGTCATTTGTTTGTTTCTTTTGTTGGGCGGTGTAGTAATTTTTCTTTTAATTTCTTTTTTTCTGGTTTGCTTGTGTGCTCGTTTGTTTTGTTTTGTGTTTAATACTCAACAATGCGTTGTCAATCTTCCAACGACTAACAAAACTGCATTTCCATGCATCCCACAAACAAACAAACAAACAAAAAACACATTTAACCAGTTACATAGATCCGATTTCGTTAAATTACTCAGGGTATCAAAACTATACATTATAGTACTCTAACTTAGATTATACAGGAGACAAGACACTCTACACTACATTCAACTGTGCCCCCAAAATGCAGACATTCGAATAAATGAGGGGGAAACAGTAGGCACGTAAGAGAATGTGTTTTAGGCACCTTCACGAGTCTTCGTCAAACTTCTCCACAGGGGCACACGCAACAGCGCCTAATAAATCATGCGGTCAAATACTTAGAACCTCCAGCGACGGAGCTGACGGCCGTGGGTTCTAATCACTTGTTAGATCCGATATTGTACGGCTTGAGAACTCTCTCTTTGCATCAGTCAGTAGACGGATACCGGATTCAGTTCAGGGATGTTTAAGGCGGAGGAAGGAGAGGATCGGGCTCTACCTCCTATCATAATGTCTGCTCTGGATACGGTGAACGTATGACAGTTCATTTTTCACCCCCACGGCCAAAGGGCTGCAGGGCCTGAACCTAAAGAAGGGAAATGTCATAACTACAGGTATACAACAAACAGTAAAAAAAAAAAAAAAAAATTAAAAGATCAGAACTACAGGTATTACAGAAAATAAGAGATACAAAACAGGACCACTCATCCATAGAGTGAGGTAGTTCATTTCATTTGAATAAAGCATATATTTCAGTTCCAGACCTCTGTTTTAAAACACTGGACGAAAAGCCTTGCAAGGAAGGCACGGACAGCATCAAGGATGCTACATTTGCACATAAAACAAAGGCTGCACCAAAATCAAATCAAAGACGCCAACGAAGAGGTGGCATCCCATTGTGCAGTAGAACAAGACCCCCACTATGCATAATATCCACATTGCAAAGTTATTTTAGAAAAACTGTACATTTGACAAACACCTGCCAAAAGCTAATAAGACTAGAACAATTTACGAATAAGTGGTAGCCGATGTCTTGTCTACAACATACGCACAAAGGACCATGTGCAATACGACACATATACGGGCGTTTTCTGGTAGGAAGGCTACTGTGCAAAATTTAGTCAAAAACCATTTTAGTTGAACGACAAACGTTATGTTACAGCGATGTCCAGCATAAACTTTTCCAATGTATAAAGAAACGGGGTTAGTTACCGCCACAGATACAAACAGATTACAGGCCAAAACACAATGTATTTCGACCTCTTGGGTCTTCTTCGGGCAAAAACAAACAACATCAAGGACAACGAAAACGAAAAACGAGAAACCACTTTTCTTCTCATATTCGGCGCAGAATGACAAGATAAGTGGTTTCTCGTTCTTCGTTTTCATTGTCCTAAAGGATGTTTGTTTTAGCCTGAAGAAGACCCAAGAGGTCGAAACGCATTGTGTTTTGCATGCAATCTGTTTGTATCTATGGCGATAACTAACCCCGTTTCTTTCTAAATTTTGATTCATTTTCCACCCTCAGTCACCTCGTTTTGAAACTAACTTTTCCCATGTAGTTTATCATTTTTTTTCTGCCAATTTTCTAAAGAAAAAAGAAGGCTGGGGTAGAATCTGACCTAGACAATGAGAACCGGATAGACTGATTTTCTTTGAAAATGATTATCTAGGCTTTAGTAGTATAATCGGGTAGCGATAGGTTGGCTGAATTTCACGCTAGTTCCGGAAAACATCAGACTGCTTCAATTAAACAAAAGACAAGTTCTATCGCAGTATTTGTGTGCGCCCGCACAAAGAGAACTTTAAAAGTATACCATTTGTATTCACCGCCTATTTAATTTCTTTTTAGAAAATTGGTCGATTTTTTAACATAACTTGCATCTCTCATTCTGACAATACTTGCGTTATAATAAATGCATTCAGCTGAGAATTCCTGAATATTATCTGCAACACATTTAGCGCACAATTTTAAGTACCTTAGAATAGCTTTCCGCAAATGATCATTTGTTTGTAGTACGAGCAAAACGGCACATTCTAAGTCACTTTTATTCAAACAGACCAGTGACACCCACAGACCCAGCTATCCAGACAGAAGAACTCGTGAAGAATGAGTGAAAAGTTCTTCAGTGATTTTCATTTGAATGTCCTTGATAAGACAACACTGATATCACGTTTCTTGAAAAATTCAAATACATCATATGAAAAAAAGTTACTGGGCCCATTACAAGTACGATGAATACAGGTTTTCACATATGTTTCTATACTACAAAGCAGGATTATATTATTGCTATCAATTAAAATAATTCGTAAAAAACATATCTTTTTCATAACTTGTATGGGGACTCCAACTTCCAGGTGTGGCTGGATGCATAAGAATAAGGAAGGCCATGCGTTTCGTTTTCATAGTCCCCCATTCCACCAAAAAGCGTAGAGCGTCAGAGTGAACACAAAGTACACTCATGAAGCATTAAAAACACACTGGGAAACAAGCAAACGACGCGTTCATTGAAGAGATATCCGTTCAAACTCCGTCACAGGATTCGAATGAAAAATAAGATCAGCTGTACACAAATGAAACAAATAAACGAACAACATTGCATCATCAACATGGAGGCACCCGAAGAAAACCGAAGTTCAGACTGTCATTGGCTCTGATTGGCAAGCAAAAGCCCCAAGGGGAAATAATGGAGATGAGAAGAATAGAAGGCGTAGAATTTGAATTCTACGCCAACTGAGATCAAGAAGTTCAAATTTCAAGCTCAAAAACAATCCTGATAAACCTACGTCCTTTTTGTGTTAAATGAAAAGGAGGAGAAGAAATCAGACGTTTTGTGTCTCTGCCGTCTGATGACAAGATTTTGGTCCGTATAACCCATGATGAAAAGACTTTATCCTTTCCTTTAACAATTTTGTGAATAATAATAACAATAATAATACCTGTTATTATTATCATGATGATGACGACGATGAATATGATGATGAAAAAGGTCTTTCTGTAGATGAAGGCAAAAACCAGAGTTCGACATCGCGATTTTACGGAACTCCAAAAAATGCTGAGAGCCAACAAACACTCCTGTTCACACTTGGACGGTTGATTCCTGTCTGCAATAGGAGTCAAGGCCATAACGGGAATTGGGAAAATAAATCCATGTTTCTATCATTCGGAATCATAACACGTAACGTCTCATCAAACACAGTAGCAGTACGGTCTCAAATGTGGCTTAGACTTTAAGATGCAGGCAGGCTGAGTGCCGTATTTGTTGATTCGGCTGATCTGGTTTTCGTTGACGCTGAATGTTCTGGATTTGACGTTATACTCGCTCGTGACCTCAAAGTGGGCCTCCCCGGGTAGCGTTATGAAAGTCACGCGATATCTGTGAGTTAGAGCCGGGGTGGCGAATTGGCATTCACGAATTTCAGCCACTTCGCTTCGGCAGAGAGGTCCTCCGAGCTTGGTATGTACAGCGCGCCTTTGGTGATTTCTTTCAGGGTTAGCTGGGCGCACTTGGTCCGTTGAGAATGTGTTAGATTGTTGATTTTAGTAACTGCTGCGGTCACCGCCTGCTTGACCAGTGGATCTGAAGAGCCGACGGGCTGCCACAATAAACAGGCACACCAGTGAGGAGTGATCCCTGCTTGAGTGCAAGTGCGTTCTTTGGGAATTTCCTTAAAAAGGCTCATGCCTCTGGATCGTACATCTTCATTTTTCGTACTGGAATAGTTGAGGATATCTTTAAAGGTGGCGTGGATGTCAAGTGGAGTGCTCAGCCTCTTCGTGTTGGTACGGAAGTTTTTGATGATTGTAGGATACATTTCGTGGAACCACGGCGGAAAGCGGAAGGTAAAGTAAGGTAACCGTTCTTCGAGCGTTCCTTGGACCGTCTGCCGAACAATGTTCCACCTGCCACCATGATCACCAAACAAGATCAACAAAGTGGAATTCAGGTGTCCTTTGACTTCCAGCTCTTGCAGAAAGGCGACCAGGTCGTCATCCATGCCTTGGATTCGATTCATGTGATCGTGACTCATTTCTAGGTAATGCCCGACGAAGAACTTGGGGAAATCTTTGTACATATCCAACAAACTTCCAAACCAGTCCATGAAATTCTTGTGCCGTGGCTTAGAGCCCCAGCAGAGAGGAGGGTTTTTCAGTTTTTCTTTCTCTGCTCCAAGATAGAATGTGCGCATATAATGATCGGTCGGCTGGTTGGTGAAACCTCTCATGTTAACTTGAAATGCTCCTATGATGGGTCGGTCCTGAGCAAAAGCTGTAACATAGCCATGTTTAGAGAATTCCTTCCATATGAAGGGGTAGTTGTCTATTGGTTTTCCCGACTGTACCCCTGGTCTGGCCTCTGGTAGTTCCTCCTTCTTTTGGCCTGTAAACATTGGCAACAGTGCAGCTGCTGTTGCGTCTCCCATAATATTGTAATTTTTCAGTTCTATTGCGCCCAGTTTACCGGTGAAATATTCGTGGGATTTCGGCAAATTGCGATGCCAGGCCATACGCGACATGGAGTCAAAACCCAGCATGAAAATACCCAGATTTGATAAGGATGCATCATGGTGCGTCTTATTATTTGGGGACATAGATGAGTTTCGGTGTTTGTCTAAAGGATGTTTGGGTTTCGCGGAAGAACGGTACTTACGAAGGCGTGCCATGATAGCTTTGTCCCGAGCCACAGAAGCAAAGCCGTTTTTGTAGGTTTTGCCTTTGGCAGACACACACGACACAGTGAAAAAGTCCGACTGCAAAGGCGTGCCATCCAGCATTGGCTTCACGTGCTCACCGTACTTAACGGCAAAGTCGGTTTGGCGGAAGAATGGTACATAGTCGCACGTGATGTCCCCATACTGACGTATGGCATCACGTGATATGTGGAATGTGCCGTTGGTGACGTACACCCAGTCTTTCATGGCGGAGCTGCAGTTGACCCGTCCTTCTTTGGCATAGTACTGCATGATGGCGGGGTCCTTGGGGTCGAGAGGAGGATGGATGCACTTCACACCATCTGCTGCAGCTTGGTACATGTCCAAGTTCACTGCTGATCTGCTCAAGGGCAGTGGTTGTGGATAGACAAATTGGTCATAGGTCGCCAGCCGGCTTTTGATGGCTCGCAAGGAAAGGTGATAGGGAAACCACAGATACATCACCAGACACACCGCTATCACGGCTGTGGATGTCAGCAGAAAGAGTCGTTTGAGCCGAGACATTGTCCACATTTTTCTTTCTTTCCCTTCACTGTTTACTTCAAATCACTCTGTTCAGTTTTAAACCAAGTCACAGTTGTCGACAAAAGACATATGTTTATCATAGCGGTATTTTCGCCAGAATGTTTCAGATGATCAGTTCATAAATATCGCTTTTCAAAGCCTAGGATGAAGAACAGCACAGCACACAGTGTAGCACACTTATCTGCATGGGTGTTTCATGTCTTCCAGAACACATCCAGTCCACGTAATAGTTTAAAAATGGTGGATTTTCGGCAGCAACAATAACAACAACAACAACAACAATATAATGATGCTGATATCTTTTGACTCTTCTTAATCTAAAGCTCCTTTCCTTTGTGTTTGAGGCATATATTTTTTGGCTATTTATCTAACAGAGTGCGTTACTTTTCGAGATACTGAAAGGAAATGGTGGCGTGACCGGAATGTACGTTGTTCAAAGAACAGTCCATTGGTGCTTCTTAGCTAAGATGATTCCTGGTTTTGCGATAGATCCTTTTCGGTTTGGAGAGAGTTTAACTGACGACCGCCGAAGTAGGATAATATCCATTGAAGGCAGGGAGGATGGGTCCCAGTTTGACAGGTATCAAAAGGGCGCAGCTTGATGAATGCACCTCCCAGCACCGTCGCCTTTGCCGATACCATGGACCTTGTTGCTTTCTCTGTGGTACTTCTGAAATCACATACAAAACACAATAATGTCAGCATGAGAACAAAAAAATATGTGTCCAACGTATTCTTCATCTTCATCCGTTAAACGTCCTGAGTCATCATGTTGACTGTTCTGACGTTATTCATTCTTTTCGTAATGTAATTATGAAGGAGTGAAGAAATAAACGAAATAAATGAATTGGTAGCCGTGTTAATATCTTTCACTAAGAACACATTCCAGTTGTTTTTAACGAAAACTCGGTACTGCTGACTTTCGTAAAATAGCTTTGGACAATACATGCTTAATATCATGTTAATCTGTGCAGTTGTCTGACAACGTATCTTTCAACAAGCAGTCGCGTTTACTTTTTGCAAATTTCTTTGACCCATGAGAATGTTTACAATTTATTTCAGTGTACAATGGGACAAGTGTGTGTGTGCATTTTCAAGTTCTTGAATACTTCTTCTTCATACAGGACGGTAAAGGCCTCTAGTCCTCTTCCTCCTTTTTCAAAACATTTACACCGAATACTCTTCTTTCATCTCATCCGCTTTTATTTTCCCATTCGAATTAAAAGCCCGTTTTCTGAAACTGCTGCAATGCATTTTCAAATGGCTTAGAAAGCAGATCCCATAAATTAGCTTACGCACAATCACCTCACCCCGGAAAATCCATATTCTTTTTGTCTGAATGTTTCAGTGAAAATTCTTCTTTTTTTTTTTTCCCTGCAAGATCCCATGGTCATTTCTCATGTGAAGGGGTTTGAAAAAAAGGTAACTGAAGTATAAACGAACACACGAAACAACATGGCGTAGCGACAACAATTATTAATCCATATTCAAAGTAAAAAGACAGGTGACGTTTCCTCTGGCGTGGGGACCCAAGGGGGGGGGGGGGGGGGGGGGGTGACGAGCGGAGGAGCGGCGACCCCTCCTGGAAAAATCAGAAGGGAATGGGAG
>CM065736.1:33245379-33255379 GCA_033310375.1 Conus canariensis
AGAAGGGGGGGAGAGGGGGGAGAGAGAAAGAGAAAAAACCGCGAGGGGAAAAAAAAAAGGAAGAAGAAGAGGGGGGGGGGACAAGAGAGAGAAGAGGGGGGGAGGTGGGGGGTAGGAAGACACAGAAGAAGAAAAAGAAGAAGATGAAGGAGAAGAAGCAATAGGAAAAGCAAATATTTAACTGATTTGAAAGGCTGTAACTCGGTTCTATAATCTTACCTTAACTATTCTCAGCACATGTCTACTTTTTCGTTCAAACAGAACGCAGAACACTCACAATATAATAACACCACCAGGTAAAACAACAGGATTAAAATGACAGGATTAAACTGACAGGATTAAAATGAGTCAGTTCTCAAATTGTTGGTTCCAAAACCTGCTGATGAGGAGCTCAGGACCGGAACATAAGGCAAGATGACCCACGAATCAGGTTCTCGTGAAATAACTTCTTCAAACTTGGTCATCTCTTCTTAACTTTCCATCTAACATATCTGCACGCGCACTAGTACTCATCCTCTCTCCTCTCTTCTCTCTCTCTCTCTCTCTCTCCTCTTCCCTCTCTCTCTCTCTCTCTCTCTCTCTCTCTTCCCCTCCCCTCTTTTCCTCTCTCTCTCTCTCACCCCTCCTCACTTCCCCTCTCCTCTCACCCTACTCTCTTTTCTCTCTCTCCCCTCCCCCCCCCCCCCCCCCCCCCCCCCCCCACACACACACTCACACACACATACGCGCGAGCGCACACACGCATACGCATACATACACACACACAGACACACACACGCACGTGCGCGCGCACAAACACACACACACACACACACACACACACACACACACACACACACACACACACACACACACGCACGCACGCACGCAGCACGCACACACACACACAATCTTACGCGCGCGCACACACAAACGCGCGCGTGCGCGCGCACGCACCACACACACACACACACACACACACACACACACACACACACACGCACCTCTTATATCCATTCCCTACAATACATCATCTCCGACCACCCCCCCCCCCCCCCCCCCCTCCTTCCCCCCAACACACATACACGTTGTTTCACACGAATTCAGTCTTCTGTCTCACTGCTACTGCTTGTACTTGATCCTTTGGTTCTTGGCCACTGTCAGGTCCATCCTTTGGTTTAACCCATTGAAGCAGGTCCCGAGGTTGGCCTGCCAATACAATTCTCTTTCCAAGAGCCTTTCCTCTCTGTGGACCGCCTCAGTTGGAATAATCTTCAGAAATGCCGGGTCTTTACTTTCCGGATGGTCTACAGACCAGACATGATGAGCCACTCTGCATTTGGTTTTTTTTTTTCAACTTAACATCACTTTTATGATTAGCCCATCTGTGTTTTAATGTTTTTTTTTTTTTTGTTTTTTTTTTTGTAGATCCAACGTACATCTGGCTAGGATGGGTTTTACAAGTTAACACATGTATGACATTTTCTGTACTGCAGGAGATTTTCTGTCTAATTTTCCACGTTCTTCTATCTCACGTACTCACAGTCTGACTGGTGTTCTCAGAGTGGGCACATGTATCGCATCTTCTGATACATGTCTCAAACCCAGGCCTAGGGAGTGGGCCATATTCCATTAGTCTTTTAGGTAGTGTTGGTTTGTACATTTCTGCTAGGGAGTGGGCCATATTCCATTAGTCTTTTAGGTAGTGTTGGTTTGTACATTTCTGCTAGGGAGTGGGCCATATTCAATTAGTCTTTTAGGTAGTGTTGGTTTGTACATTTCTGCTAAGTTTCCCCTTCTTTTATCTGCTGCTATGAGATTATGCTTTGGGGACAGTTTTTTTTTTTTTTTTCAGGGTTGCTGTGTAGAAGGTCAAGATTCTTTTTAATAATCTGAGACTTAGCAGGCAGCCTGGGATCAAACCCAGTGATCCAAGCGATCTTTCCCTGTCTTTCTTTTCGTGTCTTGTTCAATAGTCTCATTCTATTTTTATTTGCCCCTATCTTTATTTCTTTCACAGCCTTTCTGCAATTCCATCCTGAGAGCGCTGGGTACTTGACATATTCCATGATCCTATGATTTAAAGAATCTTCTTCACTGCAGATCATTCTAAGGCGTGTACCAATCCCCCTTGCTATCCCTTTAAAAACAGATGGGGCGTAGCATGAAGAGGGAGGTAAATAACTGTTTGAACTTTTAGAAAAAACGTCTGTAACTATTTTTCCGTTTTTAAGGGAAACTGTGACATCCAAATATTGTACTTGTTTTCCACTTGAAATAGTCCACTTGATAGACTCTGGACATAGTTGTTGTAAATGCCTTTCAAAATATTCGATATCGTTTCTGTTCGGTAGGATGACAAACCTATCGTCTCTAAATCTACTCCAGTTAATAACTGAGTTTTCTTCTCTAATTTCTTTGGTAGTAGGGATGTCAGTAAAGGCACTGGGCACTCATTTACAAGTGTCTCGTCTAGTTCTCCCATAAAACAGTCTACATAGTCACACGCATGTGCTGGGCCCATTGCTGTTCCTTAGTATTAGGTCTAGCAAAAGTTGTTCTGTTGCTGTTATCTGTGTATGAGCAGGCATTATTTTCTAATACAATCTTAAGGGCTTCTATCACAGCTACCCTTGATGTTTCCAAATTACACCCATACTTTGTCAATAGACTGTCAACAGCACGTATTTCCATTGAGTTATCCACACTAGGGTATAATGCCACGACGTCACAAGCCGCGAGACAGGCTGTATCAGGAAGACGTTCTATGGCTGCGTTTATACATTCGATCTTTCTCAGGAATGCTTTAGTATCAATAATCTGATATTGTATAAATTCCGTTAAATGGGAAATGGCTACCTGTATCAACTTGGACAAAGGCTGCACAGGGTTCCACTTCCAGACAACAGCAGTCTGTAAGGGTATGGTTCTGGCTTATGTATTTTAACTAAAGGTTTAATTCTAGCAGGGTGCGTATCTTTTAGGTTAGTCACAAAGCTAAACATCTCTTCTGTGATTGCTCCCTTTCCTAACCATTTGTCTGCCCAATTCCTTATTCTCTTTTTAGTTTTTTTCTGTAGGGTCCTCTTTCAATCAATCGTATTGTTGTTTATCATGCAAAGCCTTTGAAACGATCTTGTCATCTAGTGTTAGTGGAGTGATGACTGAAGCTCCTGATTTGTCAGCATATCAACATGCCACGTTTTGAGTAAGCGGTAAATTCCTCAGCTCTTTAATGGCTTGCCTCTGTACTTTGGTCATGTTATCCTTTATTTTCTTCCTGTTCCACGGATTGATAAAATCCCTGGTACAAATGTCTATAAACGATTCTAAAGTGGGGTCTCCTCTTGGAGCACTCTTAGTTGTAGGCTTATACCAAGGCCTTTTGACAAATTCTTCATCTCCACCATCGTTTTAGTCATCTCTCAGCTGGTGGAATCTGTGCCACCTCAAGCGCTCTGCCCATTCATGGGTATTCAACAACTGGTCTGATACATCTGTAGGTTCTCTAGGGGTGGGAGCGAAGCGGTCAGACAGTCTGCAAATGTCAATCTGATCCTTAGAAAGTGACACACAATTATCAACGACCACTGGATCAGATTTCTTCTCCTGTTCAGTGGGTATATAATCTTCCTGTAGTCGATTTCTAAGACCAGTTCTGTTTCGTTTTTGACCAGTTTCAAGCTGGTTTCTACCTAATCTCTCAGGTAAAATCTTTCTGGCACACATGTATCAGGCAAGTCAATATTCTGCACCATGTTTATATTTGTATTGCAGAATGTACTTGCTGTTGTTCTGATAGAGCCATTATGTTTTGTTGTGTCAACAGTCTGAGGGCTTCACTACTGGTAAGTCTATCCAGTTTGTTCCAGTGTAGTTTCCTCATGTTCGTAAGTACAGTCCTGTGATTCTTGCTAATCTGTCCTATCATTCTATTTATAGTTTACTGTTCCTGCTTGCTCACTACTTACTTCTCTTAAGACTCTGAACTCTTCCTTTATCATTTTAGTTTCCCTCACTGTGTCATCTAACACTTTGATTAGTATATTGGAACTTTATCATTTTAGTTTTCCTCACTGTGTCATCTAACACTTTGATTAGTATATTGGAACTTTATCATTTTAGTTTTCCTCACTGTGTCATCTAACACTTTGATTAGTATATTGGAACTTTATCATTTTAGTTTTCCTCACTGTGTCATCTAACACTTTGATTGGTATATTGGAACTTTATCATTTTAGTTTTCCGCACTGTGTCATCTAACACTTTGATTAGTATATTGGAACTTCCTGTATCCAAAATCTTCTTGATACTTTTCTCCAACTTCCGGTACAGTTGTCACGTACGCAAGGTTCAATCTAAGTCCAGCAGGAATCACTTTTTCCTCTTTTAGTACAACCGCTTTTTTCCTGCCCCGCTCCCCCTCCCCTTCCCCCCCCCCCTTACTTAATCCACCCCCCCCCCCCCCCCCCGCTATATACTCCCATCTAAACACTACTCCCTTCCCCCCCCCTTCCTCATGCGTTCCATTCCGTCCTCCTAATCCTCCCCCCCCCCTCTTCTCTCTCTCTCTCTCTCTCTTCGCTGCCGCCCCCCCCCCTCCCCTTCCCCCTCCCCCTACGATCTGATTACCTTGCCTGTCACAAATGACCGGTGACTGGATTTTCCCTTCCATTTGACCCCTCACCCTCCCCTCCCCTCCCCTCCCTCCCCTGCCCTGTTATAATCAATAGTTTTAATCATTAGTAAATTTTATCGGTAGTTAAAAAAAAAAAAAAAAAAAGATTAAACATTCTGCAGCTCCTGTCCCAGAGGAAGGTCTTTGGACCGAAATATTGGACACATTAAAGGAGTCTACCCAGTGGTCTGCGGTCCATTTTTTCCTTCTTCTTCTTCTATTATCGTCTCATGACGCCAGAAAAACGGACCTCAGCAGTGAGAGAGTGGTGTTCTGGATTTTTAACTTTTTACGATATATATATATATATATATATATATATATATATATATTATCTTCATCATCATTTATAATATATTTCCCCCATTTTCTTCATCTTCATTTTTTTTTTTTCTAAAAGTTCAAATCTTTGCCAAGTCATTACTATAATGACTGAAGAATTAGCCTGCACTTGTTTTCCCCCACTACTTAATTGTTCAGCATTATATATATATATATATAATATATATATATATACGCTCGCATGCACAGAGAGAGAGGAGAGACGAGAAGACAGAGAGAGAGAGAGAGAGAGAGAGAGAGAGAGAGAGAGGCAGATAGACACGCAGAGACAGAGAGAGACAGAGACAGAGAGGTGTTACAAGTGATAATTTTGTTTTTTCTTAATTTGTTTTTCCTGTTTTTGTTTTATTTCTATTTTGTTTACAGAATGTATAGATACTGGGAGCCCGTACACGTGACTGCTTACTCAGCTTTTGACGAGGTTCACTTACTTACTGACTTCTCCGTCTTTGTTGAATTACTAGTTTATGTCTTAAGCTGTTTATGAAGTGAAAAGAGGAAGTGGTAGTTGTAGCATCTAGCAAGGTGTGGATTCCAAATATTAGCTCCGGTTTGTAATTTAATGTTACTTGGTGCAAGTGGAAAGTAGTGCACATGGGCGCATGCACGTGCGCCTCCACGTCCGCACATACACCAACGCACTCGTGCATGCATGCGCTCGAGCGTGCGCGCGCCAGCGCTAACACACACACACACACACACACACACACAACACACACACACACACACACACACGCACACACACACACACATGCGCGCGCGCACGCACGCACGCACACACCCACCACACACACACACACACACACACAACACACACACACACACACACACACACACACACACACACATATATATACACACACAACACAACACACGCAACGCACACACACACACTTACGCATGCACGCACACGCATGCGTGCGCGCGCGCACACACACACACACACACACACACACGCGCGCGCGCGCGCGCGCGCGCGCGCGCGCACATACACACACACAACACGCACACACATACACACACACACACACACACACACATATATATACACACACAACACAACACAACGCAACGCAACACACACACTTACGCATGCACGCACACGCATGCGTGCGCGCGCGCACACACACACACACACACACACACACGCGCGCGCGCGCGCGCGCGGCACATACACACACACATACACGCACACACATACACACACACACACACACACACACACACACACACACACACACACACACACGTACGCATGTATGCTCGCATTCGTGCGCACGCTTGCGTTTATCCACACACACACACACACACACACACACACACACACACACACACACACACACACACATACACACACACACACACATCACGCGCGCACGCACGCACGCACGCACGCATACGCACATGCGCACGTGCGCATGTGCACGCGCACGTACGCGCGCACACACACACATACACATACAAACACACGCGCGCGCGCGCTTGATCGCGCACGCTTGAACCACACGAGTACGTTCACGCATGCACTCGCTCACTTAGGTAAGCACACACTCAAACACACATCTCTTGTTTAGGCCTGCTCTCGTCAAGGAAAAAAAAACGAAATACAATTTCTCCTCTGTCAGACTGTGCGGACGATTTTTTCAACAGGAAGAAGACACGCAGAAAATAATACACGATTAAGGACGTGTGAAAATCCGAGATGTTATAAATATAATGGATTGCATTCCATGGATAAATGCGCTAGGGATGCTAAAACGAAGAGAATTTTCAAAAGGTAGAAGATGACTTAGGATCAAGAACAAGAACAAGACCGATATACACTCACATACATGTAACAATAAGAACAACAACTCCTCCCCCCACACACACCTCACGCACACAGCACACACACACACACACACACACACACACACACACACACCACACACACACACCACACACGCACGCACGCACGCACGCACGCACGCATACTCACTCACTCACTCCCTCACGCACACACTCACAGACCAACGCTTGCACACTCATGTCCATGGACTCTCTAATTAACTCGCTGGCATCACCCCACTGATGAAAACAACACACGCACACACACACACACACACACACACACACACACACACACACACACACACACACACACACAAGCATACACAAAACAGAAGCTCAGAAACAATCTGCTTGCTTTGCCTGTATACATGTAATTATACATCTTATTATGAGTAACGAAAGAGTCTAACATGTAAAAACTGAATGTAAAATGCGGATATGTTTGGAAAGGGGAGGGGCGATACATTTTTGTTCCTTGCTTGTGGCGTTTATGACAATTATATTTGATTCTCTCTCTCTCTCTCTCTCTCTCTCTCTCTCTCTCTCTCTCTCCTCTCTCTCTCTCTCTCTCTCTCTCTCTCTCTCTCTCTCGCTTGTACCCAGGGTTCTATGTTAGGTCCACTGCTGTTCTCAGTCGATCTTAACGATCTCCCTCTTTATATCAAAGATTCATGCGAACTCTTTCCTGATGATACCACGGTCAATGCAATCAGCTCTTGTCCCCCCCCCCCCCCCCCCCCCTCTCTCTCTCTCTCTCTCTCTCTCTCTCTCTCTCTCTCTCTCTCTTGTACCCAGGGTTCTGTGTTAGGTCCACTGCTGTTCTCAGTCGATCTTAATGATCTCCCTCTTTATATCAAAGATTCATGCGAATTCTTTCCTGATGATACCACGGTCAGTGCAGTCAGCTCTTCTCTCTCTCTCTCTCTCTCTCTCTCTCTCTCTCTCTCTCTCTCTCTCTCTCTCTCTCTCTCTCTCTCTCTTGTATCCAGGGTTCTGTGTTAGGTTCACTGCTGTTCTCAGTTGATATGAAATGATCTCCCCCTTTTATCAAAGATTCGTGCGAACTCTTTCCTGATGATACCTCGGTCCACACAATCAGTCCAACTTCAAAGCTGCTTTCACTCCGCTGTAAAAGCATCCTGACATTTCAAGTGATTGGTGCGATGTAAATCACATGTCACCGAATCCTAATAAAACAAAACTAATGCTACTAACAACAAGACAAAAAAAGACAGCACATAACCACGCACACACCTTCTGTTTTTGTCAGTAAACAAAAAACTGAAGAAGTGGGTAGACGTCGAGTTTTAGGTGAACATGTTGATAATAATCTTTCTTGGTCTTAGCAAATCAACAGCTCATGTAAATTAACATACCCAGGTAGATATCTCAGGCTCAAGCATTTCTTGAACCTTGGCGTCAGAAATTATTCCTACACACTCGTATTCTGTCTTCAGTCAGTTGTTTTTCAACACTGTTTGACGCTACCAGTGCTCTACCATGAAAATTCCTACCACTGCATACAAACAGCACTCATTACCATGTCTCCAAACTAGCACTCATTACCATGTCTCCAAACTAGCACTCATTACCATGTCTCCAAACTAGCACTCATTACCATGTCTCCAAACTAGCACTCATTACCATGTCTCCAAACTAGCACTCATTACCATGTCTCCAAACTAGCACTCATTACCATGTCTCCAAACTAGCACTCATTACCACTGTCTACAAAATAGCACTCATTACCACTGTCTACAAAACAGCGCTCCATACCACTGTCTACAAAACAGCGCTCATTACCATGTCTCCAAACTAGCACTCATTACCATGTCTCCAAAATAGCACTCATTACCACTGTCTACAAAATAGCACTCATTACCACTGTCTACAAACAGCACTCATTACCATGTCTCCAAACTAGCACTCATTACCATGTCTCCAAACTAGCACTCATTACCATGTCTCAAAATAGCACTCATTACCACTGTCTACAAAATAGCACTCATTACCACTGTCTACAAACAGCGCTCCATACCACTGTCTACAAAACAGCGCTCATTACCATGTCTCCAAACTAGCACTCATTACCACTGTCTACAAAATAGCACTCATTACCACTGTCTACAAACAGCACTCATTACCACTGTCTACAAAACAGCGCTCCATACCACTGTCTACAAAACAGCACTCATTACCATGTCTCCAAACTAGCACTCATTACCACTGTCTACACAAAACAGCACTCATTACCAATGTCTACAAACTAGCACTCATTACCACTGTCTACAAAACAGCGCTCAATACCACTGTCTACAAAACAGCACTCATTACCAATGTCTACAAAACAGCGCTCATTACCATTGTCTACAAAACAGCGCTCAATACCACTGTCTACAAAACAGCGCTCATTACCATTGTCTACAAAACAAAACAGCGCTCATTACCATTGTCTACAAAACAGCGCTCAATACCACTGTCTACAAAACAGCGCTCATTACCATTGTCTACAAAACAGCGCTCAATACCACTGTCTACAAAACAGCGCTCATTACCATTGTCTACAAAACAAAACAGCGCTCATTACCATTGTCTACAAAACAGCGCTCAATACCACTGTCTACAAAACAGCGCTCAATACCACTGTCTACAAAACAGCGCTCATTACCATTGTCTACAAAACAAAACAGCGCTCATTACCATTGTCTACAAAACAAAACAGCGCTCATTACCATTGTCTACAAAACAGCGCTCAATACCACTGTCTACGAAACAGCGCTCAATACTACTGTCTACAAAACAGCGCTCAATACCACTGTCTACAAAACAGCGCTCATTACCATTGTCTACAAAACAGCGTTCATTACCACTATCTACAGAACAGCGTTCATTACCACTGTCTACCGAACAGAGCTCATTACCACTGTCTACAGAACAGCACTCCATACCACTGTCTACAAAACAGCACTCATTACTACTGTCTACAAAACAGCACTCATTACCACTGTCTACAGAACAGCACTCCATGCCACTGTCTACAGAACAGCGCTCATTACCAATGTCTACAAAAAGCACTCATTACCAATGTCTACGAAACAGCGCTCATTACCACTGTCTACAGAACAGCACTCATTACCACTGTCTACAAAACAGCACTCCATAGCACTGTCT
>CM065736.1:33260379-33295379 GCA_033310375.1 Conus canariensis
AGAGAGAGAGAGAGAGAGAGAGAGAGAGAGAGAGAGAGAGAGAGAGAGAGAGAGAGACGAGGGGAGGGGAGGGGAGGAGGGACGGAGCGCCTCTACTACGTTAAGAATTTGAAGCGGGTTTTACGTAAGACAGGGTCAAGTACTTAATTCACCAACAGCGACTCTTCGTTGGCTCATGATTTGGAATCTAACAAGCATGTTCCCTCACACTAGAGTAGCATGTTCCGTCACACAAGAGTAGCATGTTCCGTCACACTAGAGTAGCATGTTGTGTCAAACTCCAGTAGCGTGTTGCATCAAACTAGAGTAGCATGTTCTGTCAAACTAGAGCAGCATGTTCCGTCAAACTAGAGTAGCATGTTCCGTCAAACTAGAGTAGCATGTTTCGTCAAATTAGAGTAGCATAGTCCGTCAAACTAGAGTAGCATGTTTCGTCAAACTAGAGTAGCATGTTCCGTCACACTAGAGTAGCATGTTTCGTCAAACTAGAGTAGCATGTTTCGTCAAACTAGAGTAGCATAGTCCGTCAAACTAGAGTAGCATGTTCCGTCACACCTGAGTAGCATGTTTCGTCAAACTAGAGTAGCATATTCTGTCACACTAGAGTAGCATGTTCCGTCACACTAAAGTAGCATGTTCCGTCAAACTAGAGTAGCATGTTCCGTCACACTAGAGCAGCATGTTCCGTCACACTTGAGTAGCATGTTCCGTCACACTTGAGTAGCATGTTCCGTCACACAAGAGTAGCATGTTCCGTCACACAAGAGTAGCATGTTCCGTCACATTAGAGTAGCATGTTCCGTCACACCAGAGTTGCATGTTCCGTCACACTAGAGTAGCATGTTCCGTCACACTAGAGTAGCATGCTTCGTCAAATAAGAGAAGCATGGTCCGTCGCACTAGAGTAGCATGCTTTGTCAAATTAGAGTAGCATGTCCCGTCACACTAGAGTAGCATGTTCCGTCACACCTGAGTAGCATGTTCCGTCACACCTGAGTAGCATGTTCCGTCACACTAGAGTAGTATGTTCCGTCACACCTGAGTAGCATGTTCCGTCACACTAGAGTAGCATGTTCCGTCACACTAGAGTAGCATGTTCCGTCAAACTAGAGTAGCATGTTCCGTCACACTAGAGTAACATGTTCCGTCACACTAGAGTAGCATGCTTCGTCAAATTAGAGTAGCATGTTCCGTCACACTAGAGTAGCATGCTTTGTCAAATTAGAGTAGCATGTTCCGACACACTAGAGTAGCATGTTGCGTCAAACTAGAGTAGCATGTTCCGTCAAACTAGAGTAGCATATTCCGTCAAACTAGAGTACCATGTTGCGTCACACTAGAGTACCATGTTGCGTCACACTACAGTAGCATGTTGCGTCAAACTAGAGTAGCGTGTTTCGTCACACTAGAGTAGCATGTTCCGTCAAACTAGAGCACGTTTAAAAATTGAAAAGCATGCTGAAAATAGCTTCAAAAGGTCACTCACTCTCGCACTCTCCCACAACTTTACAAGATCCAGAATTTTAACTTAATCTTTAAATCATGGGACTGATGACACTGGTTGGACTAGACTTTTTGTTTTGCTGAATGGCTAGACTAGTAAGTATTTACTCAGGCCAGACAAGCATATGTCAGGCTGATCACATCGAATGTCTTGAACAGTACTTTTCTTGGGGGGGAGGAGTCGTTAAACTGAGCAATGCCAAACTGCTAAGGTAGGTCAGTATTATTACACTGGTCATACTGGATACTGGCTGGACCTTAGATGTTGTTTTTCTTGTTCACAACTCCCGCCAGGGACAGTGACCTGTGTTTTCACCTGATGTCGACGGGCTGCTTTGTTTGTTTGTTTGTCTGTCTGTCAGCACGTTTACGCAAAAACGACAGACTGGATTTTAGCCAAACTTAATTGAAAGACGGCAGAGGGCTTAAGGATAAACCTGCTAAACTTTAGTGTGGATCTGTTGCGCTGCTCCAGATCAGTAGTGGATCAAGGATCCGTTAAGCAAGAATCAAACGAATTTTCCGCTAAGCATGAAAATAAGAAAATTCCTATTCAGGAATTTAAACTGACTATGAAGTAATACATTGTCCATACAATATTAAAACTTAACTGTGGAAAAACAATCAAAACAGTCACTTTAGGATACACAGATCTTTTGTACCCGTTGCCTGCCCCTTTGGCTACTTTGCCTTCAAATTTTTGTTTGTGTACGTCTTCACTTGGGATGCCCAGGATGAAGGAGTCGGTGTCTGTGTTCAGAACTCTTGCTACTGGTATTTTGGCGTGGATTCAATGTAGCAGATGCATCGTCCATTAACGGCTCTGGCAGTTCTAAAACGCTAAAGCCTATAATCAATCATCCATCAACGGTTTAGGCAATTCTAAACCGCCAAAGCTTATAAATAAGCATCCATCAACGGCTCTGGGTAGTTCTAAACCGCTAACTCCTAAAAAAAAAAATCACAGGCCTGAAATTTGCTCAAATCCTCACGCTAAATGGCATGACCTCAAAAGTTTTTTTAAGTCTTGATAATGGCTTGAAAGTCGGCGTTAGAACTTCCTTTTCTTTGGTGATACTTTGACGGTTTTTCCCCTATTTGTGAAGGTTGGCCATTGTTTACCGAAGCAGCCGTTGTTGATCAGTTTAAAGAAGAATTGTCAGACCATCAACACCATTGGTTCTACGGTTGGTGTTTGTCATGGTGTATTGTCTACTGAATTGTTCTCGATGAAAACTATCTATTCCATTCACAGCTTAAAGAAGCAGTCTGTGTGTTCGTCATGATGTATTGTCTACTGAACTGTTCTCGATGAAAACTATCTATTCCATTCACAGCTTAAAGAAGCAGTCTGTGTGTTCGTCATGATGTATTGTCTACTGAACTGTTCTCGATGAAAACTATCTATTCCATTCACAGCTTAAAGAAGCAGTCTGTGTGTTCGTCATGATGTATTGTCTACTGAACTGTTCTCGATGAAAACTATCTATTCCATTCACAGCTTAAAGAAGCAGTCTGTGTGTTCGTCATGATGTATTGTCTACTGAACTGTTCTCGATGAAAACTATCTATTCCATTCACAGCTTAAAGAAGCAGTCTGTGCCTTATACCAAACTAAAGCAGATTGTAATGATGCACATGTTAAGTGTTGTTAGACTGAGTCAATTTCCTGGTTCTTCGTCTGTTATGTTCAATCTCTCTGCTGCAGATAGATAATAGCGCAGACAGTAGCCTGATAATGCAGTTCATATGGTCTGTGTGGACATAGATACTAGCGTAGATAGTAGCCTGATAATGCAGCTCATGTAGTCTGTGTGGACATGGATACTAGCATAGATAGTAGCCTGATAATGCAGCTCATGTAGTCTGTGTGGACATGGATACTAGCGTAGATAGTAGCCTGATAATGCAGCTCATGTAGTCTGTGTTGACATAGATACTAGCGTAGATAGTAGCCTGATAATGCAGCTCATGTGGTCTGTGTGGACATAGATACTAGCGTAGATAGTAGCCTGATAATGCAGCTCATGTAGTCTGTGTGGACATAGATACTAGCGTAGATAGTAGCCTGATAATGCAGCTCATGTGGTCTGTGTGGACATAGACACTAGCGTAGATAGTAGCCTAATTACGCAGCTGATGTAGTCTGTGTGGACATAGATACTAGCGTAGATTGTAGCCTAATTACGCAGCTGATGTAGTCTGTGTGGACATAGATACTAGCGTAGATAGTAGCCTGATTACGCAGCTCACGTGGTCTGTGTGGATATTCTAAACCTACTTATGAAATTACATGAATCAAAAGAAATTAGGGGCATCATCTGTGATGACGATCCTTACACTTTGTTTACGCTGAACGGTACTGTAGGTATTTCAAAGTTGCGGAACGGAAGTGCCTATGACATTGCCTACCGACCCAGTTTTTTGTTGTTGTTTGTTTGTTTGTTTTTGCTTTCTTTGCTTCCATACACATAATATAGTTTGGTGGCTTGTGGGGTTATATTGTGATCAAAATATTTGTTATTGGCTTGATGGTCAGAAACTGCGATGTAATACTGATTCCAGCGTGCCGTCCATTCTCAATTATCAGGAACATTACAAGGTCATGCAACGGATCAGTTTTCACCTGCAGGAATCGTAAGAACACACACGCCGGCTGCCGTCAGTACAAATCCATCAATCCAGGCTGTAATGCCGCATGCACGTTCTTCGGTAGTTTTTTTTAAAGAGTCAGCCAATACGCACCTGTCAAGTAAAAGAGACTCATCATAATCTCTCATTGTTCAAAGTCTTAAATTTTTTCCCCATGCAATCAGTGTGTGTAAATAATCTCCACATCGTTAACGTCGTTTCCTTTGAAGGACTGGGAAAGAACTAACTCTGACGGTTGCTCATGTACCCCGTAAAGATACATGTCTTTGCTGTTGCATCAAGATGTTCTGCTGTTAAAGGACAGACGTTCAGTGATATGCTCATGGACTCGAAGGTTCCTATCAGCCTCTAGAACAGAAAGACAGAAGCTGATCGAGCTAAATGTTAATACTCTTTTTTTTTCTTCTTCTTCTGACGGCTACAATTCGATTTAGCTGCCGTTACAACAAACCAGTCACAGCTTTCAAAACAAGATGAGAATCATTATGGCGTAAATTATGAAAATCAAATTTCCATGGAATTTGTGCTGAGTATTGCCTTTGCTGGACGCTGATCCCCAGACCTTTTACTACTAATATGATCATAATCTGTTACCATGGGGGTGTCCCCTTCCAACGTTCGTTCTATACTACAGCGCTAACGATCACTGGCTGTAAATTACACTGTTCTTGGTCTTAGACATCATGTTAATTTTCAGCTCAACGTCGATGCTTAGTACAACCATTACACATCTTCTTCAGTTGTTTTCTTTTTTATATGTTCATTTTTTCTTTTCTTTTCTTCTCTTTTTTTATTTTTATTTATTCGATGCGCTTTGCAGCCTATAGACGGCTGTAGCACACAGCGTGCGTGATCGTTGATGCATTACGTCTGACAGGATGCATTTCCTTCAGCCCGTGGTGCCACAGAGCCACGCACTTATTGATCTTGTTGCCAGTAGCAACAGCTGTCACTTGTTGTTGTGGCAGGGTATCGGTTCAGGTGTGTGGGCTGATAGAGCAGATCATGACTTCTTTAGATAGGCAAGAGAAGGGGAAAAAAAGGAAAAAGAAAAAAACAGGCCAAGCGACCGTGCGTACATTAAGTAGTGTGTTACCAACACAGTCGACTGAAAATTCAACTAAAATCACAGTGCCAGATTTAGAATTTCCAGTTACTGCTGGCGTACAATAAAACGTCGCTTTGGATGGGAGGGAACAGGTTTGTAAGTGCATACACACACGCGCACGCGCACGCACACACACGCGCGCGCGCTTTAATACATATACCTATTTGCGTATGTGTGTGTGAGCGTGAGTCCTCACGAGCCCACTTACACATGTGTTTGTGTGTCTGTGCGCGCGCACGTGTGTGTGTATGTGTGTGTGTGCGTGCGTGCGTGCGTGCGTGCGTGCGTGCGTGTGTGTGTGTGTGTGTGTGTGTTTTCTCGCACGTTCGTACATTTATAAATATACATAAATACATGTATATATATATATATATATATATATATACACAAGCAAGCATGCGCACACACACACACACACACACACACACACACACACACACACACACACACATACACACACACACACACACACACACACACACACACACACACACACACACACAGGTGGAGATACACAGCAGCAGCAGCTAATTCATCAGTGTACAAAAAAAATGCATGATATGTATGAATCAGGAAGAATGAAAACCAAAGGCTTAAACCATCGGTCGACCAGCTCCCTCATCAGACAATGCAAGTGTGCGAAGCGACGGAACAGCTGGCTGCTTTGCAACACTAAGCAATTCCAGGCTAGCCATAGGTACCTCGCAGCCAGCAAACACAACTGTCAACGGTCGTTCCAGCAATGGAAATGCCAGATCTCAATTGGGTTAAATAACTTTTATTCCAGAAACAAGTGAACAGAATTCACCTTCACCTATCCCTTGACATCGTCTGTTGTCGTTGGGGCACCCCTGATGATCTCGCCACCACTCTCCTCCATCCGTCCCTGTCCTCCACCGCTCGCTGAGATTCTGCTAGGCTCATTCCAGTCCACTCTCGGATATTGTCCTCCCACCTCTTCCTTTGTCTTCCTCCATTGCGGCTTCCTCTGGTGTTCCTTGCAGGACTGTCTTTGCAAGGCCTGCTGAACGGGACACATGTCCGTACCACTTCATTTTCCGCTTCTTGACGACTGTGAGTAGGTCTTCATTGGGTCCAATTGCTTGTTGAATTATTCTAAGGACTTCCTCATTTGTCATGTGGTCTGTATAATGGATGCCCAAGATCTTTCTGTAGCATCTCATTTCAGTTGCCAGAATTCTTCTTTGCAACTCTGCTGTGAGTGTTCAAGTTTCACATGCATACAGAAAAACTGAGAGGGCAAGGGAGCGCATTAGGTGGATCTTGGAGCGAAGACTGAGGTTTCTGTCTCTCCATATACTTTTTAATTTTGCTACTATAGCTGCTGTTTGTGCAGTCCTTGCCACAATCTCAGGCTTTGAGTCTTCATCAAATATGATGGATCCTAGGTATTTGAAGGCCTTCGGGGTTTCCAAGGTTGTCCCGTTGACTTTGATTTCTGCCTTAATGCCTTTGGTACTGTTGGTCATGAGCTTGGTCTTTTCGGTGCTGATCTCCATGCCGTATGCTGAAGCTGCTTTGTCAAGATGTTCCACCAAGCTCATCAACTCGTCTTCATTTCCTGCAAAGTCGTCAATATCATCTACGAATCACAAATTGGTGATTGTTCTATCCCCGATGCTAACTGTTCCTTCATGATTTTCCAAGGCATCCTCCAGGTGAGAGCAGACATCCCTGGCGCACGCCGACAGTGGTACGGAACCAGTCATCTATGCTGCCATTCAGGAAGACGGCGCTAGTGGCTTTGTTGTACAGCTCTTCAGTCATGTGGACGAGGTTGGCATTGATGTTGTACTTCCTGATGGTTGTCCATAATGCTGCATGCCATACCCTGTCGAATGCCTTCTTAAAATCAATAAATGCATGGTAGAGATCTTGTTGGTGCTGCAGACATTTTTCGCAGATTATTCTCAAGTTGAATATCTGCTCACTTGTCCTTCGACCAGCTCTGAAACCTGCTTGTTCTTCAGCAGTGATAGTCTCTGCTACAGGTTTCAACCTGTTCAGTAAAACTTTTAGCATAACTTTGCTTGGATGACAGATCAAGCTGATCGTGCGATAGTTCTGGCACAACTGTAAATTTCCTTTCTTTGGAAGGGTAGTGATCAGTGACTGTATCCAGGGAGCTGGCCAGATTCCAGTGCTCCAGATCTTCTTGCAAATGGTAGTGAGAGCAGTGATCATGGCCTCTCCTCCTGCTTGGACCAGTTCTGCAGGTATGTTGTCAATTCCTGCTGACTTCCTTTGTTTGAGTGACTTGACTGCTGCTTCAACTTCTTCACGTAGGATGTGATGTCAGTCATCTTCTGGTCCTGCTTGTGCTTGTGGACACTGCAGTACTGCTGGGTCTCCGTTGATAGCTATATAACTTGGAACAATATTCTGTCCATCTTTCCAATATTTCCTGGTCTTCAGATAGGCATTTCCCTAACTTGCTCTGGACGTTTGCAGGTCTTCCCTGTTTCTCAGTGGTGAGGTCTTTTACCACTTGGTATGCCTTTTTGATGTTGTTTTTCTTTAGATTTTCTTCAATTCTAGTGCATTGATTCCCAATCCAAGTTTCTTTTGCTTTCTTCATCTGTTTTCTGACTTTGTTGTTTGCTTCTCTGTACAGGTTGGCTCCTTCTGGGTCGCTTTTCTTTTTCTTCGTTTCCCGTATTTTGTCACATAGCCGCAAGATGTCCGTAGTGACCCATGGCTTTTTTGGGCGCTGGTGTTTCTCAAAAATCTCATTAGCTGTTTGCACTACTGCTGCATTGAATGTGTTAATTGTGTCCTCAATGTCTGTGTCTTCTTCATCCAGTATCGTCAGGGGTGCAAACTTTGCTCCAATCATTGCTTGGAACTCTTCTCTTACTGCTGGGTCTTTGAGTTTGTCTAGGTTGAAACGCAGTCAGCGAACTTCGGTTTTCTGAGCTTCTTCGGGCGTATCTTAAACAGAATACCTTCACAACTGTCAGAGGACAAATGAGCAACAAGCCCTAGGCTTATACTGTGCTCATATATACATTTACAATATATGGCGGTTAAATACATTCACAATATACTATACATTTCACCTCATAGATCCCAATATTGGCGGTTAAATACATTCACAATATACTATACATTTCACCTCATAGATCCCAAATCTCAATTATCAAAGACTGCCGTGCCCAACGCTCTGACTGATCGAAAGTCTCGTGAGTTTATGTGTTTCCTCTCTAGAAAGAATTGCAACACACACAAAAAAGGTGTTCATGACAACAACTTACAGGAAAGACACTGATCACAAAGAAAGTCTTACATAATCACAAGAAAGAAAAAAAAGAGCCGGATGGTATGTCATGTTAACTCTCTCTCCCTGTGTGTGTGTGTGTGTGTGTGTGTGTGTGTGTGTGTGTGTGTGTGTGTGTGTGTGTGTGCGTGCATGCGCGCGCGCGGTGTGCGTGTATGTGTATGTTGTGTGGCGTGCGCGTGCGTGCGCGTATGTGCGTGCGTGCGCGCGTGTCTTTGCGGTGGGGGGGGGGGGGGGGGTGCCTAGAAAAACGTAGGCCTAATAGACCTGTTCCGAAAAAAAAAAAAAAAAAAAATCAATGGCAGATTACTTTTGTCTTTCTATCGCAAATAGAATTATCTCTTCTCGATCTGTTGGTCATGCAAACAGGCGTAGTGAGTCACAAATTTGATTGGAAGCGTATGCCAGGATAACAATCAGGACATTGCTTGTATTACAGACGGACCGTTTCACATCCCTTTTTTTCCCATTCTCTCTCTCTCTCTCTCTCTCTCTCTCTCTCTCTCTCTCTCTCTCTCTCTCTCTGATTGAACTGTTAAGCTGACCGATGGGGCAAAATTGCCATGGGCGTGCCCACCAGCGGCACCGGTGTCCCATGAACAAGGCGGGGTCAATCTAGATGAACGCGAGCTCTAACACAGATTACTTCCCTTCCAGATTTCGGTACATCTTCTATTGGCAATCACGGCGTAAAATGTGTGTGCCAGGCAAAACCTTTCGAATGCCAGTTCAAGCTAGTTTTCGTTGAAATTGCTCGGTCTGTGATCAGGCTTCTGTGAAACTGGGTTCTGCAGTCGGTCCTGTGATTGTAATCTCCATTCATTTTTTGTTCTGGTGGCGGCGCCTCCAGTTTTCTGCACATTCAGAACTAGGCTGATCAGCCTTCTTCCTTCATACGTACGTGCGTTACACTAGCCCTGGCCCTTTAATCTAACCGTCCAGGTCACAAACTGAACCAATGGGGAGTGCGTGCGCATGCGCAATGTACATGCATGTATATGCATGCAATGTATGATGAAATCTTGTTGTTGGAACAGCCATATCGAGGGAAAGACGCGCGAAGTGAAGATGTAGGCACAGTCTTAACGTTCTCCAGAATTTAATCAGTCGGTGCACATAAATATCTAACGTGTGCTGTGTGGTGTGATATTATCTGTTTTGTCATTTACTGTAACAGGTACGTAGCCTTGATACATGTCATGTATTTTACAGGTATGATGAAATAAACATTCAATCGATTCTACCACCTGCGTGGCGAAGCGGTTAGCGTCGCGGACTCCCAGCCGGGAGGCCGTGGATTCGATTTCCAATAGAGTCATTTATTTGTGTGATTTTTCTGCCCCGACCGGCTCATGTTGCCCTGGGTTGCTATGGGAACAGCAAGAAAGACTGGGACCGCTCAGTCCAGTTTCATTGCATTAATGGATGCATTTCTGAGATTGTTGTTAAAAAAAATCCTGACCACCCGTGTTGGTGTCTGTAATTCTCGGGCCTGGTTGCCGCTATGATGCCTTATAACAGTAAGCATAGAGCACAGTCCTGTCGTGCAGTCTCAGACCGGAATGGAATTCCACATCATCATCTTCATCATCTTCATCGATCGGTATAAAAATTTAAAAAAATTTAAGTCTCAAATTCTGTGGCTGTTCATGTCATGCCCTCGTGGTGACCTTAGTTTTGATTTTCTCTTCACGTCTGTGCCCTCGGGGAGTGTCTGTCGGGTCACCGGTTTCGGCAAAATTCATGGAGACTGTCGTTGAACGGACGTGGCGGCACACTCCAGAGAGAAAGCTCACTCACGCTGGCATCGTGTGGTGGATCAGAATAGGCACAACTGAACACCACCGAATTGACTCGGCAGCAGTGCAGCGGCTCTTCTGGTGAGTTGCCTCATGGTGATTTGACATCGACTTCTCCCTGTGGATTGTTGTTACTGGGTCTGTGGCGAGACAAGCCAGGCGACGGGGAGCCAGAATGAACGGCGAGGATGCAGTCCCACTGACGATGCACGGAAGATGAGACTTCAAAAAGAAAAAAGAAAATGCAAAGAAAAAGAAGAAAAAAGTTATGCAGACATTGGAGGCAGGCATCAGTCTGCGCTGTCCCAAGTGCATCCCCCCAACCCCACCCCCATCCCCCACTTTTTTTTAATGTTAAAGCAGTGACCCTGCCCGAAATTCGCCCCTTTTTTTTCTTCACAGGAGAGACTTCATTCCCTAGTCTTTATTCTCCTTATTTTATTCTCCTTACCTCTGCGCCTCTCTCCCTCTCTCCTGCTCCCGCCTACCTCCCCCTTCCACCCCCCTCTCCTTCTGTGCCAAACCCTTCCATCGCCGCTGAAGAAAAAGACAGAAGAAAGAAAGACAGGAATCAATCAATCAATGAAGCACGGTCAGGCTGCACACCAAAAATAATGTGCCAAGGCCTTGCTTAAGGGGTCGAGTATTTATAGACTGGCGCAACTGGATTGTTCGGAGAATTTTTTTTGTATATCAAGATTGATTCTCCTCATTTCCATACGAATGGCCATCAAGGTACACGCCAGGTGGTTTCAGGCAGACAGATTAAATCAAAAGAATAGGGCTATTTGGGCGCTTCAAGCTGGAGCAAAGATAGGGTCATGGGTGAGTGCGAAGGTCTGAAATGTGACGCCAACTAAGGACAAGGTCATGTATTTGAAGATTGTGATTTCATCGGTGGAAATCCCCCCAAACAAGGGAAGTAATTGGTGGGAAGTAGCTCTTTTGAGCAGGTATCAGTTTAACTTTAAATGCGGGCTCAAAATTATGGTAGGCCTCAAACCGCCTATATGGATTATCTTGTATTTTAGTGCAAAATCCTAATTGTGGCGTGTGGCCTCACTGCACAGCAGTAGCACGTGCCTGTTGCACCTCCTTGCACCACCACAACTACCACCACCACACCGGCATTAGCGGAAGTGGATTGATTGTCTCCTGACTTTCTGACTCCGGCACCGAAGAGTGGCTGTCGTTCAACCCCACACAAAATGGTGTCACTATAACTTATTCACGCGGCACGGAGGTGCGTTCTTCAGTTATTCACACGATTCACGCCGGCCGGGCAGAAAGTATGATGTCTCACTCTCACGCACCGCTGTGATAAACGTATGCCTGCATACATATCCCCACCGAACTTACCACAAGACGCTATTGTGTAAAACTGCCTGGATGCTTAGTTTTGGCCAGGTGATTGATTACGAACATCTCTCTCTCTCTCTCTCTCTCTCTCTCTCTCTCTCTCTCTCTCTCTCTCTCATCTTCCCTGCCATTCCACAAACACGCTGGTAAATAAGCCATGACAGTCGACAGCCATCTTTGTCAAAAGTGAAAATCTAGCTGATCAGTATGTTTCTTTCAAGAGCAGCCGCCGTGGCGCAGTAGTTAGCGTCGCGGATTCCCGGCTGGGAGGTCCCGTATGAGTCAGTCGTTTGAAGTTTTTTTCTGCCCCTTCTCCTGCCCTGGACTGAGTGTGCTACAGGCTCAACTGGAAAGACTGGAACCACACAGCCGAGTGTCTTCTACTTGATGGATGCGTCTCTGAGAGTGTTGCTCAAATTTTCTGACCAGCAGTGCAGGTGTCTGTATCTCTCGGGCCTGGTTGACGCCGGGGTATATTATGAAAATAAGCGTAGGGTACAGCCGTGTTGTGCAGTCTCAGACCAGAACGGAACTCCATAGCATCATATTCATCCTCGTCCGCGTCGATCAGCATTTCCAAAAGCAAAACAAAATAAAACAAAGCCTCAGATTCTGTGGCCCTTCATTCCCTGCGCTCGCGGTGACCTGTTTCGATTTCCTCACCACGTCTTTGCTCTGGGCGAGTTCATGTTGAGTTCGCCGGTATCGGCGAGTTTATGGGGACTGTCACTGGATGGACGTGGTGGCATCCTCCAGAGCGGGGGGGAACGCTCATTCTCTTTGGCTGTGCAACTCAGCAATCATTGTCCTCAACAGAGGGCTTAGAAGGTGGTGTCTTGGATATGTTGGATCAGAGCGGGCACAGATGAACACCCGTCAAAGTGACTCGGCAGCAGTGCGGCGCAGTGTCACCTCTGGTGAGTTGCCTCATGTCGACGTGACGTTGACGGGACGAGCTGGTGTGTGGCCGTGGACTGGAGGCCACAATGAGCAGCGTGGGAGCTATGCCGCTGAAGAGGCACAGAAGACAAAAAAAACAAAACAAAACAAAAACATCCTGTTGATACCCCGCAGGCACAGTGTAAAAAAAAAAAAAGACGAAGAAATCTTTATACTCGTCCTGTCTCAGTCTTTGTCTATAAAACAGAGTATACAATCTTTTTTTCTTTAATTGATGCTTTTTGTAACACACCATCAGTTTTCCACTAAAGCTGCATAACAATATGAACAAGTTCCCCTGACCTGATTCTAGATCCCCTGACATAGATCCCTGACCTGATTCTAGATCCCCCAACTTCATTCAGATCCCTGACCGATTCTAGATCCCCAATTCTTCCAGATCCTACTTGATTCTAGATCCCAACATAGATCCCTGACCTGATTCTAGATCCCCTGACATAGATCCCTGACCTGATTCTAGATCCCCAACTTCATTCTCGATCCCCTGACCTGATTCTAGATCCCCCAACTTCATTTCAGATCCCCTGACCTGATTCTAGATCCCCAACTTCATTCCAGATCCCCTGACCTGATTCTAGATTCCACCCCACCCCCCCCAACTTCATTCCAGATCCCTGACTTGATTCTAGATCCCCGACATAGATCCCTGACCTGATTCTAGATCCCCGACTTCACTCTAGATCCCCTGACCTGATTCTAGATCCCCCAACTTCATTCCAGATCCCTGACCTGATTCTAGATTCCACGACATAGATCCCCTGACCTGATTCTAGATCCTCGACTTCATTCTAGATCCCCGACTTGATTCTAGATCCACCAACTTCATTCTAGATCCCCTCACTGATTCTAGATCCCCAGACACCAATCCCTGTCCTGATTCTAGATCCCCAACTTCATTCCAGATCCTCTGACTTGATTCTAGATCCCCGACATAGATCCCCTGACCTGATTCTAGATCCCACGACATAGATCCCCTGACCTGATTCTAAATCCCCGGACTTCTTTCCAGATCCTCTGACTTGATTCTAGATCCCCAACATAGATCCTCTGACCTCATTCTAGATCCCCGACTTCATTCTCGATCCCTGACCTGATTCTAGATCCCCCGACTTCATTCTAGATCCCCTGACCTGATTCTAGATCCCCCAACTTCATTCTAGATCCCCTTACCTGATTCTAAATCCCCTGACATAGATCCCCCATCCTGAAACTAGATCCCCTGACTTCATTCTAAATCCCAGACCTGATACTAAATCCCCCGACTTCAATCTAGATCCCTGACCTAATTCTAAATCCCTGACCTGATTCTAAATCCCAGACCTGACTCCCAACCCCGACCTGATACAAGATCCCTGACCTGATTCAGGATCGCTGGTCTGACTCCAGGTCGTCCAACTGATCTACTGGAATCCCTTTCCCCTGGAATTCACTTTGCTGCCTGGATGATGCGCAGACATCACCACAGGGAGAGTAATGGGGTGTCTAGATCATCTCCTAACAACCCGCTTCTTCTGGTGGCTCCACAGACTGAATGCCTGTTGTGTTAAATATGCATGTTTTCCGTCGGCAGCGGTTGTTTTGGGTGTGATCTACCTAGTCCCTGCATCAGGATCTCTTTGGAATCGTTTGATGGCGCTGCGCTGAGCCAGGGACCTACACTGGGCTTATTTGTAAACTTGCGGACAGGAACGTTGCTACGAACATCAGGGGAAACAACTTCCGGTCATGAAGTTCGGAGTATCAAGTTAAGTCGATGGACTTGCTGGGGTGTACCAAAGATTTGGAAGTCAAGAACTTTTTTTAAAAAACACACAAACAAACAAACAAAACAGCCCCAGTGGTAAAGTGGTTAGCATCGCCGTCTCCCGGCTGGGAGGTCGTGGGTTCGATTCCTATCAGAGTCATGTGGGATTCTTCTGCCATGACTTACCCAGAGTTGAGTTGGCTACGGGATCAATTGGGAAGACTGAGACTACACAGTCAAGTTTCATCCACTTAATGGATGCGTCTCTGAGAGTACTGCTCAAATTTCCTGACCAACGCTGCAAGTGTCTGTATCTCTCAGGCCTGGTTGACGCCAGGCTATATTATGAAAGTAAGTGTAGAGTACAGTCCTGTCATACAGTCTCAGACTGGAATGGAAATCCATAGCATCATCATCATCATCCTCATTCTCATCGATCAGCATAAAAAAGTCTCAAATTCTCTGGCTCTTCATGCCCTGCTCTCATGGTGAGCTCAGTTTCGATGTCCTCTCCACGTCTGTGGCCTTGGTTTGAGGGATAGCTTACTCACACTGGCTCTGCAACTAAGTAATTATTGTCATTAGTAGGGGCTTAGTCTTGCGTACGCTGATCAGAACAGGTGCTATTTAAGACCACTGAAGTGACTTGGCAGCAGTGCAGTGTCTCGTCCGGTGGGTTGCCTCTTGATGACTTGACAGTAATGACACTGATGCTCCCTGTGGAATGCTGGTGTCAGGGCTGCGGCAGGCTGCGCAGGGCTGTGACTGTGGACGGGGTGTCAGAATGAGCGGCATGGGTGCTCTGCATCTGAGGTGGCACAGAAGATGGGACAGCAAAAAAGCAATAAACAAACAAACAAAACAAAACAAAACCATTGTTTTCAACATAGGTCTGCTGGTGAAGGATTAACATATGTTGTCCCTCCAAATGTGTTACCTTTTTTTCTGTGACAGTTCACAATGGTCAATATATACAAGAGGCCTCAAAACTTTGGATAGTACCAAATAATGCCAGAAGAATTGAAACAAAAACTGCAGCACAACTGAAAACAAGCTAAAATCGTAAAACATGGTTGAAGCAACACTTATTTCACTCAGTGTAGAAGAGACATATTTGTTTCTAATGCTTGCAAAGTATAAGAAACATTGAGGAATATTTTCATGGTTCGTGACTGGATGTATATATAGGTTTATAATATCAGATTGCATGGTTCGTGACTGGATGTATATGTAGGTTGATAATATCAGATTTCTCATTGCAGAAGGCACCAACGCTAGTGCTCACAACTCCACACTAAAACGTCTAAAATGTTTCATCTGTTTAATACTTGATAGATATAACAATCTGTTTGTTACTTAGTTATATAAGAACTGCAATAACAATTAACTAAAAATAAGAAATGAATTAAAAATAATACTCATCATTTTAAAAAATATTTCATCTGTTTAATACTTGATAGATATAACAATCTGTTTGGTACTTAGTTATATAAGAACTGCAATAACAGTTAACTAAAAATAAGAAATGAATTAAAAATAATACTCATCATTTTAAACAGTGTAAATCAAACAATCACTTGCTGCCAACATGTTACCATGTTTTGTTTTTGGTCTTTCCTGAAACTAATCATTGTTCATCTCCTAAAAAAATCACAAGATAAAGCAGTGATAGCCAATCACGCAAATCTCAACATCTGAAAGACTTTGGCAAGAGCATCAGTTCTACTAACAGCATCAAATAAGAATCATATGCAAAAGGAGTGTGTACACACACACACACACACACACACACACACACACACACACACACACACACACACACATTAAAATTATGACAATCAATACAACAATATGTTCCACCAAAATAACCACAAGAGTTTATCAAAAAATCAAATAAGGAAAAGAGCACAAACATACACACTCATCTAGAAATGATTCACATATGGAGGAATGTAGCACATTGCACAATACAATTTTCAGTACATTTGATGGCCAGTTAGTCGCACAGGCTTTTTTGGGGGTGAATCATACCATTTTGATTATAATGGCAACTTTTTTGAAAGAAATGTAAGATACAGAGTGGGCATCATAGCTTGCATAATAGAGTTAGTTTCAAAACGAGATGAGCAAGGGCAGAAAATGAAGCAAATTTTAAAAAGAAACAGAATTAGTTCCACCAGACGATACAGACAAGCAGATTACAGGACAATAAGCGACGCATTTTGACCTCTTGGACCTTCTTCATGCTAAAACAAGCAACATCTAGGATAATGAAAACGAAGAACGAGCAACCACTTTTCTTCTCATATTCAGCTCAAAATGGGTGTTGGATAATAGAATTTTAAGAATCATATTTCCATCAAACATCATAATAGAATTTTTAAGAATCATATTTTAACAAAACATCATATTTCAGTATAAACCCTAATGACACTATGGCAATGGCACAATTTCAAACATTTTCCCTTCTCTGTCTTTTCAACAGCTGGAGTACACAATTCAAAATCAACTTTCATTGCACATGTGCACAAACCCCAAGAGGCAACTTATCTCGATCATCACAGTCATCCTCCCAGGATTCACGAACCAATGGAGCCATCAACATTTACAGCTTTGCTTGCTGGCGACGACGGTAATGGCGTGCGTATTCAATGCGAGCCACAGTGCGCAAGTGCACTTCGTCAGGCCCATCAGCAATGCGCAGCGTGCGAGCAGAAGCAAACATGGCGGCCAAAGGGAAGTCACTACTCAAGCCTGCTCCTCCGTGTGCCTGTGGTGAGTAAAGTTTTCATTTAATGCTACGATGAACAACAAAAATTAAATCAGCCATCAAATCATTGAATACCAACCATACGGTAAAACAAAAAAAGTTGAATATCAGTGTTACGAACAGGTTAACCAAAGAATGTAATGAAATGGGGGGAAAAATTCATCAAATGAAAGGACCTGTTACAGACTAAAATAAAACAAATGCTACATTATGTAAAAGCGAAGAAAAGATGAAAGACGCTTATGGATCAACACTTTTATAAACTACAAAAGGTTTCAAATCAAAATTCAACTATTTGGACATTACAATATGGGTATGGGGAGACAGAGGGGATGGGGGAGATTGAGATGGTGTGGACCTAGAGGAGGCAGTTAGAAGAAGATACAAAGAGGATAGTTCTACAGGCTATATCTTTCACAAAGAAAGAGATTGATACGAAGATGAAAACAACAAAAACATCTACTGAATCTTCCTCAGTTATATCTTCTACAAAAGAATGCAACTGATACAAAGATGAAAATCACTTACACATTTACTGAATCTTCCACAGTTGTATCTTCCACAAAGAAAGCAATTGATATACAGACGAAAATCATATAACATTAACTGAATGCTCTATAGTAATATCTCCTACAAAGAAAGGAACGAATATAAAGATGAAAATCACACAAATGTTTAGAGAATCGTCCATAGTTATATCTTCTGCAAAGAAAGCAATGGAAAAAAAAAAAGATGAAAATCACATAAACATTTACAGAATCTCCTTGATTGACGTTTAATCAGTAAATATGAGCAATGAATGTAAAGATGAAAATCACATAAACATTTCCTTGATTGACGTTTAATCAGTAAATATGATGAACGTCATGAGTGTAAACGTGAATGTGCATACCTGTATGGCACGATCTATCACCTTCAGTGCCACATTGGGGGTCACTACTTTAATCATTGCTATTTCTGGAGCAGCCACCTGACATCAGAAGAAACAAGACTGAATCAGCATAGTTGTCAAATAGTCATTCATCACTAATCATCAGCCTGCATATGTTTCAGTTTTGCAAATCCACAATCACTAATTGCTGTTCTCGCAGCTCAAATGCAAAACTGTAGAAATTTAATAGTTACTCTGTGTTTGGCAAACAAAGACAATGAAACTACATGACAGTTTGAGAAGGAGAAACAATCAGCAATACCACAAGAGAATAACATGAGATATGGACGTATCAGTGTCATGCCCCTCAACGGGAGCTCACTCCTCCCAAGAACTGAGGGGGATAACTCAATCAATCAGTTGTTTTGATTCCATCTTTGTAGTCAACTGTAACCAAAATGGATCACAGTAATCAGTACACTCAGACTGGCTGAAAATGTAGCATGACAAAGGGACACAACCACTTACAGAATACTAATACCATTCTCACCACAAAGAGCAGACAGTTGCCTCATCACTCAAACATAGCAATTAATGATCACTAATGAACGGTTACAGTTATGGAATGAAAATGTTTACTCTTCAGCATTTCACCAAACGTAAAAATCAATTTTTTTTTTCACTTGTAAAGTAAAATACTGATACTACAGATAATTCTCTAAAAATCTGATGATGATCCGTCCGACTATTCATCAGCTATTATGCTGATTTAAAGTCACACAGACACATGTCACTTCACTGTATACAGATCCCAGAGTCCACCAGGACTGTGAGGATACTACAGTAATGAACCCTGCTCTATCTGTTTTCGTCTCTAACAGCTGTGGGCAAGTACCTGGGTTGTGGTTAAAAAGCTCTTCCCAGTTCTATCAGCCATGTTGTCTGTCCACCTCTTTCTGTGTTTGCCCTGTCCCCCTTTTACCCTTTCCTGGAGGATGGTCTTGGAGAGTCCTTTGATACTGCAGGTAAGGGCAGTGTTCTTTTTTCTTTCCTCACAGTGCATCATTTTGTGACATGCTCAGTTTAGAAGATGCCAAGAACTATTCTGAAGGATCTCATCTCCGCTGCCTAGCTCTTCCTTCGCAGTTTCCATTATCAGAGTCCACAACCCCCATATACACAGGAAGATAGACAGCACACAGCTGGATGTCAATTTCAGTTTCAGTTCATGTTGCTTACACCCCGGCTGACCGCAAAGGGCCAAACTACGTGCAATATCTCCCTCCATGTGCAGGCTGAACATATTGAAGATCAGTCAGGACCTTTCTTTTTTTCTTTTTCTTTTTCTAATGTCAGAGCCCTGTAGCTGAATGGTTAGAGCATCCAGCAGTAGAGCTGTTAAAAGTGAGTTCTACCCACATGTGGGATCAGATTATTAGAGCTTGAAAACCCTCTCTGTCCACCTTGCAATACGTGGGTGCCTGATTCAGATCTGGGGAGTGTAAGTGGTGAAAGGAGAGGGACTGGCTCCACTACTCCCTAGACAGGATGAATCCCTTATAGTTCACTGCTCCTAGGCTATGGGACTTCAAACCTTTTTTTCTTAAACCACGTTTTTCTTTTCCCACCAAACTTTCGTCACAGATGTACTAATGCATGGTGTGTCAAAGCCAGTCAAACTGAAGCCAGTTTAACTGCAGTAGTTGTACTGAAGTTGGTTGTATTGAAGCCGGTTGTACAGCGCATCTCTCAAAAATGACCTACCTGAAAAGCCATTAAAAAAAAAATGAAGAAGAAGAAGGCAGAAAAGACAAAAATAAAGAAGAAAAAAAAACACTGCGTCTTTAAAGAGATGAAATCTTTTTACAAAGTGAATTCAGCATAGACAACGACAAAGTGTTTGGAGGGAGGCTGGGGGGCCAAGTCTCCACATTAAGGGGAGGGGGGGGGGGTCTGTTCAGAGGACTTTTTCAACGGCGGGAGGGGGAGTGGAGGAAGGGGTTCACTTCACCGAAAACCTGTTCACACATCAACTGTTGGGGTCATAGGTTTTCTAGCTGCACTCTTCCCTTTTTCGCTAGGCCTTGCTGGGTGGGATAAAAGCTGGTCGTTTTAAACTGATTTTGTTATGCATGAATTTAATACCACATCCAAGGACTGTCCGTTGGGGGTTAGGGGTGTGTGTGTGTGTGTGTGTGTGTGGTGTGTGTGTGTGTGTGTGTGTGACGTGTGTGTGTGTGTGCACATTTGTGATGTGGAGTACATTTATTATTTCTGTGTGTCTCTGTTTGTGGTGCGTGCATGTGTATACATCAAGTGTGTGTGTGTGTGTGTGTGTGCGTGTGTGTGTGCGTGCATGCGTGTGTGTGTGCGCGCACATATGTGTGTGTGTGTGCACGCATGTGTGTGAGTTCTTGACTGCACTGCAGTGCATTAATCAAACTTCAGATTCAAAGATTTTGATCTGGCAACAAGTTTCTTCCATCACCTAACCCACTGAGCTCCACGACAAAAAAGCATCTGTCATCACCTCCGTATGTGCACATGCCAGATTTGCAGAAGTCTCTCACGCACCTTGTTGCCAAACAGGTCCATCTTGTGGGCAGCCTTCAGCACCAGCAGTCTGGCCTGCTCAATCTCCAGTCGGCATTGGGCCACGTCAGCCTGAATGGTGCCCTGGGCCGCCAGAGGTTTGCCAAAAGCCGTTCTATCCAGCGTCTGGAACACAGCAAAGAGAACTAGCATTTTGTCTTCCTTCTCTTGTTTGTTTTCTTCTAAAACAGTATTTCTCTTTCTTCTTTCTCTTTCCTCTCCTTCCGTAGTACCTTTTTCGCTTCTTTCCCTTTATCTGTTTTTTCTCCTCTTCTATGTAGTGCAGCTTGTGAGGGCACTTGCTTCTATGGGTATGATTTTTAATTTGCTGGTAATTTTTTGCTTGCCTGCCCATGTATTGCTGTCATATTCCATTATAACCTGCAGTTTATGTTTCTTGTTACCTTGTGAGTGTGCATGAGCATGGGACAACCTCAATAAAGGTGGGGAAGTAACTCTAAGGCTCTGAGGTTGTAGGTTCAAACCCTATCATAAAACACTATATCAATCAGCATTTTTCGACACTGGCCAGCTCCAAGCACGTGTAGCAGAGTGTGCTATGGGCTCAAATGGAATGACTGGAACCAAACATCAAATTTTACATGGTTAAAGGATGTGTCAACGCTCACATTTCCTGAATAACCCTGTAGGAATTGTATCTTTTGGGCCTGGGTGATGCTTATATATACCACTAGCCCTTTGCCTGCTGGCAGATTTGCCCATTTGTTTGCTGACAAAAATGTCAACGTGATCCGAAAATTCATACGTACCGTTAAACTTTCCTTACAGAATTCAATCCATTTTAGCTCCTCCCATAAACGTATACATCATCAAATATAAATAAAATCCGAGTAGTTCACAGTTTGACATCGTCTGCATCAGCTTACAAAAGATGGTCTTCTTCATCTGAATCATACAGATCAGCGAACTTGGGTTTGTTTGCATCCTTTTGTCAGTTCAATGCATCAAAATTCTCGGCCCCACCGTCTTGCTCATGCAGCTTTCCCAAAATTTGCACCACAGCTTGATAGAGTGTGGAATGGCACTGAGCAGGAATGAGACATGCCACGGCAGCAAATTTCAGACTTAAAGGCCTGACTAGAATTGAAAACTGTGCTGTCAAATCTGCTACTTCATGCACACAAGGGAAAAGTCATGACTCGTACGAAAGAGAGCTTCGATGGAAAGCTGCTCTCATTACCAGTAAGCTAAATTTCCCAGAATGCAGGATGAAAGCAAGAGAGTGTTTGTTTAACACGTACACTGTACTTTGCACATGTGCACTGAACAGGCACATCACAGGCCAAAGGTTAAACAAAAAAAAATGACTTGAAAAGACAGGAAGCAAGCAACTACAATAAGAATACGAAAGTAAAAAAAAAATACAAATGAACATGAAACAAAAAAACACTCACCCTCTGAAGCATAAGTTCCAGCGCACGCTCTGCATTGCCGATCAGACGCATGCAGTGATGAATACGACCAGGACCCAAACGACCTTGGGCGATCTCGAACCCACGACCTTCACCGAGAGAAGAATGAATTGGGAGCTCGGGACCCGAAACGAAACCTTGGTGAAGTCAGATTACTTGCAGCGGCCACAGGGCGAAAGACAAATAAACACAATTTAGCAAAGACAAAAGGCAGAACAAGAAATTGGAAAGAAGAGAGAGAAGCTTAGACAGACAGGCAAAAAGGGACAGAAACAAGGACAAATTGAAAGAAGAGAGAGAAGCTTAGACAGACAGGCAAAAAGGGACAGAAACAAGGACAAATTGAAAGAAGAGAGAGAAGCTTAGACAGACAGGCAAAAAGGGACAGAAACAAGGACAAATGGAAGGAAGAATGGAACAGTCGCCAAACCCAACAGGAGGGGTCGGGTTTTGTTTTTTTTTGTAAACAACTTTTCCTCAGAGACCTATTATTATTATCTTATTTGGGGGGGAGAGGGGAATGGGAGGCCTCTTCTTCCATGGCCCCTGTGTTGTATAATCTTCCGACAAGAGGAAAGAAAATTTAGAAATCTCACACAACACACACACACGCACACACACACACACACACACACACAACACACACACAAAATACACACACACACACACACACAGAGAATACAAAAAGACGAAGAAGAAGAAATACAGGCATACCGGGCTCATCCAGGAATCCAAAAACACTCAGCGGGCGCACGATCTTGACCCCAGGTGTGTCCATGGGCACAAGAATCATTGTCTGTTGCTTATGCCGTGGTGCAGATTCATCCGTTTTGCCCATGAACACACACAGCTTGCATTCCGGATCCAGTGCTCCTGTGGCAGACGTCATGCTAAAAGTGATGCAAAAACCTTGCGAAAAAGTTCCCTTAATGATAGACAGCACAAACAGGAGGTTTAATAAAAAATAAAAAAAATTAAAAAAAATTTAAACCCAACCAACTCAAACAAGCAAGCAAAAAAACCAAAACCAAGAAATACAAAATCAAAAGAGCATAGCAGGCCGAATTCACTTTCAATGAAGAAAAATATACATTTGATCACAAGATTACAAACAACCGGGGGAAAACTGATCAAAACTAAAATTACATAGTAACCGATTAAAATTTACACAAAAAATAAATGGATACGTAAGAGCACAAGTAAAAGGAAAACTAACAGAATAAGAACATAATGACAAAACAACCATGGAGTGTAATTCCACAATATAGCGTCGGATATCAACCATGAGAAAAAGAAAGTTTGAAAAAAATTCTAACAGCAATTTCCTACAGCAAAAAACAAACACAAAAACTTCTTTGCAAAACCTGTTGTAAGCTATGAACTCTGTTTTGGTTTTTTAATCAGTTGTATTGTTAGCAGGTGAAAATTCTGAGGCAGATTGTGTGTGTGTGTGTGTGGTAGTGTGTGTGTGTGTGTGTGTGTGTGTGTGAGTGGGAGTGATGTGTGTGTGGTGTGTGTGTGTGTGTTGTGTGTGTGTGTGTGGGTGTGTGTGTGTGTGTGTGTGTATGTGTGTGTGTGTGTGTGTGTGTGTGTGTGTGTGTGTGTGTGTGTGTGTGAAGGGGCCCAAGGGTTTTATTTTCTGCATGATTTGGTGACCTGTTTCTTTGCTCGAAAATGTCCTCTTCCTCCACCCCTCCCCCCCCCCCCCCCCCCACCCCACCCCCCCGACTCCTTCTCCCCATCCCCACCCCCCTCCCAGCTCCCCTCCTAGGTCCAAACCCATCAGTTGGGTTTTTTTTTTTTTTTTTTTTTTTTTTTAATAAATTAAAAGCTCCCAACTTCGACACCCAACACCCTCTTCCTCCTCCTCTGCCTCATTCCAACACAACATTGTTTTTTTTGTATATGGTTTACCCCTCTTCCTCACCCCCTTCCCCCTCCCTCTTTGCCGCTTCCCCGAGTTTTCTTCCCTGTACCGCTCATTACACAGGAGCACTCAGCTTAACAACAAGTTTGTTTTTTTGGGTCACAGCATGGTCTGAAAATCTTCAAAGCAAAAACCTGGACCTCCCACTCCTCCCCCCCCCCCCCCAACCCCACCCCAACACACACACAACACACACACACACACACACACACACACACACACACACACACACACAGAGGAGCCTCCAGAATCAGTTCAACAGGCTGTGCAAGAAATCTTTTTATTTTCTTTTTCACTGTAACAAAGGCCAAAGTCAGAAAACATCTTAATTATATCTGCTGGGGTTTTTTTTTCTGTAGTAATTTCAGGAACGCATTACAGACTGTCGACTTTAAGACTGACCTTCTTCACTTACATCATCTGGTAATATGATCACTTTCATCAGTTTCCTATTGTCACTCACCAGAAGTCCACCATTTATGTCCGTTGATGACGTACTCATTTCCCTCCCTTCGAATTGAAGCCTGGATGTTTGTTGCGTCAGACGAAGCCACCTGAATGCAAGTAACAGGAATGATAATTTGATGTCAAAGGTGAGCCAGATGCCACCAGGGTTATCTTTACCATGAAACCCAAGTCAGTGATGCATGTACATCTGATTACACAAACGCCTGCGTCTGCATGCTTGTGCAAGTGTGTGTATGTGTGTATGAAAATGGCGAATCAAATTAAAAGATAAGTTTTCTTTTTTGTTCACACTTGGCCTTTCAGCTGCCAATGCTGACATCCTTCGTTGATGTCTGCAGAAAAGCTGATGGCACCATTCCCTGTTTTCGTTTTTCACAGTGAGGAGTCTGATCTCTAATGGAAACTATTACGTAATGCTTAACCACCATAAGGTACAGTAGATCACATCAAATGCACACTACTGATTTGTGATTTCACAACAAGCTCAGAAGAAAAGATCAGAATAAAGCAGCAAGAAAAGGAAAAAAAAAAGAAAATGAACATACTGCTGGTTCTGTCATTCCGAAGCAAGATCGAATTTTCCCTTCCAGCAGAGGGTGCAGCCATGTTTTCTTCTGCTCCTCTGTCCCATAGCGCACCAGCACCTCCATGTTGCCCGTGTCGGGGGCCTGGCAGTTGAACACCTGTCATGGTGTGGAATGTTGGCAGTATTTTGGACTCAGTTCTTTTTGTTTTTGTGTTGTTGTTGGTTTTTTTTTTCGTTTTTTTTTTTTTCATTGAAAGTGATCGTTATCAAGTACAGACACTCAGCTGATACCATTACTAAAACACATGCATGAAAATATGTTTGCATACACATACATAATTTTACAATCACTTGATAGCTCTCTCTCTCTCTCTCTCTCTCCTCTCTCTCTCTCTCTCTCTCTCTCTGCACACACAAACACACACACACACACACACACAAAAACACACACACAAACACACACACACACATGCACACACACACACACACACACACACAAAACACACACACACACACACACACACACACAACACACACAAACACACACACAAACACACACACACACACATACACACACACAAATACAACACACACACACACACACACACACACACACACACACACACACAGGACAAGGCAAGATTGCAATCCATGTCTCCCTCTCCTACATACAAAAATACCCAAGAAAAGTGAATCACGTCAGGGATATGGTGGCAGCCTCCTTCCAGTAGGACACACAACCATAACCTGGTTCTAACTCAAAACCATTATTTACAATGAAGAAAACGGTCTTCTGCAGTGTCTGATATATAATTCTCACCACCCTCTGACTCTTCGAGTTTCAAAAAGCCTGCTCAGATTAATCTTTGACCTCCTTCCTGGGTGCATTGGAAATTTGGGTATTTTTCACAAACTAGTTACCTGTTTGCCATCCAACACAGTAAGAAATAAACAATAAAAAAAGTTCTTTAAAAAAACAAAAAGTAATCAGATCTGTAATCTAAACCACACATTTTTCCCAGTGACAAGAGGTCCAACAGGACTCATACAGAATAATCTTTAGTTTACCAAAAGTCGCTTTTGACTATACACTCCAGGTGATGTGTGGCTATTCTGATCCACATCTGTCACCAAGGCTTTATTGACTCACACCCTCTCTGCTGAAAATATCAGTCTTCCTGAGACCCATGTTCTGTAAAAACAAAGCTTCTGAGGAATGTATGGGTTGTGAGACACCCGCATCATCGGAAGTCCATTGTCAAAACTGGCGCCCAGTACAGGGTAAAATGGAAAAGCAAACTGTCGTTTTTATTCATTACTCAGCTTTTCTCTATTTGAAGTTTTCAAAACAACTGTTTTCTTGTCTGTTTCATGGGTGGACTTCAGCTGACTGCAGAGAGTTAGGGTTGATAGCTGCTGAGTCATAGAGCAGACAAAGCTGAAGCACCTTTTCTTTAAGCAACTACTGTCATCAAAGTAAGGCACAGTCAATCAGGGTCCCGCATATGTGGAAGATCAGACCAGGCGTCCATGAACACTACCACAGCAATTCAGCAGCATTTCAGGGGTCTAGTAAGGCACTGGCTCTCATCCAATTATGAAAATGTTTTCAAATGGCCGAAAAATTGCTGTCCAATCGGACTAAGGTCCACATGTGTCCATAAATAGATCAGCACCACTTATGAGAGTTTATCAATGATGTGAGCAAAGATGTGAATCAGTTCACAAGATTCCGGTGTGTGATTTGCTGGATCATAGAGCCGCATGCTAAGCTGCAACCACTGTTGTGTTAGGTGAGTGGCTTCCCTTGCCAAATTCAGAGAACGATTGATACCATGTGGGTGTGGATTGGCATGTGGGGTAGAACTTGAAATAAAACATTTGATAACACATCAACCCTGTGTTTTGTGTGAATTGCTTTCTGTCAAGCAACGGCCAAAGACTTGGAGTGAGGTTCCACATATGGGTCTAAAAACGCTGAAAGTGAAAATGGCCTGAAGAATTGTGAGGCTTTAGGCTACACGACCTGACATTAAAAATTTCGGCTACACCCCTGCTAGCAATTTCATCTATGGAGCATCTCACCACTTATTACTGACTTAATACTGATTGTCAGCTGACCAGCGTTGGTGCTTGAAAACAATAAACCAAAATATTGCGAGACCTACTTACCTAATACTGATTGTCAGTTGACCAGTGTTTGTGCTTGAAAATAATAAATCAAAATATTGCAACTAATTCATGTGTGTTGTGTGGACTTAACTTTTTGTCTTCCAAGTACTGATTGCTCTGAGAAGAATGCTAGGCTCAGATTCTACAGGACAACTCTAGGTGCAGCTATGGGGGGGGGGGGGGGGGAATGGTAAAGGGGAACCTGAAGGAGAGACATGGGAGAGGATACCAGCTAGACAGAGAGATAGCGAGATAGACTGATAGACAGCCAGCCAGCCAGACAGACACACAAGATAGACAGGTAGGTAGGTAGACAGACGGACATACTGACATAGAGAACACTGATAATGGAGCAACAGACAAACAGGTAGGTAAATAGATAGGTGAATAGATAAACAGGTAGGTAGGTAGATAGATAGCACTAAGTAGATTGATTCATTCATTCATTCACTGATTGGTTGATTGATGGATTGATTGAGTAAATAAATAGGTAGGTAGGCAGATAGATAGCATTGAGTAGATTGATTGATTCATTCATTCACTGACTGATTGATTGACTGATTGATTGTGATTGATTGATTGATTGATTGATTGATTGATTATTACTGTATTCTCAAGAGTAAAAGATAAGCCAGAATATGCTTTTTTCCTGTCTGGCCCTTGTCACCTCAGGGATTATGGAAGCTAGTACATGAACACTGTTAAACAACATAAAACTGATCGTAACAAGAACAGCAGTAATTCATGTTAACAAAAGCGAAAACACACAGGCAAACTTTCCTTCACACACACACACACACACACGCACACACAGGCACACTACATAGTACATAACACTCCTGTGTGGAGAGAGGGCATAAGAAGCAATCAGTCAGCAAAAATGGTATGATCAGCATAGCCTGAGGAAGGCTGAACGGTGATTCATGAGGCAGTCATGTTCAAGAGCACATGCATATATATTCATTCTCAACATTCTTGTTCATAACATGAGATTGGTTTTGGTTCAAGGCAGTAAGGAAGAGGAAAATAATGTTAGTGCTGAGATATTGGGAAAGGAGAGACAGAGAGAGAAAGAGAGAGAGAGAGATTCATACATGTGCTAATACTATGAATGAAATGAAAAAGATAAAATATTTGAATAAAAATGAAATATGGAAAAATAAAAGTAAAAAAGAATGGAAAAAAAAGAACAGAAAAAGACAGACAGATAGAAAGTTAGGATGATGCATACATACATACATACATACATACTACATACATACATACACACATACATAGAATTAGATAGATAAATAGATAGATAAAGACAGACAGATAAATAGATATAGACAGATTACAGACAGACAGACAGATAGATAGATAGATAGATAAAGACAGACAGACAGATAGATATAGACAGATTACAGACAGACAGATAGATAGCTAGACAGACAGACAGACAGACTGACTGACAATCACATAGATAGATAGACAGACAGACAGATAGATAGATATACAGATAAATAAAGATACCAACCACAGGAGAAATGGGGCACTTCCCCATCAGTTCACAGACGTGAGCGTACTCTGTGTTGGTCAGCCCGGCTCCGTACTTTACTTCTGGGTCCGACTCTACCGGCAAGAAGAGATTCCATAACCCTTGTTGTCGAGCTTTGGCCTGTTTTACCACACACACGCACACAACACACACACACACACACACACACACACGAGTACATTTACCTCAAATGTTTACCTCAGACACACATGCATGTTTACTTCACACACACACACACACACACACACACACACCACACACACACACAAGCATGTACCTACATACTCATTCAACTTACACGTTTTGCTCACACACACATGACATGCATCTGCCTGCACAACAATCTCACACATTTTTATCACTCAAACACACACAAATCACACACATAAAATCAATGTTTGCAGTTAACTCAAAGCATACACACACACACACACACACACACACACACACACACTCTCTCTCACACACACACACACACACACACACACACACACCCCACACAAATCACACTACCTCTCACACACACACACACACACACACACACACAGACACACAACACACACACACACACACGTGCCCTCATACACACTCACAAACCTGCAACCCCTTGAGTTTGGTCATGACAGAATTGACGTCATCCTTTTTCTGCAAAATGTCCTGCTCGAGTGGCTGGACATGGTCACGGATGAACGCCTCCACACGGCCATGGATGTCTCTGGCATGAGGAGACAACCCTTCCACGCTCACTGCCATCAGAGCTGTGTGACAGAAGCAACAGACTGAAAGCTTAATACACAGAAACCTCCCAGAAGGAAGTTATGCAGAGAGATTATCTCCCTTTAAAAGTCTACTCTGGCAATAACTAGTAAGATAAGATAAGATAATGTTGCTTATAGCCCAGCCGACCGCAAAGGGCCACATCAGGGCTGTCACCACAATAACTAGTCACCTTGACGAGATATATCAAATGTTTGACACACAGTAAAAATGAACGCTTGAATCATTTCCGATCAAGTCCGGATGATCCATCAACGTGGGCATTTTCACACGTAATCAAGAATAAAGGGAGTAATCAGCCCTATCATGGCATTGCTTAACTTCTCTTGAATACAGCGTCAGCTGTGTGTTCAAACAAGTTGGCTGCTCAATGCAAGTCGAATCAAATCAACCTAATGCAGCTCTCTATTCAATCTTGCAGTGATGATTTAATTAAGTGCACATATCGACACCACAGACCTTTGGAATATGTCAACAAGTAGATTTCAGCAAAAACAAAGACATCTTCTGACACATATTGTATCACTGTTTGTGTCTTCTCTCTCTCTGTCAACAACACACATCTATAACCATCCCAGGCAATTAGAAAGCACTGTAAACATAAGTTTAGTGTTAGCAACTGTCTGTGATAAAAAAAATTTAAAAAAATCCCTTGATGACACACCGAACAGCGGTATGCTTATTTTTAGTTAAAATGTTGTTAACATTAGTAAAAAGCAGGTATCTGCAAAAGTGACGACACAGTTTTCAGTTCACACCTCTGGATTTGAACATGTAAGCAAAAGCAGTTTTGTATTCTTTAAATTTATATGGCAAACCTATTTGTGAAACGAATCCTTCACCTGTTGTTCTATGACATGCAGACCTGATTTCAACAAATTGTTGCCAATCTCAAGATAGAGTTTTAATGATTTCGTTAAGAAAGCATTGCTGTCTTTATCAACAACAAGTGAACTGCAGATTTGCCAGTACCAATTGCAAGGTTTACACAATTCGATAAATCCAGTTTAGTCAAGTCATGTTGTTTATAACCCACCAGTCCACAAGGGGCCATATCAGGGTTGCCATCTCATCAAAGTTGATTCCTTACACACCTGTTAACTAGGTTTCTTTTAAACATGCAAGAATTGCTCACAAATCTTTCTTCTATAAAATCTTTAATCATAACAGAATCTTAACAGGCCATCTCAAGTGACTGCTATTTTTTCTATTTTAAAGGGTTGACTGACACCCTAAGCATATTTCAAAATGGTATTTTGTGCCATGCAACAAGTATCAGAAGAAAAAAAAGTCTGAATGTGTCTGCCCCATCCCCCACCCCTGTCCCCCATCCCCTCTTGTCCCACAGCCATCCTTGCTCCCCCCCCCCCCTCCCCCCACCTGTCACACATCCGACCCCATCCTCCACCTCAGGATTCTGGAAAACATTAGAAAACTGTCCTCTTACTATTTAATTCTAAACATCAATGTCAGGATCAGAGACCGTGCCACTCAGATTGAGTAGCAAGTGTTCTAACAACTCAAAGATCACACTGTCCAAGCATTTTACTTCGAAGTGTGAAGACCTTTCCATAGGCTTCATATTTCATCTGACAGGAAACTAGCTTGAGCTCATGTATCATGTAAAGTTCTATGCCAGTTAATTCTCTTCTAAAGAACATACATGAATTTGTCGGACACAATTTATGCTGTGTCGTAACATTTTCAAAGCAGAAGAATTCGGAATAATAGGTATGTGTCTCTGTATGAAACAGACTGGTGTTGATCTTTTGTTTTGTTTTTCAGTAACTAATCATAAAGTAACCTGGCCCCAGCTTACCACTTTGTGACGAAGAGGCCATGATGGTAGCACATATGTCTGCAGTCTGAATAGACAAATCAAAAAATATGAATTTTGTTAATTCAAATCTTGATTACATAGAGCATCTTCAATGATTATCAAAATCTTTTTTCTTTGAAATCTTGAACTGTGTTCATATACAAGAGTATGCACATATACATGCACGCACAGAGGAGAGAGAGAGAGAGAGACAGACAGACAGACAGACAGACACAGACACAAAGACAGAGAGTGACAGAGACAGAGAGACAGACATGAGAGGCAGAGACAGAGCCAGAGCTGGTCTGTTATAAAAGCAATCTTATGTCTCCTATTCAAAATAAACGTCGATCAAAACTTCAAACATTCTTTAAAACAAAACTCCGGATAAACAGAGAGAGAGAGAGAGAGAGAGATTATAAAGGCAGACTGTAACGTATTATTCCTCTTTAATCAGACTGACAGAAACGATCATTTGTTCTCGAATACATACCTTCAAACAACATGCATCTCACGTACTTGCTCACATATCTCCACGGACTTCAGCCTGAAGCAAGAGTTACCCTTACTGTTTACTTCTGCTAAGGGTTCGTAAGGTCATGGCCATAAATGATGTCAACTTATTGGTACGGCTTTTGTTTTCGTCCTCGGAGTGCGTGCGTGCGTGCGCACGCGCGCATGTGTGTGTGTGTGTGTGTGTGTGTGTTCAAGAGAGAGAGAGAAAGTGTATGTGAGTTGTATTGGTATATTGAGTGGTATGCATATGTGAGCACGTGCCCGCGCGTGTGTGCATACATGCATGCTTGCACATCTCCTGTGTGTGTGTGTGTGTGTGTGTGTGTGTGTGTGTGTGATTTTTCACTTTCTTACGCAGCTTGGGATGTTGTCTTCTTAGCCGCGCACGGCAACATCTTTTATTGCTGTTATATTGTTGTCGTTTTGTTTGATAATTGCTGTGTTCGTAAGGGAAGAAGAGGTCTGAATTGTCCTGTCCGAAATTGTAGGGAGAGCTTGAAACCAGCAGGTGTTTGGAGAGGAACTCTCACAGGGTTATCCGACCTTACGTGCATTCCTCTGTAGAGAACCTCATAGAGAAACCATGGGAGAACTTTCTCAGTGTTTGATGGCACATGATACATCTTGGGGGCCGCTTGAATCATTTTGTGTGCAACCGTGATCCATATGCAGCAGCTCTTTGGGTTGTTTCCAAATCATCGAGATATGCTTTACACAGCCAGACACACGCCTAGGATGCCCTTTTCTGGCCTGATAAATCTAAGAACTCATTGTCTGCCTGCATTTAGTCAGCCTGGCTGCCATGATAGAGAAGAAGCTTTTCTTTTTACCTTCACCGTTCAGAAGTGAGACTGGCCTAAACTGATTGATGTTATTTGAGGTTTGTTCTTTATGAATGCACGCGTCATGGGTTATCATTCACTGGTCGCTGACCTTCAAGTTCCTCTATTCCGATCTTAACATTTCAGTTGTGGAGCCACTCAGGAACATTTGCACATCTCTTGTACGGTAAATAGGATATTCCACTAGGTCCAGGCGAAGATTTCGCTCTGACTTTCGTAATCACTTTATTTACCTCATCCAGTGTTGTTGGCTTGTCAATGAACTCTTTCTCTTTCACAACAGACCCTGGATATCAAACGGTGCTCCGCTGTGAGAGTCAGAGCATGTTTTCCTGATTTGCTGCTCAAGAGTTTCTTTGTCCACTGCGAGTGTCCCTGATTTGGGCTACTCGACTAGTTTGCTGGCGAACTGAAAGAGGTATCTGAAGAAGCAATCTTGGGTTTTCTTCATTTTGCTCCTTCTTCTTGCTGATCTGCTTTGCTGCGGGCAGGGCGTTGTGTTTTCAGGTCTCCCAAGAGCTTCTTCATCCCTTTCTACTCAGCTTCTTTGGCAGCCTTTGCCTGTTTCATGAGATTTCTCTTTCTCTTTAGGATGTTATCCATCTTTTGCTGGCGTCTGAATGTTTGAGGAGGTGTCTTCACTTTTCGTTGTTTCACTCCTTAGGGGTCCCCAAAAGTTGCATGTACAATATATCTATGTTGCTTGTTTAAGCTCCAGTGCGCTCTTTCTGGCTATCAGCGCATCCAGTCTCTGGACTTTTATTTTGACAAGTTGAGTTTCTTGCGTTTGGCATCGACAGCCTTTATAAATGCCTCGTTCTAGATGTTCTTGGCACTGTACATGGTTTCAAGTGACCCAATCCTGGCCTTGGCTTTCCAGCGTCTTATTGCTGGCGCAGCGTCAGAAGATATAAATAAACACAGGCAACTGACACAAAGGTGGAAAGTAGTTTTCAGTGGTTATTCATTTACTCAATTGTATGCCCAGTAGTCGTAGGGAGACTGGCTATTTATGTTTTAGCTCTCGCAGTCCTTAAGATTTTTCTTCATTTTACGCATGACTTCACACACTGTATGAGTTGCTACTGTGCATTTTCTTGTTTGATCACTCATTTAAAAATCAGATTTTTCTGACTGTCAAGAGAATTGTCTAATCCATTCGCATTAGGATGTGCTTTCTACGACTGCGCAAATAACTTGGTCGGCATCCACCCTGAGCCTATGCCATAGACTACTCTCTACTCTGGTAAAACTCACCCACCACTCACGTCATGCTTTAGAAATTTTTCATATCTCAGCAAGAACAAATGTTTTCAAATTCAGTTTTCTTCCCCCATATCATATCAACTTGGAATTCCCCTCCAGCTTCTGTGGCTGAGGCTCCCAGCTTAGCACTCTTTAAGAGGCAGCCTTCTCCTCTCCCCTGGAAGTTTGTATAAGGATCACTTGCTCTAGTTGGATTGTTGAAGGTTAGAGCTGTGTCGATCAAAGTAAGTCCGGAGGGGGGGGGGGGGGGGAGGGGGCTACGGTAGCAGAACTGGTCTAACTGGAGATCTGAAAATGAGCAAGTATTTCCTTATCTGTCAGTTTAGTCATTTTTCTGTTTGGTTTTTAGGTTTTTATAAATCATTGTTTTGCTTTCCATCACTCCTGTCTACTTCTCCAGTCAAATTTGTTCCTTTCCCCTCCGCACCGCATGGCTGGATTACAAGATTTATAGGTGACAGCAAGTCGTCACGATTGGAAAATTCGAAAATTGAAGATGAAAATGAGTTATACCTGAAGAACTGTGTCTCATCATAATTTTCCTCTCAGCATTCTTTACTCTATCGTAATTCGACGGTTGAAAGATTTTTGTTCCATATACAAAACGGGACGGGACTGAAAGAGTTTCAATCAAATCATGTCTTTTAACTATTCTTCGCTTCCGATCGTGTGTTTGTGTGTTCCTTTTTTTTTTAACAGTAGCGAACGTGCCAATAAGCACAAGTGTCCAGGTCATAAAGGGAGATGACCACAACACTTCGACCTGATAAGTCCGAAGGAATGAAGTTCAGGGCCAAAACACTTGTCTGAGGAGTGTTTCTTCTCTGAAGAGCTCCTGCTGTCAAGGTCTCCGTAAAGAGCGCTCTGACATAAGAAAGGGAGACCACCACAATACTTTGACCTGAAACAGTCCGAAACAAAACACTGGTGAGCCTTCTAAACGCCTTCGGTTTTAAACTGTTTGTTTGTTCTCTGGTGGTATTTAGAATTACTGCCGTAAGTGCAGATTGATATGAGAATTATAAATATATAACTTCGTTTTATTTTTGCTAGTCTGCATG